>JAPDEO010000001.1:0-600000 GCA_027569155.1 Aspergillus haitiensis | reverse complement strand
GGGTCTTACTAGATCCACTCTTACCCAGCGCTCAATGCTCGGTTCTGGAATCTGCATCCAGATCAAATCGTCAGTATTATTCCAATTGTGGTTGTGTACCATTAAAGGATCTGGAGTTAACTAAGAAAATTTTCATCTATATTTTTCAGTTGACGCTGCAAGGGGGAAACGGTCGGTCACGTGCACCATTCAGTGTCTTCCAAGCCTTCTCTTCTTCCGTTTTCATCTACCTCTCTCTCATCGTCAACCGATCCATCGGGTCCAAGAAGATGGAGAAGGAAAAAGAGAGCCAGAGAAATGGGACGAGATTCGATCACGGTTGAAGCAGGTATCCATCCTCAATCCTACCCCAAAAATCATTTTTCTGAATCATACCTGGATATCGAAAGATGATTCAAGCCAACTCTCAACTATTCCTCCCCCACACAAATTAGAATCCCCACATAGAAGGGCGGCTTTACATAATTCCAGGAAAGAGGTTTAATAATATTTGGAAGCAGGAAATGAGCGGGTACAATGCTGACTTTAGCCCCTGATCCACTTTCGTATCTGTCAAGGGGAAGAAGCGGAAAGACTTTCAAAACGAGAATGTGCTCTTCAGGCGGCACGGTTCGCTCACGCGGTGGGTCGGGAAATTAATCAACCATCCAATGTTGTTCTCGAAGAAGATTTTATCAGTACGAAGTGGCCCCAATCTCAAGGCCCAGGCTAAAATGCCAAGCAGAAGAGAAGGGTTATCAGTGGTTGAAACAACCCAGCAACTTCAATTTAGACTTTCCTCATCTCAGCCTGGCTATTCCTTTTCACAACTAGTAAGTCCTTCTCCAAATCAATTCGGCCCCTAATAACTTAGTAACTTCAAGTAAGCCGTTGTTATTGAAAGATGGCACAGCTAATTAACAAACGAGCTGTCTTGTTGTTCTCTTTTTTCATGGGCATGGGAGTGCACTCTATAGCCTCAATGAATGATACCAATAGCCGATGGTCAGGAGACTACTGATTGAGCATGGGAAGGAAATGCAACCGATGTCGGGTGTCCCAATCAAGCTTAATTCTTGTACGAGCTTTCTCCTATTGGATCTGTTACACGTACCAGAATTAAAATGGAGTCGCATAATTAGACCCATAGCTCCACTAGAAACACTGCCAAGAGAGTCCGCCGCATTTGATCGTCAGCTCCCATATCAGCACTTACGTTGTCGCTCTCCTGAGGATTCACTCTTCTGGAGACTTGTGTGGAGATTTCCTCTCTTTCTACTGTGTAGTGCGGAGAGCGAAGCTTTCCTTTTTCTCTCTTTTTTTTTTTTTTACTTTTTTTATTTTATTTTATTTTTTTCTTGGATCATATTTTTGCTTCTTTTTACCCTCCCCCCTTCCTCTTTTCTTCGGGCTTTCTTCCCTTTCTTTCCACATTCTCTTCTCTCCTCCTACGAGTGACTCTAGCCCTTTGCGACTCTTCATGAATTTCAGACAAGACAAGGCGGCCTGTGTTGACTTTCCAAATTTACCCGCAAGAGCGAAGGTTGTTGGTCTGAGCCGATTCCTAGCCGACAAACGCTTTTGATGAGACGGGCTCTTTGCTAGAGATATCCAAGGCTCACTACCCATAGCCACGATCGAATTAAGGGAGAGAATTCTTCCTGGCCACTCTTACGAAATGCTGCTCTACTCCAGTCTTTTTTTCCTCGCCTTTAGTGGTAAAGTTTTTGCAGAGGCTGAAAACGATGATGATCTAATGTCTTTTGTCACGGTATGAACTTTTCTTTCTTGTGTCCCACCGTTACTTGCTAATGAAAAACAGTTACCCAAAGTCAGGGCGTTGAAATTTGATATCTCGTATCAACACCGGGAGGAGGTAGCCCCCGGCTACTGGTTTGTCGCCCCTTATGGTATTATCGAACCAGAGGCTCCCTCACAGCAGTGGAGACCATGCCAAGTTGGCCCGTATATTTATGATGCCGATGGGGTATGTTTCTTTCAAACCTGTCTTCACCCTTTTTAATCTACCTGTCTATAGAGAATTTTGGGGGGGGGAATAGGAGACTCAATAGCTTACGTGATTATTTAGATCCTAGTCTGGGCCGGATCCTGCATGTTCGACAACCGTAACGTTTTTGACTTCAAAGCAGCTAACAACATTGATGACGAGCCTCATTTGTCATTCATTTTGCAACATGCTTGGAATAACGAAAATAATGAAAAGGGTTTCGGAATGATCTTTGACCAGCATTATGAGGAGGAATATAGGGTCCCCGTTATTAATGATCTTGGTGCTTTCAACATGCATGAATTCAACGTTCTTAATGGTGGAAAGTCAGCCATGGCCTGTCTCTATCGACCTGAAAACACGAATTTGTCCGCTTTTGGACGACCTGATGAAACTAGCTGGATTTTTGCCGGAGGCCTTCTGGAATTGGATACATCCACTGGCGAAGTTCTTTTTGAATGGAGTTCCTATGGTAATGTTGATGTTGACGAATCTGTGAGGCTGGATCCGCATTCAGGACCCTCTGGCAAACCTGGCTGGGACTACATTCACGTGAACTCAGCGGACAAAAACTCAGTGGGAGACTATCTTTTGTCGGGCCGGTTTACCAACACACTTTATTATATATCGGGAAAAGACGGCAGCATTGTCTGGAGGCTCGGCGGCAAGCTCTCAGATTTCAAACTAGATTTCAAGTTTTCCAAGCAGCACCACGCCCGCTTTGTAGAGTCCAATGGGACCCACCACGTTGTCTCTTTTCTGAACAATGCCTCAGATGAGGGTTCACAGGATGAAGATGTGTCCAGCGCCCTTTTCGTTGAAATTGATACCACTGCTATGTCAGCAACCTTAGCTAAGCGTATTCCGCGTCCCGACGGTGGCCTCACTCGCCTTCGTGGTAACGTCGAATCCTTGCCCAACGGAAACATTTTTGTCGGCTGGAGTGAGCGAGGTTATATCAGCGAACACACGTCGGATGGTAAACTGTTGATGGAGGCCAAGTTTGCGTCGTCTCGCTTTTCTTCCTATCGGTCCTACAAATTCCCCTTCACCGGCCGTCCCAAATCGCCTCCAGATGTTGTTGCTTCTGTCTATGGAACGACTGAAAAAGACCTCACTACCCTTTTCCATGTTAGCTGGAATGGAGCTACGGATATTGCCACGTGGAAATTCTATGCGCGATCTGAGAAGGACGGTGTTGCCGTCCTTATTGGTAATACGACCAAGACTGATTTCGAGACCATGTATATTGCGAATGGGTATTTGGATTGGGTTTCTGTTGAGGCGTTGGACCTTGATGGCAATATTCTTGGCAAGTCAGAGATCCACCGTACGCAGACCCCCAGCAACTGGCGACTGGCTGGCTTCCTGGGCGACAGCAAACCGAAGCCAGACAACCCATCTGTCTTGTTTTCGACTAAGGAAGAAATGGAAGATATGGCTGATATGGCTAATATGGCCGATATGGATGATGAATATCTTGATACAGAAGCGGCTGCCCAGGCTGTTACCAAGGCATATGAGGTGGTTCGCGGGGTCGGGGGCTTCTTGATCTTTATTCTTGTTGTCTGTTCGGTGGGCGGGCTTGTGGCAGGCATCTACTTCCATCTCCGACGCCGTCGTGCGCGATCATACAAGGAAGTGCCTTCGGATGAGCGCCAACTGATGGGAAATTCTAATTAACGTGGTCTCAAGAGAGGCACTTTAGCCACTAGAAACCACTGCTTTTCTTTGATCTTCTCTTTTCCCTTCTTGTTTTCTCGGCATTTCAAGCCTAAAGTCTTCCCTTCTAACTGTATATTTTTTCTTTGGCTTTATACATTTTTTTTTTTATCTTTTTTCTTTCCCCCCTTTGTCTGCTTCTTTATACGCTTGTATTTCTCCGTTACGATTTCACGTACATATTGATAACTACTTAATTTTTAAAATAGAGAAAAGCCGATAATGACTATTAACTAAATACGCAAGCAGAAAAGAAAAAAAAAAAAAAAAAGAAGGAATAGAGAGACTTATAAAAGCCCTCGAAAGAAGTCTTGTATAATTACTTGCATATCAAAATTACAAAACGTTCATTGGAAAACCAGCCTTAAAACCTTGGTCGCCTTCACGGGTCCCCTTAATTCACTCAGCAGCCGTTCATCGTCTCTAACCTTGACTGCTGCAGGATCCATAAGCTCCCTTTCCAACTCCGCCTCCACTGTCTTGACCTGCTCGGGGGACACGCCTCTCACGCCCAACTTGACCCTCGCAAAACGAACTTTCTTTTGCCTTCCCGCAAAGACCAAGAGTGGGAGACTCCACCGTTCCCCAATTTGTAGCCTCAGAGGCGAGTCAAACACTGTTAGGGACACATGCAACACCTCCAACGATGTCCACTGGACGGCGATATCATCACAGACGATATACCAGGCCATATCGCTGCGCAGTTTCCACCAACGAAATTTCACTAGCCGCGGCTCGTTATACATGGTGTGAAAGAGCTCAACGTGACGGATTGCAGCTTGGGCGGTGGGATTCACAGTTTCTAAGAAACGGGATGTGGCGCGCGGTGAACGGAAGACGAACTGCGTGGTAGAGTAGAGAAGGGTCAGCGTGTCGGTGTACGTTTGTTTGGAGGTTAGGAGGAGAGCGCGAAGTTGCTTTTGCTGGTTCTTGCGATTGGAATCTGGTTTGGAGGTCGGGTTGGTGTTGGAGGATACTGTTGATGATCGTGGGAGAGAGGTCTGGTGCTGTGTTTTGGGATTGCGAGGAGGAAGTAGGACGTGGTAGAGCCTGTAACGATGGGTTTGGGAGGTTGACTTTGAATCTAAGGGAGGCTTCAGACGAAGGATTTCGACTCGTGAGGGAGGAAAGAGGTATGAATAGATTTTGGATCGAATTTCCATAGGGAGATCCATATTTATCTTATTGATTTTCCCTCCTCCCTTCTTTTCTTGGATGCGTGTGAAAGTAACAAAACAAAAGAGGAATTGTGACTGTCAATCGAGATGAGGAAAAGGAACCTTGGGCATTGGTTTTGTGTTGCTCTGAGGCAAGAAGGAGGAGGATATAATCTATGTTAGATTGTAGTGCCTACTGTATACTTCTCTATAGATCCAGTCCATTCTTGTAATGGAAACCGTATCACCATTACCAAATATACAACGCTAGGTCCTAAACGGAAGTATCCTATTCTTCAATTCCCCCTTCACTCTGTATTATTATTATTATTATTTTCCCTTCCTTCACTCACACTTTAATTTTTTTTTTTTTTTCCTTCTCTACTACAACAATTCCCATCTCCAGATCCGTCACCATGATGCTCCGTACATTACTTCGCTCTTCTCTTCGCTCCTACTCGACCTCTGCTAATAAACCCAAACCTTCCGGCACAGGGCAATCCCAATATAGTCGATCGCAATTCAAAATTTTGCCGTTTGTTGGTATCTTTGCCATCGGGTCAGCAGCATACGTCTTTCTTGTGAAATCCCGTACCGGAGTCCGCAAGTAACCCTTACAAACCCCAAAGGTAAAAAAAAAAAAGAAAAAAAAAATCCCTATGAGTCTCAACCTTCCTTCTGCAAATGACCCTAATAATAAAAATAACAACTCGATTGCGAGGACCTGTGGGAATAACGCTGAAAACGACCGCAATTAGGTATCTATGATATCACAATATCTTCCTTATCAACTATTATCTCTTGTCAGACATGTTATTTCATCCCTACAAGACCTGTAACAACCTTTGATATTTGTTTGCATCGTTTGTTAAAGCCCATGACAACTACTCGTCCTCTCTCTGTCGCGACTTGAGATCCTGGTATATAGGTGCCGATAGCATGTGTATCGGCAAGGTTATGGTGGATGATGTTATTGAGATGACTAAAAGAAAGACAAAGAGCTTCCTTCTCTGAAATACTCAATTAATAATACTACAAGCTGGTGTCAGGGGTCAGATAAACCATAACTACTACTTAAGACATGTCATTTTAAATCTTCATACTCTTGGTGTTTATCAGACTAATAGGGGCAACCACTTGAGCTAAAAAGCACTATGGGCTCTCTGGAGCACCAAATTTCGCCTGATCTACTAGTCCTGCCCTGCTCTTTTTTCCGACAGTACTAACTAGGTCTGACTAAACAAATATGTAAACTAAGTGACCATAACAATACAATGAGACCAACATCGATTGACATCTCAACCATGGGGCAAGGATGCTAGCATACCGCTCTCAGATATGGTAGGTAGTATAATGGGGACCAAGCGTCCAGTTCCCCGGACAAGTGTCCACGGCATTGCTAGCTCCAGTTTTTGAACCTTTCATATCACCTCTTTTAAGTAAATTGCCCTCCTCCTCCTCATCTATCTTTCTCTTTCGGGACGGAACATTTAGAGGGGTGCTTATAATATAGGGTCTAGATGGCTGTGCTTGAAAATAGAGGTCTCGTAACCTCTGCAAATCAATCACTGACGTTTCGTCGACCGTACAAATGCGTCCACTGCCTAATGCCAACATGCCTCGTCGTAAACATGCCATAGGAGCGCCATGCCACTGCTTAGGTTCCAACAACCCTAAACTTTCTAGGGAGGCCCTCCCGCCAGCAAGTACTGCTTCAAGAATATGGGCTGGTAAAGGCCTGTAGTAGAACCTTCTGGTAAAGACGGTCTACATATATAGCGGTTGTAGGTACTTTGCGTTGAGCAGTTCTCCCGTCTCTTTCTACTATTGATATCTTCTCCGGTCTTGAAGCTAAGACTCTATGAAGAACTGGATATTAATAGGAAGGAAGATAAATCCCGGGTCAGCAGACTGATCAAACTCTGCGTGGCATGTTGGGCACAGCAGTATCCCATTATCGGCCGATGTTAAGGAGAAGTTGAGTAAAGTCATGTCAATCCATAGGGGGATCTGTCCTGTTAAATTACTTACATTATTTTAAACGATTTGCGGAGATAGGGTTCGCAGACCCAACAAGTGCCGTCTGATATATTTTTGACCTCTTATCGGGTTGCAACCGGAAGGCATCAGATCTGAGCTGAGAGGTAGAAGTACTTGACATAGCTTGTGATAGTCTTCTGTTCCTGGGGGGAAGGGAGGTGGAATTCTGGGTTAAATGATTGCTCTCTGGTCAGCACATTCATCTAACATTGTTAATTCACTTATTCAACAAACCTCAAAAAAAAAATAAAAATAAATAAAAATAAATAAATAAAATAAAATGAATGAAGATGGGTAATGAGTGAAGATGGGTAGTGAATGAAGATGAGTAGTAAATAAAGATAAGTATGTTAAAATCACCTATATCAAGAGCAGCTTATAAGATTAAGATGGTTTGTAGCATGCCTTCGCTTCAAGGTCCCAGTAGCAGGAAAAAGATGTAATACTGAATCTCATATAGTCTAAATGAGCCATAATCTTATCAGTATACCTCTCTCTGGCATAAAGTGTTACCTAATTATTCCAACATAGTCTAAGTGTAGCTGTTGTCCTTGCTATTGGATGGTGGTGGTAGCTAGGTACCTTATAGTGAACATGTGATCTAGAAACTGTACTGTCTTATTCTACCATCATCCTCTTATTCTTGCTTTAAGATAGCGGATTTTTTCCTAGAAAAATTATCATCAAAACATCACTTATCACTAATTAGTTAATTGATTAATTACTCCAGAGTACTTAAAAGATTTAATCCTTGCGTCAGCTGGAGCTAATTCACATGACTTCCTAATTATGCCGGATAATAGATTATCCATGCCGACTTTCATGTATCGTCCCGACTAGTGAGGGGGATAGAATAGACAACACGCAGAGAATTTGTTAGCCGTCAAAATACCGTAATCTGACCGCTAAGCTAAAAGAGACGTCTGGACATCAACTTCCGGTTGATTTGGTCCAATTTTCTGGCCGACAGACTTGAACCACGGTTGAGCTGCCCGAGCAATTACATAATAATTCCAACAAATTACCTTAGGTACCTAGGCCTCGTACTCCAACATCAGGCTAGGATACTGTCAGTGGTGACCGTAACATAGCCTCGAAACAGGAGGTGGAGTAGATCTATAACTGTCAGACTATATCATCCCTTCAGAGCAGCCAGCCAGATCCAATCCATCATCAGAGCTGGGGAGACATAGTACCTAGTAGGGCAGAGAGGTGATGACAGTATGGCGTATCGGGCGGCTAAACCCAACAGGGAATTTCACAGGTCCTCGCTTTATATGTATCAACAATAATGATACCTCACCCCTTTTGCCTTTTTTTTTTTTTTTTTACCCCCCCCCCCCCCACCCCCCCCCCCCCCCCCCCCTTCGGTATTCTTGAACGTTTATTGTTTCCACTCCCTCTTCTTCTATATTTTAGAGAATTCATTCAATCTACTCAAGACACTGGAAACTTAAATTTGATCAATTCTTATCATCTCATCCAAATCGACGCTCTTTCCTGAACTACCTAGATACCTACCCCCCACTTAATCACCTACCTACCTCCTAAGCCAACCAACCAATTATCAATCACCAAAAAAAACGACCTCCAAACAGACAACCCCAAATAAATTAATTTATAGGAAAAAAGAAAAAATGTCCCGCTTCTCCCCCAAAGACATAACCGTTGTCTTCATCCTCGGCGGCCCAGGCTCAGGAAAAGGAACCCAATCTGCCAATCTCGTCCGCGACTATAACTTCGTCCACCTCTCCGCCGGTGACCTTCTCCGCTCCGAGCAAGTCCGCGAAGGTTCCAAATATGGAGCCCTAATCAAAGATTATATCCGAGAGGGTAAAATCGTACCGATGGAAATCACTGTCGCTCTACTTTCCAATGCGATGGCAGATTCTTTGGAGGAGACGAGCAAGACCGCCGGTACTGCGACTGCGACTACGACAAAACCTCGTTTCCTCATCGATGGCTTCCCAAGGAAACTCGATCAGGCTATCTTTTTTGAGGATACCGTTTGTCCGAGTGAGTTTACGCTCTTCTTGGATTGTCCGGAGGAGGTCATGGAGAAGAGATTGTTGAAGAGGGGGGAGACGAGTGGGAGGGATGATGATAATGCCGAGAGTATTCGGAAGAGGTTCCGTACTTTTGTGGAGACGAGTATGCCTGTCGTGGATGCGTTTAGGGAACAGAACAAGGTTATTGAGGTGCCGGCCACCGGTGAGGTGGACGAGGTTTATCAGAGGATTCAGGATGGGTTTGAGAAGAGGGGGTTGTTGAAGGCGATTAACTAATTTCTTCTTCTTCTTCTTTTCTTTTTGTGATATTTGAGATTTGATTGAAAGGGGTCTCCGTCTTATTTTCTTCTGGATGTATTCTTCTCTCCACCCCCCCGCACTCTGTGTATGAGTGAGTGTGTTTACTTGCATAGCGCCCATGATATCTACACATTATATATAAGAATATACATCAATCAATGAATGCATAAATCATATCCCATTGTGGTTGCGACTCCCCATGATCTGTACAACATCAACTGGGGCTCTTTTTTTTTTAAAAGAAAAAAAGTATAAAAAAAAAAAAAAGAGAAAGGAAAAGGGAAAAAGAATCAAAGAATAAAAAGACCCCTGTCTAGAACATGAAGAAATATAAGGGAAAAAATATAATCTCATATAGCTACCGGACCAAGACGACGGAAAAAAAAAGGAAAAGAATAAGAAAAACATCCCACATTACACCGATTTTGTTTCACCGATTGTTTTCCATTCTCATGATGCTTCGGGAATAGACGTTAAAAAAATATAACAAGAAAAAAAAAATTGAGAGAGAAAAGAAGAAGTTACTCTGCTGAGACTTCCACAGGAGCAGCGGTAACAGCAGCGGCAGCAGTGGTAGGAGCATTTCCACGTCGACGATCACCAGACTTGCCCTTCTCACCCTTTCCAGATCCCTCCTCAGCAGCGGCAGCGGCAGCGGCGGCAGCTTGTATTCCTTCCCGAACGAAACGCTCACGCTCGCTTCGAATAACACCCAACACATTCTCCAGACTGCGACGCCAGACCATTAGACGGCCCTGAACTTCAGCCCATTGCCTCTCACCAAAGACACGGTATGTAGCGCGGTGAACAAGGAACTCAGAGCGCAGCTGCGATAGTTTTCCCTCAACAAGTCCGGCACGGATAGTATCGATCACCCACTTCTCAACATCGGTGGGGGGAACACGTAGAGCGGAGGCAATGGACGCATAGGAAAGAGAACGGGTCGAGGTGGTGGCAGCGGCGGCGAGGGAGGCCAGGGTCAACAGGCGCATCTTGTTCTGCAGAGCTTCTGCGTGGGGGGTAAGGGCATCGTTGGGGAGAATGCTGGCGACCGGGGTAGTGGAAATGAAGTCCTCGTAAGCATCTAGAGTGTCGGAGGTGAAGATCTCGAGCAACTCAAAGAGAGCGGGGTCACTAGAGCGGAGGGCCTGAACAGCATCGGCGGCGGTCAAAGGGGTGAAATCGAAAACGGCCGGGTGGGTAAGAGCTGAAGACAAGGCACGCACGGCCAGATCACGAGCAGCTGGGGAGGCAGCCTCAGCCGCGGGGATAGTCTGCAAAGCCTCCAAGATGTGAGTCTGCGCCCAATCAAGATCGCCAGCGGCCTGGGCGGCATCAGCGATGGCAAGGTGCAGGCGCTGAGCCTCATCATCCTCGAGTTCCCAAGCGGTACGCCAGGTCGGTAGTTGCGCAGTCAATTGAGGCTTCAGAGCATCAAAAGCAAGGCCAGATCCAGACTGGCGGATGACTGCGATGATGGCCAGGAGAACGTGAAATCGGCTAGAGTCTGAGGGAGTGAGGGTGTTGAAGACGGTGGTCAGGATAGTGATAGCCAGAGAGGGGCCAAACTGGGGGGATGAAGTGACAGGTTTGGCAAGGTAGGTGCAGACGCGGGAGAGGAACATGTCTGGGTCGGAGGCATGCTGAATGAGATGGATGAGGAGGTTATAGGAGGGAGTGATTTCTGGGTCCACGGTTAGTGTTTTTATTTTCTTTTTTGCTTTGATAAATTGATGAATATATAAATATATTTTATATATTATATGATAGGTGGTGGTGGGGAAGAGGGGAAAGCGAATCCGTACCCTTCTCTGGTGCAGTATTGAGAATAGCGGCGGCGGACACCAACTTCTTCAAAACCTCATCACGCTTGCTCTGATCAATCTGGGCATCACTCTGTTCTTGCTGACGGAGGGGTTGCAGAAGCGGGGCAACTTCGGCCTGGAGGCTGGAAGATTCGTCGGATTTGCGGAGGGCGTCGAGGTATTGGGCGAATTCTTCAGCGAGCTCGGAGAAGGAACCCTCAATGAGGAGGGTGGTAGAGGGGGCGGGCATGGTGAGAGGAGAGGTAGCGTAAGATGATGAGGCGAGGAAGGAGAGGGGGGTGAGGAGGTACACGGGGGCGAAAAAGAGGGAGAAAGAGAGAGAGAGAAGACGAAGCGAAGCGAAACGAAGAAGTTTGGATGATGATTTTGGCGGTGGAGAAATTTTGACTGTGGGCCAAATTGAAGCAAGTCTTGGCGCTTGCTGACTCATCAACCGGGATCTGATGCCTGACTGCCTTAAGGATCCTCATACATAAGTAACTATTTATGATCAATAATAACTAGGTAGGTTGCAGCATTCCACGAATAAAATGTATATAGGTGATTTGATTACAGTTATTGGCTAATCCAGAGTGTGATTAATTATACACAAGACACTCGGCCTCCCCAATTCCATCAATCCATCAATTCATCATCGTCAATCATTTGAACAAAGAAACGAATGACCGACTACAGCGCCAATCCAAATCCAATCAGCATCACGGTCGCCATGACCTTCATGCCGTGATCCTGCATGAGGCGCACTGCAGCGCCAGTTGCACTAGGGCTGGCGGAATCCGAAGTTGTGGTCGCGCTGGCCCCCGAAGTAGTGGCGCTTGCAGTAGTTGTAGCCATGGTGGTGGAAGCGGTAGTTGTAGAAGATGCATCGGCGATTGCGGTGGCATTGAGGGATCCGCATTTATTGGCCGCCTTGCACTCATCATCACCTTCCTGAGTGCTGCTGGCTTGGACACATTGGCCGTAGTTTGCCTCGCAAACGTAGTAGGGAATAGTGTTTATGTAGGGGGAGACATCGGCATCGGTGCCATTGGAGCAGGTGCAAGTAAAGTCAAGGGTGTCCTATTAAAGGGTATTAATTTTCCAGGGGACAGAATGCGGAGTATGAAGAAAATTCGCAGGCATACCGAATCACAGTAATTGACCTGGGCAGATCCGCCGCAGATCACTGGGCACGTGTTGCGCTGTCCTAGACAGTACCCGGCTAATGACACACACGATGTTTAGAGTCTCGATCATGGGCCAAAATTGACAAGAGTCATAAGGAAGAGGAGTAATAATAATAATTATGATAATGATAAAGATAAAGATAATAATAAATAGTAATGATAAGCGCGATTGAAAAGCGGTTAAAATGAGCAAGTACCTCGAGTGACAGAATCAATTTGACTCAAATCAAAGCCAGAAGGAAAGGTGTAATTGGAGCTGGCGGCCGCCAAGGGAGCCATGAGGGACACGAGCTGGAGAATGCGGATCATGACGAAATACAAGATATATTTAACTCGAAGTGGGTGGAAGGGAAATTAAAAGCCTTTTGAATCTATCAAAAGCTGATTGATCAATTAAGCCTGTTAATGCTGAAAGAGTTAAAAAAAACCTGCTCTGCAGAAACAATAGAACGGAGAAAGAAAAAGACCGAGGCTTTTTCGATGCGCGCGCGCAGACGATGAGGATGAGGATGGATGGAATGACGACAGAGGAGGAGGGGAAAGAGAAAAAAAGGGAGGGAAAGAAAAAGAGCAGAGTAAATAATAATAAATAATAATAAAAGGGGCAGGTGGAAGCAGCAGCAGCAGCAGAAGTGGTAACTAACTAGGTAGTTAGCAGATAGGTAAACACTACTAAACCCCGACTCGTTAGTGAATTTTTTTTTTTTTTTCCCTTCTTTTCCTTTCTCTCGGAGCTATGCTGAATTGTCCAGTAGGATTAATTTGATGGATTGAGATGATTGGACCGTGATTTCAAGCGAAATAATCAGGTAGAACTAAAACAAATAGAACTAACTAGCGGTAACTATGAGAACGGTTTGTACTTGTGTACT
Organism: Aspergillus haitiensis; assembly: GCA_027569155.1. Classification (NCBI taxonomy): domain Eukaryota; kingdom Fungi; phylum Ascomycota; class Eurotiomycetes; order Eurotiales; family Aspergillaceae; genus Aspergillus; species Aspergillus haitiensis. Next base: position 586,921 of record JAPDEO010000001.1, on the reverse strand, counting down.
AGGTGGGTACTGTTTGTTATTCAGAGTTTAATGAGTTTTAATCATATTAATCTGTTTGGGGGGAAAACAAGATTGAGCATGAAACACGCCTTATTAAAATTAACATAAAATAATTAACTAATATATGCAGGGATGTTGGTAATAATCATATAAGTCATATAGTGGGTGTATGTAGAATTAGATTATTCTCTGTACCATAACCTCGGTTTAAAAAATATAAATAAAAAACCCAAATTCCCCACAATATTTCTTTATAATTTCCTGTCTCACAGCCTGTCTCAGCAAGAATCATAATAAGATTAATACACAAGTTGAAATACAATACTCGACTAATACTTACTCCCGAAGATTATCATCATGAGGAACGATCTCATCTCCAATAAACTAACTACAAACATTCCTTGTGAATCTAAGTTACACTAAATTAATACTTTCCTTTTTTTCCCCCTTAGAAGTAAACGCAAAAAAAAAAGGAAGGCAAAGTAGGTTACCTAGTACCATACCCACCAACCATCACATACCACCCTAATCACCTTAAAAAAACCCAAAACAACAACAACAAAAATACTCCCCCATCTCCCAACCCAACTACCAGCGAAAATGGCTCCTCTTCTCAAACTAAAACCCAAAAAAAAAAAGAAGCTATAGCGATGTATAAACACAACCCCAGTAGTGTCACAACACCCAGTAGTGAGTGGTAGTTCTGGTGTGGTACATTACTAGTAGTGATACTACTCATACTGGCAGTCGTGGCGTCGCAGATCCTCTTCTGCAGGAAGAGCGCTACCACCACCAGCAGTTGCCTTACCAAGTCCCAACAAAAAACAAAACCGGCTTGACCATCCCTCCATCCTTCCTTCCTCCTCCCCCCCATCGGATTCGGTCCTGCATCCGGCCGATCTTATCATGGTTTGGATCTCGGGAAGGGGGAAGAGATAGCTCGGAGGCGCCCAGCCCATTTTGTGATCATTCCTATTTGGGCTCATAGCGGTGTGTGAGCGACTTCACTCCATGTCACCGTCATTATTGATGAGTGTATTTATGTCATTGGCTGTGATGGAGATGGCATTCCCTTTCCTTCTTCTTCTTCTTCAAATTCAACTATGCTTACTGCTGCACAACAAACGCCACAGAGAGAGGGTAGAATGTTCACCTCGCAATTAGACAAAAATCCCGTTTCAGTGCTGGGAACCATCAAGGTCCCTGCAAAACTGTGGGTAAGGGTGGGAAGGAAGTTCTGGCTGAGGGAGGGTAAGAAAGTGATGATGCTAGTGACCTTAGGAGCTATAAACTCGGAATGACCACTATTGATAAATAGATGTGGAGAGAGATAGATAGAACATTCTGCTTTGATTCGCAAGAGCAATAGAGGAGAACCTTGATGCTTCCAATAAACCATATCTAAACTATAATCTGACTTGTGCTATTCCACCATCTATAAGTTATGTATAGCCTCATTATTCAATCGAATACGAAAGAACAGAAAAAAGTTGAATAACAATAATTTACAACTTCACCCGTTTGCCGACATTTCGACTCGCACTCACGACTAACCCGATTTGCGTACTCAAAGCAATTACTCGGCCTTGCTGGTCCAGCACTGTCACTTCCAGATCTGTTCGCCCATTCTGCACACACTTTGTCGTTACCCGACTGTACAGCCATTCCACACCCTCCGCTGGTAGTCGCGTCTTGAAGTCAATGTTCAGCGTCACCGTCGGATACCAGAATTTGGCACTAGGTCCTTTCATTTGGCCGCCGTCTGGGGAGGCTCGGTCTTTGTCATTGGTTGCCGCCGCCGTCATAGAATCAAATCCATCTAATGCCATCGGGAACATATCCACGAGGTATGTCACTGCTTCGTCTGTCCATCGTGTTATCTTTCCGCTAGGCCGAAGACGCGACCATTGATCCACAATGCCATTCTTGCCCCGCCCTGGTACTGCACCATAAAGTTCCAGCTGCTGTGCTGCGCGTCGAAACTCGGGGAAAGGCGGATTGAGTTTGACCCATTCGCCATCCTGGCCTGTTTGTTGTAGCGCCGAAAAGTTTACCTGTCCAGCGGGTCCCGATCCGGGGATGGCAGGCGGATACAGTTTCCACGCCGTGGAGGAAGAAATGCCGACTTCGGCTGATGCTGGACTGACAGTGATGTATCCTGCTACTTTGACCTCTAGCTCCTCCCCCGTGCTAGACGGGGATTTCTTCTCCTTTGGCCCTTGTAATGTAACGTGTATCGAACTGGTCCGTGCACCCAGCTTCATATCCTCCACTGTGAGAACCACCGGACCCGCTGCCGTGCGTCGCAGGAATGTGAGCTGCATCGAGATAGGTGTCGCGGCCTCCTTGTAAAGCGTTGGATGAGCATGTGCGAAATGGACAAGTGCCAGTCGATACAAGACGGCAGAAGTATATCCGCCATGAGGGACTACATTCCATGTCTTTGTTAGCTTGTATATTTACAAATGCATGACTCAAGGGCAATGAAGCTCAATTTAAATAAAAAAAAATAAATAAATAACAAAAAGAAAAGTACACATTAAAAAGTATAGATAGAACACATACCTGTGCCAATACACCACTCATTTCGGAGAAAGGCAGAATAGCGGTTTGAGCCAATCGGGTTTACTGTGATCCCCTCCTCGAAGTTGGAACCATGGGCTGGAATAGAATTCATGTTGCGGGGTTATTATATTGCAGAATTTTAACAAAGAAGTCAGGAGTTCAATGCAGTTCTCAAGGGGAGTAGAAGTATCTGTAAGAATGAAGGGATAAAAGCATCGTGGTAGATTTGAGAAGGTTGATGGTGCTTCCTCCCTTGCAAGAGCGAAAGCCTCGGCTTCAAGCTGTATCTCCGCCTCAACCGAGCGCTGGTTCGTCACTCGGCTAAATGATCGCCGCTTTCTCGATTCAACTGCAGTGTACGGAGTATTTACAAAATCAATGAATCGTAAGAATAATCGCAATAATGATGCTATAATTATCGCAATTATGAGCCATATAATATAGTTTCGGAGGTTCCCAATCATCACTGGCTTTTATGCCTGATGTTGGCTCTCATTGTCTAGACGAGGTCTTCGCTAATCGCTCAAGACAAGAGAGTACTCCTGCGGATATATGTTTTCGATTAGCCTTCATTCCATTTCAAGATTTTAATCCCTCGGTAGAAAAAGTTCATGAAAATTGGAAACAAAGAAAGAATTTACCGGTCACACCTTGAGCCAATGTGGCTCGTGCCTCTGTACTTCCAGATCCTAGAGTGACTGTCATCGCGTATCCAACCGCACGAGAGCTCTCAAGTTTGTTTGCCCAGCGGAAAATAGGCTCATCGTCCCGGCTGTCCCCAATAGCGAGTAAGAAATCCGGTCGATTTGCGCCATTCGGTTGGCTCTCAAGGCAGGATCGCCAGGCCACTTCTGCTGCGGACGCCTTGTTTGTGTCTGCAGCTTCTACCACTAGTGCATCGTCCACGGGAATAGCATGTACGCCTTGGCTGGCACAGGCATCATTGATATGGCCTGCACTTTCGGAGGCTAGGCGAGAGGCGGTATCTTGATCTTCCGCCGATTCATAGTGGAAGACTAGAGAGCAGTGACGCTCTTCAATCCAAGTACCTTCTGCCCGTTGTTGGTAGTAGTCAAGGATTCCATGGACTCCATCCTTCCAGGCATCGGTTTGTGCCTTGTCTGTGAGCTTCACCCATGATTCTGAATTTGGCTCACGCACAAAGCAGCCGTTTTCTGCGATCAAGCCAAGCCCTGTTACTAGTCGGAAGAGTCGTCCCAGTTCCTCGGGCATCCGAGAGCTCATAACATACACTACATTTTTGGGGTCTTCGGTCAATTCAGACAAAGTGGTGATGGCACGCTGGGGGGTGGTGACGATTATACTCTTCGGAGAGCCCCAAGAGGCCAGTGTGCCTTCGTAGTCGAGAATAATAAGTCGACGCTCCGATCGTCGATACATGTCCTCTAGCCTGTCCATCTGTAACCGTGGGACTGCCATGATTTCGCGAGACGACTGTTCGTGCCACACCCGATCCAAAGTTTCGCTGAACGACTTGACCCAGTTGGCAGTTGAATTTTGCAATACTGCTTCATGCAGCTCCATCCATACTCGCCGGCGTTCTTCCTCGCTACGTGACAATGCGATGCGGATTGCCTCCGCACACTGCCGGTAGTCCCACGGGTTCACCAAAAGGGCATGATGACCGAAGACAGACGCACTTCCGGTGAACTCGCTCAATATCAATGACCCGTATTTCCGAGGGCCGTATTTTCCGTCTTGACAATAGACAAATTCGTGACTCGTCAAATTCATGCCTTCACGTAAACTCGTGATCATGAGAGCATCCGCTACAGAAATCAGAGCAAGATATTGTGGAAATGCAAGATCTTGCTTGAGAAACACCAGTGGCTGATGGGCAAGGGTAGAATGGGTTGAGTTGATGCGCATGACGATATCTGAGATCAAAGCTTCAAGTTCCGGCTGCTCCGTCGTGCTCGTGGCTACTTGGATTAAGACGACTTTCTCCCGCCATTCGGGATAAGTGTTGAGGAAGAGTTCGTAACTAAGTAGCTTTTGCCGGATCCCTCGCACCTGGTCAATCTTGTCCCGGGATACGATTAGGCGTTTGCCTTTGTATCGATCTGATATGGTCTTGATCCACTCTTCTACATCTGCTGCCCTCCGCCGCTTATCCCAAGATGTTGGATCAATGCCGATGGGGAACTTAGCTACATTCACAAAGCGATCTTCTAATTGGAGACCGTCATTTGTTGCTTCGACACAGAGTAGACGGCTGCACGTTTGGAGGAAATGACGGCAGTACTCCTCGGTCTGAAACCCGACCAAATTGGCCCCCAGCATGCCTTCGAGAAGTTCCTTGCGAGGCGCTAGGCATCGGAATACTTCAGAAGAAGGGAAGGCTATATGAAGGAAGAAGCCAATCTGCGCATCGGGAAGCAGCTTCCGTAGCATGGCAGGGACCAGGAGCAAGTGGTAGTCCTGAACCCAGATTGAATCCCCTCGTTTCCAGTTCCGTGCGATCCGCTCTGCGAAGGCTTGGTTGACCTTAACATAGTAGACCCACGAATGGTCTTCGTACGCTTTGCTTTTGGGGTTGTCGGGAATCTGATAGTGGAATACGGGCCACAGGATAGTCTTGCAGAAATGTGTGTAGTGTCCATCGAAGTCATAATCACTGACATCGACCGTCAAAGAGCCGTACTCATCCTCTAGCTTTTCGGATATAGCAGACTTGATGTATTTCGTCAAGGCATCCGTGGGCATCCCCAAAGTGCCCACCCAAATCCTGTCTTGCAGCTGTCCAGCATCCGCCGCGGAGCGAACAGCATTGCGCAAGCCGCCATTACCCTGCTCCGCTAATGTTATGGACCAGTCAGCACTGGAGAATGAGCCATTGCGGGAGTGATGCGCATAGGAAGGCTTGAGGTATGAAGTCCGGAGGGGCATCCCTTTGATCTCTTTGTCACGGACCGGTTCTACCGAATCTTGGTGTTTAAGGATAGATGGATCTGCAGAAAATGCTGATCGTGGTCTAGGCTGATTCAGAGCAATTGTCGAGCCCCATGCTGGTGAGTGAGCTTCACTTTCCGTTAAAAGATGGCCGTCGTTCTCAGAGCTTGGAAACGGGTATTCGGTGCGGTTGGGCTCAGCCTTTGCAAGATCTGAGGTGAAGATACGCTCATGTTCAGTCATCGTTCCGAGCGTGTGTTTCGCGTTTGGGTCGCCATTCCGGCGCTCAAACAGGCTAACTCTAGCTTTAGGAGCAAGAGGTACGGGGTCCGGCGGAGGCTTTTCTGGTTGGTGGTTTATGGAGTTGTCCCTCGACCCTGGGACATGGAAACTGACTGTATATGGAAGAAACCTATTCCTCAGGATTGGATATTATTAGCATGTACTACATATGGGCAAGATACTGACAAGATTCAAGTACAGTGATGCAATGTAGATAGTCATTTTTTGGACAACCGAACTAGACCTGGTTTGAAAGGAAAAATAAAAGGAAAGGAAAAGGACAGCAACGGGAAGGACAAAGAAAAAGGAATACCCTGCCAGAGCAGAGAGGATACAAGGGAGTGAGATACAGCAATAAGAGCGAGAAAGAACAATGGGAATTGGAGGGGAAGATGTTGACACACGCAGGAGAAAAAAAAAAAAAAAAAAAAAAAAAAAAAGGAAAGAAAAGAAAAAAGAAGAGAGAGAGGGAGAGAGGGTCTAGAATGACGACGTCATTGAGGTGGTCGGAAGTAGTAATGAGCTTGTTAGCTCTTGCAAAGCTTCAACAGACTTTTAGTGAACCATTGGTCGACTTCCGTGTGATTTACCATCAAACCCTTCACTACTATTACTGTTATTTTTTGACATCATAGTATTTTTATAAACTATTTAACCTCACCAACTAATCTACCTCAAAAATACATACAAAGAAAAGAAAGACCGAAATAAAAAAAAAAAAAAAAAGAAAAGAAAAATAAGCCTTATTCATGCTGCTCCGCGCTTCTCCGCATCCCTTTTCCTCCCTTCCTGTCCACCCCTCGCTGCAGGCCGACTCTTCTGTGCCGGTATCTCGTCCCGCTCCTCGCGAATTCCTGCGCCTGGTTCTCTCAGAGGCCCAGACTTTCTTGGCTTCAATCCCCGAAACCTTCCGTGTGCATCGAACCCCACGTTCGTCCGCCCCCGCTGCATCCCCCGTCCGGCTCTTAACCCGCACCGACCCGGACACGAAGGATTTCTGGGCCTGTCGAAAGAGTGTCCACCAGGATGCAGCCGTAGACGGCTCTGCCTCGTGGGATGAATTCCGATTGGGTTTGCGAGAGAATCATGCCGAGAATGAAATGGCATACACTCCCAGTGTCACCGCCGTGGAGAGACTTTTGGAGTGGTCTTCTGAGGCTGAGATCGAGGGCGGTTGGAAACAAGTCCATATGCATGGTTGTCTTGCCTTTTCTTTCTTCCTTTCTTTCTTTCTCTCACGTCCCGCTTCCCTCCCTCTCTTTTTTCTAACCGAATTTAAGGACTATTTATCACCATCATCAAATAATATAATGATGATTGGAACGAATAAAACTAAAATTAATGATAAAATTAAGGAAATTGTATAAAAGGTAATAAGAACAACAATCATGACTGACTATTTGGATCTCACCAGTGAACATGATCACTCATACCTTTCATCCAACCTTTCTGATTGCCCCCCGTTCCTTTCTGGTCCTCGCTATCTCGGCAGACCTGTCCGGCTCATCCTCACCTAGCTTTGTGACCGTCCAAATTCCCCTACAAGGCCCGTCAGCTAGAGAGCCAATCCCTCTTCAACTTCGGCAGAAGATCATTACTTCAGTGCCGACCAACACAATCTTCGCATCCTACGCTAGCGTGGAACTGGTGACAGCTCACTCCGCCAAGGTTGAGTGGACGATGGCTACTACATCAAACGCTGGCGGAGCGATCCCGCAGTGGGTACAACGGAGCTGGACAATGGGTGGAGTGCCTAAAGCCATAGTCTCGGATGTAGGATTGTTTCTTGCATGGACAGCGCGGCAAAGAACAAGACTCAGAAATTGATCGCATGATTACTTAATCAGGTCTCACGCTCTAAAAACACAAATATACCTACTCCAGAATATCAACACTCAGATTTAGCCATTCATCCTATCTGCATTAGGTACTAGGTAGCCACTAAAAAGAACCTACAGAAAAAGAAGAAAAAAAAGAAAAAACAAAAAATAAAGGAAAAATTAGAGGAAAAAAAAAAAAAAATGAGTGGAAAATAAATAATAAAATAGGTAAATAAAGTTTTTGTCCACCCGACTCCCAGCTCCTTTGGCCCGGAAATAAAATACTGACGGCGTATAGAATATGCAATGAGAAACCTCCGACGCAAGAAAATGATATCACGGTTCGAGTAAGGGTGAAGAAATAGGGAGAAAATAAGTTTCGAGAGATCCTTATACGTCACCAACACCAGTACCCACATGTATAGTAGAAACGATAGAAAAGATAGAAACAAAAGTATTTAAGACCAGCACAGTTGCCGGGATGAGGGAAAGCCCCGCATACCCTATAGTAGAATACAGAAGGAAAGAAAGCGGCTGAACCCTCCTGTCGTAGTGGGTCTTCCTGTCATTAAGGGCATCAAGTTTGTAACAAAAGACAAGTAAAACACAGAGGGGAAAGGCAATCGTGACACAAGAAAAACATAGTCGCCATGGCGTGGTTAAAAATATTAAGCGAGAGCCAATGTCTGGTCGACCCTCGTCCAAGTAGAGTGTAGAGAAATGCCCCCCCTCCCCCAATAGAGTTAGCTAAATAACACGAGAGAACCGAAAGGGGGATGAAATGGAAAAAAAAAAAAAAAAAAAAAAAAAAAAAGGAGAAAGAAAGAAAGAGAGGGCAAAAAATAAGGAAGAGAGAAGGTGAAGGGAAGGTATGTTGAGTGCATTATGTTAGACAGATGCTCATCGTTGTGCTAGGCCGCCAGTGCTACCCTCAGGCGGTGGTTGGGGTGCACCGGGATTATTTTGATTCGCAGAAGCGATTTGGAGTTGATTTTTGAGGCTGACTACTTCGGCTTTTAATCCAGCAAGCTCTTCATGAACAGAGCGAATATATGCCCAAAGTTTATCTTCACGATCACGATGTTGGTCAAGAAAACCAGGATCGTGCATGCCTGGAGTGTGCGTGCTGTTGTTCGGAGCTGTTTCTGGACCGGATTTGAGTGTCAGTGGACCTCCATGATTGTTTGAGAGGCCATGTGATGGTGTGTGCTTTGCTGTAGCTGGAGGTGGAGGTTGGACGGAACTTTGGGTATGAAGATTGAAGCGAGAGTCGGAGGAGTTCATGCCAGGCGGAGGGGGGAGTTGGGGAGCACCAGGTTGGGGCGGGGGGAGACCTAATGTCGGTGCGGGGTGATTGGAGAGAGGCGTTTGCGAGGGACCTGCCCTGCTGAATGGTTGTTGTGGGAACGATTGGGCTATGCTAGGGGAGTGGGCTCGATGGTGGAGCTGTACGTTATTTTCTGGCCCATGACTAACTGGATGGGAGGATAAAGCATTTGGCGAGAGTGGCTTGGGGCTTTCTGTCATATTTGGAGGCGCGAAGACAGAAGTACCAGACGGCTGACTAGGAGGAGGAAACGTCATATTACCGGACTGAGAGATAGGAGAAGGAGATCCACTGGAACCGCCATGGCTTGCCGGAGGGGGGAATAAGCCGCCAGGCGACGGTCTGCTGGCGGCAATCGGAGGATAAGTACTGGGCTGACGCGCATGATAGCTGCTTACACTGTTGGAGCGTGGAATCGAGTCTGGAGCCACATCATGTTTCTTAATGCTAGGCATGATGTTGACCCGGCGCTCTTCTTCCTCATCCATACGTTCTGGTTCCGCAAAGACAAAGCCGTCCATGGAGTCATCTGCGCCCGCCTGGGGTGCAGAGTTTTCGTAGTCGTCTTCGGGAGCGTAGCTACCCATGCTTGCCCTGCGTCCAGCACAGCCACCCTGACCCTTATTATGGCGGGCCAAAGCGTCCCCACGAGCGAACCTGCGTCCACACTTCGGACAGATATGGGGTCGTTCACCAGTATGAAGCTTTGTATGTCGTTTGAGATCATGAAGTCTCCGGAAGCGCGATTGGCAAGTTTGACATACAAATGGCTTTTCCTGGCTGTGAGTTAGAAGATGGCTTTTGAGGTTGTGATGCCTCGTAAACTCTGTGGAGCAGTATGGACATCGATGCTTCTTGGTTGACGGTGAGCGTTGCCCACTTTTGTTTAGACCAGAGCTGGGTAAGCTCAGGCCCCTTCGGGGATCGTTATAGCCTCCTGTTGGCATTGGGTAAGAGAAGGCTTTATTACTTGTTTCTTGAAGAATATCGCTATCATCTCTATGTCGCGGGCGGTCACCGTCCTGGGAAACGGAGTCCTCGATTGGACCCGGGCTAGCCACAGTTGAGGTGTTCATCAAGGATGTGCTGTTGTCACTAGTGTTGTAGGTGTCGGGTGGATTGCTAACGATGGGATGGGAATCCACCTGCATTGGATCTGGAGAGGTTGGCAAGGGTTCGTTTGCGGTACTACTTTGTTGCTTTTCGCTTGCACCAAGAGCCTCTCTCGCTACTTGAGAGCTATTCTGTTCCTGCTCCCTTTGCGGCTCTAAGGCTCGCTCCCCGGGATTGGTGCCTGGTGTAGGGGTCGACATCGCGGATAGAGAGTCCTTGGAGCGTGAGACGTTAAGTCCAGCACTAGCGATGGAGGTTAGGGTTGAGTCCGGTTTGGATTGTTTTAAGAAGCTGATGGATTCGGATTCGGATGTGATGATTGAGTTGGAAGATCCTGACAAAGGGGTTGAGATAGGGACGGGTTCGTTGTTGGATTGCATCAGCGCAGCCATGGATAATGGTTGCTTCGCGCCAGCCCGGAATGGTTGGTGAAAGTATAGAGGAGCTAGCTCAACAGAGGTCATGTCAGCGGGTGAATTTTTTGATTGATGGTTACAAAGGGATGGTGGTTTGGAGCATGTCAGTCCTCTTGGAGGGGGGATGGCCAGTGAGATAAAGGATTCAAAATGTATGAGGGAAAGACACCAATGACCAGTCATTAAAGAGAACCAGGAAATGAGTAAGACCCATCAAAGAGGAGGCACTGTCGCGTGGGGCGCTCACCTAGAGCCGAGTGTGGCGCAAGCTGACGGGTTCAGCCTTCGCGATGTCTCGTCAGACGATCTGATCCGGCGGAAAAAGGTGTTGATGGACCTTGCAGCAGGGTAAAAATAGCGGTCAGCCTTGCCAGCAGAAGCAGAATATTTGGGCTCTCCACTCGATTCGGATCTGTTGCGGACTTAACCCATCGGGTGGAAAGGCGTCTTCAGATCGTGGCGGGTGCGCGGCGAAATAGAGATGTTTTAACTGGGCTGCAGAGAACGGCAGAACCAGCGGTTGTCGGATGGGTGAATATTAAGGGAACTAATATGCAATTCTATGCCACTAACATGGCGCCAATGTATGAGCGAAAATTTAAACGAAAAAAAAAAAAAAAAAAAAAAAAAAAAAAAAACTAGCAGCAAAGGGTAAAGTATAGGAATTAGGCAAGGGAGGTGGGTGGAAGAATTTCGGAGTGAAATCGGCGGAGGAAGGGTTGAGGAGACAGTGCTTTGGGGAGAGGGGGGAGGGGGAATGAACGGAAAAAGAGCAAGCAAGTAAATGCTAAAGTGTGGGGATTACCAATGATAAGGAAAAGGAAGGAAGAATTACAGGATCCAGGAAGAAATGAAGGACGTTAGAGGGATAAAATTTGTTGAAGGACGTAGGTTCAAAGGCATGGATAGGTAACCCGATGCAGGCAGATACAAGAGGTAGGTAAATTGTTTGAAAAAGGCAGTTTAGTTTCGTAGAAGGAACGGAATGTTTGGGTCACGGTAAGAGGATAGTGACCCGGATAAATTGCAACCAAAGTGGTTTAAATTGGGAAGAATAAAAAGGAAAACCGAAAAAAAAAAAAGAAAAGGAAAAAGAAAAGAAGAGGGGAGGGAAAGACGGAGGTATAGAAACAGGATTAATTCACCAGATTGGAAAGAGAAGGAGAAGAAAAATAGTAAGAATAATAATAATCATAAACCTAGGGAGCTTTCAGCACGAAGTAATGGAGAAGAAAGAAAGGAAAGAGAGAGAGAGAGACGAACACGAGGAAGGAAGTGGCTGGAGCCAGTAGGTCAATACAAGACATGACTAAATTACAGGCGGCTCTGCAAGATCAGGCATTGAGAAGGAGGAGAAATCAGTGTAATCCAACATACAGGGTCACAGTCATTTCGACCCAAGCCAGGAACCAGGAGGCGCAGGAGGGCCCCTCTTAATTCTGGCCCTGGAAGACCAATCTTAGCGGTTTTCCTAGTCAACGACGACTGCTACTAGACTACCTACTACCACCGATGGGATGTCAGATCCTATTCTTAACTAACAAATAATTAAATATAGAAACTTTCAGATGATGTCCTGACTTTGGATGCCTTGAAGGTTCTGACTTTTGGCATTGATTTCTAAATGTGGAGTATCAATCATGGACTAGACTACATTAGTACTGTACATCTGGCGCCGTTCGTGGTTTGGTAGTCACAACCTTATGAATAATAATACATTACTTTCAGTTTTGTGAGCAAAAATAAAGTAAGCTAATCTTATTCACTTCCCATCCACCTAGTTTCCAAAGCCTCGGGGATAATTTCCGATACTTTGTTCAAGTAGAAATACTTCATTATTCATGCTAGGAAGTGCTTCCTCTTCCCTCCCCGCCCAAGAATAAAGAATAAATAAATAAATTTTCCAGTCAACCAGTTTGGGACAACTCAACATGAAATTGTGTCAGTCCGCCATCCTGATCGATAAGACCTGAGAAGGGAGGCTAACCTATTTTGGATTGCCCTTACCCGTCTTTTACCACTTCTCCCCCTGAGTGGCACAAATGGTGCGCCTTGTACAACAGCTGTTTGTCCAAATCTTTCAGATACTTATAGTTTTTTTTTTTTTTTTTTTAATAATTATTATTATTTTTATTATTAGTTGATGGTGATGATGATGATGATTGTATGTTACTCTCTCAGGCAATAAAATCCAAGAAAGGATCTTGAGGGGGAGCCAAAAAAAAAAGAAAAAGAAGAAGAAAAAAGTGAGGCTGTGTTTCCGTCTTGAAACCTGAATCGTGGCTGGCACCAGCGCGGAGAAGCTGTCAGCCCTGGCCACTCGCAGGATATTTCTCTTGCCCTGGTGGGGGGTGGGCTGGGTGGCTGTACACCCTGACCGCCTGCCCAAAAGTAATATTCCCACTCTGATTTGACAAAAGCCTTGGCATGGCCCCACTAGGCGCGTACAGAGTAACGGAATACGTAAAGTTACCAGAAGGTGCATCGGTTGTCTCTACCTTGTTAAGGTCCACTAGGTTGAATTGGGCACTGGTTCACTACCTGGCAGGCTGTCTTAGTTAAGTAGTTAACTTGGAACTTCTGCTCAACTACCTCGTACGAAGTAACTGTGCTATCACCCAGAAGACTAAAGCAAAAAAAGGAAGGCGCCGATACCATCTGCTTCAATTGCTTTGGAATGATTGATTGGCAGGCCAACCGCTTGATCCGCTTCACCTTTTACTTTGTTCGAAGACTACAGACTAGGTACATTTCATGCAAAGAAGAATCTCTTGGTATTCAGCCTACCATATAATTGTTTTTTTCTGGTTTAAAAGACCATTTTTTGTTTTGTTAACTAGAGCCTTGGTGCTTCAAATTGCCTAAGTTACCTACACTACATCTGACTGTAAAGGTAATTATCGTTAAGACAAAATTTTTGGTCACTGGAACTTCATATCCTACACGATAGATGGTCTTCCTGCAAATGTCGTTCCCTAAGGAGAGACCCTGAGTGGCGACCGTGGTCTTCTACCTCCTTTCGGGAAGGTTAATGTTGCGACTGCTTTCAAACTTCCGTAAGGTCCACCCAATAGCTAAGCATGCATGAGATGTCTCATTTTTACTTCGGGCGATCCTCGTCAGCTTCAAGATGCCAATTTCAACCCAAGATCCCACTGAGGAAATCTTAATGCTTCAGCTACCGAATCATCTACCGGGTTTGCCACCAGATAGGGTCAGGGCCATTTGTAGTTAATCAATTCATGGGTTACATGCCATCCTCTTATCCAAGATCTTTCAATTGCAGCCGTTCGAAGTAGGTTATTACTCCAGTCCCTGCTTTTAGCCACAAGTGGCGACGGCACCAGGTCCCAGTCCCTTCTCTTGGGAGCGTCATCAGTAGCTGGCTTCTAAGATAGCAAGACCATCGTTTCTTTAACTTCCGTAGAAGGGAACACGTGATATTAGTACTTGACTTGTGGGTTGTTAATTTCATCTATCAGACTCTACTAACGCAAATAATAAAGGTTTAGAACAATATTAACGAGAAGAGCTTGGCCAACAACGCAGACACCAGGAAGAAGAAGAAGAAGAAGAAGAAGAAAAAGAAGAAGCAAACAACAAACAATGCCAAGAAACTGACGGAGCGTAACATCCGCAATCCCGAGATGGTCCTCCCCAGGTACTCCCTGCCTAGCTAATTAGTACCTAGGTATTTCCTCCGGCTTCTTCTTCTTCTCCTTCCTTGTCTTCTCGACTCCCTCTTCTTCTTTAGCTCCCCAGATTTGCTTCGATATACTAAACTTATCTCCATCTTCCAGTCAAAAACATAATAATAGCCGCTGGAAATTCTATCTTTAGATGAATTATCTATTATCTTTTTGGTTTTTGGAATCACCTGCACCAACTAATTCATCATCGATCCCCAGCGGCTCTGCATAGCCTTTGGTTGGCTGGGCCAAGACTACGATCAGCGCCAGCGCTAACCAGAGATACTAAACAGGTTCAGAACTCACGCTCATTCGTCAACAAAGTGATCAAACCTGCATCACAGGAGTGAGGGGTGAAAGGTTAAAATGCCTATTTTCTCTCGAGTTGATGGGTGACACCCACGAATCTCCACTGTGATAAGCCAGGACTGCTGCTTTAGTGTGAAGTCTGCTATCCAGTCACAGTTTTGTTTGACCATCCTCCCCTGCTAGATATCCAATCTGGCTTGCTCCTGATTTTTAATGTTCCCAATCATCTCCTCGAATTTGATTTCTCTGCATGTTGCCGGCGCCTAACTGCCTCCTCCTACGGGCCGGTGCCATGCTCTTTCTTCGACATGTTCCCCCACTCACAGCGAAACACCGAGTGCTGGCACTTCTTATACATAATCGATGCTATCACGCTGCTTCGCCCCCATTTTGCTGCTGCTGCTTGTCTCTCCTACCACTTTTAACTCAACATTCTTTTCCCTGGTTTGACCACTGGTCTGTATCTCGGCTTCAGCAGCGCAGGATTCGCCGCTCTCCACAGGTGCACAGAGGACCAGTTAATTAAAAAGGAAAAAACCCTCAAAAAAAAAAGAGAAAAAGAAGAAAAGGAAGAAAGAAAGGAAGGAAGGAACACTGTGGTATTCTAGGTTTATACAAAGGTCAGTTTCGAGCTTCGGCCTTGTATTCACCTTAAAAAATAAAGCTAATAGGAACCAGCAAAGCATCATCGCATAATTGGATGTTCGTATCCTCGTAAGGCCGCCTCTTTAACCTTGCCATTGTGAAGGGAAAATAAAAACAGCTGTTTAAACCCCCTAAGGCTGAGAGCTGGCTCTCTTCGCACGATTCCAATCAGCTGCCTACCTACTGAGCGCTTAAACTTCCGTCCTGATGTCCCCAACAACCTACAGTCAGGATAGCTCGCCACAAAGTTACGAACCAGTTTCCCCAGTAGATATTGTTCGTGGCCATAGGATCGAACCAATGGCCTCAGTGTCACAGCCTACAGCAATCGGTAACCGTCAGGGCTCTCTAGATTCAACCCCTGCGCCGTTGACAAGCCCACGGTCGGCCCGATTTGCAGAGGCGACTACAGTTCATTCGCCCACCGCTGAGGAGAAGGATAGATCACCTTTCGCGGATCCACCAAACCATTCCCGAGCTGCGCCTGATGTTTCTGACGTGGGCTTCGGGTATGTCAATGCCAATGATCCCGCTCAGCATGCATCTCATCCTCAGCAACCAATGTCGCCTCTCAAAAGTGCTCTGAAAGTCCCAGGAACCCCTGGTCGAACATTGAACCCTCTCAGCCCAACCTTTCGAGAAGAATTTTATGTCGAGAAACAAGAAAGGTTAGCAGAGAAGGATAACGCTAAGGATCTGGTGAGTTTCGACGCAAATATTTCCCACCTTCTCTATTCCCCAACCCCCCTCTCCCTCTCTCCTCTCTCTCTCTCTCTTTTTTTTTTTCAAGCAATTATTGAATACTAATACCTTTCAAAACCACAGAAAATCAAACTACGTGTCCGAGTCGCCAAGGTGTTTCTCCGTTTTGTCAGTTTCGGCTGCAGTGTGATCGTGCTTGCTATTATTGCTACAACCTTGACAATTTTCCACGCAACTCGGTCTCTACCGTCTCGAAGTGGTCTGACTCCCTGGGCTGTCGGCACAAACCCATGGCCGCAATATCTGCTTCTCTCATCCGCATGTCTGTCGCTTGTCGCCTCGATAGCGGTTATGTGGACTTGGAAGAAACGCGGCCACAGACGTGCAGAAAAGGTCGCAATGTATTATACGATCTTTTCCGCGTGCTTTTTTGTGTTCACCCTTATCCTATGGGTAGTCGTGGCAGCCATTTATCAGAACTCCAAGACCAACGGAGGGGGCCAAGATCTCTGGGGCTGGTCGTGCAAGGATAATTTCAGAGCTCAGGTGTTTTCGGATGATGTCGATTACCCACTTCTGTGTCGCCTTCAGGTTAGTAATTTATTCGCCCTTTCAACGCATTCGATTTCTAATTATTCTTCATATCTTAGGATTGGGGATTAGTTTGCGCCGTTATTGAAATCGTTGTTGAGATTTTGGTCGTTCTTATCTATGCTGTTGTCTTTTACCGAGTCTGGACTAAGCGACGCCTCTCTAAGTCCATGGATCGTCGAGACAAAGCTCGATCAGACTTGTACCTAGCTCAGTTGCGCCTTCAATCTGCGCCAAATACTCCCGGATTCCCTCGCACACCGAAGACCCCCTTTGTGTCGACTACGGCTCACCAAGACTCTTTCTCTGCTGCGGAGAAGGGCGAGTATTTCGCCCCTCAGTTCGCCACTCCGCGATCTCCAACGAAACCTCAGCCCACATTCCAACTCCAGCCGCCTCCCATCCGCGTACAAAATGCATCTCCCAGAACAGAACAGGAGGAGTTCGCAGCCCCTCCTGCTCCGTCCCAAACCCCTCCACAGGGCCACATGCATGCCGCGCCTGGTGAGCGCACTTACGAGGCCGTGCCTATTCCTGGGGCCTATACTAGCCCAATGTCTCCGAATTTTCCGCAAGGAGTCCGTCAGTAGGCGTGAAGATGAGTCACAGGGCCAATACCTTTGTACTCATATCTGATGCCTGCGTTGTGGGCTCCTCGAGAGACCCGGTAGATGTCAATGAGAGCAGGTGTGAATTATAGTTGGTCAATAAGAATGATCCACGCCTTGTATTTTTGAACTTGGTATATGCGTTGTTTCTTTACTTTTCTATCCTGATGCATCTATTAAATCTAAAGGACTTTGCCTAACTGGACTTGGGCAACCAACGTGTGTTTTTCTTTTTACCTTTACATAATACCTACTTTATTATATATTATTCTGTTGATGAATGATTAATTGCTCTCTTCCTTTTCTTTCTCTTTTTTCCCCCCTTTTTTGACGCTGTATCTACATATATCATTTCCCGTGCCTGAACATTGGCGTTGTCTTTGCACCTACACTCGCTTAGAAGTTTGATAACTCTATGTAGTCTAAAATTGCAGAAGTAGTTTTGGACTATACAAGTTTTCAAAATTAAGAGACCTAGAGTGGAGCAGCATTCAAGTATTAAGACAGAATAGTCTTTCTAGGCGAAGGCACACGATCACCCGAAATTACTCCCTTGTGTGAACATAGATACCTAGGTAAAGCATTGACCATGTGCTCAAAACTTAGGGAGAAAAGGAAAAGAGAAAAAAAAGGCAAATAGAAGTTAAGAAAATCCAGGGATATGAAAACTTTAATTGCAACTCAAACCCTAACCTAACGACGCCTAGAGCTTATCAAAAACGACATGATTGTTCCAACCTCCCAAAAAAAAAAGAGAAAGAAAATAGAACTCTGACTTAAATCCTTCGCCGGCAGAAAGCTGGGGGGGTATAACCCTCATGTTCCATACAATATTCCTCATACAACACTTTGTAGCCCCAGGAGTATTAACTGTACAAATTCAGATGATTTTTCATGGGGTTTCAGACATTTAAACAGCATTTTCTTCGATGATAGCACTAGCATCGCGGGCAACAAAAATTTCCTCAAATCTACCTTCACCAAGAGCACTGGTGCCATCATCGTTTTGTAGAATAAGACCCTGTTCGTTGGCCAAGTGAAGTAGGCAAATGAAACCAAATGACGTACTGATATCGCGCAACGCCTCGGGAGGGTACACTCTTTTAAGGGAGTTCATGATCTGAGTGAATCGTAACTTGCCATTCTCTTCTGGAGCCTCTAGACCTGGAATCAGTTGCCGGTTCTTGTCCATTGGCGTTGGAGTTGGTGGACCGTCATCATCGATATCCATAGGATCTGCTGGTAGCAGATTCACTGGTTCATTGGCCTGAGGGGTGAAGTCCATTGTAGAAATTAATCGCTCGCCCATGCCTCTCCACATTTCTTGTTTGAGTCGGCGAACGTCAACCTTCTTCGCAACCCTCGCGTACGCTACATAGTCGGGTCGTGCCCGTCGGCCACCTTGGGTAACTAATTGTGACCCGAATCCGCCAGCGCCTAACTGCGACCCACCAGGAGTTGCGCCCACCATGTTCAAAAGTGCTGTCAGGCCTGTGGCCCCGCCGGCTTCCCCTGCAGAAGTACCTGGGACTCCATCAGGCGGCGGAGATAACATTTCTCTCGCGTCTGCAAATGGGAGGTTATCGTCATCATCAAGATCTATTCCGTTGGGGAATGCCAAACCGTCATCGTCTGCAAAGAAATTGGCATCATATGCTCCAGCTGCATCGCCGTCCGGAGCTGCGCCATCTTCGGTTTTATGGTTGGCCCAAAATGCCTCATCCATATCCCCGTGACCTGAAGTTTGGTCCTGTCGTCGATGGTTAAATTGACGTGGTCCAAGCAACTTCTTTGAGCCCATTCTAGCCTTGGGTTTAAGGAAGAGACGTAGAAGTTGCCGTGAATTGAAGTGTTTGTCGTCTGGGAGTAGGTTGCGCCCTTTTGTCTTCCATTGAGTCTTGGGAAGGGATATCGTGGCGTTGGAGCTAGCTGGCGTGTAAACAAGTTCAGCAAGAGCTGGATCAAGAGGTGCAGAAAAGTCGATCTCGAATGGCTCCTTTTCCTTCCGCGGCTTCGGAGCCGCATTGGCAATGTTTGTGGCGGCATTATCTTTGATTCGTCGGATTTTCCAATGTTCTGGGCCAGCCCAGTTCTTTTGCAAGGCATTATCAAAGTAGCTGAGTATATTCTCATGTTCCCGATTGTCCGGCTGATGGGAAAGGGAGATGGCGTATGCATCCTCGTTGTCGGGATCCTCACCATCTCGATTCTCATCGCCTTCAAGATCCACATGGTGAACTTTGAGCATAGGCTCCAGGGCCGCCTCACGGGCCCAGGCCTCACCTCCGTCGCCAAATCCAGCATCACCGTTGAGATCAAAACCAGTCAAAGATGCATCATCATCGTCAAATCCAACGGCGTTGTCATCATCAAGCATAATGCCTGAGGCATCATTCGCTGGATTGCCTTCTTCATGGCCTTTGTCATGTCGCCATTCCTCGGGTGCTTTAAGAAGAGGAATATCCAGGGATCCACTTGGATCTCCAAGGTCGAAATTTTTAAGTGAAGGGCAAATATCCTGCAAATCAAGACGCTCCAGATCTGGAAAAAATTGGCTTGCCAATGGAGCAATATCAATTTCTATACTTTCTTCAAACGTATCATCACGGATAGCTTTAGCTAGCGGTGGAGTGGACCCTGAGCGCTCCTGGTTTTCCGATTCTGGCTGAGTGTCGTCGATATCTTTAAGCGCCTCCTCGGCGCCGTCATCACTGCTGTCGAAGACTATGCGCCCACATCCGTCGATGGATAAATGATTAAGTAGTAAACCCTTTGCGCCACCTTCGTCGAAATCTGCAGATGCCTTTTTAAATAAGGGATCAACCGAGAATTCAAGCTCGAATTTTTTTAGTTGGAGGGAGGAGAACGATGGGGCTAGTGTGGCTTCATGCGATCGCTGAGCATTTAACTTCAATTAGCAATTTTTGGTCTCATGCGCGTTAAGATAATCGAGTTGTACCTTTCTCCGGGACTTCCTACCGCCCCCCTCTTCGCCATCCTCATCCTCGTCTTCTGCCGCCTCTCCATCCGCTTCGGCCTCACGGCCTTTTCGATCCCGGCTGTCTGCCAGGCCGCTGAGAAGCTTACCCGTCTCTGTAGCAACACTATCGACTCTGCTTGTGTAAATTTTCACACACCCGTCTAATGTGCAGCTAGCTTTCTGGAAGTTCACACCATCGCCCTCCTTTAAGAGGGACATGTCGTGGAAGTAATCAATAAGCGCAAAATTCCATGAGTTATTGGCATTAATCTTGTTATCAGTGGCCATTTTCATCCACTCTTCAAAGTTAGCCAGGATTGGTACACGTTTCATTGGGGTGACACCCCGACGGCCATCAACATCACTATCCCGTGGCCTGTGCCCAGAGCCTCTAGGCGTAGCTGGACTCATGCTCGACGCACGATCATATTGGGTGTATCTTCGAGGGGGCATAGGGGTTTTCACGGCGGCTTTGATTTGATCCATCTGGCGGTCATGCTGTGCTTGCCGGGCCCCCATGCGGGCGGCCTTCTCCCCCATGTCATCATTTAGTGGGATCCTACTCTGAGTGATTAGCACAAAATCCTAACGAAGTCGGCAGATTTCCATCTAATTTTTACATACTTTAAAGGCGAGTTTTTGTGCGGGGTGGAGGCTCCATTGGAGCGGCGGTGTTTGGATACGCGGGGCATTGCGGACGGATGATTCCCCAGCAGCAACAAGAGTAAGGGATGGTTAGATGCGCACAACCTCTAGCAAGAGGTAGGCCTTTAGGATGAGAGGAATGTAAAAGAGGCAAGCGAGTGGGTTAGCGAATGTGATAAACGAGTTTCATGGCTTGGTCGATGATTTCTGACGATAGTCTGGGTAGAGATCTGCCGATGATGAAACAAACAAAAAGACCGTCAACAAACAATCAAGATCTGGTTCAGCTGTGCCGCAGCAACCTGAGGCGCACCAGGTCTATCACCTGACTTATGCGGCATTCCTAGCCACACACTAGCCACCTAGCGCTACCTGTATGTTATGTATCCATGTACTCGTATATTCCATACAAAGTTTATAATACCCTGGTGTTTTCTTATGCGGACAGTACTGTATGGTATTGTTCTGTTCCGTTTCCGTATACTCCATCCTCCTCTTTTTTACTCTTTTACTCAATCAACACAATACAGGCTTCAAGATAATACAGCCTACGTACAACCTCCTTAGGTACTTGTCCATCTTCTTCTTTCTTTCCTTCTTCCTACACTGGTTGATCTTTAATATCTAATACCCATCAATCCATTGAAGTTCTTGTGCTTCATCTCCCATCCCAGACTTCAAAAAGGCAATTAATTGTCCCCCTAATCTACTAAACGTCTTGTTTCTCTGGAACCTTGGTTGAAATACACCTTGACAGCACAGCCTCCATCTGACATCAGGGCCCCAGCCCGTGCCCGTGCCTCTTTCTCTCCCTCATTTGCAGACAAGTGGCTTGCCATGTGGAGATAGCTCCCAATCATCCTCTGAATCCTTGAACTCTCTCTTGTTTCAACTTTGCCTCTCAATTATTCCTCCCAACAAACACTTGGGTTGAATCCGGTTTTGGGGTTTTCCTTGTTGCCTAAAAATACCTATTTTGCTTTTGAACGTCCGCCCTCCCTTGCAGCAGTCGTTGACCTGATAGTCCTCTCATTTCGTCATTCCCTCAACAGGTGTCTTCTACGTCTTTGTCTAGCCGGGTACTTTCTAGTTTTCTTAATGCCCATAATGATGATGCTTCGCATCCTACGCCATGTCTAAACAATTGAAGCCAGTCTTCACCCGACCTTCGATTCATCGGAGGCGTCAGTACTCCGTCCGGCCATTCTACTGGTCTCTTTTAGCATTCACAACCCTTGCGACTTTTAGTTGGCTTGTGCGATATTGGAGTCGTAGTTCGGTCACTCCGCACTCTACAAGCCCCTCGGCCCAGCTGCTTTTCAGGCGAGATGGTGAACTTGAGGTACATCTGATGCTCCGATGCTCTCTCTCCACAAACTTCATTGACGTTTGCTAACTGCCTTGCTCTTTTTTTTTTGGTTTTTCTCTTCATCAGTGCCGGTTGGTCCGCAATGCGCATGATAAATGCTCCTTCGTTCGCCTAAATTGCCCCGATCACGAAGATGGTTTATTTTCGTATCTCCAGTTCTACTACTGCACCCTTGCAGATGTCAAACCCCTAGCCTTTGTAATCATCGTCTTTTGGTTATCACTCCTTTTTAGCACTATCGGAATCGCTGCCAGCGATTTCCTCTGCATTGATTTAAGTACATTAGCCAGCTTTCTCGGGTTAAGTGAAAGTCTCACCGGGGTTACATTCCTCGCTTTTGGAAATGGGAGTCCAGACGTTTTCTCAACCTTTGCCGCCATGAGGTCAAACAGCGGGAGCTTGGCCATCGGGGAACTTCTTGGAGCAGCAGGCTTTATAACTTCGGTAGTTGCGGGATCCATGGCGCTTGTACGACCATTCAAGGTCGCGCGGAGAAGTTTTGTGCGCGATGTCGGCTATTTCGTGATCGCGATAAGCTTTAGCATGTTCTTACTAGCGGATGGCCATCTTCACATTTGGGAATCTGCGACCATGGTCGCGCTATACTGTTTCTATGTTGTCCTCGTTGTCTCATGGCACTGGTACTTCGTCCGGCAACGTCGGGTACACGAGAGAACTTTAGCTGCAAGAACCCATTTCCATATCCCAGACAACCAGGAACTAGAAATCGAGGAGGTGGAAGATGATGACCCCGGAGTAGCCTCGGAATCCACAAGCCTCCTTCGCGGCGCATCGGTTGAGGATTTCAATGCCTTGGAAAGAGCCGAGGTGCCAGCGTGGAAAGATGGAGATGAAGACGATGAGACCCGTAACCGTTATCTAGCAGAGATTCGCGACAACATGCACATATACCGCCCCACCACCGGTAGGCGAAATACTCTGAATCCCATTCGACCAAGTCTAGTTGGTGCTTTAGAATTTCAGTCTGTTCTTTCGTCTCTTCAGCGCTCGAGGAGCATCCATCAGAATCGACCCATCAACCTCGAGAGATATTCAGACGATTCACAGGAGCAAGCTGTTCAGTCAGACAATATTTCCGTCGCATCCCATCCCCAAATTAGCCAATCTCAGGTTAATGATCGTCTGTCTCCGTATAGCGGCAGCAACTCAGTCCGGACTCGAGCAGTATCTGCCAACGATGCTACCCGCCTGAAGCTTGACACCAATTTGTTCGACTCCGTAGCGGCAATACAACCAAAAGTCACAGTCAGCAGACCTTCTGTCGACGGGCTGATATCTTCACCTACCCCAGAATACACCGCAGAATTAACGAGGTCCCCCATCTCCTCTGGGCCGTCATCACGAACTGCAAGCCCAGCGCCAAACACAAACACCAGCCTTCAAAGTTCAAACTTGCTTGCACCACCAGATGCCTTCCATTCACCTAACTATTTGAGTACAACGCCTCACTCACGCTCCCCGCTTCAAGTCTCTCCCCGAGGCACTTTGTACCCTTCTAGCCCCGACGCCCCATTAGAGAGCCCCTCTAGCCCATTTCCTCCATACCTGGATGGACCTAGCCCAAATGCCTCTAGACCACCCAGTGTGCACTCACCAACCCCTTTCAGTCCAACAGAACCGTTTCAGATCAACGAACATGCCTTTAGTGACGATATGAGCAGTCTTCGCATGTCCCCAGCAAAGTGGTGGCGTCCGTCCCGCTCCCTGCTTAGGGTAGTAGCTTCAACACTATTCCCAACATTAGCCGGTTGGAAGGGTAAATCCTTCTTGGAGAAATTACTCGGAATCATCGCTGCACCCAGTGTTTTGCTTTTGACGATCACCCTCCCCGTCGTTGAGCCTGTACAACCCGAGCTTGCGACAACTTCTGTCCCTGTTATAGTTACTACAGGAGACGATAGTACGCCGCCACTCGTGCGCCTACCCGAGGATAGTCCACTCTTATCTGCTCTCGAACACGAAGTTCTCATAGAATCGAATACGGGCCATGGTCACCTGTCCCACTCTGCGCAGGGTCGCCGACGCTTTGACTCTGAGCTTCCTGCTGTTCAACCTCCTACCGACCCACCAGCCCCAATGAAAGAGCGGTGCCTTTGGTTAATCCGGATCCAGCTTTTTGCCGGCCCCTTCTTTATTGCTTTAATAACCTGGACAACCATTGACTCTGAGCTGAAAGCCGGCAATCTGCTGCTCCATGCGCTATGCGGTCTTTTATTTTCCTTAGTATGCATAAGCGCTCTAGCAGTTAGCATGCGCCACAACCATGCCACTCAGCCCCCCAGTTCATCGCGTCCACTGTTGGCCTTTTTGGGGTTTGTTGTTGCAATATTCTGGATTGCGACCATCGCCACAGAGGTTGTCAACCTTCTCAAAACATTAGGGGTCATTCTTAATATCAGTGACTCTCTCCTCGGGCTCACTATTTTCGCCGTTGGCAACTCGCTTGGAGACCTCGTCGCTGATATCACCATTGCTCGTCTCGGCTACCCAGTAATGGCTTTAAGTGCCTGCTTTGGTGGGCCAATGCTTAATATTCTTCTTGGGATTGGCCTTGGGGGTTTATATATGACCGTGAACGCGAAACCTGAAACGATCGCGGTCAACAATGGGTCCTACGATATCGCCGTTTCGAGTGTTCTCATCATTAGCGGTGCCACACTCTTGACCACACTGGTCGGTTTATTGATTGTGGTTCCGTGGAATAATTGGCGAATGGATCGCAAAATCGGTTGGGGTCTTATCATCCTTTGGTGCCTGAGTACATTAGGTAACGTCATCGTCGAAGTACTTGTTTGAAAACAAGGGTAAACTCAATTCTAGAATATCATCCTATATATATGCTTGCATAGCATCATACCTCTTTCTTTTTTGTCAGCTGCCCATATAATGCCATGTCATGACCTGAATTGGAGTTCGTTGGGGTTAGGGTTTTTATGAACCTTCTTTTCATGTTTTATTTCGAAGCGTTTTTATGTACATACATTCCATATCCTCCTTACTTAACTACATGCTCCTACTGAACACGATGACGCATTGATTTTAGAATTGATTATCTACAAGATTTCTTTAGGTACTATGTATGGTGTAAGCACCTAAACGAACATGTGCCAATTATTAAGAGCAATATTTGACAGTAATGGTGACAGATAAATTGAAACAAAAGCTATGGGAACTAATAAAAATACTGACGGATTGTTTGCGTACGTGGTGAGTGAAACCAGTATGCAACTGAGTGAGAGATTGATCAAGTGTTCATGTATCTGAGCGCATTGGAGACTTCAGTCCAAAACACGGCCAGCGGAGGTACTACTACTCCGGTCATTGGTCTGAACCTTTCTCAGACCCTTGCCTGCTTGAATTGAAGCTAGGAGAGCACCTCGATCCCCACCACCTGCTGCTGGGGGTTGTGCAGATGGGGCAGATGGCGGAGGAGGCGGTGGTGGAGCTCCTATAGGTGCTCCAGGCGGAGGGGGGGGCGGAGGAACTCCTGTAGGTAGACCTGGCGGCGGCGGTGGTGGAGGAGGAGCAGCAGACATTGGTGGTGGTGGAGGTGGCGGCGGTGGTGGGGCAGCAACCGGGGCATCAAGGCCAGGCACTGTCGGCGGTGGTGGGGGGGGGAAAGCACCAGGGACAGGCGGCGGTGCTGGACTATCTTGCACCGGGGTGGCAGATTTCGATGGAGATTTATCATCCATAGCGCTTAAGGGTCGTGGAGGAGCCATCGTACCAAAAAGAATACTGGCGAGTTGTTTTGCGCTGCCGCCTCCAGCCCGATCATCATCCTCATCATCCGATGACTCGAATTCAGAACCAGCTGCAGACCAATCATCCTCCTCTGGGCGCGCTCTAGATTTTGGCTCCAATGGGGCGGCCCCAGTGAACGCAGGCTTCATTGGCTCCGGTTGTTGAGCAAGGCGATGGAAAGGGTTGGTAGACTGGGGCACCTCTGGGGAGGAGGCAGTCTGGTGATCAGAAGACTGATTTATATTCTTGAACCAAGGGTTCTTGGATTCGGTCTCCGGGCTGTGGGCAACTGGAGCCGTTCGGTTGCTGACCGGGGAGCTTTCGTTGTTGGCCACCTCTGGTTCTGGCACAGAGGGAGCGGCGGACGGCGTAACAGAGAGAACCTGGCTCTGAGTTGGCGTGCTGTCCTGGGGTGTTATATTCACTGGACCCTCGTCATCCGATGAGCTTTCATCGTCAAGGCCCTCGAGTTCCAACTGAAGCTGTCTTTCCCGTTCTTTAGCCTTCTCTAGTTCAGCACGTTGTCGGGCTAGTCGTTCTTCTTGCTCCTTCGCTCTACGGTTGGCTTCCTCCCTACGACGTTTTTCCTCTTGCTTTTTGACCTTCCCTTGTTTGACCTGCTCCTCTAGTGCCTTAAGCCGTTCCTCCTGAGCCCGCCTTTCCCTCTCCAATTCATCCTCGTGTTCCTTAGCTTGAATTCTAAAGCAGCAAGTAAGTATAAGGGACCAAAAGAAGGGGAGAAATATCATGGGTGCATACTCAAGACGCCTAGTCTCCTCCTCCTGCGCATGCTGCTCCTCTTTAAGGGCTTGTTCACGGGCCGCCTGCTCAGCTCTGGCCGCCTCTTCGGCAGCCCTTTTATCTGCCTGGCCAGTACTATCTGTTCGGCCCTTACGGGAAGGAGGTGCCGGAGGAGGTTTCTTGCCGGCAGCCTTAGTTGTTGTTGCGGGGCCACGCTGCTCCTCAGCAAGGCGACGCTGTCTTTCCTGCTCTCTCTTTGTATCTTCTTCTTCTGCTCGCTTCAATCGTTCCTCGCGTTCTCGCTTCTCACGTTCCTGGCGCTGGAGCAGTGTCTCTTGAGCATCATTATTAGGTTTTAGGCCGGCAGCCGCCATTCGCTCAGCAATTCGCCTCTGGGCACGTTCTCTTGCGGCAGCGACACGGTCCTCATGCGTAGCTCCAGGCACGGACCCGCTTGAACCGAGAGATGGAGGAGGTGAAGGTCGTGCGGCTGGTGATTCGTTATAGCGAACCCGCTGTTCTTGGGCGGAAGATGATCTTGAATCCCTAAAATAAAATAAAGAGTTAGCTCATCTCCATAGAAATAGGGGTAGATCTTGGCCGGACAGGACTTACTCTTCCTTTCGAATGTGCGCAGTGCGGCTGCTCCGCTTTAGATCATAAATAAAGTCACGGATAACCTCTTCAACACCCAAAGCATCCTCCCAGCGGCGTCTTTCATGCTCGCGTGTAGAACTTTCATTTCCATCCTTGAGGCTATCCTCGAGACTCCGCGCAAAGTCTTTAACGCTCTCCTCCACATCACGTGTCATACTATCATTTTTCTCTCGATCTGCTTTAACACTGGCGTTCTCAGCTTCTAGACGGCGAGTAGCAGCTCCCTCATCATCCTGAGATGGGATTGGCCTTCCAGCAAGCTCGGCTGCACGGGCCTGCATTCTGGCACGAGCACGCGCCTTGATGCGGTCTGCTTCTGTCACTGCTCCTCCGGGGCCAGTACCAACAATGTTCAAAGCACTGCTAGGGTGTGCCTTAGCATCCTTCAAGCGGAAAAGTTCTAGTCTAGCCTCTGCAATCTCGCGTTCAATGCGTCTCACTTCCGAAGCCACTTGAGGCACTTGATCCTCATACGCCTGCAGCTGGCGTCGAAGTGTTCTCCGTTCGGCCCCAGTATCAAGATTGCGGAAAGACGCATTCGGGTGAGTATCAATATCATCCTGCACTCGTCGAACTCTTTCCATAAGGCTTTCCGCTTCTCGACGATCACGTCTATCAAGGGCCTCTTCTTCTTCGGCTCGATTCTCATCCTGGAAGTCAACGGCATCTAACATAATTTGGGCTTCGCGAATCTTTTTCTTTAATTGTTCGACTGATAATTCCTCGTCAGATGTTTGTGAAGCAGCAGGCGAAGGGGTCCGCCCATCGTTTCCAACGCGACGACGAGCACTAGAGCGATACCCAGCGGCAGCCTCGTCATTATTTTTAAACAGTGTAGCATCCTTACGGCCAAATCCAGGGGAGACAGCACCGCCACGAAAAGAATGTTCCTTCAGATAGCTAACTCCAGTCTTTTGCGGCTGCAGGAATGCGCCAGTAGCTTTGCGAGTTTCCGCGTCCTGTGAGAGCATCGACTTAATCGTGCCGATCGAGTCATTCAGGTTTCTAGTAGATGGTGGAACCAGCTCGGGGGGTAGGCGGCTTGGAACCGGGTAACCGTTCAGCTTCCTGTATATCAGATGCATAGCGACAGCAAACTCATCCATGTTAAGTCGGCCACGGTTATGAGGATCCGCGAGGGTCCAAATGCTCTCAAGATCCTTCCGGTCTAGACCACTCTGGCCCATAATTTCAATAGCGGTGTCACCTCCAATAAACCCCTTGTGAAACCCGTCCCAGGCTCGGAAGAGATCATCATAGATCTTCTTTTCTTCCTTTGTGATGGCCCAAGGAATACGAGCGTTCCCGGAGAGACCCGTAGTAGAGAAGCCGCCTTCGCGGCCCGGCTGTGGCATTAGTTGCTGCTTGAGGGCCTCAATGTTGGGTAATCCAGACGAAGGAGCATTGACGAAGCCCCATTGACCAGGTACACCAGTGGGCTGCGCAACAAGAGACTGCGGGCCCCCAGTCTGGGAGGGACTGAGACTTGACCCAAAGCCAGTTGGCATGGGCGGCATTGGGGGGCGAGGGCCACTATATCCTGTTGGTTGGGGGTTGGTCATAAATCCCATCTGGGAAGGTTGAAGATTCTGTGCCTGAGATTGTCCGGGGAACCCTGTGGCTTGTGGGGCAAGACCTGGATTTTGACCAGGGAATCCCCCGAGTCCAGGGAATCCCGTCGGTTGCGCCGCAAGCTGAGAAAGGAGGTGCGTATTCGTCGGTTGTTGAGGCTGAGGTTGTTGGGGAGCTGGGGGTGCTGATTTATTCTCAAGTAGCGGAGCATCGAAGTTGGGAGCATTAGTCCTGGGAGCTGGCAATTCTGGCTGTGTGTCGGGAACCTGAAAGGAAATGATATCTACCATGCTAGAGACTTCATTCTTGATTGTCTCCGGCAGAGAATTGGGGAGCTCTTTTCCTGTTATTCGGAGGTTACACAGGTACATAGCCAAGGCAAATTCAGGAAACAATAGTTGGCCTGACTTGGTAGAATCCGACAGCACCCTATGACAATTTAGCTACAAATCGAGGGAAGCAACATGAAACGTTCATAGGTGTTGACTCACCAAATTTTCGACAAATCGCTTCCGGAAAGCCTTGAGCGAAGAAGTAACTCTTTCGCCTTATCCCCTATCGCACCAAAAAAACAAAAGGTCAGAGCCTCTCATAAATAGCAAGTCCTATCCATTCTACACACCTGTCATTGCCTGGCTATCCCCAACTGCGGACTTAAAAAGCTGTTCAAATTTAGCCTGGTCTTGCGCAGTGATGAACGAGAGCCGAATACTAGGAATCCGGTTTCCGGCGGATTTGGGAGGCGGCGGAGGGGCAATGCCGGCATTATCGTGAAACGAATTTGCTATCTCAGAAGACGTCTGGGGATGTGGTCGATGAGGAAGGCCGGTTTGCGATTGAACCTGTATCTGTGGAGCCTGACCCTGGGATGGATATCCTCCATATTGAGGCTGTTGTTGCGGGGGTTGCGCCTGCGACGGTACTCCGGGGAAACCGGTGAATTGGGGTTGAACGTTTCCAGCCGGGAGTCCAGTTGGTTGGGCCTGAAGCTGAGACCCTCCATATGGAGATAGCTGTGTCCCATAGCCGGTAGGCTGGGGACCAAACCCTGTCTGCTGTGGTTGTTGCTGGAATTGGGAGTAGGTAGGTTGTTGCATGAACGACTGCTGCTGTTGCTGCTGCCCCGGACGGGCGCTGTTAGCACCCAAAAAGGAATTCGATGATGAATACATCACCAAAGGGGTACCAGCATCAGGACTGAGATCAAAACTTTGAGGGGGAAAGGAGAGAGAGAATAGTGATCAGCAAACAAGGACGGTGATGAGAGGGAAGAGGGGTGAGCAGGCAACGACGACTACGGGGCTCAGGAGCTTAAGTGACGCCGGATCAACTTCTCGTGTACTCAGGGACAGAGAGCTGCGCTAGTCCGCTCTTGGAGCGGAGCTGAGTAAGCACCACGGCTATTCAACTAGATCGGGCACTCAACCATGGAATCCAAGGATAACAATAATAGAACAATGAATAGTAATAATTGCCCCGAATAGTAACGTAGCAGAGGTCTTATTGATGATTATAAATATCTACCATTGCAGGTTTCTACACGTAATAAGGGAGTAAGAACAAAAGTACAGAGAATGAATCAATTCAACTGGAAAACGATCATATCACATTATTGCGTACATACATGCGAATGTGAAAAAGGGAGATCTAGCTCCATGGATTACATAACGGGGTAAAAGTAGTGGGAGACACGCATAACCAGCTGCGCACATCCGAAAGACCAAGATAAGATGGAACTTCCGTATTACCACGCACAGTCATCTGACTGACGCTGAGAAAAGAAGCTGCCGTTGACCAGTTACGCTCCATCCGTGGCGCCATTCTGTTGCTGAGTGGCTCCTACCATCTTGCGCAGTTCGTATTCCTTGGTAAACTCGCGCGAGAGAATGCCCAAGTCACGGACCAGCTCGTGGCATGCTGCAATAACGGCATCCTTTGGAGTAATTTCGCCATTAGTCTGAACACGCAGTTCAAACTTGGGAACAAGTGGGTGGGGGACCTAAAGCTCCCTCATTAAATACGATACATGGTAGCAGGAAAGCTTGAAAAGCAAATTGGGAAATACATACCTTATATGCGGCAAAAAGAACGTTAGGACTCTGAAGAAGGCGAGAGCGGATCATATTTCCAAGAGTATGATCCTCTTTGTTGAAGGTGAAAATAGCAGACGACGGGATGCCTAAAGAGTAGCATATGTAAGACTTTGAAAAGACCATAGGTTGATCGTGAAGACATACGAGTATCGATTTCCATCTCAACTTTATTCTCCCCGCTTGCAAGCACAAACGATTCATACCTAGGAAGTTTGACATTAGGTTAGTAGATCGCTACCGAAGCTGCGTAGGTTCAAAAACAGAAAAGAAAGAAAAAAAGAAAGAACAGAAAAGAAAAGGGCGGACCTAGGGTGCTCGTCATCCGAAACATTAACAGAGCACTGAGAGCCCTTACGAAAATGACCATTCAAGCTTTTCCAGCGCGCATACACAGTCTCCTGGGGGAGAATATACTCCTTGCGATGAGGAGGGCTGTCCATTGCGCCTGTGGGGTAAAGCTGGTCGGGATGGTAGGATAAGGGAATGAAATGTGAAGCAATTCGACAGTGAGAGGGGAGCGCTGACTCAAGAGGAAAGAAAGGGAATGAAAGAAATTTGGAGGAGAGGGGAGGTTGAGAAAAAGCCAAAGAGCATAAATACAGGTAGGAAGTGTTGCCATGGCCGCAAGCCTGAGTGAATTAAAGCATATAGAGAATGATTCCGTTGAAATGGAAAGAAGGATCCAGAATCTCTTTCAGCTGCGTTACTTTGTCTGTAAACAGCCCATAGTTATAACACAACCCTTTTAACAACACCACATATTTTCCGGAGCACAGTTTGATACAAAACCATCCAGTAATGAATGGATGAAAGCGGATGGAAAATAACGGAAAAGAGAGGTAGGGAATATTTAGCAAAGAAGAGGGAAAAGAACAAAAAAATATATTCAATCTTTACCTGTCTGGGGCATTCATCTTTTCAAGGATGAATTGAAAATACCCTTCTTACTCTGCTTGCCGGGGCTATCCAAGAAGCCAAAAGGAGGCCGGTTTCCTCAATGGATACAAGAGGAGGTCTTTATCGTGACTCCCTCCCCAGGGAGCGTGATGGGATTTGTCGAGGCCGTTGAAAGAATGGGAAACGAAGGTAGGACTCCAACGATCTGAACGATCTTGTCACGTCAAAGGATAAATTAAAAAGCTAGTGAATGGTAGGGATGAAGCCGTTTAAGATTACAAGAGATAAATGGATGAACAAATGGAAGAGGTGAAAGAATGATACAGAAATGGACTCCCATCCAACAAATTGAAAGTTAGGGGAAAGGTGTGGATGCTGTATGTATAAAGATGATGAAATTAATACATTTTTTATCAGTACAGTCTGGAAGAAAGATATGATATTAATTATGATCTTCCGCCTCCGGGGTCCCGTGATTCTATTCACGTGATGAAGATCCACCATGACTACCTACAGTAGGTAGGTATTTCTCCTCCGCTATCGGTATTAACGGGAATCTAGAAAGAAGAAACACCATGCTCCACTCCCTCCAGATTTATGATTCGCAATATATGAGTAGAAGATTTTGATTTACCCTCATCCGGCTAGACAGGAGGGGCTAGCCAGTATTTATAAGATCATTTGATTTGGAGTCATCCCCATGTCAGATCCTACGCTTAGAAATCCGAAAAGATTCATTGGGATTGTCGTTTTTATATAAATATATAGCCCTGAGGAAATAGTGGTATCCTTACCTCAAACCTATCTACCTACCTACCCACCTAAATTCTTCCCAATCCCAGCGTAACTAGCAAAATCCTTATCTACAAATATTTTGCCCATCAACCATCAACCACCATGTCACAAGCTTCCGCCCTACGAGCCGCCTACCCATGGATAAAGACCCCCGTGGTAGTCTCAGCACCAATGCTGAAAATCGCCATGGCACCACTCGCTACCTCCGTTTCATCAGCCGGAGGTATCGGGTTCCTCGCGGCCGGATTCGACGTCTCCGACCTAGAACCCCACCTCGAAACAGCCATCCAACAAGTCCAACAATCGCCCACCCTCCAACAAATCCACACGAGTCATAACGTCCTCCCCATCGGGATCGGCTTCCTAAACTGGGGCGCCGACCTCAACAAATCAATAGCCCTGATAGAGAAATACCAACCCTGTGCCGTTTGGTTCTTCGGCCCCCGCTCCCAACCCGACGATCTCGTTCCCTGGGTGGACCGAATTCGTGCTGGCACTGCCCAGAAGACCAAGATCTGGGTCCAAGTCGGTACCGTTGCAGAGGCTATCGATGTTACTAGGGTCCTGCATCCCGATACGCTCGTAGTTCAGGGCTCGGATGCTGGTGGCCATGGCCTGGCACGCTCAGCCTCTGTGATCTCCCTAGTGCCTGAGGTGTCGGATGCCCTGGTAGAGCATGGGTTTGCTCAGATTCCGCTGCTGGCGGCCGGTGGTGTCATGGATGGTCGGGGATTGGCGGCCTCCCTTGCTCTGGGCGCGGCTGGCGTGGTCATGGGGACTCGGTTCCTCGCTTCTGTCGAGGCTAACATTGCCCCGGGATATCGGGATGAGATTCTTCGGGCGTCTGATGGTGGTGTCACTACTGTGCGCTCGACGGTGTACGATCGGGTGCGGGGCATTTATGGTTGGCCAGCTAGATATGATGGGCGTGGTGTCATTAATCGAAGCTTTCTCGATGACCAGGCGGGCATGACGGATGAGAAGAACAAATCTTTATACGACGAAGAATTGAAGAAGGGCGACCTGGGCTGGGGTCCTGATGGGAGGCTCACAACATATGCCGGCACAGGCGTTGGGCTTGTAAAGCAAACGTTGCCAGCAGCCGAAATCGTAGAAAAAGTTGTTCAAGAAGCAAAGGCCGTCCTTGCACGCCTTGAACTCTACCAGTAGGATGAAATGCATCTACTCTAACCCTCTACTTTAGCGCAAGTTTCTCTGAGTGGTAGGAAAACCCAAGACTAAGTTCATTGAATATTACCCCAACGCCTGGTTTGCACATTATGCATCTTCATGGACTATCTACTGAGTACAAGACATGTGTAATCGCTGGGTTTGCTTAAATACAGAAATCGACAGCCATGGCTAAGACAGATAAAGAGAGTAAGGTAAAAAAAAAAAAAGAGGCATCTCAAGGTTCCGGGCATAACTCCATATCTGACCAAAAGATGAAAGCTGTAAACACGACAAAACAAGAGAAAATTAAACAAATAACAGAAAGAGCAGAAAGAGGAAAAACCGGGCCACACAAATTCATTATGCATAATCCGAATTAAGGTGTTGCCGTATTACTACTTTTTTTTTTTTGAGAGGTGTATTTGTGTCCAAAGAAAGCAGAGATAGGCTGCAATCTGAGTTGCTAAATATGCAACAAATCGCAGGCCAATATCATAGAGCCGGATATAATAAGAAATAATAATAAAACAGCGTAAGCGTTGGTATGAACGCCCTAGCAGGTTGCATAGTAATGCCGAAAATGCAAAATATCTACTTCGTGATTAATGTACGGCATTCAATAGGTCTCCGAAGCTCGACGACTCCTTCTTGAGTTTCCAGTTGTTTCGCTTCTTCTCTCGTTTCTTCATCATTTCGGCCCAGCCTTCATCGTCATTTTCATCGTCTGCTCCAGGAGGATTGGTAGTAGTTGATGGCTTAAGATGACTCGAGACGGGGCGCACTGTCATCTTTGAGCCAACGGAAGGAGCGAGTATTGAAGATCTCCGGTTCTCATCATTCCATGGCTGTGAAGGAGGATACGTGTGGGGCTCAGGACCCGGTTGGATAGTAGAGACGGGTCGATACCGAGGTGCTAACCCAACATTGCTTCTCTCCGAAGGAGCGATTGATGGGGCATAACCTGCACCTGATGGAGTGCCCGGTCGAATTCCTCCATTGACGAATGGGAGCGCTGGGGCATTCAATCGCGAGGAGCCGTTGGGGTCAAGCATGCTGAGAGTCCTCTGATCGCCTGCAAAAACAGAAGGTGCATTGTGAAACACGGGTCCGCTCGAGGGCATCGAAGATGGCCTTGAAGTGGCACTAGGGATCAAGGGTGGTTGGAACCCCGGAGGCGGGATGAGTTGCTGGGGGGGGACCGGCCCGCCCTGCATCTGGAACATTTGTTGCATCCACTGCATCTGCATTTGCATCATATTGCTCATCTGATGGGATAACTGTATCTGGGCCTGTTCCGTGGCAGAAATTGCCGGCTGGAAATTAGACGCGTTGGGGGAGTTCATGTTAAGCATCGTATATGGTCTAGGAATGCCACCTGGGCCTGAAAGTCCAGGTTGTTGGTCAAAAATAGCTTGAGTATTTGGGCTCCCTCGTCTCATAGCTCTTGCACGCTCCTCCGTGGCAATAACGCCAATCAGTCCGCCTGGAGGTAGTGCGGGAGAGGGTCCAGCGGCGGCAGATGGACCTCCATGGACGGAGCCCCCTCCTAGAGCGAGCGATTCTCTATTGGACGGATTGACAAGACCAGCACCGAAGTAGGGATCCCGTGGCAGGTTTCTAGCAAAAACTGGCAAGCTAGCGCGATTATTGGAGTCATAGTCGCCAGAGGATAGGTATGGTTGAATCATTGAAGCCCGAAGGTTCGGGTTAGAGCTTGAGGAAATTAAACGGCTCGGAGGACGATTTCTGTTTGGAAACCCATGCGCTGCTAGAATTCCTAGAGGGATTTCATCGTCGTCGTCCCCTTCACTACTTTTGCCACTGGCCGATCGACTATTCGGGTTCAGCGAGGGTAGCGTGAGGTTTGGAGCACTGTTGCTGGCCGGATCCAATTCAGGTCGAAGGGATGGCGAAGGTGACTTTTGTCCAGTAACCTTCATCATTTGTTGGCGATAGACAGATAAATGTGCCTCTTGTTTTCGTCTTTGTCTCTCGGCTTCACGGTTCTTCTCAGCTTCATCTTCTTCGTCAAACTCGCTCACTTCGGAGCCTTGACTACTGGACGCGTTGCTGTTCGATCGCTTAAGTTCCTGCTGCTGCCGATAGCGCTCAAATTGAGAAGGTGTCATTATTTTGTTTGATGACGGACCCAAATTAGTTTGGCTGTTTTCGTATTGCGCAGCTAGGCGCGCGTGATCTGCAATTGATGCATCAATGTTGCCATTCCTCAACATGGGTGAGTCTTCAGATCGTTCCGAGAGGGTTTCATGGCGTGGTGGGGGGGCTTTGGCTGTAGTCGTGCTGCTAAAAAGAGGAGCGTTATTTTCGCCATCAGAATCGGGCATTTCAGACGTGAAGGGAGCCTGTGAATTCCGTTGGGAATACAGAGATTCCATGATCAATTTTGCATCTTCATCTTCGACTGCAGCGGAATCACGCTTTGTCGAATAAAGGACACTTCTTCGTAACCCCTTGTCGGTTGCTAAATTAGGCTTTTCTAAAGAACGGTGAGAGGTAGTGGTTGTCGGAATTGTCGGCATCGTGTTGGATAGGGGCAATGATTTCCGTCGCCCTCCAAGAGGTGCGGGATCGGAATCGGGTGAATTTTTTGGAAATTCGGAGCGATCTTCTTGCGGAGAAGCAATAGGAGAAGCGATGTTATTCAGGAGACCCTCTTCGGAGTGTCGACTACTGCTCCATGAATAAGGGGAAGGCTCGATACTTTTTGAGCGGTCAGTATCTATCGGTGCTGGCCGTGCTTTTTCTTCATTTCTGAAACCAACACCGGGAGATTTAGCAAAAGAGGAAGAGTTCTATTTAAGTTGGTTAACTTTTGATGGTAATTCCGGACAACTCTTGTGTTTGGTTTTTGGGGAGGTTTGACATACCATCTTCTCAGACAGGTCCTGGGTATCACGTTTACCAATATTGTCAAACATACTTCCAAAGTCGTCTCCGATTCGATCAATTTGAAAATCACTTTCCAGGAGTTTTGGTGGAGTGGCAGTACTAGTGGTACTCGTTGTCATTGCCCGATTTCTCGGGAGATCTGGGGTGGACGGCTTGGAAGGGAGAGGAACGTTTTTAGAGAACTTTCCCCCGAAGGAGAATGTTCGACCGGCCGCACGTAGAGCAGAGAACGGAGGAGTGGGAATGTCGTTGAGGTTTCGGGAGTGGGGGGATTGGGAGTCAAATTGAGGCCCGTCAGTTGAGCGACGGGTGGAGGAACTGAAGCGTAGGGGAGATGAGCTATCATATGTACCAGTCCTACACGAAGATTATGATTAGCTTTGATGGGGTAAAGGGTAGACATATGTGCGGGCTCATACAAATTTCTAAAAGACGGACCCTCCGACCCGGCAAAGATGTTGTCTGGTTCCTCTGGGGGTGAATATGATTGTCGTTCACCAACTAGCCTCTGCGATACCAAATTACCATCGCTGAAGGATTTATTTTCCACAGAGGGGCGTTCAAAGACACGGAAAGACTGCTGAGGTGGATTTTCTACATCCTCCAACGCGTTCCCAGACGATTTCCGCCGGGCAAAACCTTTGGGGAGCTTGATCGGCATCGGTGTAAAACACGGGAAGCCACTCGCAACGAGGAACCCCTGCCAGGTATTAAAAATAAAATGAGCAGGCTGTGTTGTTAGCGATTTGTACGGTCGCGAAAGATATTGGACCCCTTTCTCACTGCGCTACTTGTTTCCCATAAACAGGTGTGGAGGGGGAGTCTATGTTTGGACCGATTCTGGACCCTTCTAAGCGACTCGAAATCCGATTCTAGTGGGGCTGGTGCTCAAAATGATGTCGGAGAATGTAGCGAAAGTCTCGAACAGGTAAACAACAGGGTGGAAGATGGGATTTGTGGATGCCTTCTGATCATTAAGGGGTATTAGGAGAATGCGATGAGAAGGAACGAGGTGTGGCCAGAGGGAGGGTTCTGGGACACCCTAAGTGCGTCAATAGCGGCTGGCTAAGATCTTCCCTAATAGCGGGGCTTGAGAATTAATTATTAGAAATCTGTACAGGAGGGTTTGTCTGCTGTGAAGCTGGTTTCCGACTGTAAAAGAGAGAGAGAGAAAGATTAAAAAGGAAACAAAACTGACGAGCGAAAAAAACAAACAAAACGAAATCAAAAGGGAAAGAGGAGATGCGATGAATGAGAATGGATAGAAAAAAGTGAGAGATCGCGGGAAGGAAGAGAAATTGAGGGAGAAAAAAAAAAATAATAATAGGAAAAGCAATAATAATAATAATAATAATAAAAGAAAATAATAATAATCATGAACAATAATAATTATGTACTACCGACAGACTAGGAGGAGAAATAGTTTTGAGAAAGAACAAACCATACCAAAAGTCACCCAGTTCAAAGCACTAGACCCTGGATGCTGAAGTGTGGAGCTGTGACGCTAGTGCCAAATATAGAAAGCGACCCTAACTTGGTAGTCCTTTGTAGGCGCAGGTGTGTTGATTATTTTTCCTTTGCTTTGGAGCGATCGTCGTCGTCAGAAGATAAACAAAAACAAAAACAAACACGAAAGATAGATATAGAAAAGCGAGTCCCAGAGGTGATAGAGGATAATTGTCAGTATTTAAAGATAAAATAAATAAATAAATAAAAAAAACTTTGAAGCATTCCAGCGTAGATGAAAGGAAATAATGAACCCGAAAAAAAAAAAAGAAACGTGAAAGACAAAGAGCCGGCTAAGGCTAGAGTCATTCCAAAAGTCAAGTGAGCGAATCGCAGCTCGCACTGGATTACCTGTCAAAATCGCTTTGCCTGAAACCAGCTCTTCACATGGAAGCCGCCTTACTGAAAACCTTACCTCATTGCCATGCGAGAGCATTGATTGTCTACAGGAGCCTTTCTTAAGCACTGTGTTGTCATACGGAAAAGGATTATTATTATTAATTCATAGAGGAGAGCCACAAGTTATAGTCAATGACTGGTAACTGACTAGTGAGGTGCTAGGTGCTAGGAGGAATTAGTTGGATGGAGTAATCGGGAGCTCAATAATAAAGATGATTCACGGCCCTAGAAACCCCCCTCTCGGAGTCCCTAGGTAGTTCCTAGGTAGTAGTTGGTACTGCTATAGACTAAGATGATACGACCAAGCTCTGTACGTAGGAATGGAGTAATCCGACCGTCGGGTATTCGAATACCCATTCAATATAACTGATATCGGTCGGAAGGGGAGAGAGAAGAGTGAAGAGGTCCCCCTACCTCAACTCCTTATAAGGAGGAAGGGTTTAAATCTAGGGGATTGAGATAATTGAGCTCCACGTAGGTAAGCAGGGAGTTTTTTTCTTTGTTTGCTTCTATACTTTTCTTTTTAGGTAGCGGCCCTTTGGAGTTACTCTTCTTATCCTAAACTATTAATTGATCGATGAAATAAAAAAAAAAAAGGCGTCTAGCTGATGATCGATTGGAAAGGGCCATCGCAAATCCAAGACTTGACTAAACTAGGTTTGCGTTCCCCTGAGGAGCCATGGATGAATGTCGGTTGATGGTGGCGAATAATCTTGAATCGTGCACTTTTTTCTTTTTCCCCCTAACCATATGAGGCCACTACTGACTCAAGATGAATCCGGCCCCGGTTCTGGGTTCTTGTTCCACAACACGCTAGGAAAAATCCGTGGGTAGTGAGTTGCTTCATGATCTGTGGTTTATTATTTTATTATTGTCATTTGATTCGATTTATATTATTATATTTTCCTAAAACAATCCCCATTGATATAGAACGCAACGTCAGTTTTCTACAAATCCCACTGATCGCGGACATCTTGCTAGCGATACGTTTCTGCTCTAGGAAAGGTACCTGAACCAATGCGTGTGGGGTCAATAACCTTTTGTCTTGGATACGACGCAACTGGAGATGGGAAAATTATAAAATAAAAAAAAAAAAAAGTGGGGAGAGAGTAGTAGAGTGGATGATAGCAGCAGATATTTTGAAAACAGCATATGTTTTCATCAATTATATTATTGATTTGTGATCGGTTAGACAATATCATGCAGTGGATGATAGCAGATATTGCTTATTTTGGTTTCCTGCTCTGCTTAACGGTTTACAAAAATACGTATAAATAATCCCCAGCATACTCTAGGTTGAATGTCCTATCGAGCTAGTGTCACTAGCTATTGGGACCTTGCTGTTTACTCTGTCTGACAGACAGTTGTGGGCCTTTTGTTAATTGATGATAGATCTTCACATCTAGGATAATAAGTCAGTTTACCAGCGCACTTAGGGCTAGCGTCTCAGATTCTATGTTGGGGTTGAGATATCTAGGCATACATCTTACTTCATCCCTAATGTCTAGAGACGCGGTCGAACTTTTATCTGCTCACGTAATTGCCGACAACTGGCTGTCGAATCTATAATATTCCATAGATGAGGAAAGATAGAGGTTGCATATCATACATTGTTTCATGCTGCTTCTGCCCAGGTGTAGTAAGGTTGTGACGGCACTATTAGCCTGCATACAAAGGCGGGTACACACGTCGTTGGTAACACACACATACTCCACTTGTATGTTTATGCCTATATAGAAAAACTGGTCGTCCTTTTACATGAGTTGGCTAAGCTGAATACTTATGCTTGGTAAGGATCTGAGATGAGGACCGCTTAATTAACATTGAAAGGACACCGAAGTGATGAGAGGACATGATAATAAAAGATGAGGTAGCAGGCAGAAAAAAAAAAGCCATCTGTAGATCGCTGTGGAGGAAATAAATAACGTTGGAAGAGGGGGCCGGGAGGGGGAACAAGTTATAAGGTAAAAATAAAAAAAAAATCATGCTACCTCGATGATTATCGTGTGAACCAAGATGGAGTTACTAGTCCATTATTGTAGGCTATTTGCTATTTTTCGCATCTTATCCCCTTACCTCCATCTTATTTGGTCTAAACTTCGTGTTCGACCAGGATTGGGTCTTGGACCTTTAAGCCCCCGATCAAGGCGACCCCCGTCGGAACTCGAGCATCGCGTATGTTAAAACATGCAAAAGCGACTAACTTTTGAAGCGTGGGGCAGCACTGAAGAATACGACCAACAAGGTATTCATCCATGACCGTGTGAAACGATACATCTAGCTCTTTCAAGTAAGGATAGCTTTTCCCAGAGGAGAAAACCTCCTCGAAGGCTGTATAAGATATGTGGCGGCAGGATGCGATATTCAACTTCTGAATCATGTTGCCTGAGTGGCGCATTAGCGCAATGAATCCATTCGATGCGAGCCCCGTCACCTCATGGCCATCAGAGCTCGGACCGTCTAAGTCTCGAACTGATGAGAGATCCACAATCTCCAATGGAGGGTTGGACCAATCTGTGAAAAGTTTGGTGAAACCATCGTCAGTGCACACCGAGTTGTTTGAGAATCTAAGCTTTGACAGCCGCTTGCATTTGTCGTGAATTAGTTCAAGGATCCGGTTATCAGCATTTGAAAATCCCTCCAAACATAGCGTCTTTAGGCTCGGGCCATTCTTGGTGATTATTTCAAAAAGCTGCTCAGGCTCTGTTTCCTTGATAAGATTCAGAGACAGATGTTCTAAATACGGTAGACCTGAGATGGCTTGGAAAGATTGACCGGAAATCTTCCAGCAATCCTTTAGTTTTAGCCTTCGAAGCTTTGTGCAGAAGTCACACATCACTTGCACAGTTTCGTCGGTGAACGAGGAGTCGAGATTTGATAGCTTTAAACTTTCTAGTTGGTGCCCTAGCTTTTGGAACATCCGCTGCCAGCTTGAATCCGAGACCAGATTAGCAGCATCTAATTGCAAGTGCTGGATTTTAAGGTCGCGATCGAGCATGTAATGAATGACACTGTCCTTCAATTGACCGGCAAAGCGGAGGTTAAGGTGAGTCAGATTGGGCATGAATGCGAAGATCTTCTGGAAGTCATCCGTTTCCAGCTCTAGTAACTTGTTAGTAAATTGGGAAGACAAATACAAACAACGGCTGAAAATTTTGCTTGGAGGTTAACTGACTGGCTGAATCATAAATGTCAATAAAGCGTAGGTCATTGCGAAGAAACAAATTGAGAGTTCTTGGCGTCAACGCTCGTCTTTTCGATAAAATTTGACTGAGGCGGCGTAGCAGTTGCGATGGCAAGTCCCCGAATTCTTCGATATCATTGATGTTATCGGCAACTTTCTAGGAAACTTTAGTCCTGCAATAATGAGTGAGCAAGGTACACTATGTACTTACCTTAGTGCACATCTCGGCTAAACTAAGAGCACCCTGCTGTGCAATTCCATCAAGGAGATCACTTTGATTCTGTCGTCGCCCAGTTCTTGGTCCTCTTTTTTTGGCTTTCGACTTCTTTTCGATGTCTGCGAGCTCTTTAGAGCATTTTGCACAAAGAAGGCCTCCCTTAGAACCTGTTTTGCTGTATGGAGTGACTGTAAAGCGTTTGCTGCATTTCTCACAATTTGAAAGTTGGCCAGGAATTGGGCGAGACCGTTTGTACATCATGTCCTTTGCAATGGCATCGTCGTCCTCATCAGGCTCGCCAAGCCGTTGAGCCTTGCGCCTGGCAAACTCTTTACTCTGCTTGATTTTTGCGAGAGTGGCAGCCTCCTTGCGCTTGCGCTTGTTTCTCTGCTCGGGCGGCTCACTTGTGTATTCCTCGTCCTCTTCGACCTCCGTGGTGCTGGCTCGTCCTCCCTCATCAGCTTGGCTCTCCGCTTCTCTTAATCTTCTTTGATAGTCCTGATGGATCTGAGCCGCGGAAATATTGTTGGACTAAATTTACCAGTGTTAGCGGGCAGTTATAGCGATATTTTGATAACTTACAGCTAAAAAGTCAGTGAGGGCGGAGTGCCTGTAATAGATATTTAGTTAATAATGTCTACAGTAACAAAAACAAGTAGCCGGGAACATACGGGCCCCTAATTTGGTTCCTCGTCTGCCTTCGGTTTGACCTGGGAGCCATTAGTGCTAGGAACGTAAGGCAAATGTATCCCTACGTACATTTTGTTGGGAAGTTTTGTTTTAGATTATAATTCGATGATCTAGATAAATGCTTGGCCGGTGCTATTCTTGCTGAATATACCAAACGCGAAAATGACGAAATGTGTTGTAGGTCGTCACAGGACCCGTGATTATTTCGCGTTCCACTTTACGCGACTTTCAGTGGTAGCCGATCTCGAGTCGTGAGTGATCACAGTTATCGTCTCAAGGTACTAGGTATTTATAAAGAAACGAGAATGGATTTGTTTCCAACAAATCGTTTGGACGGTGGCCAATCCCCTGCCTTGGCGGAAGGGAGATGCCAGTGACTCAATCCTGAAAACTTTTCTTTGATTCCAGATTTTGGTGCTGGTCCATTTGTTCCCGATTATTAACCTGCTCCTCACCCTAGTTATCTGCCTGCGCTAGGCATCAACGCCTCCCGACCGAATGAGACGCCCCCATTCATCAAAAAGCCCTTCTCATTGTATTTCACATATCAAAGCCCCGTGCTTTGAATTTCCTGGACAATATGGGCAGAAGAATATCGGCTGCAAAGCCTGAGACAGCCTTGCTGACTGGTAAGACCCTGCAATTGGCCACCCATTTATTCCTTGCAAGCCTTACAACACTTCATCTTGGTAAAAAACTTCACATCCTCTTAGATGGCTGATAATGTCACATAATATTCTATAGAGAACGCATCATCGCTCCCCCGGCGTACTTCATCCAGACTGGCTAGGATGTCTTCCATTTCAAGTATGCAAGGCAAACCCGGGGATGGAACAGACAGCTTTAGAAATTCAAGTGCTTATGGCTTGAATCAAAGAGACTCACTGCCAACCCTTGAAGTTGCTATCCCAGCCAAAAGACCTTCACCGTACCGTTCCCCGTCCTCGTCGGTTCCAGCAGAAGGCCCCTCCAGAGATGGCACCCTCGAATACAATACTCCGGCAACTAGTGTCTTTGACACACCTGTTGAATCTGATGCTGTACTGCCGAAGAAAAGGGTCAGTGCATCCTCCCGGGCCCGAGAACTACGTTCGAGCACAATGTCCCTTGGTACAAAACGAGGTGTAAAGCGGCCTTCGGAAGCAGCACCCGATGAGAATTCTCAATCAAAGTCGGATTTAAGTCTAGCGGAATACCTACAAGCGCAGGAGTATCAGGAACCCAACCTCAAAAGACGAAGGGCTTCTAGTCATGCTCCAATGGAGATTGTCGATTCCGAGGACGAGAGTGATCTGACAGAACTTGATGATGAGGACGATTTGTATGAAGAGGAGCATGTGAAACCAACCCCACAACGAAAACAGAGGATTTCTC
Source organism: Aspergillus haitiensis (assembly GCA_027569155.1). Lineage (NCBI taxonomy): Eukaryota > Fungi > Ascomycota > Eurotiomycetes > Eurotiales > Aspergillaceae > Aspergillus > Aspergillus haitiensis. The sequence continues at coordinate 542,974 of JAPDEO010000001.1, read as the reverse complement.
TGCGATCTACAAAGAGGCTCATAATCCAAGATACCGACAACTCTTCAGAAATAGACCCTATAGAGGAAGTGGAAGACGTATATGATAGCAGTACTGACACCAGCGATGATGCAATGGTCTCAACGTCTTCACCATCAAATAACAATAGAGCTACTCGAAACCAGGCTGCTAGGAACAGAGGAATCAGAGCACAGGTGTCAAGAGCGGCTCAACGAGGTACTGGGATGAGTTGGCGTGTATGTTATACAATATTCATTACCTTTTACCATGCTTATTGTTCATATATATATTGCAGGCACAAAGAGAACGAATGAAGCTTGAAAAGCAACACCCAATTATCAAGCAGATGTGGATTGACCTTAAAAACCATCCTCCTATAACGCCAGTGGCGGCTGAGCAGCCTAAAGGCATATCACGAACATTAAAGTCATTCCAACTTGAGGGCTTGAACTGGATGATACAGCAGGAAAAGTCACTTTACAAAGGGGGCTTGCTGGGTGATGAGATGGGCATGGGGAAAACAATCCAAGCAGTATCTCTCCTCATGTCTGACTACCCTGTGGGCAAACCATCGCTAGTTGTCGTGCCTCCGGTTGCTCTTATGCAGTGGCAATCTGAGATCAAGGTTTGTTGTCTTCATTCATGATCCTTTGCTTTTCTCTAATTTCAATTTGCAGTCCTATACAAACGGACAACTTAAAGTCCTTGTGTACCACAACTCGAATTCACGTGTCAAATTACTCTCTAAGAAAGATCTAGAAGCGTACGATGTGATAATGATATCGTGTATGAATATTCTTTCCTGATATTTGAGCAGATATACCTAACGTTTGGTAGATTCCGGGCTTGAATCCATCCATCGCAAGGAATGGAAGGGGTGGAACCGCAATGATGGGATTGTCAAGGAAGACAGTGAGTAGTTTCCAAAAAAAAAAAAATAAATAAATAAATAATAAATTTGGCTCTATCTGTTAACATTTTCAAAAGGCGTCATTCATTCCATCCATTACCATCGGCTTATCCTAGATGAGGCTCATAGTATAAAGGTATTGTATCCTTAGAACTAAAGTATCAACCACTTTACTGATGTAACTAGCAACGTACTACGAGTGTTGCACGTGCATGTTTTGCACTTAAATCAAATTATAAATGGTGTCTTTCTGGAACTCCGGTTCAGAACCGAATCGGAGAGTTCTTTTCTCTTCTTCGCTTCCTTGAAGTTCGTCCATTTGCTTGCTACTTTTGCAAGCAATGTCAGTGCCAGCAGCTTCATTGGTCTCAGGATGCAGAAAAGCGATGCACCGAATGCAGACACAGGTATGTGTAGTATAGTATCTGTGATGATGCACCCTTTCGATTCTGGTTATTTCTGACACCATTACAGTGGGTTTAGCCACGTATCTGTCTTCAACCAGGAAATTTTAAACCCTAGTAAGTGTACGAGTACAAAAGAATTTGCATATTCTAACCCATGATAGTCACCGAAAGACTTAATCCAGAGGGACGAAAGGAAGCACTGGAAAAGCTACGTTTAATAACGGATCGGATCATGTTGAGGCGTGTTAAGCGTGATCATACGGCCTCAATGGAACTTCCACCAAAGCGGTTCGTATTACATTGATTTACTGATGATTGGAATGGAATTGTGTTAATATTATGTAGAGTGGTACTGCACAACGAATTTTTCGGGGAGATTGAGCGCGATTTCTCGAAAAGTATTATGACAAACTCCACTCGGCAATTCGATACTTATGTGAGCCGTGGTGTCATGTTGAACAACTATGCAAACATTTTTGGTCTTATCATGCAAATGCGACAAGTGGCAAACCACCCAGATCTTATCCTGAAAAAACATGCCGAGGGTGGACAGAATGTTCTTATTTGCTGTATTTGTGATGAGCCTGCGGAGGAAGCAATCCGGTCTCGCTGTCGCCATGAGTTTTGTCGTCAGTGTGTCAAGGATTATATTCGATCTTTCGAAACAGAATCTGTTGCCGACTGCCCCCGGTGTCACATCCCCCTTTCGATCGATCTAGAGCAGCCAGATATTGAGCAAGAGGAAGAGCATGTCAAGAAGAACTCCATCGTCAACAGGATCCGCATGGAGGATTGGACCTCTTCAACGAAGATCGAGATGCTTGTGTACGAACTCTACAGGCTACGGAGCAAGAAGCGAACGCTCAAGTCGATTGTCTTCTCTCAATTTACTTCCATGCTACAGCTGGTGGAGTGGCGGCTCCGTCGAGCTGGTTTCAATACAGTCATGCTAGATGGGACAATGACTCCCGCGCAGCGTCAAAAGTCGATAGACTACTTTATGAACAACGTTGGTGTTGAAGTTTTTCTTGTGTCCCTCAAAGCCGGTGGTGTCGCCTTGAACCTCACCGAGGCTTCGAGGGTTTTCATTGTTGACCCGTAAGTTTTGGCTATCTAGCTCCTCGGTAATCGCTACTCTTTTACTAACTTGAGTCTACAGATGGTGGAATCCTGCCGCTGAATGGCAAAGCGCGGATAGATGCCACCGGATTGGCCAGCGTCGACCCTGTGTCATCACACGCTTATGTATTGAAGACTCGGTGGAATCTCGAATAGTCCTACTCCAGGAGAAGAAGGCGAATATGATCAACGGCACAATAAATAAGGATCAAGGAGAAGCGTTAGAGAAGCTTACCCCGGAGGACATGCAATTTCTCTTTCGAGGATCTTGAGCTATGGTCAGCAGAGCTGCAAACTAAAGTTGTGATTGAGTTTAGAACGTTACTATGTGATAGCTTCGAAATGCCACTTGGGTCGGTAAATTATTATTAGGTGATGTTTTGCCACGGAACCGAATAATGATAATGGTGGGGACGATTTTAAGTGGGTCGACCGTTTGTTCAAAAATTTATGATTAGGTACTTCTGAGGAAAGAAACGGTTGTTCGTTGTCCCGCGAGGGACAGTTCCAACAAAACTTCTAGTAACGCTCGCAAGGAGGGCATCACATAATGTGGAGCAAAAGCACAAATTAGTGAATGTTGTAAATGTATTGAGATTTGCATGGTTCTCATGGAATTCTTGTAGGCCAAACCAGCGAAAGCTTAGCGCTGCACTAGACTCTGGGACTAATTAAGGCTGAGTGGAGCTAAATGGTTTTTCGTGCCGGCGAGGGAGGGGAAGCTGAAGTCCTCGTTCTCCCGACAAACAACATACGTAGGTTGGAATGGCTGCTGACAGAGGGCTTTTCCATTAAAGGGGAGAGCTGTGCCACACCGGGCTTGCCTCTCAGAGAATCATCACTGGGGTTTGTTTTTCTTTGACTTTGGGTAACTATCAGGATCCACCTATTTCGACCGACCATCTTCAGCTGCCGATCAGGATACTCGGTTTTCTTTTCTTTTCTTTTTTACTTTTTCTTTTTCCTTTCTTTTTAAGAGAGAGAGAGAGAGAGAGAGAGTATTAATTCATTTCATATCTTAAGTTAAAAAGTCTGGTCGCCCACGAAATTTAGGTGATACAAAGAAGGCCGAACCTGCGCATTCATTCACATATCGTGATGCGCCCACGTTCCAAGAGCGAGCCTCCCAACCAGCACCCCGCTGGGGGATTTGATAGTACCCCATTTCCCCATGCACCACCGGGCTACACCCTAAAATTTACCTTTCATCGGGGTGAAAATCTTCCCTGTGCAGATTTTGGCACCTTTTCATCAGATCCGTATATCATTGCCAATTTAAATGTCAACGTTCCTCAACGTCACAAACAAGACCCACTTCCTACTTTCAGAACCCCAACTGTGCGCAAGAACAGAGATCCTAGGTGGGAGAGTGAGTGGATTGTCGCCAATGTTCCTGAGTCCGGGTTTCAGCTGAAGTGCTGTGTGTATGATGAAGATGCTGCTGATCACGATGACAAGCTGGGCAATGTCTACGTTGATGTGGGTTCGATCCAGAGTCTGCAAACTAGCATCCGAGAGCAGCCCTACAAACTCAAAAAGCGAGCAGGCAGCAAGCGGGTGTATTTATTTGGAAATATTGCCTCTCTTGCCTCGCGACGTCTCGAGACCGGCTCGTATTTAGTGATCAGCGTGGAATGCTTAGGGAAGACCCCCGGAAGCAATGGCGCGCAAGTCTATACTCTTGGACCGAATTACTGGATCAAACATTTCTCTCCCCTGATTGGAAGACTAGTGGGGACCAAAGACGAGGTTCAGTATGAGGACGGAAAGAAGACCGTGAACCGCTACAAGTGCGTTCTCCATCCAGTATCAGACCGAGAAGTGACTTATCCCACTAACCTTCGCGGTCTCTATTTAGTTTCCAAGCAATACAAATACAACTTAAGGGTCCAGTTCCTACTGAGCTTTATCATCGCTACGTTGAATTCAAGCCCTTCGTGGCGGGAATGTTTACGTCCCACAGCTTGCGGGGGCGGATATTAAATCGAGCTCTCCACCACCAGCATCGGAGAATTTACAATTTCGACAGGTCTACACTGCACGGCCAGTTCTCGTCTCCTTGTCTAGCTCTCACCCAAAAGTTTCTTGAATTCGTTCACTATGCTCAGGGGGGGAGGATTTTCACTTATGTCCTTACTCTCGATGGACAGCTCCGTTTCACTGAGACGGGAAAAGAGTTTGGCATCGATTTATTGAGCAAGCACACAATGCATAGTAATGTATCCATCTATATTGCCTATTCTGGGGAGTTTTTCATTCGTCGGCGCAAACCTCACCATCATTCTCATCACCACGAAGGACCACAAGAGCAACAGGAGCAACAGGAGCAACAGCGGCCACGGCCACGCCATCGCTTCCGCCCAAGCCATTGTTTGAGCACAGACCATTCAGATATTGAAATTGCAATTGATGACCCCCAGGATGAAACGGAATTATCAACCGATCCTAAAGATTATGAACTTTTCATCGACAATGATAGCGGTACCTATCGCCCAAACGCACATTATCTTCCTCTCCTAAAGCAGTTCCTTTCGGAAAACTTTCCCGATCTTCATATCACTACTTTAGACTGCCAAGTCGATGCAGAGAGAATGGCTCAAATGAAGCGCGAGCAGCGGGAGTACAAACGGAGCCATGGAGGCCAAATGGCCTTCCTCCAACAGAGTAGCACTTCTTCGCTCTCAATATCCAGTTCAGATGAGGAAGAGCTCAATGAGCGTAGCGGCTTTCAGGCAAAGAAGCGAGGAGAGTTCGCACAAAAGGTGCACGATATGCGCGACGTAAAAGGGCAGATGATGAAATGGGTGCAAGCGGATGAGCAAAACAAGGTCAATAATCAAGAGGGCACCATTGAACCGTCGTATACTTCAGGCAAAGGTGGTGCAGACATTGAACCAACAAATAATTCTATCGAAGCTGAACGATCATAATTTTTTTTTTTTTTTGATTCCCAAGGTTGTTCACAGTTGAATGCGGAGCTATTCCTCTCCCGCCGAACCTTCCGCCCTCTCCCTTTTTTTTATTTTTTTTTGAATTATATCTTTGATTATACCCTAAATCGATATCGCTCATGACTGAGAGGAGGAAAGATAATAGAGGGTATGGGGGCCATGGTGTATTTGGGTTCGATTCCGAGGACTTATTTCTATTTCTAATTATAATTAATTATCATTGTTTTCTTCTTTTCATCCTCTTTCTTATTATAACGATTCCCTTTATTCTATTTTTCTGTCATTATCATCATTATTATTTTTCTCTTTGACTTGTTAAAAATTATATTCAAACTCCAGGGAGTACGCAGGCAATAGCTTTTCTAGGTAATATTACTTGGAATTTGAGCTTCCTAAGGTGGATTGATTGACGGGTCAAATGATCAAACCGGCTGATTATTCAAGGTCAGGTGTAAAGAACGTCTATGTTTAATCGAACAAATGAAATAGAAAATGAATTAAAAATTAAAGACTAAAAAAAAAAGAAAGAAGGAAAAAAGAAAGGAGAAAGAAAGAGAGAAAGAAAGAAAGGAAGCCTTTCGATTTCTAATAATAAAGAAAAAGAATGTGGGTTGAGAAGAGCACGAGGTATCTATGTCAACCAGCTCAAAAGCACGAGGTACTTATTTTCAGTACATTTGTTGACAAGATAAAAAACTTTAGGTACCTGGTAATAGAAATTACAAGTCTAATTATATGGGTGAGGACACCTAGTTAGCCACTTAGCACCACCACCACCTAGGCAGATGTCTGATTATTATTCTTAGCTAGAATACCATTACTGTCATTACAGATTCAAGTCTGGGGTCTCGAGAGTTTTAGCGCTCAGAGTCGGAAAATAATATATCATACCTTACACTAGAGCTCAATCTATGCCGCTTCAGGTATGTCGATCGAGGGGTAAAAGTGAACAATTAAATAAGAGGTAATAATAACAGCTATGATTTACGAGAGAACAAGACTCATCAACCTCAGGCACAAGCCAGTCTAAGCCCCAGTCGATCTCACCTTCTTGTCTCTCTCCCTACCTACGTCTCCTCTTTCTTTTTTTCTCTGACATCCATCCTCATATAACAACGTCTCCTCTTTCTCCCCTGCTGCCCCATCCCATCATCTTCCCTACCAACCTCCTGTTTTGGGTCCACTCTTTGTCATACCCGGCCGCCCCATCAACAAAATCCTTCGTGCCATTCGTCAACAATCAAGGGCAGAAAAAAAGAGGCGCTCCTCGAATACTATCGCTCCATTGTCATCCTCTGCTCCTCCACTCCCTTTTTGCTTCTTGTTTGGTTTCTTCTCTCTTCTTTATTTTGTTTACTCCTCGCGTTCACACAACGTTGCGGTCCCATCTAATTCCTCCGGATATTTCGCGCTGACTCCGGGCTCCCCGATAGCTCTTTTTGAGAGGGGTTTCTCCAACCTACCTTGTGTTGCCGCATCACCGCCAATACGTAGTCGTTCTTCGTATCGTGGGCGCGCTGACGGCCGATGATTACCTTCATCGCTCCCGGTTACCTCTCCGGAACTTCTCGCTCGAGCGGTGACTTGGCTGCTTCAGAAACTTATATACCATGGGGAATGTCGGAAGCCGTCCCGACGACTCGGGGTCCTTGTATTTCAAGGATCAATCCAAGTGTTTGTGCCCCTATCCCACTTTGACTTGTCAATCTTCATTTCTCCTCCTCCTATCTTCAAGGGTCTTTTGGGCTAAAAAGGGTTGAAATTGGGGTCCGTCGGGAAGGGGAGAGTGACTTCATGTCCACTCTACTTGATATTCTTTTCTCTTCCCTCGCCTGTTAACCTTGCCTTTGAATGGTAGTCGCTGATTAGTGCATGTCTTCAGTTACGGTCGCAAATGTAACGATATCTAATTCCCGACGAGTACTTTTAAATCTGGTCCCAAATTCATTCCCCGCCACCAAGTATACGGCGAAACGAGATGTCGGCGATGATGCTCCCATTGAATATATACAGGTATACATGTCTCCAGATTTTTCATTTTGGAAAGATCCAATATATTCCATCGAAAATATATCCGAAATTTCTGCTGATTAACCAATGCTGACCTCGATTAGGATCCGGACCTTTCACCGTCAGCTCCTACACCCACATTCCTATTACGCTTAACAAACGAGGACGAAATAATCTTCAAATTTACTTTCATACTTCGACAGACACAAACTGGAACCGTTGCAAACGCGACCGTAAATGGTGTCTCAACTTCCCTCCCCGAAGTTGCAGATACCGTACTCACCGGACTAACATTTGCGCACGCGCCCAACCCGAGGGAGTTGGACAATTTAATCACAAGGGAATTCCATGCCAACCCGAATTTACAAAATAACTCCAATGTTCAGCTGGTTGGAGACTTCTCAACTGGAGGTAGTCCCTCGGTTCAATTTGACTGGTCTTGGAAATGGAAACCTCCAAAGCCAGTTGAGGATAAAGGGGGCGGTTGGCGGAACAGCTGCAGCTTTCTAGACTATGACCAGAGAGCCAATCGTTTAAACACACTCGCCTACTTTTCCTTTTGGGTCCAAAGTACCCCGCGCTTGGCCCCAAGTCCGCAAATCTTGTCGCCGAACCTGGATGTCAGTATTCCAGCTCGTAATCGCATACCCTCCTCACATTCTGTTCTCTCGCATTCCAGTGACGCAGATGCAACATACTTACCTCCCGGGGGTCCTGGAACCCCTCCAGAGATAAATGATATTGTCCCTGTTCCATCGCAGGCTTCTGCTATCCCCCCTCCCGTGAAGGTTGACTTGCCTCATTCACGGCCTGGCGAAGACATGAGCGCCGTTGAAGATGGTCCATTATTCCGAGCTACGATGAAGGCTTTAGAGCAGAAAACCGGAAACATGCGCTCAAAGATCAAGAAAGTCTTGAAGAAAGCCGATGCTGCCCACCAGGCGCAAGCTACCTGCAATGATGCTGTTGAGGCATTCTTATCAGCACTGAAAGATGCATCAACTTCAAATGCAAACGCAATCCAACCCGCGCTCGATCACTATTTTGAAAAAATTGCGCGGCAGATATTGAACTACGAACGGCTCAACGCTCTTCAGCTCCAAAAACTTGTGATTGAGCCTTTAAACAAACTTTATAACAACGATATTAAGCAAGCCGAAGCAAAGAAAAAGGAATTTGAAGATGAAAGTAGGGACTATTACGCCTACGTTAGCCGTTATCTCGGTCAGCGACAGGACTCACTGAAGGAGAAGAAGCGGGCCGAGAGTGATTCCAAGTACCAGGCGAAGCGGCGAAACTTTGAGTTGAAGCGGTTTGATTACTCATCGTTTATGCAAGACCTTCATGGTGGGCGCAAGGAACAGGAAGTCCTTTCTCATTTAACCAAGTACGCTGATACACAGGCGAAAAGCTTCCTCGCAGCCGCTAAAAATGTTGATGACATGGTGCCCCAATTGGATGCACTTATCCATGAGGTTGGCCAAGCGGACAAGGAATTTCAATTCCAGAGAACTGAAAGGGAAGAGAAGCGAAGGGCCTTGGAAAAAAGCAGCAAAACGTATATCGAACCCGACACCCTTGTCAATTCGAGTGCACCGTCGTCCACGATAGGGACCAGCAATGGAAGTCAAAAATCCGACGGAGAGCTGGGCCGTGCTGATAGCACAGGCTCTCAGCTACGGAATGTCATAAGCAATAACTCTGTGTCCACACAAGTTAATGCAACTTCTAATCCGTCGGGACCGGCATCCACCATAACCTTAACCTTAAATGCGAGTGGTATGTTTATGCAAATCCAATTCACTGCCAAGCCTTTCGAGCACTGCTAACGTCAATTTGTAGGCCAGCAAAGAAAAGAGGGGCTGCTCTGGGCACTGTCTCGGCCGGGTTCTCATATCGATCCAAAGGGCATTAACAAACAGGCCTGGCATAAGTAAGATTACCATTTCGCGCTCTTAACATTCACTTAACTAACTTGTTTGTTCCCTAGATTCTGGATCGTTCTAGATCAAGGAAAACTTTCTGAATACAGCAACTGGAAGCAAAAGCTTGACTTGCACATGGAACCTATCGATTTGCGTATGGCCTCTGTGCGAGAGGCGCGAAATGCAGAAAGACGGTTTTGCTTTGAGGTCATTACTCCCCAGTACAAACGCATCTATCAAGCAACCTCTGAAGAGGACATGGCGACCTGGATCAGGGCCATCAACAACGCTTTGCAGAGTGCTGTCGAGGGCCGCAGCATGTATTACCCCCCCGTTTCATCTGGTAAAGATGGCTCATCGATGAAGCGCGATATTGGCTCCGTTTTGACGGGGAAGAGCTCGTCATTTTCAAGCCAGCACGCCCATTCAACAGGGTCCAGCAACAATGTAACCCGCCGCACCACCGTAGGGGCAAGGCCGAGCTACGTGCGCGGCGACGGCCATGCCTACGAGGAAAATCCTTCCAAACTACTGCAAGCCGTCCGCGATGCAGATCAGGGTAATAATTGGTGTGCGGACTGTGGCTCTTCATCTAAGGTCGAGTGGGTCTCTATTAATTTAGGAATTGTACTATGTATTGAGTGTAGTGGTATTCACCGCTCTCTTGGCACACACATCTCCAAGATTCGATCTCTCACTCTCGATGTCAACTCCTTCTCGAATGATATCGTAGAGATTCTTTTGCAGATCGGGAACCGTGTTAGCAATATGGTTTGGGAGGCTACCCTGGATCAGTCTCAGAAACCCGTCGCAACGTCCACTCGTGAACAACGACTGAGATTTATTACCGCGAAGTATGCCGACAAAGCATTTGTTCAACCATTACCATCCCCCTTATCACGTTTCGCGACGCCGGATGAAACCCTCCTTGCCTCAATTAAACGAAATGATATCCAAGGCGTCCTCTACGGCATCGCCCTTTGCGCTAATGTGAACATCACCGATCGTTCCCGTAGCACCCACGCAGTCTTCCTTGCCCTGGCTGCAGCGGATCCTGCGCCACCGGGATCTACTCCATCTAATCTCGCACCCCGACCCAGTACCACTCCTCCTCCAAAGGCTATTCCTTTCCCTGTAGCAGAGCTACTCGTCCAAAATGGAGCTGAAATACCTTCACTGCCCCCGCCAATTCCTCTATCAGCTGCCGCCCAGCTTTATCTAAATCAGCGGACTGCAAGACTATCCACATTCAGCCCTCCAGCTGCCCCTCCCTCCTCTGGAAATGCCGCATCTGACACCCTTGGTACTCTACCCACAATCCGGGGACCCGGCATTGGAAATGATAATGGTATGTCTTCGCAGGCGCCAAGCACCTTAGATAGTAAGGAGCGTGAAAGACTACACAAACGAGGTAGTGCCGGTGCCAGATTTGCTGGCAAGGTTGCCTCTTTGGGAATTGATCGATGAAAATCACAATATCTATCTTTCTTCTTTACTTCCCCTCATCTTCCCCCTCTCATTCTTCCAAGCTCTCATCTCCTTTCCTGTTCATTCCTCGCTCTAGGTGAATCAGGTTGGCCTACGATATCAATTATTATTAATGAGGTTTAAGTGGACATGATATGATGTTGAAGTCCGGGTGTGAATGACCTACTTATTTTCAGCAGGATGCGTGAGGTCTCCGTCGGTTTCATTTGCATATACCTTATTATTTGTTTCTTGATTGTGTGTATATCTTCAATCGGGTTGAATTTCTTTTCTTTTCTTTTGATCTTCTTTACTTGTTCCATATCGCAGTTGGAAAGAAGTTTGTATGTGTAGATAGCATGCACAGACTTACTTTGTTTCCCCTATACTTTGAAGGACAGCATTTCACTCTAATGAGGTTGGGTTGGTCATGATATTAATGATAGTTAGACGGAGGGATGAGTTGTGACATGATACCTTATGAATAATAATACCTTTTCTATGTGCATAACTCTTTGAGAGCTGGTTGTTATATATCTACTTGTTAGGCTGTATGATACGCAATCATAGAAATTATATATAATTTATAAAATATGCTCACCTAGATATACCTGGTAATACCTATCCTACTTATATATACAGATCCAGTAAATAGAGAGGAGTGCTCATAACCCGTTACTATCTAAGCATGTAATGTGCATATATGATTATTAGTGTAAGTGTCCTCTCTCTACCTATGCCAATTATACTTTTCACCTAGTTGCATAGTTTCAATTTAGGCCTTAATTAACTGAATGGATTATATAATATTCCTGACTACTATTCCTGGGCCATTTTACTAGTATTTATCATCGTAGGAAATAAAAACCAAAAAAAAAAGGAAGGTGTGGGGGGGGGTCTCTAGTAGACGAATAACTCTCCCAGTCCCCCCGGCTCCTTCAGGAGTCTTTTCATGTGGGTGCGTAGGTAGGTAATAACATATTGCATGACTATTATCTAGTTAGAACTTGAAATGAAAATTTGATATACTTTAAAGCCGGATTAAGTTGCATGAGCAGGATATACCTATGATGTATATTAGATGTAAGAAAGGGACTTTCTTACTTAAATGATTAGGGGAGATTTAAGGTCGATCAAGACTGCTGGGTCTAAAATAATTGGAAAATGTGGGACGATCTGATCTGATCTGAGTTGATCTGTGTGGAAGGGAGACGAGATTAGGCGGAGGGAGGGTACTTGGCTTGGGTATGATTGAATAGGTACGTAGAAACAAAGAAGTATGACGCAGTAATCAAGATCAGGTTAGTACTATTCATCCCACTTTCCAAACAAACAGACTTTAGTAGGAGGGATAGGAGTAGAAGGAGATCAAGAATAATAATAGTTCTAGGAGGATCTAATGTAAAGCTTCCACAGGTCCGGGCTGCCACGCGCTGCGGAAGAGGACCTTGTTTTTTTTTTTTTTCCCCAAGGACGATCAAATCTAATTTTTAAAGTACGATAACTATATACATACATAGTAGCTTATCACGATTACCTCTCTGATGCTAAGGGTGATCGATGTTTTTACCTGCAACCTGCGACATCTGATCTCAGGACAAGGAGGGCCTCGGGTCTGCCTTGCTTTCTCTCTCCATGACTATTTTCGCCATCTTATCTCCGATCAGTCACTTTTCAAGGCGTTATCTAAAAAAAAAACATAAAATAACATAAAAATAAACATAGCGTCCTATGGCAAAAAGATCAGGCAACAACTCTCCCGCAGTGCACAACTTGTATGTACATATATAGAAGCGTGTTCACCAAAACAAGTCAGTTGACCTACGGTTTTTTCTAGAAGTTTCTTTAAATAACTGGAGTAGTAACTGATATTAATTTTCTTTTTTTTTTTTATATTCCTACCTGATTTTCTTTGATTATTATCATTATCCCTCTCCTCTACTCCTCTTAACCTGGATGAATATTCTAAATTAAAATCCTACTTGGACTTGACACACACACACACACACACACACACACACACACACCAGATCAATAGAGATTGACACGTAATCTCTCCAAAGCTAATGTCTTAGTGGAACCCTTGAAGTAGGAAAGGATTTTTGTTTTAAAATTGATCAAAGTAAGGATCAGAGGGATGATCATCAATGAAAAAAAAAAAAAAATTGAAATAAAAAGTAAATTAAATTTAAATTATTCAGATTATTATTTATTTATTTTAGTTTCATTTAATGCAGTCTGTATTGTGATATAGTTTCAATTAAATTTTATAAAATTTAAAACATACTTAGCTCTTGGTACGGGGTAGGTAGGTAGGTACTTGTGAGTATCCCGCTTGTGGTACAGGCTGCTGCCTTTTTTTTTTTACTAAAAACATATATACTAATTACTTTTTGTAGGATTTTATCATTTAATAGTTACTTTGTGAGCAGATATATACACATAACCAAGAAAAAGAGTAGAAAAGCAACCACTCTTGTGATTGGGGAAACAAAAGAGCCCGTGTATTTATTACATAGCCCAAGGTCGAGAAATTGGTTATCTACCGCGGAGTTATCCCATGCATACATATATATCTTCAATCAAGTAGAGACCATCAGCCACATTGAAAATGATTGGGTGTGTAAGGGTAGGAAATATGCACTGTCATCCACCTAGGCACAGAAAGGGTCAAGGGAGGAGGGGAGAAAGGGAAGTGACTGCTTTCGATACTTTCTAAAAGGTGGTGCTTGCTTTTCCTGTGGGGACATTGAAGAATTCTGTTCTTTCTCTTTTCTTCTTTTTTCGTCAAAAAATCGGGAAAGACAAGAGGGAAGTTATTAATAGATACACCGTTTACTTTTTTAATCTTGATTCTTTATTCTAGTCGATTCTGTTCTTATTATTTTTAGGTATAATGTCTTTAATGGGACATGTGTATTTGTTGGGCATAGTTACCGAGATACTCACTAGAATCCACTAGGAAGCTGCTTGTTTTCGTTTAATTATTATTCCCTCCCCCTTTTTTTTTACTACTATTGCATTATTGCATTTCTAAAATAAAAGTAGCTGCAACAAAGTGTTGATTACACCCCAGGACAACGATTGGGGAGCAGTGACTGCTCAAGGAATGGATGCTGTCATCGACGATTGCTCGCATCATGACGTTTGATCCCGTGAGAGAGCCTCAGCCAGTGACGTCATATAACGGCTTCCGTGAGGAGATCAGGAAACGCCATCCTTCGATGGGACCGTGCTTTTGACTGGTCAAAAAGATAATTTCCCCCCAATTACCTACCTTGTTGCACGATAGGTACGTACCTCACGGCTATTGAATGATTCTAGTCCTCATCGAGTTCTGTGCCTACCGGACTAGTGGTAGTAGCAGTAGTAGCTTAGGTAGATGATTAGATACTTCCCTTCCTGCCTTCCTTCCTTCCTTCGACTTCCCCCGCCCCTCACCTTCCCGTCCTCTTGTTCTCTGAATCGACAGACCTCAGTAGTGGCTCTTGTGGCTGGGCACATCCTAGTACAAGCAGCGCGGGCCAAAGTTCAATGGCCGATCTTCTTACCTTTGGAGTAGTAGTAAACGAGGTGGGCCGTCGCCCCCCCCCCTCTTACTTCAGTGGCTTCTTTGAAGGGAGGGGGTTGGCTTTGGTAGGAGGCAGGAGAGAGTCTCCAGTGTGGTGGCAAATATGCTCGTGAATGCTTCAAGGCGTCAGTGGTCTACTTCCCGTCCGCATCCCAGTTGCTCCGCGAATAAGTAATTATCAATGGGTATTGTTCTGCTTATGTGTACTATAACCTAAAAATCTGGGGTGAATTAAATGAGTACCTTTGAGGTAGGAGTGATTTGTCACCTAGAGAGCATTCAATTTTCTTTCTCTTTATATAAAATTTTCCTTTCACATGTTAACAGAAATTTACAGAAAGAAAATTAAAATAAATTAAGATAAAAAATTATAATTAAATCTATTTTAAAATTCTCATCCCTAATTTGAATTAAGAAGTTGCAAAAGAGGTGTTCGTTCCGTGGATCGAGCCATGGATGGATGAGTAATTTGACGCCCTAATTGAGAATCAACCAATCAAAAACAACAACATTAAAGGTACCTGCCTGGGTTTGGAAGCGAAATGAGATATCCGCCCAATAGTTCGCGATCGGAGAGGTTGGTAGGTAGCATTGAGTGCCCAATGTTAACTTAGTGAGTCCGGGAGCATACCCGGAAGCATAACCATTATGGTTGAGATGCACAACCCGGTTATCTTGGAACCTTTCCTAAGGCACTCCACCTGGTATTGTGTGTGCAATTCTCGGGATGATTGTGTAAGCCCTATACTGTGACTTTTGTCACCTATCTTGCAATTGGAGTGCTAGCCGAAGGAACCTAAGTGGTGGTGAGTTGGTATATAGGTTTCTCCCTAGGTACCCACCGTGTCTAATTTGTTGTATATTATTATTATTATTATTATTAATATCAGGGCTAGTTATAGGAGTAGTAGAAGTATACTCATCTCCTCGGTCATGGCGTGATTCGCCCATTTTCCCGTGAGATATACTGGCAGTGAAGTATTGAAAATGAACAGATAATTAGTAAAAAAAAAGAGTTTGGTGTGTGTCATTCTCTTCATATTTTGCATTAGTGATATGTATTTGTGTATTCGGGCTACTTGAAAATAGTCTTTCATAGGTACGTACAGGGGACCGTTTGGTACCTAGATACCTCTATCTATAGACCGAGTATTACCAGCAGACAAGACTAAATTGTGACACAAACAACACCAGGCTCTGCCAGGGGTCATACAATGAGGAATAGGAAGGTTTAATCCCTTTTTGACATCGATAAAAGAAAAAAAAAAAAAAGTTCTTTTGAGTAGCAGCTAAGTTTGGAAGATTGGACCGCTCCTATGGATCTGCCATATCCAAAACACCCCTAAAGTATTTAAGAGGGGAAAAAATAAGGCCGTGATATATGATCATGGATTCTTAGCTCTTTGGGCTTTCAGGCCTCTCCCTCCCTTAATAATAACATCGCCGAGTTTAGCCGACAGGAGAGAATGGAAGGAATGAGGTACAGCCTGTCAATACATACCTATGTCGGTACCTACATAGGTACAGGGGAAAAAAGTAAAGAGCCCACTTGCAACGCCTAGAACCTACCTTGACTGAGCTTTTGAATTCTTGGTTACTTTTCCATACCTCTATATTAGCGATTATATTACCCACTTAGAACTACCTATTACCTACGTTCTACTACTACCCTTCTAGGCATCACAACGTCATTTCTGAGCCCGAGTCCTCCTTGCACAACCCATGGGCAGCCACCTGCATATCCTATTGGATAGGAAGATACATCCCTTATTAAAATGAATGTCTCGGTGGATAACTAGGTACTGCATAGTAGTACCAGGAGGAACTAGGAAGGTTGATACTAGAGACGCCTCGTTAAAAAATTTATTTTTATATTTTTATATTATATTCATTTATTATTATTTTTTTGTGTGTTCTTGCATGGGCATGTGGGGGTGTTGCATGAGGGTAGTGACATAGACAGCAGGAGCAACAACTTCGGCCTAGTTTGATTAGATAGTTTTCCTCTTATCCTTCTTCTTGTTATTCCGTGACAATGAAGAGGGGCTCGTTCCCCACAATTGTTGTATCAGTGGCTTTGGTGGCGGGTGGAAACCAAACTCTTCTGGAAAGGGAAATGATGAGGTCAAATTGGTTGGCGGGATCTGATGCCGGAGTTCAATAGTTAGGTCACCTACTAACCGCATTAGTTACCCACACAGTTAGTTACCTGTTACCTTTACCCACAAGCGGCTACATCCTTACTCCTAGTAGTAATAATAGTTAAGTAAAACTAGGTAGCTTCTTGGTGGGTAAGGTGAGCATGTAACCAGAAAACAAAGGTAAGAAAGTTCTACAGAACATCATGGCCCTTTTCTTTTTATTTTATTTCTATTCATTTTTTTTTTTTTTCATACTTGTGCATCAGCAGTGGAAATTTAAACCCACATTATGAGGATTTAAATTTTTTTTTTAACAAAATGGAATTGGCTAGATACAAATTCTTGGCAGAGAATGCTGATGCCTTGATGTCCATAAATAATTCCGCACAGCATTGAGCGCCATCGGGGAAAATTACCCAATCCAAGGCTTGTTGCAATCTGAGAGTTTCTGCAGAGTCTAACACTACACTATAGGGCCTCAGTTCCAGATAGGATGAATGTTATAAAAAAAAGAGGTAAGTCTACTATTTATCATATAGGTGAACAACTGTGATTTGAGAAAATTAATGTTAGGAAAGCAATGCAAATACTTGTACATTGATTGCATGTAAACTTGGCCTAGGCCACAATTGTCACACATAATCTAAATGAATTATTGGGTATTGAATACGTTATAGTTCATCTTTGTGGCACATGTTCTTCTAGTGTCCCTAGATTTTGCCGCCGTGCGTCAGTCTTAATTTCTTTTTCATATTTTTAGCCGAGGAAAAGAGAAAGGGAGTCAAAAAAATACCTACAGTTATTTTCACTCATATTCCCTGCAAAATGCAAGAATGGTATGTACATGTACCTTAGCTGGAGGATGGGGTGGCAGTGGTGTCATTGTCATGCGATGTAGGGAAAGAACGAGCACCTTCTCGATCATACCTGGAATGGCCGATCGATGGAACAGATGGTCTTTTTCTGACTGGCCAACACCTCTGGAGATCAGCCCTAGTGGGAATGCACCCCTGCTGCGGGCCATCATCGCCCCCTCCAAATCCATCTTTCGGTCCCCCAACTTCCCGAACCTCTAATGAGATTGTGTAGTACCACTCCACCATCTCCGTTTTGTCTTATCATGCTTTAATTTAATTAATATTTTTAGCCCTTTTTTTTCCTTTTTTTTTTTTTTTGCTTTTGTTTCTTTTTTTTTTAGGTCTTAAGGTAAATAAATATATATACATCTGAAAAAAAAAAAAAAAATTCTCCCGTCAATTATTATGAGGGATTCTTGTATGATCAACACTCAACAGCTCTCAACTGTGGCGGAGGTGCAGCCAACTCGCTCCACTCCCTAAGCCATTTGACTGATGTTGGTTGGGTTCCACCAGTAGAGTCTCGCGGGACCGTTGAGTGCCTCTGTTTCCTCTTTCGTCCTTTTCTACTCTCAAAACTGAAGGATGGCGCTCGTCTCATGGATCATTAGGGATAACACATACCCACCCGTTTACGTCTGCAGTCAGCGCATTTTCCATTAATTTTATATTTTTGGGTCAAGTAAACTTGCTAATTCTTTTACTCGGGCGGCAAAGTTTTATCATCTTCTGATTCTTATCTTACCATAGTACCTAGGTTTGATGTCTATGATCTTTTTGATGCTAGTGGTCTGTGGTTAGGATTCGTCACGACTCACGAACATCTACTGCAAACTCGCCATATGGCTGAATTATACCTACCGAACCTAAGGTACATCAATCAAGCATTCAGAAAATAAAAATTTTTTTTTTCTTCTTTTCTCCATTCTCATCTTTTTTTTTTGGGTTCTATTTTCATTTTCACTTTATTGTTTTTCTTTACAAAAGCACCCTCCCTGTCAGCGTCAAGCCACCATAGTCATTCGAACAGGTTATTGAAGGGTTTAAAGAAAATAAATCATAATTCCATTCGCTGGGAGTATCTAGGGCTGCCTTGGCGTACTGGCAACCCATACATACCTACCAACCATTGCTCGCATCACTCTACATATTTTAATTTATCACAGGTATGGAACCTCTCACTACCATCCCATTTATTCCAATCTGTCAAACAATGGCCCGTGGACCCGACTAGGTCAGGGACGTGCTAGTGGTACCCAATTAAAATCTATGGGCAAAGCCATCTATGCCATATCTCTGCATCCCTTAGCCACATATGACTCTTTGACTCACCACCGAATTAAATATCCCATTAGTAGAACATAAAACTCGGCCTTTCGGCTGCCATACTTCTCCAGAATTCTTTCCCTGAATGATCCAAAGAAAATTCTTCACAGAGTCTCAGATATCACGGAATATACACCAGTGGGTCTTCAGTATTTACCTGTGGATTCTACCTATATTATTTTGGTTGCAGTATCCATAGCTTCGCTTTTTCGGTAGCTAGAGAGTCTAATTGGCTATTTGATATACATGGTAGCCACAATACCTGCGGATAAAGCGTGAAGATCTTCAGTGGCAATTAGCTGCCGTTACTGGGTACTTGTGAGTTATTATTGCGTCGTTGAAATACCAACCCCGATCTGACTTGGTGCCCCATTATGGCTCGTGTGGATAGATTCTTAGTTTTGGGACAGCCACATTTACAAAGGAGAAGATAGAGAGCTGCCCACTCTTCTATCATTCGTCTCTTGACCTACTGAAGCGCCACCACAAACACATCCCACACACCTCACTGGGGCGTAGCTACCCATCGCACACCCCCCAAGTGGCTCAGCCCGCTAGCCTCACCATTACCCCTTCAGTGGCCTTACCCACAGTACATGCAGGGCTTGTTTTGCCGAGCTTTTAGATGACAGAGGCCTATTGGACTAACTAGACTCTGCTGACCTGACACCAGGAGCTAGGAGGGTCCGAACTTTACTCCATTTTTTTTTCTTTTTCAATTTTAGACGTGGCACGCTTCCTGAGCTAAAGGAAACGAAGCTGGAGCTGTCCCACTTTCAACGGGTTAAATGAGATTGCTTTCCTTTGACCGACGCTAGGTTCAATTCCTGTCAATCGTAAGTCATTTCCAATCACTCATGATCATCCGAGATAGTTCAGAAGGAGAATATTCCCGTAGTAAATCAAGCCTTCTCATCTGACCCCCCTTTCTCCCTGTGGATTGACAGAGAAAGAAAAAATCTATATATATATATAACAGATAAAAGAAAACAAAATCAACAAAAAAGGTACAAGAAAACAAAAACAGAATTCAACGGTAAGTATAGCATAAGGCTTTTTATGATCTGTTTGTTTTTTTTTTTTTTTTTAAAGAAAAAAGAAACCCTCTTGTGACTGTGGGGATTTTTTTTTTTTTAAGGAAACAATTTTTTTTGTTGACTTTCCACGCACGCACATATACCTACTTTTAGTAAACACAACATCCTGGGTTCCCAATAATTGTTGTCCCCCCTTATTCCCGACAGGCTTGCAGCGGGCACCATTTCTCTATTTCCATGTTTGGTTGTCTTACACACCCCTGTCCAACGTCGAGACTGCTTCATCGTCTGATGGTCTAAGGGAAAGCAATCTAACCAAACGGATTTTGCTTCTTTGCTGGATACTTTTGGGCTTCCCAACCTTGCCTTCTTCGGTGCTGGCCGAGGTCACAGTGGGAACCGGTACCGCTATCTTTGCTTGGGGGCCCCCTCTCCCTCTCTTTCCCTCTCTTTCCCTCTCTTTCCCTCTCTTCATTCACGTCTTATCCTAGCCAGAAACCTCTATCGCCACCACTATGGTCGTTGTCTACGAATATGAGCGCATGTGTGTGCTTTTTCTATCCCTTCTTTTTATTCTTGAGTCGTTCTCCATGTTTCATGATCCTTAGTCGACAATGATGCCCCTCTCCGTGAAGTTCCTACACCAAGTTAGCCTATTGATTCCCCCTTCGTGTCATTGCATTTCTCCACTCTTCCTCCAGCCTCCCACGGCGATTCGCGCGGGCCTCTCTACCACGAGACCTTCGTGTCCTCAGGCCTAGCGGTACTGCCTTATGTCCTTTCGGTGATTGGGAGCTCAATCTGAGGCCAGCTGCTGTACGGGACTTCCTTATGATCCAGTTTTCATCTCCCAGCAGCCCTAACACTTCTGTTGTGTCAACTCTGATCTTTGCCGCGCCCCTCTATGCCCACATAGCCCGTTTTGCCTCACTTCCCCGTTGTTTTTTCTCTTTTTAATCTTCTTTTCATTTTGCCACCACTTCCGGTATCCTCTTTATAATTAGACTGAGGATAGAGAGCCTAGCATTGCAGTCACATGGTTTTGACATGCTAGCATATTCTGAAGCAATACTAACATCTCATAGCGTGAACGATTTCATTCTATTTATTCTACTCTTTTGATTTATTGGGCGTGGGTTGCATGGAATAGACAATACAATCATATTCAAACTCATAAGTACAGCATAGAAAAGGTATGTTGGCTAAAATGTTAGTTTGTCCTTCTAGTCTCTGACTCAAGAAGCTCCTTTATAGGAACATTGAATACTTATATAATTATACTGAACGCGTGTACTATACTTCTGAAGCCTCCAAATTTAACATGACACAATCTATGGAAAATTCACTGGATCAGCCGAAACAAAATCGCGACCCGGCTGTCAAGAAAAATGCACCAACAGAGCCAGAGAATCCAAATGACTCTTCCAAAGCTCACTTACAGTCCAGTATGTCTTTTGCTTACCCAAAATTTTCCTTTTCGTGGATAATGTCAAAGGTTTCTCAAGCGAGTCGAATAGAGGCTGAAGCCTAACACAGGAACAACACCGTATGAGCATGCCACTCGATCAGATCTTGTTCAGCCCTATCAAGATACCCACACCTACGTGACACGAGGAGGCAATTATGGACCTCAGTCATCTGCTTTGAATATGGCTAATATGATATCGGTACTTCCCTGTTATCAACGGTTTGAACAACATTCAACCCAACACCATTTTATCCCAGCAACCCAAAGCCCTGGCCCCATGTACAACGTGCATCAGTTTCAATCATTTCCCGGAACAGCCGCGAACACGAACATGTATGCCCCTTTCCCGCAGATGTATATGCCGTACGTCCAGCAGCAGCAGCTTCAAGATTCCCGAATTCATGAACCGCCTAGGTTCCAAGCGGTACATAATCAATTAAGCCCTTTGGGAAGTGTTACAACTGGTCAGTCAGGTGGTTACTACGATAATAACCCATATGGAACATCACACGGACACCGCCAGGGCGTTACAAATTCACCTATTTCCACACAGCGTCATAACCAATCGTATACCACAGCCGCTACAACTACCGCAGACCTCGAAAAAGAGGCCCAAAAACGCCATCTCAATCTCGAATACGATGTATCCAAAACTATTGTTGATGGTTCAACTCATATGAGGCCTGCTGCATTTCAAAGTTTATCAGCTGGTGAGCAAATAACTCCACCCCAAAATATTATGGCTAATTATCATAGCGTTTTGGTCTAACTTACAAAATACTACTAGATTTAAACTCACATCCACCACACACCGCAAAACCCATTACCCCAAGGGGCCCTCCGAGAAAGCCCAAACAGTCCGGTCATGCTTTGTGGGTTGGCAATCTGGCGCCTGGTACTGAAATTGTGGAGCTGAAGGATTACTTTTCTCAAGATGCTACGAAAGATCTGGAGAGCGTGTTCCTCATATCAAAAAGCAACTGCGCGTTTGTGAATTATAAAACAGAAGCCGCTTGTCTTGCAGCGTTGGCAAGGTTCCATGACACTAGATTTCGTGGTGCTCGCCTCGTTTGCCGAGTACGCCGGGGGTTAGTGACTCCCGGGACGAATTCTGATATGCCCGGCACTTCTTTGTCTCCATCTTTGAAGGAAGGAGATGAATTCCCCGTTGTGAAAAGGGAGGATGAGAGCAGTGGTGGTGGAGGACGAGCACATTCCAAAGTACGAGTGCCTAACAGGTACTTTATTGTCAAGAGCTTGACCATTGAGGATCTCGAAATGAGTCGACAAAGTGGCATTTGGGCAACCCAAACCCACAATGAAGACAATCTGAATGAAGCTTACGAGGTGAGTGGTTGATCCCCACCAAATGTTGGTCCGGTAAAACATATTCTCTAATAGGGCAAACTAGACTGCAGATAATGTCTACCTTATTTTTTCTGCCAACAAGTCAGGAGAATATTATGGGTACGCTCGGATGATGTCACCGATAAGAGACGATGAGAGCTTGACGTTGGTAATGCCGCTACGCCCAGATCCCCTATTTGCTGAACCAGAAGATTTAAATGTGACACCAACACCGGCGACGTCGACTGCGCCGAACGGGAGGATTATAAGTGACACAGCACGAGGCACCATTTTTTGGGAAGCTGATACGTCGTCGGAGGACGAAGATAGCAACACCGATGACCAAAAGGGCGTTGATCAAGCGATCGAAGATCCTTTAGAAGGCGGGTTGCAGCTTATCGGGAAGCCGTTTCGAATCCGGTGGCTTTCAACTGAAAGAGTCCCATTTCACCGCACTCGAGGCTTGCGAAACCCGTGGAACGCCAACCGGGAAGTTAAGATTGCTCGGGATGGCACTGAGCTTGAACCCTCTGTGGGAGAGAAGCTTGTAATGTTGTTTTATCCCGAAGCCTCAGGGCAGAGTATCTCGACAGAGTAAACTCTATAACAGCTACAAGGGAAAGAGCTCAACCACCAACTACGACCAGGAGCCTGTCGAGATTGGGGTAAAACTCCTGGGTAATGGCACCACCGCCCACGTTACTTCCAGAGGAGACCTACGTACAAAGAGAAGTTGGTTGAGGGGGGAGAAGAAGAAATAAATAAATACATTAATCAATCTAGCATCTAGCATACAAATAGAGGAACTAAATGAAAGAAAAGATATACTTAACCACTTTTAACCCTACCTCTGATTGTAGTAAAATAAAGATATGTAGGAAATTGTTGCCTGATAGGCTAGCTCGTGCGCTCCTGTCCAAAGGGCGAGATGCCGATCAACTAGGATATTTCGCGAGGCGTTAGGGTTAAGCCCTGTAGTATGTTTCAAGATTGCATAAGTTTTGGCAAAAAGAGGCAAGGAAAGCAACATAACACAGGCTTGAAGATGACTAGGAAAATTAGGGATTATGGGAGAGAAAGAGTGGGGTAGGAGGGGTAGAGGAGAACTAGCAAGCCTTAGGCAGGTAGTTGAAGATACCTGGTAGGTAGGTACGGTAGGGAGGAATCTTGTTCGAAGTGAATCATTGGTCGGGGAAGGAGGAGAAGGAAAGAGGGATTTTACCTAATGATTAGCTAGGTATTTGATGGCAACCTTAGCTGACGTTGGTATTGGGATTGTTTTTGGGTGGTTAGTGACTTAGTTCGCAAATGATACAATCCCATTGATGATTAGTTCATGCCTACGTATGTAAATATTAGATTGATTATGGATAAATTAGTTAACCATAGCACTATGAATTAATAATCCATTGGTTGGCCGATGCATACTGCCAATGAGTAGGTAACTATCTCCATTACCGACTAACCCCGTACTGCCTAGTACGTGAGGACTGGACGTGCCTATCGGTGGAGAACTCACTAATCATTAATACATACACCCATACCTGGTTGGTTAAGCTTGACTGGTCAAGCTCTTAGTGGAGGCTAACCCAGCTAGGAAAATACCTCTCTGGTAGTTAACCCTCTGCTAATTAGCTATCACAAAAGACAACCAGTTCCTACTGAGGGGGAGATGGAGGAGGAGATGGGGCTATCAATTTAAAATGACATAGGAGAGAGAGGGGAAGGAGTTTAGTACTCTTTTTTCTTATATGTATCTGTAGGTATGTATAGTATTAGACATAATTAGAGATGTAGCTGTGGATAGATTAACTCTATCAATAATTAGGTTTTGTTTTTGCAAGAAGCAGAAAAAATGATCCGTGCCCCGAATTTTATATCCAATACCATACAATACTGTATGTATAATACCACCTCTCTCTCCCTCGCTCCCCCTTTCCAATTTCCATTTTCCCTTAAAAGAAAGATAACACTGGCATTGATAATTTATTTTCTCCAGAGCAGAATGGGTACTTAGGCAGCCACATAGCTTACCTAGGTAGGGAGCTTAATTCGAAACAATCGACGATGAATGGCTCCTCAAGTGCAATAGAATTGAGTGAATGAATCATTATTGACGTAGTTGTGGATCATCATCCCTCAAGAGGCTAGCCCTTTCCTGGTCCGCGGTCAGCCCCATCTGAATCTGGATTTTGTGGGGTAAAAGTCAGACTAGTCGGAGAGGACGCAGTTAGCAACTCGTTGAAGCTTCTTCTTTTTCTACCTGCATTGCATGGTTTAATCATTTCCTTTGTCCCCTGCTAATATTACTGGTCTTATCTCGGGCAACAACCTTCCCTCTTTCCCTCTCCCTCTCTGATCTCCTTCCCCCCCACCTTCCTTTCGCTTCTGACAAAAAGGAATAAAGTCAAAGCAAATACCTTAGTGCCCTCCCCCCCGACTTTCCCCCGAGCGGGAGATTCATGAAGCTACCGATCCACCTAACCTTGGAATCTCCGCCACACCCAGCTATTTCATTTCCCAGGATACACTGTAGGTTCCGGTCCGGGGATTATTTTTCCCACATTTGCCTCCCCGCTCACCTCTTTTTATCGGGCTCTCTCTTCTTCTCATATCAATCCATCCCCCCCTTCTCCCCTTTCTTTTCCTCTCTCCAACCCTTCACCACAAATCCCCCCCTCTCCCCTTCTACATCGACCAGGTCCTCCTCTTAAACCGCGTATTCCCTGTACATGGTTTCCATTGCGTGTCATTGACGGTCATTCCTGTGCCACCACACCACGAATCTCGTGGAGTTGTTGGCACATTTGCTTTCCATTCGACTCCCTTTGACTAACATTCTTAACGGGCGATAGGTTGGATTTCAACTCCAGGAAAACAAGCAGTATCCCTTGTTTTAATTCGGTGTCCCTAGGTGTCAATTTGAATTGCCTGGTTGGGCATTGCTTTTTGATGCTTAGAGAGATCTATCTACAATTAAAAATAATCACGAGATTCTCATCCGTCCTTTCCCGAATACAATATCATACGATATATCCACATATAGGCTTGACTGTTCACCACAGTCCCTAAAAGACGGTCTTTGCTTTACACCCTCGCATTATCCCAAGCAAGAAACCATCTCATCTTATCCGATCCTCTTTTTAGAACTCCTTCCCTGCCCCTTTCTTCTCTTAGCCTTCTTCTTCCTCTTTTTGTTCTTTTTGACTCGAAATAATTATCCCTCTTACCATGTCGAACGACAGCTCAAGTGCTCCCATCTCAGTCCCTCCATCATCAACACGGCCTCGTCGAGCTTCTTTTGCCTCCGGGCTTGGTTTTCCCGATTTTCGAGCTAATATTCAGGGTGGTGGTGGCCCTGGTTCCATGGCAAATGCTGTCGCCGGCGCCCAGACAAATCAAGGCCGACGATTGTCGATAACAACCCTAGGCCTCTCCGGGTCTCCTACACAGACATCACCCTTTGCAGGCCGTGGCCTTCGACATGGCAGCGTCTCCAGCTCTGTGGGATCTAACCCCGTAAACCCAGAAGAAGCCATCACCGATGATGGCGAGAATTTTCCTCCTTCCGCTTCCCCCAATTCCCCCTTTGCACGCCGTGTCTCATTTGGTGCACAGGCATTAAGAGATGCCCGAGGTGGAAGCATTGGAAACGGTAGATATCCCTCTTCCGGGTCTCCCGTTACTGGAGGGCGCCGATACACGGCGTCATCTGGCAGCACACATTCTATTCATGGCTCCTCAGGATCATCACCTGCAAGTACTATTAAAGTTTTCTCTCAGAACGATAGATCTAACCCGTCTTGGCGACACACAGGCGAGGGCTTCAACTGGTCTGAGGCTCTTCGAACACGGGCCGAGCGCGGTCCTGTTTCCCCAAATACAACTCAAGGTTATAATTCGGCCAGTATGGGTCATCAGAACAATTACCATCAGCGGGCTGCATCCATAGCCTCGATGGAACATCCCTCTCGGGAAATGCCCAAAAATCCCAAGCAAAACAAACCCGATTTCTTCCAGGAGAAGATTCTCAGGGGTGATTTTATGGATTAACTGTCAACCCCCTCCTGCTTTTGATTATGATTTCCTCTCCACCTTATCTTTCTAAGCCAGTTGTTAGTCCTATCTTTTCTTCACTTGTATTGGTTACCGATGCCATTGAAGCAAGCCGGAAGAGGTGGGACGGGGCTATCTCTATATTCATTTACCAAGCCAATTACGCGCTTCAGCATGCTGAATGTCTTAAAATCGGAGGTTTTGTCAAAACTCTCTATTTTGTCTCTCTTTTGTCTTTTCTTTTCTTTTCTTTTTTTTTTCTTTTTGACGCATTTATATCTTGATGCATGTTATAGCAAGGGTCAAGGGATTTTTTTTTTTTTTTTTTTTTTTACGTATTCCCTTATTTTGTGAAACTGCTGGCCAGAGCATGGTTGATGTCATCGGGTTGCCACTAAATTGCCAACGTGATTCAAATCCTGGGGTTGAGTTTCTTGTTTTGATTCTTTTCTAGTGACATATTTTATAACTCTTCAGCTGGAAAATAATGATAATAATTATTAGCCAGATTTATTTTTTTTAATTGTTCTCTTGATTCATTCGTTATATGATACCAGTATTGATTAAATAAGCTGACTTGGAAAAGAAAAAGTCGTCTCGTGTATACATAACTTACAAGAAAGCTAACTATAGCAGGAAAATGTTTTGATATAAAATAGTTGTCATATTGACTATATATAGACTGCAGATCGAGTAAATAATAACTCTTCTGGGATAAATTAAGACAAATATAACTTAACAAGGCTCAATCTCATGGCCCCTTCCCGATTAACAACCCTCCCCCAGCTCCCTTGACTAATATGGAATACCATTGGTTAGCAGCTGGAATTGATCATATCCCTTCGTAGAAACACTCAAGTACGACTTTCGAACTAGCTCTCGCATATACTCGGCTGCCTCTCTCTCGCTCTTATCTAGCACAAATCGATCATGGAAGTTTTTGAGGGTGTCCGGTTTGAAGCAGGGCAGACCACTATCCAGCATCAATGCTACAATATGGGTCAATTTCGTACTATACGGACGCGATGCAAGGAATGCCTTCACCACCAATGATTCAAACCACCGATATGGTTGAGTATTGGTTGGGTTATGTGAGCTTCCCCCAGGTAGACTAAGTCCACTACTGCCGGAGCCACTTGGGTTACTGGCGTGTGAGTGCGAATGTTGAGTGCCACTCATAACCGCCACCATCTCAGAGGTTAACTTGAATGGTGCACGCTCAAAGCGCACGCCACCAGGCGCGATATCGAAGCAGAACCCAAAATCAATGTGGATAATGTGGCCCGCGTCATCAAACATAATGTTACCGTTGTGTCGGTCCTTGAATTGGAGCAGATAAGAGATTACAGAGTAGGCAGCCATACTCTTGACAAAGTTCGTACGTGCCTCCTGGAAGCGAATCGAGTCTTCACCGCCGTATTTGGAAACGAAGTAGTCGTATAGGCCATTGACTGCTTCACGACCGAGCATATCACGTGAGATAGAATTGGGGAGGACATCAATCACGCCACATCCAGGGGCAGTTGACGTTACGCGATAAGGATGGACCCAGACGTCAAGCCCAACACTCGAAAAAATACTTCTGAAAGCCGCGATCATTTGGAGCGCCAGCATATCCTGGCGGCAGTCATCACCGACTTTGAAGATGGCAGATTGCCATACCTCGTAGGTCTCTTGGTGATGATTTTGCGTTGCGCTCACCAACTCCGATTTGTTTGTTCCTGGGGTATGATGGACAGCCCTGGTTTTCTGGATTCTGAAAGTTGCCATGTACGGTGCCTTTGCGTGACTCTGGAGAGGCTTTCCGGATTTGCGGTCGATACCTACGACCACCCCGTCAGGGTTACTAGGAAGGTATACACCGACCTCAACCTTGACTTTGCGAAGTTCTTCCTCGATCTTCTCTTTCTTTTCGGGCTTGCTCTTCTTAATATATGGACGAAGCTTCCCGGATATGCCTGTAATCTCATTAAAAAAAGAGAATTCCCGTTGATAGAAATCACGCTCTTCGTTGGTGAAGCTTGTGATTAAGGCGTCCATGAAGTTATCCAACGTTGGTTTGAGAGGGTCCGGAATTTGGGAATCCTCATCCTTAAAGGAATTGGCTTTCATATTCCAAATCACCTGGTGCGCAAATAGTTGCGACAGCTTAGAGGTTTCCATGATGTACCGCTCGACGTACCCCAAGGCATCGTACCGGAGAGCTTGAACCAATTGTGGGACAAAATAAAAGCGGACATCAAGGGAATGACTCTCTAGTGCTTTCATCGCATACTGTAAGATGCAGGGATGATTACCATATGCGGGTAAAAAGTATGTCAGCGCCTCTGTGGGGTTGACCGGCGCCCAATATAATAGATACTGCTTTTATTAGCTTTGAAGACAAAAGCAAAGGCGAATAAAGCAAAGGACCAACCTTCAATTGAGAAGATACATCAGCGGGTAGCGCGGCACCGTACATGATTTCGAGACTGCTGGGCTCATCGATAACCTTTTCGGGGTAACTAAGCAGCAGTTTCCGAATGTCATTAGTAAGTTTCCCGGACGGGAAACGCGATGCAAGCTGAATTGCTATTCCTGGATGTTCAGCCCAAGCGATCCGCAGTAAGTTTTCCTAGTAAAGATATCAGATTTAGAGCTCAAAAGCATCGCTGAGAGAGAGAAATAACGCACATCCATCCGCGATTGGGATATATTATGCTTTCTATCTGGATCCAGAGGGAATAGCCAGACCTTAAGGCGGGCTCTTTCATTCTCAAGTAGGACCTGAAGCAATTCTTGCGTCGCTTGTAGTGATTTGTAGGGCCACCTTGTATTACAGCCGATACCCGCCACATTTGTTAAAGCGCTCACAACATCGCTGAGAATCCTGTCCTCAGCTTTCAATTGTAATCGATTGCCTCCAAACGACCATCTATGTGACATGTTAGTATACTACCTTAATGAACAATCCGTCAAAAAATGGCATGACATACTTAGGGGCATGTCTAAACCAGCGGAGTGCAGCCGATAAAGTTTGATGTTTGAGTTTCCATAAAACGACCTTATCGGAAGAGTTACAGTGCTTCAATACTTTAAGGCAAAATAGAATTATTCGGAAATGTAGCTCTCTGGCCAGAGGATGGTTACTCCCTTGTAAAAGTCCCACGGTGGTCCTGTCGACAAAACGGCAGAATAATTGTTGGGTTTGCGCATTTCCTAGCCGGACCGCATTGAAGTGACTTTCGAAAAAATGGAGGATATCGAGATGGGGCGCAAGGATATTATGTGCTGTCTTTTGCTCTTCGAGCATTAAAGCTTTGTCTGTAGGCAAAAGTTCAATTTGTGCATACATTGGATCAATATATCTGTTTCACGAATATAGTCAGCGTTTGGTCGGGTCACTGCAGGGAAGTCGTGCTTACTCAAACGAGGGATCAAACAGGCCTTGTTTGCGCAAGATTGTTCTTTCCCAAGCCCCAATAACTTCAACTAAAATCTTGGGCTCCAATCTAGGGTTCTCATGGATTACACCTAACCAAAGGGAGACGCTAGGATTGATTGATTCTTTCGAGAAATTTTGGAATGGCAGCGACACCAAGTAGTGGGCAACAGCAGCAGGCGGCTCATTGCCGCTGCATAGGAGAGCAGCGGCTTGCCGCAGAGCGTTCCGCATCTCGACAAGAGGAACATGGCTTCCTGATTGAAGTCTTGTGTGCAAATTGTAAAGAATGCTTTCCATCTTTTTGCTAGATGCTAGTTGTGACAAGGTCGGGGCAGAGGGTGTGTAGCCTATGTTTTTATTAGCTCAAGCTAAATAATATAACCAATTCGACCAACCGTTATCTCCGGAAAAGTCAAATCCATTAACATTCCCATCGTCTGTATCTATGCACCGGTATATCTGCCGTGCAGTATGCTGAGCAATAAACTCAGAGGCAACATTGACGTTTGTGATCCCATAGCCTTCGATAGAACCTAACCACTCCGCGTTAGAAAGCATAGCAAAATAGTCACAGTTGCTTACCAAGACGTTGATCGCTTTTAGGGATACAAGCTCCCATTTCGAGAGCAAAAGACCGGCCCATCGAGATCCCACCGTCTCCATTATCATCGTCGGAAGCAGACAAGTAGCTCTAGACTAACATTAGACAACAACCAATCTGCTATACGTAACTCCCATGGGGCAAATACCTGAAGAAGGCCCTTGATATCAAGAGGCGCGATATCCATGACTGCAGTTACCCATACCCTAGCTCGTTCAAGGAGCGTATCCAGGGTTTTCTTCCTGAAAATATAGCTGTCCGGAAGATCAACATTCACAAGACCAAGAGGGGACGAAAACGAAGGCTTCCACTCGTACTCGTCGAGATCTTCTTCAAGACATGATCGCCACATCACTGTGAGAAGCTCCAGCAAAGCAAAGAGGGAATGTCTTTCGCATAGAGCTGAGGGACACTCCTTTATTATTTTGTTTGCACAGAGAATTGCAACCTTCTGCACCCGCTCCACGCGATGACAGCAGGATACGAAAAACCCTGCTAGCTCTGTTGATAAAAATGGGACTGAGAAGCTCTCATTTTTGCCGGATAGAGTCAATGCAAGATAGCGGCCGACAATCTTATCTACTACGGCAGTCATGCAGCTTGCCATTTCAGGTGTGGCTAACGCAGGATCACGGAAGTAGCTCAGTGACCGAGTACAGTTCCCTGACAATGCACGAAGACTTTCAACTAGTAAAGCGGCGTTAAGAAAAACGGCTCGCGGGTAACTTAAGCGCTTAATATCTGGCTCCCGGTAAGGAATTTCTGTGATCAGGACTTTCTTCTGCTCTGCGAGACGATGCGGGCCCATTCCACGTCTCAGAATAGTATTAAGCTCAACATCACTTTCGATCATATCCATTCGATCTTCAGAAATGAGAGGTGGAGAATATTTTGCGAGCAAGCGCAATTCTTCGAAATGGGCTTGCCCAACATTGGAGTTCAGCGATATTCCGTGAATAGCGATATTGAACCATGCATCACGGAACAAGGTAGAGACGTTTTGATCATAGGTAAGAGCTACATCATGCTGCCCCATCTGACCCTTCTCGGGAGAAACTAGTAGCGCCAGCGGCTTGAGGAGGGGGCTGATATCGTCTGGAGCAAGCATTATATCTTTCTGCCGCTCATGCTCAAAGTCTGTGGCATCGCCCTTATTGACAATGCTTTCTAGCAAATGGACAAGATACAATCTATACAATGGGGAGTCCCTTTGCAGTGTGACGGAGAGGCAAGTCATTGCACTTTGGACCGCATTAACAACATTTCCATAACCTTTTGACTTACCGTCCCGGAAAGCACGATCATAAAATTTAAGAAGAAGTTGAAACTCAGCCTGTCCAGTAGCTAGAGAAAGAGCCGCTGTTTCCCTGATGATACAAGCATCCACTGCAGCACTGACTTTGCCGATCTTTTGGAGCAGCATTGACTGAGCCAGAGCGCTAATCTTCTCATCATGGCAGCTAGTCGCAATCATGACAATGGCGTGGACAGCATTTCTGTATGGCGTGTTCTCTTCTCCTTCGTTGGCCGAGAAGGATGCTACACTGCCATTTTTCACCTGTGGGAATGTGTTTATAGCAAGCCCGTTTGAGTCTCCAGCAACCTGGCCCTGATATGATTTGTCGGCACCAGATCCAGGACTCAGGACATTCCCTAGTGAATATAACGTCGTGATAACAGCATCTTGAGAAAGGACGCCGAGAACCTGAGCAAGGCATCGAGCAGCAACTGAGCCGGTATGTCCAGCGGGCACACCACTTTCCACAATAAACCGTAAGAGAGAGCGACTTCCGGCGGAAGCACCATTAATAGACATTCTCGACACGATTGTTACACATTTTAGAGTGACAGTTGCAAGCTCGACAGATGACATCTGATTGGGATCTATAAGCGTATCCTCCAACCATGAAAGGAAGTCATCACTATTGGCGGTATTTTCACTTAGAATGATACAGTTAAGATACCCTACAAACGCAAGGGCCTTGACGGAAAATGCTAGCCGCTGCTGCCAGGGAGAGCCGACCTGTAAGTAATCGGATCCATCTTCCAGAAGCTGAACTTCATCGGCAATGATATCTGTCAACTTGTTGATGAGGGAAATTGCATCATAGTCATGGCTCCTTGCTATGCCTACTCCATCCATATATTCATCCAGTAACTCATCATCTGACATACTTTGTACGCCGACAAGAGACGTGGCACAAGACTTTACAAAGCGCATGTATCCTTCCTGCAAGAGCATAGCTCCGAGTGGACGACCGTCAGCAGTATAGCGGCGAGCGTATCTTCTCCAGTCGCGGAGAGCGTGATCTGGCACACTTGCATTGCGCACTGTGGATGAGGCTGTCTCAATACCGACCATAAAATCTTCAGAAAACATTGATCGTATATGCTCCACAATATGCAACTTCTGTTTAGCGGACCAAAATGAGCTGAATACGGCCGCGGCCTCCAAAAATCCAACAATCGAGACTCCTATGGACAAGATATTGGTACACTCGTGTAGGCTGCCGTACGACTTCACTCCAGAGCTGTTAGATTGGGTAGGTGACAAGGCAGCAATGGCCTCGCTGCAATTGTATAGATATTCATTGACAGCACTGTAAACGGCTTCGCGTAGCGATGGGTATTCCGAGCCCAGGCAAAGAAGAGCGAATGTAAGATTATAAGAAAGCACTTCCCATGGAGATGGCTTCACATCGTGTAGGAACGGAGAAGAGCGAAAGAGCTGGCCATGGGATTCCGGAAGGTATTGTGATAGCTGCGAAACTAACCGGGATGCATGTTCTGCTTCAGTGACGGAAGGGGAGGCTTTACACAACGCAATCAGGACATTTAATTCTCGTATATCCTACAAAAATCAGCCTTTTGTTTCTTTATCCCTCACCGTGGCTTAGCGTCCACATCTTAAAAAAATTTACAACCATCTCGTCATCAAGGGAAAAGACGGACGAACCATTGGCACCCGGGATACCGGCGACTGGCTATGTAAAACGCCATTGATGAAACCGTTCGAATGATTCTTTAAACGCTGGCACTGCTGGGTAAGCTGGACAATATCGGATTCATTATCAGATTCTGGTGAGTTGACGGCCAAAGTCGCAAGCTTCTCCAGTGCGGAGGTACGTATCTTTGGGTTGACACTGCCACGAGGCGTGAGATCAATCAAAACTGCCTTTTCAAGGGTAATATTTGTAGTTACTCACTCATCCATCCTAACAGACACCTCCAATAAAGTTAATTTTCTCGTTCAGATGAGTTGTTTCCCAGTAATCTCCCTGTGTGCCTTAAAAGAAAGTTTCCTGTGTCTTAAACCCCCCCCTAAAAGATGGGGACGTGTTGGCGGTCAGGTACCCACAGGGAGGTGGAAAGTCTCCACATGCTCGGCCTAGATCCTCGGTTTGGGAGTAATCAACAACCTCATGTTATGCTTGTCTTGAATATGAACGTGGGCTTTGTATGGAATGCTATAAGAACTTGCCCAAAAGAAAATTTCCCATTTTCTACATCCCCATCATCCTCCTGACAAGTAACTAATTACGTGCTCGGCTAAAATGTGTATCCTACTATACTACTACTAAAACCAAAGTTTTGGCATGGGTTTAGAAATTATCTTGTGTGTTTTTAGACCCTAGGTCATACCAAGATACAAATAGTTTATAAACATGTGAATATATAACACTCTTTACCCAGACGATACCTGAACACCCAACCAAGGTATTGCCTTAAGGCATATATAACAAAGTATCCCAAATTTCAAAGAGGAAACATTTCTTTCTTCCCTTGTATTTAGCCCATCGCTCATATCTATTTGAAGCCACCAAATGAGGACGGTTCATGATCAAGAAGAACATATAAGATTTAAATTCCACCAATTTTAACCACACCATGAATATACATGAGCTAACACCAGGCTTTACTAGTGTCTTATTTAAAAAGCGCAGAGCCAATCATCTCAGTTGGTTGAAGAGTTGCCGTTGTGTTGATCAATGTGTTGATGGCCAGTCTCACCACCCTCAGTTCGCTTGTTAGACTCTTCCTCCTGGGCAAAGCCCTCTGCAGTTCTTCGGTCGAGAACATGGCTTGTCGTGATCCGGTGTTCAGGGGGAGGAGGCACCCACTTGCTGCTCTTCCACGGTGGAACACGCATGACATACATCATATCAATTTCCTCAAGAGTCTTACCCTTACCCTCAAGAACAAAGAAGTATACGACACCGACAGCAACAAACAAACACCCGGCAAAAACGTAGCCGTATGCAAAGTCAATATCACCGGTAATAAAAGGTGTGAAAAACCCAATTAGGAAATTCCAGAGCCAGTTTGAGGCTGTTGCCATAGCCATGGCTCGGGCTCGATAACGAGATGGATATAGTTCGGCTACAATAGCCCAAACCATTGGACCCCAAGTCATTGCAAAGCCTATGTTATTGAGGGGTCAAATGGTTAGCAAAAAATATAATGATAAACAAAAAACCCAAAAGAAACATTGCTAAGAAAAGCTGGATAGGCTTCGAGCGGTAGTTTTGAATCCACAAGCTTGCGTGAGAAGGCCAAAATAAGAAATTTGAACATACCAGTAATAAACAGACAGGCAAACACAACCATTGCTTTACCAGCTCCGGGAGTTGCAGGAGGGTTCTGAACATCCAAAGAAAAATGACCGACGGAGGCGAACACCATAAAACATATAAACATCCATATACCACCAGTAATTAAAGATTTGCGTCTTCCAAAGTGCTCAATGATGTAGAGACCGCCAAAGGTAGTACCGAAATTCACACCACCAAGAATCATCTGTGTGACAAATGTGTTGCTGATGCCAGCCCCGTTGAATATAACCGTCCCTAAGAACATAAGCGTTAAAAGCATAGACTAGTGAGACAGCAAGAAGAAAGCTTTACCGTAGTAGAAGAAGTAATTGGCGCCTGTCAATTGCTGGAGCGCCTGTAATCCTACCCCAAGCGCAATGCGATAGGGCATGCGTGGCCCCTGGAACATCTCAACCCATCCATGCCAGCCACCCTTGGAGCCGCTCTCGGCTTCGATCTGTTCTTTGATTTCAGCTAGCTCATCTAGAATCACTCTGTGGTTCTGGGGCACTCCGTAAAGCCTTGACATTGTTTCCTTTGCCTGATCAATTCGTCCATGGCGGTAATCATAACGAGGACTCTCTGGGAAGAATATAATCCCAACACCAAGAATCAATCCCCACAGGAATGTGATACCAAGAGTAATACGCCAGGAGCCAGTATTGTCCATGCTCTCAGTACCATAATTAATGCAGTAGGCAACGAAAATGCCCAAAGTGACGAACAATTGATATGAACTGGTATGGAACAAGTCAACTTCTAAGTTTCTATAAAATAGAGAAGTGACCTCCAATTACTCGAATATGGAGCGAGCCTTACCAGACCATTGCACCCCGGACTTGCCGAGGAGCACTTTCACCTTGATACATCGGAACCAATAAAGAACACGCACCGACACCGAAGCCAGTGATAAACCGGCCCATCATGAATTGATACCATTTAGGCTCTGGCGATGATATTTGTATGATAATCCCAACATGAAGAATAACGCACCAAAAGGCAATAGACCATTTGCGACCAATCTTGTCAGCCAAAGGGCCAGCTGCCAGAGCTCCAATTAGGGTTCCAATGGATAGCTAAAGACTGTGAGAAAACCGATTATCTGGGGCTTTGGTATATTGAATGTCTTATACTTACCAAGGAAACAATAAGGCCCGACCTCACGTTGCTAAAATAGTATGTTCCATTATCAGAAAGCTGACCAAAGCGGTGCTTGAAATTGTCCATCTCAAGGAAACCGGAAATTTGGCCGGTATCATAACCGAAAATAATTCCACCAATAGAGACAAAGGCACCTAGAACCAAAGACCTCCAAGTCACAAATGGTACCGGGGTATCGACAATTGGGCCATTCTTTTCTTGGTCTGCTAGTTCTGAAGTATCGCTGTATCTATAGTGGACACTGTCGAATCGATTATGCGGGACCGCGTTCGAGAGCTGCTGCGAAAGCCTCCTCATTTTTGCAGTGAAGATTCCGGTTCCCTTAGTTTTTTTCTTCAAGGATCACCCTTTTCTCGTGTTTGCCTTGGGAAAGTCGTCTAGGACAAAATATCCTCGCTATCTCAAGTGATGTAGCCACGTGCTATAGACTTTTATAATCCCGACTATTTCGAGTAGGAGAGCATAGGAGACTCAAGCCGACAAAAGATGAAAAACTGGCAAAGCTTGATTTAAACACAATTCTATTTAAATACCATTTACGGGACCTGAGAAACCTCTATGTAAAAAAATTTCATAGCGTGAGAGAGACGTCAAGGCAGCTCCACCTCCGGTGATGTACCAACTGTTGTCGATGACGACCTCAATTAGCTTGGATCCGAAGTATGCTGCATTTGAATCCTTATGAAATCTCTTTCAGAATATTTCCGCTCTCGCCCTCCTCATACGACACAAAAGCTTGCATCGTAGTCGTGACGTCACCATGATCAAATAGCAGGTCAATACTCGTTTCCGACCCCGTCGACCGGTACTTTTATCCAGTCGTAGCCGAAACCAATGAAAGATATTATTATTATACAAGTACATCGGATGGAATTTCAAGCATGAACTAAGGGGGGTGGAAAATTGAGTCGGGAAGTACCTAGTAATAGCTTCTAGAACAGTGGTATATCGGGAATAGTAAGTAGTTGAGATTGAGGAAAGGGCTTCTCCAGAACATTTCAGCCAAAAAAGCACCCTCTAGGCTTAAGAATTATATGAATTTGTCTTGACTGAACTAATTTTTTAACGCTCCTTCCTGATTACTGGAAATAAAAATAAATTCTGATATCGAGGAGAACCTCACGAAGATGTCCCTGCTCGAAAAGCAACGCTGGATATCGTACTGCAACACAAAAAAGCCTTCAATCCACATACATAGCAAACGCCCAAAGGGAATAATTATAAATGAGTCCCAGAGAATATCTGGTCTTTACAAATTTGTTACTTATAGCGATTCTTCGGTTTGTCTTCAAATAAGACCGGATCGCCACGTTCGCCAAGGTTAACAAAATCTTTTGGTCCACTACCATCGGTGGGCGATGCTTCGCGTTGCTGAGTGGCCTTGGTAGGATGGTTATGCACACGTTTCCCGGCATTATTTTTGTGAAAAACTTTAATGGGAGCACCAGTCTCCTCCATCTGCTCGCTA
Source organism: Aspergillus haitiensis (assembly GCA_027569155.1). Classification (NCBI taxonomy): domain Eukaryota; kingdom Fungi; phylum Ascomycota; class Eurotiomycetes; order Eurotiales; family Aspergillaceae; genus Aspergillus; species Aspergillus haitiensis. The sequence continues at coordinate 505,136 of JAPDEO010000001.1, read as the reverse complement.
AAGAGGACGTCATTGATACTACTGAGAAGTGTCCGTTCGCGAGCTATCTTTCGTTTGGTGAAGTCCAGCCGTCCAAAAGCTCCCGTGAGTCCATCAGTACTGTCTGCAACATTCGGGTATTTGCCAGTGAGCCAAGGGTGTTCAAGGCATTCGTCTACTGTTATCCTCTTATTGACGTTGACTGTAAGCATTTTATCGATAAGATCCAAGGCTGGGTCGCCTACGGAATCCCAGTACGGCGAAGGATAGTCGAAACGGCCTGTCTTAATCTGTTGGGCAAGGGTGTAGGGATTTTCAGGTGTATAAAGTTCGTCCGAGAACGGCGGAAATCCACAGAGACAGATGTAGAGAACAACGCCGAGTGACCAAATATCGACTGCCTTAGTATACTTGCGGCGGCGAGATTCTTGTAAAATCTCTGGAGCAACATCTATAAAAAGAAATAAGTATAGATAACAAACTTTGCTATGCTAGCTAACTTACAACTTGGTGTACCACATCTATAAAGCATAAATTAATTTTTGGTTAGTGCATCAACGACCAAGCATCATCTAAGGGATGTTTCAAAACATACAGTGTCGTGGTGAATGAATCTTCACCTATAATCTTTGCTAAACCAAAGTCGCCAAGCTTTACAGTCAGTTTATTATCAGCAACAAGGATATTCTCTGGTTTTATATCTCGATGAACAATGCCACGATCATGCTGTCAATATGCTTAGTATCTTATATGTGCACAGATGTAAATCGGCGATATCCTTACCAGGTACTTCAACCCTTCAAACAACTGGAGAAAGATGTGGCGAGCCTCATTCTCTGAAAACTTTTGCTTACTGACGATCAAGTTGAAAAGTTCGCCCTCTGGGGCAAGCTCCAGTACAAGATATACTCCGTCACTCTCATCAAACGTGTCTTTGAGGCAAAGTAGGTTTGGATGGCTAACGCCCATCAGAAGGCCAATTTCCTGCATCAAAGCCTCAGGCTGGGATCTTTGCGAATCACCAGGCCGCTTTTCAAACACCTTTACAGCATATTTGGTCCCAGTAGAACGCTCTACGCAAAGATAGACTGTTGCAAAGTGGCCCTTTCCAAGCTGTTGGAGGATACGATACTGCTGGCGGAAGGCATTTGTGTCGCGCGTTCGAGGATACCTAAAAACGAAACGTACTTCTCCCAAAATACTAACCTCATCGCCATCCTCTAGTTCCCGATGCTTGTTTCGACCGACGAGCGCATCATTAATGAAGGTGCCGTTGCTTGACAGATCCTCAAGTATCGCAAGAGAGTCCCCTCGCTTATTTTCAGGAAATATGAGGAAATGACGGTTGGACACGGTGGGGATGTCGATAACGAGATCTAGAATATCTTAGATTTTGCGCTCAAGCACTAATTCTAAAGGTGATACCTACCGCATTCCGGGTGCCGACCAAGTAGATAGCCCCCGGGGGAGCGGGAGGTGCTTTTGGTCTTCTGACCCCCTCTCTTCGGTTTGGCTCCGGAGCCAGTGAGTTTGCGATCTTCACAACCATCTCGTTTTCTTAAAATAAGCGTATCTCGAACTTTATCATCGAGTGGGAGGAGGTATCCCCAAACCCCTTCCTCTGTTTCATCTTCTACTTCATCTGCAAATGCTCTTGGTGGATACACAAATTGGGAGAGTGTCTGCGTGTCACAGGGAGGAGACGAGAGTGGCTGAAACGGTTCTGATGTCAATGGAGTGTGATGGCGGGCTTGATAAATGCCAGGAGGCGTAGCTGTAGCATCCGTTCTAAAATCCGTAGGTGTCGAGCTAATATGCGTTAACGGAGTAGGTAGGTAGCCTTGGGCATCGGGATTTTGTAGATGCTGTTGAGAGCTAATCCTCTCGGAGCGTCTCAGTTTCTTCTGGGAGTCCTCATCTGCACTGATCTGTTGCTGGTGGAGGGGAACAATTATTAAGAAGTCATTCGAATGTGCTAGGTGACAATGACAAACCCTGCTGCGCTTGAGAGAGCTTTTCTCGGTTTTTGGTGGCATTGCTCTCTTCTCTTTCACATTCTAGTCTAATAATATATGTTGCGATGAAATAAGTGAGGCTAAGCTCTCTGGTTGGAGAAAACAATAACTTTAGTTGCCGCCGGTCGAAGCGGACGGGGGGTGCTTGGGTTTAGCAAGGAACTAATATTAATTCCCTCTTAGAGATACGAGTTGTTTGAATTTGAGGACAGCGGGGAGAAGAGTGAGGGTAGAAGTTAGGGTGGGTAAAAAAAATAAACATAAAATGAAAAATACAAATGAGAGGCAACAACAACAGGTGCCCTGGGCTTACCTACCTAACCGACCTAGGGATATCTATAATACCTACTAGTACGCATACGGCTCTCTTCTCTTCCACCGAACGACTCAATACATATTATATTTTTTTTTTTTTTACAGGAAGTAAAATGGTCTTGTTTTCCTCTCCGACATCCATCTAGGTGCCTAGTAAACATTATAGAATAGAAATAATGCTACCAATAAAATCAAACATCTCTGAACAGACGCCGTAAAACAATTGTTTTTAAATGTTAATGGTGTGATCGCCAGCGATTAGTACCTCCTTATCGGCCCAGGGGCAGGAGTGGCGTAGTAATATTAACCACGGAACCGACCATTCGTTTATGGGGCGGGTCTCGAATCGCGCGTTCTCTTCTCTTTTTCCCACGCTTGGGATCGGTTTGCGCAGTAATCCAGCCTGTCAATTGACTCAATTGATTTCTCACTGTACTTCAACAGTATAAATTTCTTCAACAGAACTAGGAGGGTGCCTCTTTTGGAGACACTCATCCCGTTCATGACCCTTCCTTTCTTGTTGACTCTGATTTAATACCTCTTCAACTGGCCATCATGGGTCTCCTTTCGGTTGTTCTCGAAAACCTCTGCGAAAGCTGCTCCAATCTGTCATCTTGGTTACTTGGTGGTTTGGTGCTATTTTCCTCAATTATTGTGGTTATCATCGCAAACGTTTTGCGACAGATCTTCTTTAAAAACCCCAACGAGCCACCTGTGGTCTTCCACTGGCTCCCTTTTATTGGCAGCACCATCAGTTATGGAATTGACCCATATAAGTTCTTTTTTGATTCTCGCGCGAAGGTAAGTGTTCTTAATTTGCTTCACATGAAGGTATCTCATCTAATATTATATTCTCCTGAATCAGTATGGCGACATCTTCACCTTCGTTCTCCTTGGAAAGAAGACAACAGTTTATCTTGGCACCAAAGGCAACGACTTTATTCTCAACGGCAAGCTTAAAGATGTCTGTGCCGAAGAAGTCTATTCGCCGCTCACAACACCTGTATTCGGAAGCGATGTTGTGTATGACTGTCCTAACTCTAAGCTTATGGAACAGAAGAAGGTACGTTTCATTATGCAGTCGCCCCCGAGCAACCAATCGTGGTAGCTAATCGGACTTAGTTTGTGAAATTTGGCCTTACGTCGGATGCCCTACGCTCATATGTCCGTCTGATCACAGATGAAGTGGAAGATTTTGTTAAGAACTCTCCGGCGTTCAAGGGGTCTCAGGGTATATTTGATGTTGGCAAAACAATCGCTGAAATTACCATATACACCGCCTCCCGCTCGCTTCAAGGGAAAGAAGTTCGCAGCAAGTTCGATTCAACATTTGCCGAGCTCTACCATAACCTTGATATGGGCTTTGCCCCAATAAATTTCGTCCTTCCATGGGCTCCCCTCCCCCACAACCGGAAGCGCGATGCTGCTCAGAAGAAGCTTACCGAAACCTATACGGAAATTGTCAAGGAGCGCCGCCGGGCTGGAGGCCAAAAAGACTCAGAAGACATGGTATGGAACTTGATGTCCTGCGTTTACAAGGATGGCACTCCAGTGCCCGACCAAGAAATCGCCCACATCATGATCGCACTTCTCATGGCTGGTCAACACTCTTCATCATCAACTGCTGCTTGGATCCTCCTACATCTTGCAAGGAACCCTCAACTTGTAGAGGAATTGTATCAGGAACAGATCCAGGTCCTCGGGGCTGATTTACCTCCCCTCACATATGAGACTCTGCAAAAATTGGACCTTCATTCCAAAACTATCAAGGAGACTCTCCGACTACATGCGCCCATTCACTCGATCATCCGAGCGGTGAAGAACCCAATGCCCGTTCCCGGAACACCCTACGTTATCCCGACGTCCCACAACGTTCTCTCTTCACCGGGAGTTACTGCAAGATCGGAGGAATTTTTCCCTGACGCTCTCAAATGGAACCCCCACCGCTGGGACGAAACCACTGTTGCTGAGACCAATGATGACGAGGAAAAAATTGATTACGGTTACGGACTGGTCAGCAAGGGTACTAACAGTCCATATCTTCCTTTCGGTGCGGGCCGACATAGGTGCATTGGTGAGCAGTTTGCCTATGTTCAACTTGCGAGTATTACAGCCGCGCTTGTAAGGAATTTCAAATTCAGTACTTTACCTGGGACCCAAAATATTCCAGAAACAGACTACTCGGTAAGTGGCCTGGATCCCTCGATGAGACCAAGGACTCTTGGCTAACTAAGGCTTAGTCTCTTTTCTCAAAGCCTGCTGGTAAATCGTTCGTTCAGTTCGAGAAGCGTGAACGAGATCCTAAGGCCTAACCACCTACCATCTCATTCCTGGCACAACTTGTCCGGAAAAGATCATTCAAGTGAAATCTGGAGACGCGGATGATGATTCTAGACTAACTGAGGGTGAAAAGATGGTCTCCCTACTTATCTTCAATTATGCAGGAATGTTTTACTACTTGGCATTGATTGTACATTACACCGATGATGCCCCTTAATTTTTTCTTTCTCAATTTTTTCTTCCTTCCTTCTTCCTTTATCCTTGAAAGTACAAGTACATAATTTATTTACGCCATGAAACGTATAGCCTTGGATATTAATATGACAAGGGCTTCTATAATGTGCCAATATTTGTTACGGCCAGGTTGTAGGCAGTCTTGAGCTGCTCTTCGTGAATATTCAAGACATTACTCAGTACCTCAGTGCTTAAATATACCCATTAAAAAAGATGAATGAAAAAAAGGCCTCGGAGGATCGTGCAGGTGACTTTTTTTTCCTGTTTGGAATGCTCGCAGAAACAGGGGAAGTAAATCAATTAGGGGACATATCGATATTGATGAATCCAGTTAGTACACCAATGAAAAAGATATAATACAGATGGAGCAATGCCAGTAGAACTCAAATATTTCTCTCTACAGCCCAGTCATTCATGCTGTCGCCTTCCGTCTCTCCTCGCTCCTCTTCTTCGCTCGAACTTCGGCGCGCCTCCTCTCTCCACCATCTACCTTGTGTCCTAGCTTGTCCTCCCACATGCCCTCCTGAACCTGAATCAAAGCAGCACTACCATTCGTACCCTTGAGCGGCTGGAGGAAGGGTCCTTTAATCATGAAACCATTGTGTATTTTCATGTGTGCGAACTTTTTGATTTCCTTTTGCGCATCGTGCTTATATTCGGTGGCATCTGGATGTACGTTCACAATGACTCTCTTCGTGCCGGGGGATAGGGTGGCTGAGAAATTAGAGGAAGAAGCGGCCTTATTTGAGGCCGTGGACTCCAGAGGAACTTCGGCGACTCGTAGCTGGGCGACACCATTGACGACATGCTCCAGGTCCCCGCCAGGTCCGTATTGACCTTGCCTAAATTTCTCCCTTTTTTGGAGCAAGTACCGCCGCTGACGCGCAGGCTCGATCCCCAGTTCTCTCATTTCGGGTGAACTAAGAGTAAAAAGTTGGTCCCAAGAGGAAAGCTTGCTGGCGTGCTTCGACATGCCACGGCCAATAAGTGTGAGGAACGTGTCAACATCAGGAACGAAGGGTGTTGGCGGTGGTACGGAAGATGAAGAGCGTCCTTTATGAATTGTTCGAAGGCATTGCCGGTTAATTTGAAAGGCATTGAAGGCCCTTGAGGATAATAATAATGGATTGCGCATCGCCATATTGAGGGGTCTCGTGGTGTCTCCTGGTCTCAGGCACTTTTAGCCCAGCTAACTCTCGACGTATGTGATATTGACTCAGTGTAAGCAGGGCAATTTAGTCTGAGGGCAAGGTGTGGATTTAATGATTTCGGTCGGGGAAGCCGCTAATTGCAAGTCAAACTCCCAATGTTTTGTGGTTTTCTCGGAGGTGCTGCGGTAGGAAATTTCGGCGATACTAGGTAGGACCTATCGCTGGAACAACAAAATTCCGGAACCTTGGAGGTCGAATATCTAGTTAGACAAAAATGTGTGCACCGTTTTCAAACAACACCAGTACTATTGCTTTTGAATAATTGACATCTATTGCGCAGAGAAATTTATCCCTGAGTGCTCTAAAAGGCTCTTCCTTTTCAAGCCTACCTTTATTTCTTTCCACCATCTCCAGTGCTATCAAGACATATGAAGCTCTAACGAGCTTAGAAAGCCATGGCTGTTTCACCACTCATTCAATCACCCTCAGCCACAATCCCCCATGCCAAAACAACAACTAACGTAGTAGAAAACCTGGTTGAGAGCTCACTCCCGGAGCGGGTGAATGCCTCACCGCAAACCGCTCAGCACATTGATCGGGAGATCACCGAACAATTAAATGATGATGTCAGACATAAATATATAAAAGGTGCGACTCACCACAGTTGGGCATCTGTTCTCGCTATGCTAATACATCGTCTCCAGCTAAGAAACTAGGTGAGGGTACATACGCCGTAGTGTATCTCGGCCATTTACGAACCGACCCATCGTCGTTTGTGGCTATTAAAAAGATCAAAGTCAATGCCGAATACAGAGATGGTCTCTCAATGGATGCAATCCGTGAAGTTAAATATCTTCAAGAACTCTCCCACCCGAATATTATTGCTCTCCATGACGTTTTCTCGTCTAAGGATCAAAATCTGAACCTGGTTCTAGAATATCTACCACGCGGCGACCTCGAAATGCTCATTAAAGATAGTAATATTCATTATGGCGCTGCTGATGTTAAGGCTTGGATGGGAATGCTTGCGCGAGGAGTCTGGTTTTGCCACGAAAATTTTGTACTCCATCGCGATATTAAACCAAATAATCTTTTAATTGCTTCCGATGGGGAAGTTAAACTGGCAGATTTCGGCTTGGCTCGGTCATTCGCAGACCCCTACCTCAATATGACACATCAGGTTATTACACGGTGGTACCGTCCACCCGAGCTTCTCTACGGCGCACGTCAATATTCTGGTGTTGTGGACGTCTGGTCGATGGGAATGGTTTTCGCCGAGCTTCTTTTACGTGTCCCTTTTGTCGCAGGCAACTCAGATCTAGACCAGATCACCAAGATATGCGAAGCTTTTGGCACACCAACTGAAGAAAATTGGCCAGGTGTTTCTAAATTACCAAACTATGTCCCTGCAGATATGAATCACATGGTACCAGTGCAAGGCCGAGATTTCTTCCTCAGGCAATTTCCTACCGCTGGTCCAGTTGGTGCAGACCTACTCATGTCTATGTGCACATTAGACCCCAGGAAACGGATCACTTCGTATCACATCCTGAAACATAGTTGGTGGTCTACAGAACCTCGACCGACGAACAAGGAAGACCTTCCTCGGAAAGCCGGTGGTGCTAAAAAAATGGGAGATGACCTGACTCGACGAGGCGGAGAGGTTGATGAACAGTTCAAAAAGGTTGCTCGTCAGTTGGATTTTACTGCAATGAATCAATAGCGTGTTTATGCTGCACCCAAGTTTGTAATGTTGACCTAAGACACATACGTAGCTATCAGTATCATCCGGGACATGATAAGAGGGTCACTAGGTGAAACCCTAAGACTTGTGGGACCCCCGTTACCCCCGCCATGTTCAAAAAGAAGAAGGGGGGTAGAATAGCTCTGACATAACTCTAATTCTGTTAAATTTGGGTAACTACCAACTACTAGGTGCTGGGTTGAAATAGTCACAAGTAGGTAGGTCCGTAGGTATTTCGATGGAAATGTGTACCATTTACTCCTGGTCGGTAGCGAGGTAGGACGTACCTACATACTCTAAAAATTGTGATAGGTAGCGTCCATGCCTATTGGACATCAAACAATAGCAAAAAGATTTAATAATGTCAAGGGGTCTAATTAGAATAAGGTTTTTTAGAGTTTCATTCTGTAAATTCCAATATAGACTAGTTACATTAAATTTATCATTATGAGGTATGAACAGGGGTACTTGGCCTCATAAGCACATGAGAGCTTGTTAACCAAGAACCCAGTGCCTCTTTTGAACAAATGATGTTTAATAACTTTTCAGAAACTTGCCGATCAGAAGAAAGCACAGTTCCTAGGATGAAAAGTAAATTAAAACAAGGACTTGTCTTCCCGTCAAGCTAGGTCCTCTTGAAATTTACCTCTTTGCTTCTTGATAGGATAAAGCCAGCTAAATTAAATTTGACTGTTTCAGAAAGGTGATTGGTCCCCTTTTTCAATTTTACCTTTAGGACCGTCCCTTAAGGGTACCAGGTACATAGGTAGGTAGGGAGCCCCCTGGTTAGGTATTTTCTTTGCGTTAATTCTGTATTGTATTACCTATGTCCTATTTATTAATACCCTCAATAATACATTAGGTATTTTTGGGTTTTTTGGTGGGGTTCGGTTTCGAGTCGTTTGGTCAAGTCAAGCTCGACCAGACAGACAGAATAACCCTGGTAGGAAGTCACTTGGCACATTACGCTAGTATAATATAGGGAGTTTGCAACTTATCGGTTTCAAAAAAAAAAAAAAAAAAAAAGTACTTGAGATCAAATATCCCGTACTCCACCTCGACACACAAGGACTTACCTTGATTCAGGAAGATGTCTGCAGGTGATGAGACTTTTAATACTTACGCCGCTGTCATGACAGCTAACGGTGTTGACCAACTGGACGGCATTCTAAACAGTGTAAAAGGGACTCAAATGTGTTGCGCGTTATGCGAGCCGAATAATATTGATGAGTGATGAGACAGGAAAACCATATATGATTCGACAACCCCAGAGCTACCTAAAGGTGACTAGTAATAGTTAGCACTCGAAAAGGCGGGAGTACTAGTCCGGTACACCCAACAGGAGTGTAAGACCAATGTAAATTTGGCTAACAAACTCCTTACTTAACCCGCAGACTTTAAAATACCGAGTTTCTGATACTTTGGATAACAAACTTCAGGGGAAACATGTCTGGATAAACAAATCGTCCCCTCCAGAACGGATGAGTGAGTGTGGGGTGACAAAAGTGCCTCTCCCAGAAAATACGATGGTCAACAAACAATAAATATCTATCTATTCATACTCCATTACTCTTTGTTTCTTCGCTATTCCTGCATGCCTTGTAAAGCACTGAAAGATCCCTTGAACGTCATTCTTGCTACCCTTGGACAGGGGCGACTCACATCCTCACTTCGCTGGACGCGCCCACGAGCCACCCCTTCTCCCCGACAGCAGAAGCGTCCTTCGCACTGTTTGTTCGATTCCTTCACTAATACTTTAACGCTCGAAGTCGGCATCTCACCCTTTACGCCCAAGATTTTCTGTCCCTCTTGCCAATTGTGCTCGTTCAAACTCTGTCGCAACAGCAAATCTCCACCCTCACAACACCAATTAATCATAACTGCCTAGTCCACATACTCAATACCCTGTGGTCGACTTATATTTATCAGATACCATTGTAGGCCATTGAAAGATACGATAGCCGCCTGTGGCCCATACCACAAACTTGAAGATATTGGTATGTTCTCCCTAGTATCCAAGCATTCTGATCGCGTTTGAAGGCGCATCAATGTCCTTATTCTTCGCCTGTCTTGAGCTTGATTTTACACAAGGTGAAAATAAACTCCGTGGGAACTATATACAGATGTTTTATCTGTATTTATTTCCCTAGGCCTGCTTTCTCTCTACTTTTACTGTTTGACACTGATTCGAAGCCTTCGAGGCGAGATATCAAACTCATAATCCTTTACACATTTTGGCTTCAGTGTTGGTCACCAGTACTGATTTTAGATCACTTCATCACAGCCTTTTTACTTCCCAATAAAAGAAGGCAAATAAGCCTCCATTGCAAAAATATTTCACCAATCTATGCCTATGGCCGCCGGCAATCTCCAATCCATTTGATTAAACGTATCCAACAGCCCCACGCAAGATTGAAATTGATTAATATATGCGCCCGAGATTACTGTGTATAGACCTGCCATTATGTCCACGTTACCACAATCATCACGGCCGCCTGCTCCTCCCCCGACTGGGCCGATACCTCAGTTACCAGGCCCGAAGTCCAGGAAGAGCTTGAATATTTCACCTGACAGCGCAAGGGCACCGTCGCCTTCGAAGATGCGCATTCCTTCCAGTCCCCGGCCATCTCTTCAAAAATCTCCCCTTTCAAACCCGGCAACAAGCATCACCGTCTCTAGGTCAGCTTCCGGGAGCCGGGTTCCGAGTAGCCCCGATAAGTCACTGCGGCGAACAATCAGTATTGCAGCATTTCCCCAACCACCCAAGCCGGGAAGCCGCCCTTCCACTGCCTCCTCAGTCTCGGGGATTCAGAGTGTGTCAGGAAGCCTCAAGGGAAAAAGAAACTCGAAATCTGGTGTAGGGACAAGCTCTAGCCGCCGGAGCTCCAAGACGCCTTCCCTACTAAGCGCCAGTGGGGAAGGAAAGTCGGTTGTAAATAACGACCCAGAAGGATCTCCTTCGCAAAGCAGAAGTTCTTCAGCACAAGGATCATACTCGACGAGTGCTACTACCTTTGAGGATGGAGAAGATACGCCTGGCACATCAAAAGGAGGCACGAAAACAAAGAAGGCCAAAGGTAATGTCATAGTCAGTGTTAGGGTGCGCCCTGATGTAAACACGGGCGATAGCCCAAAAGCCAACCCTGAGTGGATGGTAGATGGACGACGAGGTCTTATTGCGTATAATGGAAAGGAAGGAGGCGACTACATCTATGGTAAGGTCTCACCTGTCTCATGGTAATCGTTTTTACATCGCTAATATCCCCTTTCTAACCAGATAATGTTTTCACTGCTCATGAAAACAACGCCAGAGTTTACGACTCCGCTGCAAAACGTCTTGTGAGAAGGGTCATGGAGGGATACCATGGGACAGTCTTCGCCTATGGTATGACCGGAACCGGTAAAACATTCTCTATGCAGGGTACTGCAACTTCCCCCGGAGTGATTCCATTAGCGATAACGGACATATTCTCCTTTATCAGGGAAACCCCCCATCGAGAGTTTTTGCTTCGAGTCAGCTATCTCGAAATCTATAATGAAAAAATCCATGACCTTCTCTCTGCCTCGGTCTCCGGCGGCGCCGCAGGTTCCCAACAAGAAGAAATCAAGCTCCGCGAGGACAGCAAGCGAGGCGTGTATGCCACTCCATTGAAAGAAGAGATCGTACAGAGCCCGACCCAGCTGCTCCGTGTGATCGCAAGGGGTGACCATGCTAGGAGAACGGGCAGCACACAGTTCAATGCCCGCAGCTCTCGCAGTCATGCAGTTGTCCAAATTGTGGTGGAAAGCAGAGAGCGGGTGTCCAGTGGGGCATCACAAGATAGAAGATCTGGCCTGGCTCCAGGTGGTGTTCGAGTATCAACGCTTAGTCTGATCGATCTTGCGGGCTCAGAGCGTGCCGCCGATGACAAGGAACGACGCACAGAGGGCGCTCATATCAATAAAAGTCTTCTCACCCTCGGAACTATTATTTCAAGGCTTTCAGATAGCAAGGATAAGGCCAGCAATTCAGCTGATAAGGAAGGAAAACATCTGCCGTACCGGGATAGTAAACTCACTAGATTGCTTCAGCCCGCGTTGTCAGGAAATTCTCTCGTCAGCATCCTCTGCACCGTTCAACTAAGCGTCGCAACAAGCTCACAAGCAGGAGAAACCCTTAATACTTTGAAATTTGCCGCCAGAGCCAGAAACAATATTGTAAGTCACGCCAAACGAGCAGAGGAAGCATTCGGTGGGGGTGGCGGTGACTCGGGAAGTCGAGTGCTCCTGGAGCGCTACCGTATGGAAATTCAGGCATTGCGCGGCCAGCTTGAGAGTCAAACAAAGGTTCAGGCAGAGAAGGAGCTTAAGCTTGAAGCGCAGCAGCTAGAGAAGGAAGCACAGACACGACATGAAGAGCAGATGCTCGAGATCCAGTTAGCGCGAACTGCTCTAAAGGAGCGGATCGAGCACCTAAATCGCCTTATTCTGTGTTCAAAGTCCACTGGCGTCAATATTCAGGGAGGCATATCCGCTCTTGGTCGACTTTCTAGACTGTCGACAACTGATTCTATCGCCCGTTCGCTACGCTCTTCTGTCAGTCAATCTACTTTGGGGGCCCATGGGCACTCATCATTACGGCCGGTCTCCTTCATTTCCATTAACAGCCAAGATTTTTCAGGCAACCTGCCACTTGGTCAAGATGAAGACGATGATATCATGGGCGAGTTTGCTGATGGGAGAGCAAGTGCCCAAAGACAAATTGCGGCCCTCCAGGCCGACCTGGCTGACAAGAATCGGTATATATCCACTCTTGAACGACGCCTTTTGCAAGCTCGTCGTTCAAGTCATTCTCGAATGTCCATGGGTATGAAAACGAGTAGTGTTGTCCCAGAGAATCCCGACCTCATCGCTCAACTCCGGGAGAAAGACATGGAGATCAATGAGCTCCGCCTACAACTAGATGACAAAGACCGGATGCTTACAGCCCTCCGCTCTGCCGCTCGGCATCGAGATCTCGCTCATCTTACCACGGACGCGTATCCTGATATCAAAGAAAAGCCTCCGTCCCCCAAGAACTCTCAATATGAGAGTTATGAGACAACATCTGTTCCAGAGGGTCATAATGATGCCGATCACCTATCTCCCGCCAGTGAGGGTGACTCGGGTGGGAAAAGAAAAAGTATGGATGAGGTATCGCGAATTCTCGACGAAATGATCCAAGATCGAGTTGATAGTGGGCACCTAATCAAGGGTTCTCGCGGAAGTGTCCGTATTGCCACAGAAAACCGACGGACGTCTGAATTTGCAGCAGGCATAATAGGTTTAAATTCAGGAAACCCGACCACAACCCGTTCTCAAGATGTGTAACCACGCACCTTCAAGTAGTCAATTATGATCCTTTCTTCTCCCCTTATAATTATTTATTTTATTTTATTTCTGATTTTTCTCTTTTTGTCTTGGTTTTTCTCTTCCACCCTTGTTAAAATCCTTTTCGAAACCCGGCTACTTCCCCTCGCGCGGGTTTTCTTTTTCACTAGCCTATCCCGAGTTTTGCTGTATTTTGATTTTTTTCTTTCCCCCCTCCTTTTCAGATACCCAAATTGTCTTTTCTCGTCACACTTTTACTGGCATGCATGATATTTAGGCCGGATCCCAGAGGACGGCTTGATGGTTACGTTTTGATTTATGACTAAGGAGAAGTACATATATGAAGATACCGGTGGTGATGTCTCTTTGCCACAATTTATTGCTTTCTTTTACATGTTTTCATATCTGAACTGTCTATTATCAGGGTTTTGTAGACTATGATCACGCGTAAAATGAAATCATCCACTGCCATGGATCTTATGATATTTCCCTTCGATTGAAAAAATTGACCATTGAGATATTCTCGTCACTGTCCCTCTTAGAATAGATCGATCGGTATTTATATGGCCAAAAATTCAAAGATCTCAAATCTCATCGCTTTTAAGCAACAATCTCAATATTTGAAGTTCGGTCTTTGGCAAAAACATCTTTCCATTCTTCCCATAGCCTTTCTAGCTCCCGAACGTAGGTCGAGTGAAGTTGATTTATATAGGCATCATCGATCTTGTCCCTATCTTGCTGCTGAACAACCTGGATAGGGCGACCAACAACAATATTGAGAGGCCGGCGATAGGGCATTAAACCGACATCATAATTGAAGACACCACGAGCGTGGAACAATGGGATTGTGAATCCCATTGTATGCTTGACTAGCATCTGAAATTTGTGTATAAGAGGATGGCGATCAGAATGCACCTGCTCATACAGATCATTTTCCCCAAACGCCAGTACAGGGACTAGATCCGCACCAGTACGGATAGCTAATTTTATGAACCCTTTGCGCCGCTTAAGGACAAGACGTAAGGAATGAGGTAAAGCATTAAGGGACTCGCGGGCACCACCAATAACAATTGTGATGGCACGTCCCATCCCTTCCCCATCCATGCCGCCCTTAGAGAGCAGGTTTTCACATGATTCACGAGAAACACTAGCGAGCCCCATCGCAAGCGCGTACTCCCTATAGAATGGGATTCGAAAATTTGAATCCAATGTGAGAAGCGTATTGGTCAGACCAGGGAAAAGCTTTGAAAAGCCAAGTGCCTCGGTACAGAATGCTGCAAATGCGCCATGTGAAATAATTCCGTGTGGATGGTATCCAAATATGTATTTTCGTGTTGGAAGAAGGGGCTCCGACCGATGTAAACGGGCCGGGAAATAGGACGCATAAAGAGACCAAACAGGAAGTGAGCGCAGAAAATTACTCCGTCCGCTTAATGTCCCGGAAGTTGCAGCAGTTGAGAAAAGGGTTATGTAGATTAAATAAGGCAGTAGGAGAGGCCAGGACAAAGGGATTGCGCAGGTAAAGAAAAAGGAGGTAAGGAATATAGCAATGGTCAGAGTATGCCAAAGAACCACCAGAGTCTGTAAGCGTCGTTCAAGGCCGATATTCAACGGCGCCCAGTGAATACTGAGGTTTGGCCGTCAGATAGTCTAAATAATGACAAGATAAGACGAAGGAGAAGGTAATCATGGATATCACACATACCCACCGATTGTCAAGGATTCTCTTGGCACATTCCGATCGAAATTCACACTCTTCCCCAGTGAGACCTGATTGAGATGTAGGTTCCCACTTGGGTGTTGGGAGTAGCCTATCGGGGGGTGCTCGGCGGTATTGCTACCGACTTTCCCAAACTCTCTACCGTCGTGTTCCCTCTTTCTCAGAGTCACCCCTCCCCGATCCTCCTGATCTAGAGGCTGACGAGCTATGGACTCATAAGGCAGGGCCGCATTCTCTTTGTTCGGAGATACAGCCTCCATTGACGTATTAAGGTGTGGCATTTATGAGCGTATCAAAACAAGCCTGGAGAATATGCGAGTTTCCAAATCATCCTTTTCCGGTTAAGAGATGAAGTTGGGTTTGAGGTTTGGTTGTGCCGAAGCTTGTCATGTGGCACACCCTGCGGGTGATGAGTTTAACTATCATTTAACTGTGAGGGACGACGGACTTACTAATTAGTTATGACGTATCCCGGACCCCAAGCCATCAGTCCATTTTGAGTCTCTCAGCCTCAATCCAAATTTAGCCTAGGGTTGGACAAGTTAACATCAAATTAATAGGCTTAGAAGTTTGTGTATGACCCGCTGGATCTTCTTGGATAGTACTTAAAAGGCTCTACTTTTGTTGTTTTGACCAATGCTAATTAAAACGCCATCTCCTAGATCGAAAATCTGAAAAATAGTATAAACAATTCCTCCTCTCTATATATAGCCTGTTCCCTAGAAAAGTGTCTTCAAAAAGGAACAAGGGTCGGGAAATCAATATCACCAATTCATGTGGGGTATATATTCTAAACAAAAAATAGGACTACGATTTGATCATGAATATCTGTATCAATCAGCTTCAAGGTTCTATATTCAATCAAACCACAAGATCGAGAGAAGTAGGGTTAGAAGAGACTTTACCTCATTAAGGGACTTCTCATCCATGAGCGCTTTCCTCTTCTGGGCAATATGTCGGCCTCTAAGCATATGCCTCCCAATTGGACGGCGTTCTCTATCCAACGTTCTGACCGTCTGTGCTGGTTGTTCTTTTAGGCTCGTTGCAGGAGTGTTGAGCCTAGAATTTGAAGATCGATCCTGATCTGGCACAGAAGTTGTGTTGCTGTTCTCGCTCTGTTCTGTGTGTTTCCGTTTCTTATCTTTCCTATCCTTTTTGTCTTTCTTATCCTTCTTGTCTTTCTTTTCCTTTCTCTTTTGCTGATCATCAGACTCAAAAACTTCGGATTCTGGGGAGGATGAACTCTTTTTCTCCCTAAACAAAGGATCAGAATTGTCACCAATTCGGCCCCCCGCTGAACTTTTTCCTTCTGGTGTATCATTGGCAGCATCGCTTCCAGTATTTTTCTTAGCATTTAGAATCTCTTGCTCAGGCAGTCTATCAATTTTCTCTTGTACTAATAAGCCAGCGCTTACAAATCTAACTGCCTGCCATTTCATCGCGGTATATCGGGCGAGCTTTACGTCATCGCGTTTTCGCTGATCGGCTTGTAGTTCTGCATCTGATTTTCCATTCAGTCGTCCCAACAACCCTTTAAAGGCGTCCAGTCCGGTCGGTTCATCTAGATCACGTTTAGGTCGTGCCCCAAGGCCGAGGGTGTCATCCTTCATGAGAACTCTAATATGAGATGCACTTGCTGCAGTAAACATCTCAGCATGGGCTGCATCGCGGGCGCCTAAAAAGCTCCCCGGGGTCCATCCTTGAGCGCTGAGGATCTTATGTCCGAACCCACTTGTTGATCTTGCCCAATTGGTATTGTTAGGATCATGGGAGATTTTGGTTTTTCTAAATCACACATCGGTCAGACATTAATCTTGCTAGTGAGAGAGGAGATAGGAAGTACGCCTACTTGCGAGGTGCTGCGAGGCCCATTTGCCCGGTGAAGGGGTTTTACGGATAATATAAAACGAGGGAGAGTACCTGGAAAAAAGGAAAAATGAACTTGAATATATGTTAATGGATGAATTCGAGCGATTGTCTCAAGAGGGTCAAATTCTGGATGTCTAAGAAAAAATATGTACCTTGTATGATGGGAAAAGAAGAAATAAAATAATATTAATTAAAAAGGCAGGAAAATTCTAGCCGAAAATTCGCTCTCCTTGCTTGACCGCCTTGAGGATCCTCGTGTATAAGGTACCGCCCACTGGTTCTTTCTCATTATTGGCTCAGCATTTCCTACCTTGGTTCGGATAATATGATGGAGCCCCCCATGGGACTCGGTTGGTACCTAACCAGTGCCTTTGGTCTCGGTAGATCTATTCATACCTACCAAGGAATTCCAGGTGAAGCGTTAATCTAACTTCCCCATTGCTAACCCAACCCACCGATAAACAAATTTACAAAGCTACATTCTATCGTGAAATCAGACATGTATCCTGTTCTTCATTCCTAGCAACAAATGAGGATTGTTTTCATCCCCAGACAAAGTGGTATATGTCCAAGCTCGTCCTGGCCAATGGCCTGGCCTTATACCACTCTTCATTCATAGCTAGAATATAGCTATTCAGGGCGGCCCCTTCAGTTCACCTTCTAGCAACCCATCCCCTTACCCAATTGTGTCAAACTGAAGTCCACAGCTTATATCTCTTGAAGTTCCGATTGCCCAACTCAATGATCAAGGCTACACACCCCGAAATCTAGACTAGAAAGAAATATGCCGCGAGTCCGAATTCTTATTCAAGAGTACCCTAAACGCGCTCTTGCGTTGGCCACACCCGAATATGCACTGATTTTTCGGTATAACTTTTCTGAGCCGAGCCATGATGCTCAGCCTTTCAGCCATGAAACGTCGCGTTGTTTGGTTGAATTTGCTAGTTTATCATCAATAGACTTAACACATTATCGAGTTCTTGGCTATGCCCATGGCACCCTCGGGTTGATTACCCTAAATCAAGATATCTTCCTCTGTGTTGTCACCAGTGCTTCAGGGGCCGCTACTGTCCGGCCCGGAGAGACCGTCTCCAGGATAGAAGATGTAAACTTTTGTGAGGCCTGCCCTTGTTGACTATCTTGCACAGTTTCTCTCATCTAACAAATAAAGTCTGTTTGAATCGCTCCTCGTATGACCATACACTGGATCATGAATCTGAATCTCCATTAACAACAGAAGAATTCACAGAAGGCAGAGATGAGGCTGTGGATCATTTCTTAGCTTTAAAAAAGCTACTCAGTGATGGTAGCTTCTACTATAGTATAGATTTTAATTTGACCGATAGATTACAGGACCGGTGAGCTGGTGACCGCTTTGCTTTAGACGATTTCCTGTCGCCCACTCATATGTTATTAGTTCAGATAAATCGGCAGCTTTTGATATCGAGTCCCTTGATAAAGACATGCTATGGAATTCGTATATGATACATCCTCTTCTCGTCTTTAGGGACCACTTATCCCCTACCGAAAAACTACGTCTTGATTCTTCTCAGGTTCTGACCTGTGTAATAAGGGGCTTCTGCGGCACTTTGACGATCCCTGCCTCTGTGCCTATTTTTCCTTCAACTCCAACCCGTTCCCCATCCACGATAACTATAATTTCACGACAGTCTTCCCGGCGCGCCGGCACGAGGTTTAATTCACGCGGTATCGACGACGACGGTCATGTCGCAAACTTCGTTGAAACCGAAACAGTTCTTTGGATCCCTACCGGCATCACGTTCTCGTACGTTCAAATTCGTGGCTCCGTGCCAGTATTTTGGGAACAAGCAACCGGCTTTTTACCTGGCCAGCAAAAAATTGATGTAACTCGATCTAGCGAGGCAACTCAACATGCCTTTGACAGACATTTCGAGTTTCTTGAGTTAGAATATGGTGCTATTCACGTAGTCAACCTACTCAGTGAACTAAAGCCAGGAGAGTCCGAGCTCTCGACAAGATTCCGGCAGCAAATAAACAGGAGCCCATTGAATTACAGGGGAGACCCAAATACATCATCAGACCATGCCCTATTACGCATGACCGAATTCGACTTCCATGCAGAAGCTCGGGGTCCCCTAGGGTATGGGGTTAGTACAGAAATCAAACACGAGCTTTTACACTCCTTACATGGCTTCGCCTACTTTCTCTCTGATGATACCGGTGCATCTTTTGGGAACAAGGAGGACAACAGAAAAACGCCAGGAAGCTCACCGATTATCCTTCAACAAGAAGGTGTCTTTCGAACTAACTGCCTAGATTGTCTTGATAGAACTAATCTTGTGCAAACCGTTATTAGCTTTATGGCTCTAGAATTATTTCTACAGCAGCAAGGTGGAGCTCTGAACCCAGAGCTCCACCTCAGGCATTCAACTCTCTGGGCTGATAATGGAGATGCACTATCAAAAATCTATGCCGGGACTGGGGCTTTAAAAAGTTCGTTCACACGGCATGGGAAAATGTCTCTAGCTGGGGCGCTTGCGGATGCACGTAAGACCGCCGCAAGGCTCTATATCAACAATTTCTCCGACAAAGCTCGCCAAAAGACGATAGAATTACTGCTGGGTCGGCTAACAGACCAAAAGCCAGTTCATCTTTATGACCCAATTAATGATCTCGTCTCCGCTGAACTTATGCAACGGGCATCAGAGTATTCTTCTAATAAATCAATTAATATATGGGCCGGAACATTCAACGTGAATGGGCAGCCACAGAATCCCGACATTGACTTATCCAATTGGTTGTTTCCTAAGTCCAATGAGCACCACGATGACCCTGTGATATATGCCGTTGGTTTTCAAGAAATCGTCGAGTTGAATCCACAACAAATAATGTCGACTGACCCGACTACTCGGAAATCCTGGGAAATTGCGGTTGGAAATTGTTTAAATGAACATTCTAAGTCAGGAAGATCTGACAGATATGTTCTCTTAAGGACAGGTCAACTTGTTGGGGCCGCCTTAATGATATATGTGAAAGAAAGTATATTGAGAGATATTAAAAATGTTGAGGGCAGCGTGAAAAAGGTATGACCTTTTTTAATAACGAACTACCCGAGCTTACACTTGTAGACCGGCCTTTCTGGGATTGCGGGTAACAAAGGAGGATGTGCCATTCGATTTGAATACTCAAGTACCCGAATTTGTTTCGTGACCGCCCATTTAGCTGCTGGATTTGCGAATTATGACGAACGAAATAGGGACTACCACACCATCTCAGAGGGTCTCAGATTCCAAAGGAACCGGTCAATTAAGGATCATGACACCATCATATGGCTAGGCGATTTCAACTACCGAATTGGGCTCAACAATCAAAATGTCAGGGACCTTATTGCACAGCAGAATTATCAAAAGCTTTGGAATAATGATCAGGTAAGCCCCACTTGAAAATATTAGACACTATTCAGTTGTTAATGTCTCCTTATAGTTGAATTTACAGATGCTAGCTGGCAGGGCTTTCCAATATTATTCAGAGGGATTGATTGCATTTCCACCGACTTATAGATTCGACATCGGCACAGATGATTATGATACCTCGTAAGGATACCAGACATCAATCCCAATGTCAATTAAAGCTAATCATTTGGGCTATAGAGAGAAAGCACGTGTCCCTGCATGGTGCGACAGAGTGCTATTCAGAGGAACAAATCTTCGCCAGCTGAATTACAGCTTTGCAAACCTGCGAATTTCTGACCATCGTCCTGTTTGGGCCAGCTTTTCCTGCCTGATTACCATCGTAGACGAGAGCCGGAAAGATCTTCTCCGGCGTAGTCTTTACACCAAACGACAAAAGGATCCGCACGACCTGCTCACAGATGCACCACAACCAGAGCCTCGGAACTTCATACCGTTCGAACCGATCTCCTCTGGGCTTCCGCCTCCCAGCTCAGATCACGATAAGTGGTGGCTAGATAATGGTACGGTCATCCTCATATTTCATTAATATCGTGAAACTAAAGGACGGTGTAGGTGCCCCAGTGAAATCACTTGTACAGCCTCCAGCGAGAGAATACATCCTAAACGCCCAGAGAACATCTAATCCTTTCTCTCCTAAAAGGAATGATGACTGGGTGTCTATACCGGGATTGACAAGTGGGCCAGAAAGACAAGGGAGCGGCGATATACCCATTTCAAAACCCCCACTTCCACCCCGGGGTGCGCCTTCCATCCAAATTAAACACGAAGGATCCCGCCAACTAAAAGTCTCTGGAGCTCGAAGCAAGGTTGCACCACCGGTGCCCCGAAAACCTACATCTTTAGGGTCAGAACAGGGGCACATGAGCCTCTCATCTACCGCAAGCCCCAAAAGCACACCTGGACACTTCCCTCCATCCCACGATCTCCTTGGTGGAATAGACAATGAAGACATCAATTGGAACCCCCTTACTCCCAAGTGACAGGACTGTTCTCAATTTATCCTATTTACTCATTCTATCCAATCTATTTATTTTACCCTATTTATTTACATCAGGCACGGATGTATTGAGTTAGCTCAACTAATCTTATATTACACTGCAATAAGGTTGGGTAATCAGAGTAACCCCTTCCCCCAAGTCCCAAAATAGTGCATGAATCTTCGTCATTGGTCATTGTAAAATTCATATGTGGATCTAAGGGACAATTATCAAAAGAGAGTTAGAGAATTATATTATATTATATACACATAAATATAAGGCAAAACAATTGAGTTTCAACGCTCTATGGGTATATTAGCAAGTCATGACACAATTGTTAAATACATACTTAGATCTTCTAACCATTTCATTGGTCTCTTAAAAGCGTTGATTTTCACTCCACTCCTATCCCGATGTTCACTCCTCTTCTCCTTTTCTTTCTCTCATTTTTTTTTCTCTTTTTTAATCAGAAAGGGCGGAATATGAAAATAGAAGACACATCCGTCCACTTTCCTTGAAGCATGAAAAACCAATCCCGGTTGGGAGGGAAAAGCCATACCTCTCTAAAGCAGCCTATGGAGAACAAGCTCAAAATTTCCCAGCTCATGCCACCAGCGAAGCCTCTCTGCACATGAGCATAGGTTTCCGAACCTCTGTCATAATGCCAAGTCCAACCCAAAAACTCAACAATGTATCAGACAAATACCTGAGCACATTTGATTGTTCAAGGTGGTACAGAGACAACATAACTGAGAAAGCAATGACTTGAAGTTATGAGTTGATCTCCATCACAAGATACGGTGAAATTCCGCGTAGTGGACTGCCTTAGGCTTTTTTACCATTTTTAAAGCCTTGTTGAATTTAAAGCCCTTACCCCCCACCATCCACATTGCAAAAGCACCAGGATCTTGATTTTTTGGGCGCCCTTTTTTAGAACCTAAAGAGGTTTAGATAACTGAAGGAGTCACGGTATTTATAAAGAACTAGGAATTGTTGGTGACAAACATACCTCCTTTCTTTGGTTCAATGACGATAGGGGCCGGAGGCGGATCAGCTGGGGGGGCTTCAGGGGCAGCCTCTGGTGGTGGATCAGGCTCAGGGGTTTTTGGTTTCTCTGGTATTGGCCACATGTGCATAGTAATAGTCCAATCAGGTTCAACAACCGTTTCCCAAACTTGGGGAAGAATTATATCCCCGTTAGGGCCAATTAAATCGTAATGCCCTTCCGCGACGTGTGGCCCAATTACTTCTATATGAAGGAAAGCCTGTCGAATGAGTTCTTCCATTCCCTTTGAATATCTGGTCAGATAGGCTTGGTTCATGAGAAAAAGGAGGGGGTTGGTAATGCAGCTTTACCTGCCATGTGCAGCATAGATCAAAAGGGAAGCTAAATTTTCTCCCGACTGCGTCTTTGAACTTGATGGGCTTTTTCTTTTCTGGTGGCGGTGGTTGAGCTGCTGCTTTTGCTGCTGCAATAGCCTCTGCTGCTGCTGCATTAGCAGCCTCCGTTGCAGATGCTGCCGCCTCGGCTACTGCGGCCGCTGCAGCTTCCTCTGCTTCTTGTTTTGCTTTTGCTGCTTCTTCTGCGGCTTTCTGCTCTGCCTCAGCCCTAGCAAGGGCAGCAGCCTCTTCGACAATCTTTTTTTCATGCGCAGCACGTTCCTCTCTAGCTGCCTTTTGAGCAGCCTCTAGCTCAAGCGCAGCCTGGCGAGCAGCTTCCCGGGCCTCCCTTGCTTCACGTTCAGTTCTTTCTTCCAGAATTAGTTTCTCCAACCTAGCTATTGCTTCATCTTTTACGGTTTCAACAGGCGCTGGGACGGGGGATCCTGATGACTCAACCTGGCTTGGAGATGGCACACGAGGATAAGGATTGAAATACGGTGGCATCATCCCAGGAACCATAGTATATGGCTCTCGGAATGGGTAATAGCCACCCGGACCATAAGGGATTAAATCATGAGCATTCATTTGAGGGCCACCATAAGGTGAGGGACCATGGGACGGGTGAGTCAACGTGTGCTGAGGATTATGCACATCTCCCCGGTGAGATCCTGTGGAGGCTGGATGTACGTGATTACCTTGGTGGTGTTGGTGTTCATGAACATAGAATGGTGGCATTCCAGGACCATGGGGTTGTTGTAATGGATTATAACCATAGGAAGAATGACCATACTGGCTATGCTGGCCAACTTGGTTATGGTGACCCAGTCTTATCAACTGGTCTGATGGCGTATGTGGTCCATTATGAGAGGGGAATGCGACATGCGGCGCACCATTTGAATACACGTAAGATGGCCCTGGAGATGAGCTGTGCGCGTAAGGACCGTGGGCAACATGTTGCCAAAACTTCCTGTCCTGAGACCTTCGGCGATAGGGGGCATCGAATTCATCCCCTGAGTCAATGCTCTCTGGTGATTCCGACGGAGGACGCCGAGACCGGCGAGGAAATGATTCTCTTTCTGGCACAATATGCCGCCTTCTTGAATGTCGACGGCTTGAGGACGAGGAAGGACCATGGATTTGGTTACGGCTACGCGCACGGTATGATGTTCGGGGACGAGAAGCTGAGTCAGATGGTTTCAATTCATCAGGATATGTCAAGTGTGCCCATTCATCATATGGATCCTGGTAACCATGGCTTTCGGACTCAGAAGGCGGTGAAACTTGCACTCCAGAGGAAGATTCCTCGGACGAGTCGTCCGAGGGATGTTGATCAGGGCCGATAGTAATGTTGAACCTGCTCAGTGGTAAGTAATAGATATCACTATACAACAATGTGGCACTTACGACATCGATGGGTCTCCCAAGCGAGTGAGGGTAAATAGTTCCTTGCCGGCCAAAGAAGTGCAGTTACTAGAGCACTCACCCTTTCAGTGCTGTTGTTCAGCGGAGACCTGGGAGTGAATTCGTAGTCCTGGTGCCTTGTATTGGTGGGCTATGAGCTAAATAGGCTCCGTAGTGATGTATTTTATATCTTGTGGCCCTCAAAGGTTCCGTGGATGGAGAATATCTTTCATGTTTCCAAAACAGTTTGGAGCGAAGGCTTACACCACTCTCAGCAACCTTGCAACGGACCAAGGACAATCAATATATAGGGCTTAAGTTCGATTGTAAGGCAGAAAGTAACAAGGGTCGGTCGACTCGTAGCTGAGGAGAGCGAAACTCATTGAAGAGCTAAGTCCGTCGAAGGTATATGAGGGGCAAAAATAACCCGAAAAAAAATGAAGAGGAATCCAGTCAGGTGGGTGACGGCCTAATCAGTTAATCACTGTTGGGCTTAGCGGCAGGGTTCGGGCGACCATACGGAGAAAAAAAAATAAGTAAATAAATAGATAAATAAGGGCAAAGCTAATTATGAAGAAAATAAATATTCATTTCTTGTTTTCTTTTCAATCAGACGAAAGCTGACGCCTCAAGTCTCGACCGATTGTGGAGGGAAAATGTTGTCAGGTATGTAGTACCTACCTAAGTCTGCTGCCCAACTGCCCAATCAACACTCATACCGGAAACTTCATTTTGTTTACCTACGGGTATAGTAGGGAATGGGAGCCAAACATCCATGGACGGAGTCCCTCATTATACCACAGGTTGAATACAACCCAACCAACCAGCCACAGATCCCGATGTTATGATAAATATCTAAAATATCCGAACTCGGAAAATGAAAAACAGTATGATTTTGTGTGTGTTATTTGATATGGATTATATATAAAGAGTCAAAATTCAAGGCAATACCCAACTCACAACCATGCCTGAAGCTCTCACAAGCATAATCATACATGAATATTAAATGTATCCCTCCATGTTCGTCTAGGGGGGGCAAGCTATTGGGGAGCACTCATAATATTATCACTTTCCTTGAAATGCAATAAAATGGATAGAAATATCAACTCAACAGGGATCACATGATAAAAGCCTAAGCCGCTACGGTGGGGCATTTTCGAGTCCCTTATAAGTTGAACTTAACTCACAAAAAAGCAGCAGCATAGTCAGCCAGAGTTATCATTGTTCTTACAGAAGAAAGATCCCTTTTTTCGCAGGCTTTAAGAGTAACTAGTTGGTTGATAAATCTCTACTTATCTAATACTATGGCTATCTTTCATTCCCTCAAAATATTAAAAATGTAATGATTAACTCTTGAACAACAACAACTACTACTACTACTACTACTACTACTACTACTACTACTACTACTACTACTACTACTACTACTAGACTATAGCTGTGGGCTACTTGGGTTTTCATACTCATTAGACCTGTGCGGAGCTAGATATAACAAACTAAGCATGTCGAATGCAATTCTTTTTGCAGCTAGCTAAACTATAGTTAGGCAGAGAGCGTTTAGATGGTGGGTATGTTATATTCTAGAAATGGTAGTGACAAAACTGTACCTATCTACTAAGGATTTATTGATGCAGGATATTGGATCCCTATCTAGATACATGACCCTGATGAAGGAAATTTTTACTGAAGCAACACAGTGTGCAATACATGACGTTTCCGTTTTTGTGATTAGGAGAGTTGTTGTTCTTCATTAATTGCAGGTACAAAACATCTTCTGTCATGCCACACTAGCTCAGTATTACAATAATTAATTGTGAGGTTCTTGGAAGCCTATCAAAATAAATGTAACAAGGCATATTCATGAATATCAATGGTATGAAATTTATATCTACTTATTTAATTACCCACTAGCTCGCTAGTGTGTAGCTTAAATATATAGCTGAGCAGATAAGGAGTTAATACGTTCTCCTTAGATAGTGCATTCGACCTTGTGGCCGAGGTGTGGCTAAAGAACTGAATCAATAACAGAGCCTGCATGTGCGCCTGCTTCTCATCACACGAAGAGCCAACAAAATGCCAAATACTTCTGTTCTATATTATTCCGCGATTACGAAAAGCTAATATAGGGAAAGTGTGCGTCCGCATGGGGTGAGGTCTGTGGTCGCACTCAGTAATTTTGGAACCTAGGTGTGCGTATAAGGGACGACGTACTCTTGATGTAGTTACCGCGCCTTGAGTACTAGTAATTGACATTTAATTTTTGTTCGACTCCTGCTGTAGGGGAGTAGACAATAATAACTGGAACCTCTGAATAACCGCCAAGCCAAGAAAAGTCCAGATATCGATGCCTGTGGTTGAATCCTGAAGTTCCTGGGGTATTTTTGTATTACAACGTGGCCTTTTTTTGCTTAAGGAAGTGCACCATCTTGCAATTTCATTACCCATCACAAAATCCTAGTTTATCTCCTTGCGTTCCTTCCTACAAGGCCATTCCATATTTTCTTGATTAATTATATATTTAATAATAATAAAAAAAAAAGCGAGTTTTAAATAATCAATCTGACCAACCATCTTTCTATTTTTCCATACACAACGCCATGGTAAGCACTCCTCCACTCCTTTCTCCGGCCAAAGTCATTGAAATACGTCTCGCATAGGCCCAGACCCCTCAACAAAGGCGAGCAAATGAAAAATACGCAAAACAGGAAGCTGCAAAACGTGGAAAAGGAAAGGCCGCAATAAAGCAAAGAAATGATTCCAAGCCTTCGCTATCAGCGGGCTGGGTGGGTAAGGCTCAATTGAACCTCCACGATGAATTTTATTGACGGCTAACATCTCGCTAGCCCTGCTTGCCTTTGTTGTTTGCGGTGGACTTATATTCGAGCTTTTGAGGATTGTCCCAGAGTTGTGGTCTGCCACAATTTCCGCCTTAAATCGGTTAATGGCATAGCCACTGGGGAGGGTGCCACAGCGAAAGCGCGGCATATGACATAGTTACCGTCTTGTTAAGCCATACAAAAAAAAAAAAACAGCAAATAGAGGATGGAAAGGCATCTTACACCAAACACCTCTATAAATTACCTAGAGCATAGTCCCTGCCTGCCGGGTGTCGGGATTAGAGGCCAAAGGTAAGGGTAGGATTTTGGGTCTATGCTGGGGTGAAAATGACTGTACTTCCGAGTTGCATAATACACTTCTTACTTAATCAATATAATTACTTTCTTCGAAGTGTGGCTTGGGATGACGGGAAGGGAACTACTGGAATGCGAGCATATATTGGTGTATATTTTCAATTAATATCCTTTTTTCGTGTCCTCCTCTTGTGTGGTGAAGATGATCTCTGTTTGGATTCGGTGGGGTCACTTTGATTGCGCAGGGCCCCAGCTTGAGGCTCAACAGTCGTGGCTCTTTTAGTCTTCTTCTTCTTCTTCTTCACTAATGTCCCGTCCGAGGGGACCCCCTCCAGGTGGACTCGCTCCGATGCCCTTTGCATCTTAAGCCGGATCTTCTCAACTTCTTTCATTGCCAGAGCCATCTCCACATCTTCCTCCCGTTTCTTGGAGGTAATACTATCGTCATGTACTGATGCATTGGCACCATCAATAGAAAGGTCCTCGATCCCACTAGAATCGACTTGAAGTAGAGACCTCCTGGTTTTCCCGGGCTCATCAACAGCTTTTAGTGGCAGTGTTTCCTCCACTCCGAGGACTTCATCTGGGATGATATCATATCGCTTGGATCGTGATGCTTGCTTTTTATGGACATCATAAGGCACAGTGAAGTGTGTGTGGGACCCTTCCGCAACATTTATTTTGAGATCGACTATTGGAATTGAATCTACATCTAGTCTATCAGCATCGGAAGCTGGGTCAAACTGTGCAGTGACGTGAAGGGGCTCGTCGGACCCAATATAAAAAGGATCGTCTTTATTGCGTCCTCTCTGTTCGGCTTTAGGTTTCGTCGTGGCGGATCCACCGTCGAACGAAGTGTCTTGGTTCTGGTATGAAGCACTAATTTGCATGCCAACAGAGCCAAATATATTGAGGGGTTTGGTGGGTATTGGTGGTTCCTTTGTATGATAGAAGTCGTGGAATGGGTTCCAGTTTTCAACAGTAGACGGATCATCGAGGTGTTCGAACAGGCCACGAATTCCGTCGTGAAGTGGTCGTTGTAAACAAAGTTGGCTGGGCAATGGTACTTTTTTCTGGGCGTTGGGGGCAACTGGATTAAGTTCTAATCCGCCAAAGAGACTCGGAATTACGGAAGAAAATAAGTATGGCACTTGACTCTGTTGAACTCCAGTATGTACCACATCACCAGCCAACCGCATGACCTCCAGAAACTCGATGGACCTTTCTTGGACATCTAAGTCTGGGTGAGCGGATAGAAGCTCAAGGAATTCAATAATTCGAGCTAAAAAGAGTGATATTTCAGTCTTCTGTAATGTGTCCCACGTATCGCCGTATCCACGAATAATATTAATGAGTACTTTAGGAATGGCTTGGATGAAAAGAGAGAGTGTCCTTGCTGGAAGTGACACATTAGATGCATCGATCAAAGACTGTAGAGTCAAAGCTGGGGATGAAAGATAGTCGGAAAATTCCCCAACAACCCAAGCAAGTGGCCCAAGCATGCCACTATCTGCATTAGTGACACTTGTGAGTAATGACTGCCAATCATCGAGGAGTATCAGGGTCTCTGCCGCCCTAGTTGCCTCCATTCGAACGTCTCTAACACGAACAGCAACATTTCTAAGTTCTGACCCAATCCGACTAGTGATATTTTCTCTCGAGTCATTATCAGTCCCCTGCCATGCGGCATATTGAGATGCCAAACTTTCAACATCGGTAGGCAGAAGCTTGACTAGAATGACTAGGACCTCGACATACCATTCAAAGTCGGCTAATTTGGAATAGTTATCGGAGGAGCAAATATCTAGTATTCGGTGTAGGACTTCTACACGGTAGTCATTCGGCATGGGGAATTGTGAGCTACCCCCTCTGAGAATTTTGCCCTCCCTAGGGTCCTCTGATTCAAGACCATTCTCAAGGTTGGAAGGGCCGTCATTTGGCGTACGGTGAGCAGTTCTGAGCTGAGAAATCAATCGATCAACAACCAACTGCAGCGTGTCTCTCGTGACCATTTTTACAGCAAGCTCAAGAGCTTGGAGCCGAATTGAAATATCTGCATCATCAAGACAATTAAGTATGACATCTTGATGCCTTGATACCAAGAATGGATATAGGACCACGATCCTACTGAAAGCAAGCAACGCAACGTATTTCACTACAACGGTATTAGGGCTATATATATATATATATATATATATATTTTTTTTTTTTTTTTCAAAAGGGTAGTACTTACGATTTGGGTCCGAATCTGTAACTATCATACCTCGAAGCTTCCCAACACACAGGTCCGCGATTTCATCCTTTTCTTCAGGACCACCATCACCTTCAAGGATCCCGCCTTGGATTATCCCATTGATACACTCGTAAAGCAAAGACATCGCGGTAGTTGTCTGTATTATATTTATCAATGGTCGGATAAGCTTCTTGACTAGTCGTGGTTCTAGAGGGGTCAATGTGGCAAACTAAATTTAGTTAGCATATAGTATTGTACTACGACTATCATACGCACAAGCTTTATGATCTTAATAGCCATCCAGTTATTCCCTCCTTCAACCAATAATTCAAAGAACCTTGGAGCTAGCGGGAGAAAGTCGCGAGGTCGCCGCCACCCCAGCTCACAAATAACATTGAGCACTGCTGTAGTGACGCTAGCATCCTCTCCGTCATCCATCAAGCGATCCTTCAATTTAGGCCACGCAAGCTTGAGAGCATCGGGATACACCAAAGCAAGCCTATATAAGCAGACGACCGCCTTTTTGCGAATTAAAGCATGTGAGTGAGAGATCCGGGGTACGATGTCGGGAAGTAGGGACATAGCAAGAGAGGGTGTAATTATATTTGGGAGGGTGATCAACGGGAGGGAAATATTTGAGATAGTGGATGATATGAGGTCCTAGGCAATTGCATTAACATTATTAAGAAATAAATAAGGAATCCCACCAACCTTCTTTAGCAAGTTTGTTGCTAGCATCAGAACTTCAGTTTCGGGTCTAAAGCTTTGCACTGCCCCAAGATAGCCTGCTCTTTTCTGGAGATATTTGGCTGACGACATGACTTCCAATACATGAAATGAAGCCCAAGACATATCATACCCAAACATTTCCAAATATATCAATTTCAAAAGAGCAGTAGCCTTCTTATCTAATAATATTTAGCGAGTGACTTGTGCAAGACAATCGGATGTTAATACATACCCATATCTTGGGATTTGATTTCCACCCTACATTCTCGAAGGCTACTCTGTATGTAATCCTCTTCAGCACCTTTATGATTTCTTAGACCTTTTATTAGGTCATAAAGCGATTTTTCAAACCTATGTCACCCCGGTGTTAGTTAAAACGCCATAATCAATCGTAATTAGATAGAATGCACTTACATTATAGGTTATTATCAATTCCGGTCATTCATAGGATAGTAAGTAAATATGACCTTGCTTCCGAATTACTATCGCTTAAAAGAAAAAGAAAAGAAAAAAAAACGAAGATGTGGGTGTGGATGTGAAATCAATCGTAAACCCCTCATCATGGTCTGTAGGAGTAGAGAGATTAGTCACGGGGACATGAGCGCACTTAGGCATCTACACTTAAGTATCCCCCAGTAAAACCAGGACGGTTCCCCAAGTCCGTCCCATGCCAAGCTTATGCCTTTCCTCCTATTGATTATTTCCCCTGAGGCTTCAAGAGGATTGTTTTCTCATTATTAGCAACATCATAATCTATCTACAGGTTTGCATCCCTAATGGCTCAACACAGCTCCCCGGAGTCTAGCCACGGCTCAAGTAAGTCTCCTCTCACACCCGTAAGTGACGCAGCTCACCTCGCAAAGCTACTCGACGAGTCCCAAATCCCCCCCAAAATGAATTGAACAACTTTGCCGAGTGGGAATCTCTTCTATTCTCCGACCTTGAATCCGCCCATGATGGTGACGCCTTGCAACGTCTTGATCATTTATCCAGTCGCTTTGGTCCTTCTAATGAAAGGGTAATGGCGTTGCGTGGTTTATACGAGGAGGCTATTGCAGAAAATAGAACTACCTTAGAGGGTCAACTTCAAAAATATGATTCACTTTTATCAGAGAATCCTGTCAACCTGGTTTGTATTCGTATTCCTAATACAATTCAAATACTAATTTTGTTTTTTCCCTGTTAATTGTAGCCAATTCTCAAGCGCCGAATTGCGCTGCTACGGACATTGTCTAAACCAGCAGAGGCCATAACCAGTTTAGTACAATTGCTTGATGCCGTGCCCACTGATGCGGAGGCTTGGTGTGAATTAGCAGATTTATATCAATCCCAAGGGATGAGCTCTCAGGCGATATTTAGTCTCGAAGAGGCTTTACTCATTGTACCCCATGCTTGGAATGTATGGCCCAATATATTCATTTCTCTACTTAAACCCCTATTAACTTCCATTTCAGGTTCATGCTCGTTTAGGAGAAGTTTTATATATCTATGCTTGTTCATTGACCTCGGAAGCTATGTATCGGGTTCTGAAGAGGTCTATCCAGTATTTTTGCAGAAGTATTGAACTCTGTAACGACTATCTAAGAGGTCTATACGGATTAGCCTTGGTGTGTTGCCCTTAATTTACCGGTACACACTTTACTAGAAAAAGCTAACTTTTGTAGGCCACCTCACCATCAATTAGCCAAAAGCATCCTGAAACGGTCCAGGCGGACGAGTTCTATTCAAAAGATACACTGCAGCAGCTACATAATTTTGCTAGGAGGAGACTTGAAGCCATAATTAAAAGCCAACAAACTTCAGAGACGCATCTCCCTGAGTGCAAACAAGGCGAATTATCGGCAGTAAAAGAACTTCTCGGAAGGTTATTACCTTCCAACTAAGCGGCTGTAGACTGGACTACCCCCTTTGGCTCCTTAATTAATGCTTCCAAAGAATTGGATATACACCCCGGGAAATATCTGACTTCTTTCCTTATTGTAATGATACCTATATTACTCCGTGGCTTCATAACTCTATTTAAGGAATCACTCCAATTTGCAGAAGATCGTAATGGAATCGATCCAAACCAATAACCATGTACTTTGATGACCATATTGTTGAATTGGTCGACTAACTACCTCCTACTCTAGACGAGGTAGTTACCTCTCAGGCCGTTTGCAATAACCTCCAGTTTAGAGCCGGTGGGGCTCGCAGATGCGGGGCTTGAAACAAAACAGGAAAAATAAAATAACCCCCCACAATTACAAAGCTGCAAACCTGATTAGGAAAATCCTTTCGGAGAAATTATATATTCAGTAGTACTGCTTTTAGAATAATCTTTAACTGGGTTCAAATATATATTTTACTCAGGTATGTGGTAGTTCTTCAAGATCTGCCAAATTTTCTACTTAATAATACTTACTAACTCAGACACCACAGAAATGGGAATACCACGTCTAAGACATCTCCTTCAGCCATTTGCCCAAAATGTTCTTCTTCAGGGAGACAATGGGTCCGGTCAAGAAGGCACCATACAATCTCTTGTGATTGATGGCCCTAGTCTAGTATATAGTGTTTTCTCACGGCTATTATCCTGGTTTTCAGAGTCCAGCAACAACTTGCTAGAGGCAATTCCCACCTGTAACGAAGTGAGCTGCGGGGTTATGATATATCTTTTGCAGCTCAAAATACTTGGTGTCAAAATGTATATGCACTGAATGTGATGCAGTACTCTTCATCCACATCTAGCTAATGTCTTATAGTGAAAGAATATACTTTGATGGCGCTTTGCCAATTCAGAAACATGAAACCCGTGTTCTTCGTCTAGAGAACTCCAGGAAAAAATTAGAATTGTTTTGCGCGAAGGCAAAGCACGGCTTTGAACCAATTAGATACCCACCAGGTGGCCGTGTACTTACGCCCAAACACGTGTTATGCAGCCGAGCATTACCTTCACGGTACAGGGATGTACCTGACAGCCCTTTCATGGTCCCGACGGTATTTGAGGATCTCAATTACCGCTGGAACAAAGAAAACATTGCTCTCGTCGCCGGTGATGTATTCTCCACACATCTGCTTGATGTTGAAGACTTTCCGTGGGCCAATACTACGTTTATGATACCTGGAGAAGCAGATACATATTGTGTGGACATAGCAAGGCTCACTGGTTGTTCCATCCTTACAAACGATTCAGACCTCCTCCTCTACGATCTTGGAGAACATAGCTCTGTTGTTTTTTTAGATTCCGTCGAATTAATTGGATATGAGTCTAGTCGAACAACAAAATCTCAAATTAAAGCATCGGTGCTGTCTTCTAGTTCAATCTCTCGTCGGCTAGGAGTTCCAAACATATTATCATTTGCCTTCGAGCTAAAATGCTATCCCAGTATGGGGATGGTAGAGCTTATACAACGATCAAAGGCTCTTAACGAAGTATTTGGTGGTTCATCCAACTTTACGGACTTTGCCCAGGAATACCGAAACTGTCAGGTCAATGAACTTGATAAAGTAACCATGCTTCACTCAAAATCGCTAGACACAAGGGTCTCCGAGCTGTTCTGGATGTATGAATTCTGGAAAGCTGGTCTCCCTTGGGACTGCCCTCGTGTATATCTTGTGCCACTAACCGAAGACCATGCGAGGCAGTGCGCATGGGTCAATGGCCAACTGTATAGAAACATCGGATATTCTATTCTAAATCTTTCCCGCCCAGATCACCTAAGATTTTTTTGTATTAATGAAGTCTTTCGGCGGGGAACAAGGGTTGTCGAGGATAACATACCACTCTACAACAAGGAATGGCTGGATATACAAATTGTTACGCTTTTATCACGTCTAATGCTGATGCAGAATCAGTTTGAAGATGGCGGTGCAACTTCACCAGCTTTCTGGGTGATGCTTGCTTTATGCGATCTGTATGGTCCAATGCCCCAGCTTGCACATCATGAAAAGCAAAAGCTGGTGAAGTTTCTCAAGGTTGGATACATGGGGCAAAGACTGGAGTGGCAAGATATCCATCTGGCTGCCCAAATTCAAGCTATCCTTTATTCTTTGAGGATTCTAGGGCAGCTCCTCCAGTTTTCAAGTGGTCTTGAAGCGGCCATGAACCTTAGATCTATCCTAAATTGCCTCCCACCCTTGCATGTTTTGATGGGGCCTCTATGTGAAATGACTAGAGATTATATTTCTAACATGTCTGTTGGCGGTTTTGCAGATATATTTTCTAGACTCTCTCAAATAAAAGGGGTGGGCAGTATTGGGGCTACTGAGGAAATTGTGGTTAGGCCGGAATATCACAAAAACCTGCCAATCAACCGGATATCAATCAATCCTCAGTGTACTGATGACAGCGAACTAACACACAACTACTCAGCCAACATATTTGAGTATCTTATTAGACAATGAAACTCAAATTGAGATATGCAAAAGTTTTAAATGTTTTAAAATGGTTTAGCAGGATATCTATACATGTATACTGACTCCTCTCTATATTTATTATAGTGGAGTTGCCAATTAAATGAGCCCACGTAACTCATCGATAAGACCTCAAAAACCCAACGACGCCACGACAATAACCCACTAATTCGGCTAGGCGCTGTGTTTCTCTCTGTTGTACCCGACTCCAAACAACAAGGGAATTTCTTAGCGCAGCACACCCATTCGCATCTCCCTCGGCGCATTCCGCGACAATGTCAGCATGTACTGTCAAAAAGACAGCCATCCAGGCATTGACAAGGTCGAAATCTCTTCTTGATGCAAGGCGATCTGATAAGGCAAGAACAAAAGCCGATAGCTCTGAATAACCGTCTCGTACCTTTGGATTCAACGACCTAATCTCAAGCTCCAATTTCGTAGGAGACATTGATGTTAGGTAAGTCACAAATGAGTCAAATTTTTTGGTCAAGTAACCAGAATTCAAGAGCTGTGTAAATCGAGAGTTAGAATGATCAATTGCCCCAGGGATTGTCAATCCCACAATGTGAGATGCCTCTTTCACATCCACCTTTGTGCTAACTTCATCAGCTTGTGAGGATATCCCCGGGAGAAAGAAAGGCGCCTTCGCGGGTGCTTTAGGGGGTTCCTTGGGCATGTTTCGTTCCTTTTTTTTTATATATATATTAGTACAAAAGGATATTAAACAACATGGCTACGGTTTAAAAACGATGGACATACCTTAATCAAGTCTAGGTGAAGCAATGTTTGCCACTTATTTTTCGGAACGATACTGAGTGTCATCATTTCCCGATCAAGTTGCTCTGTTGATGGGAGTGGGCCGTCCGGGTCTCTGTCTTCAGAGCCATCCAGGAATGCTGCATCAATAATTCCTAGAGCCTCTTTATCCTCAGATATAGCAGAGAGAGCAATATCGCTCTCGCTTAAGTTTCGGGTAGAAACAGGGATAAATAAACTCTTGTTAGACCAAAGACCAATACCCACGCCGTCCACATGTGCGGTGGCTAGAAAATCTCCAGTTGGCGAGACAGACAAAGCTGTACAGGTGCTTGAAACGCGGAATATATCAATTAGATGGCCGGTTGGTAAGTCCCATACACGAATCTTCGAGTCCATGGATGCGGCGATTATCCAACGTCCATCGCTGGAAAATGTGAAGTCATTTATTTGGCCTTCACACCCCCATAGCTCACGAACAACCTTCCTCGTTTCCATGTCAACAATACGGATTGACAAGTCATCACAGCTAAAAGCAACAAGCTCACTGGTGCGATTGTATCGAAGCCCTGTAATGGCTGTCATTGGATACCAGTCGAGCTCACCAATAAGGGCGCCAGACACGAAGTCCCAAAACTAGAATAGTAGGAACAATGTATTAGCTTAATTATAGTCAAATCACGATTCAGGGCTTTAGTCTCACCTTGACTTTTCCATCGAGCCCGCAGCTAACAACAGTCTGGTTCAAGCCATCAATCATTAACCCGGTAACTGCTTTCAAGTGCTTTGTATTGCGAGAATCTAGGTGGTTCGAAACTGCATATTTGGTTCCAAGGTTTGGTTTCGCAGCCTTGGGGAAGCTCTGTCGATACAAACCCGATTGCATGTTGAACATGCTGATACTACCACCGGCTGAGCCCACCAGCGCAAAAGTCCCACACTGTGAGATAGCGACGCTCTGGTTCTTGTCAATATTCCACTTCTGATGAATATATGGTAGCATATGATTCCACAAACCTTGACTTCAGTTCCATCGCCAGTTTCAAACGCCCAGCGTCCAGCTTTCTTTTTGCCCCAAAACCAAGTCCTGGCATATTTGTCTCCACGATGACCTGTGATGACGCTTTCCCATCCTGTCTTACTAGACATATCGGTATTCGTTGACTTAGGATTCGTCCAAACAGGGCCCGAATGGCCGACGCCTATACCACCATCACGATTAAGCGAGCAGGCCATAGACGTAATCTCAGGAGCTCTGAGGTCATGGTGTCTTTCATCCTTCCCCAGGGAGCTAATATCACCCATTTTTCTTGATTTGTGGTCCACGGATCCTTGAGATAATTCAGTGCTTTGGCTATCCTTCCGCGTACTAAAACCCCAGAGGCTACAGTCTTTGCTTGCACTTAGGAGCCATTTAGCATTTAGTTCGGAGCCATCGGAGGATGATGGTAAGAAAGAAAGCGCACTTAATGCTGCAGAGTGACCTCTTCTCACGTGTAGGGGTCTGGGAACTGCCGAAAATGGCATTTCGTCAAAAACCCAGGTTCGGAGCGAGTTGTCTGTGCCTGATGATACGACCACTGGCTGTCCGTCAAGGAACTCAATATGGTTTACCCCAGAGTTTAGCTCATTCTTACACACATTGTGAGCCTGTCGAAGGATCCCAACCACTCGACCCCCATTGTTTAAGTCCCATACAGTCAAATCGCCGCTCCCCAAAGAGGCTGTGGCCATAACGCCAGACTGTCGCCCATCTTGGCCAGCACCAAGGCCGTCGCTTCGAAATGTAAGTGACGTTATGGCTCGCATTCGAGAAGAATTAGGAGGTAGCGAGAGTATCAACTGCTCTGTTATCACATTTCGGATAGATAATGCGCCACTTTTGTAGGCGATAGCGATGACGGATAGCACGGGGCTAGGTTGAAGTGCAGTTACAGAGCCGGCTTTCGAGAATGCTGGAAGTATTGAATATATTAATTTTCCAGTTTTCACGTTCCATATATCCACACATCCATCAAATCTTCCAACAAAAACTTTGTTCAGATAGGTTGGCATATTGCAAATATGGCCCGTGTAAACTGGTGCGTCGGAGAGTTCTCCAGATTGGGGGGGGTTGAGAGTGGTATAATAATCATATGATCCATTTTTCCATACTCGTATGCTCCTGCTGGTGCAGCCCACTATCCATGATCCGAAAACCAAAATACGCTCAATCGATTCGGCACAACCAACAGGAATCTCTAAGGATGCAATTCTCTTGCCGCGTTGGAAAACCCATATGCCACTGGAAGACCCTGCTTTTGGATTTCCCCATGCCGCAAAAACTTTGTCCTGCCACGCGAAAGTGGCAGTGATGAGCTCTGGTGTCTGCGGACGGCTGAGAAAAATCAGGTTCAATCCCCGCCGCAAGTCGTAGGTCTGTAGGGAACGCCCAACGGATGTTGTTATCTGAAAGGTAGACTTTCCTAATCGAACACAGGTGAATGGTACTGAGGTAGGCGATACTAGTCCGAGGGTCTAGTAATCGATTAGCTCCCTGCAAATCATAAATTTAAGCAACTCCAGATGCTTACTCGAAATGGTGAGAAAATTCGGGAATCAGGAGTCTGTTGCAAACCCTGAGTAGTCTGGTTGACATCTATTTTCTGCCTCTTTGCAAGGGGCAGGAGAAACCCATCTTCAGGAAGTGATGGCATTTTCCCCTTGGTTTTGGTTGATGTTCTGTTGTTTGAATTTTTTTTATGTTATTTTATTTACCTTCTTTTTTTTTTAAAAAAAAAAAAAAAAAAAAAAAAAAAAGAACAAAAAAAGAACTAGGACTAATCAGGAAGTCTACAACATTTAGAGTTAGGTTAGTTCGCCGAACGCAGCACCCAAGTTGCCCACCTAGCTTTGTCTGTTGGTGACTAATCTACCCTGAGTTGATTCAACAGAAACCACTGTGTTTTCGAATGAGACCAGTACTACCTACCTCTCTTGTATAATACTATTCAGGGTTTCAATGTATTCTCCCAACAGCCATCTTCCAACCAGACTTCCAACAGAATAGGTAGCGCCTAAAAATCACTTCATAATTGGCTTGATCAGAGTATCGTGATAAAAGCCTTCTGCGCTGCACTGAAATGTCGCTAAGTGGTAGGCAATATTTTAAACTGCTGTTTATCGGCTGATCTAAATAAATAAGGAATATCACAGTTCTTCAGGTCATTTAATCAATTGAAGCGATTGTGTTATAATCGGAGGAAGCCTAGGAAAGCTTTATTGAACTTGTTATAATTTATGTTAGCTACTTGGTACTAGAGCTTCATATAACTTAGACATGGTGTAGATATTGAGAGAAAGGAAACTGTTAGTAAAGTTGGCACACCATCAATGTTATTTATGAAAAGAGCTATGGAAATTTTACCACTTTGAAGGACCTGTGGTATTCCTAGGGTTGTCTGCCAGGAAGAGATGAGGTTAGTCGCTATTCAGGACTTAAGGGAAAAGCAAAAATTTAAACCTTAAGAACTTTCTCTAAACTTGGAGCAAATTCAACTTTGCACTCCAGTAATACTATTACATAATTATAACAACAAAATATTTTGACTCTTTGAAATTTCAATTTATCAAAAAATATTTTTTAATTTATTCCCTCCGGTGGTTGAAAAACTTTTGTAATGATGATAATTATTATAGTGATCCAGTGGGACCATTGTGGCGACTACTCTTTTAGATTTACATGACACAGAGGTAAGTCCCGGATAAGGCAGAATGGAACGAAATCATGGACTTCCTGTTCAATTAAAAACTGGATGATAATGACTGATTAGATGAATTTCCAGCAATCGACATTCCAGTTGTTTGTGGATGATATCAATCAGATTAAAATGTAATAGTCCACTACAATTATTTTCTACCCATCTGGTGCTTGCCCGCGAGTCCCCCTTTGGTAGGAAATTTTTTTTCCTTTCCTGGGCAGAAATATTCCCCACAAGGAATCATCAAAATTCCGGATTATATAGTCTTCTCTTGACGGAAATCACTCCACTGTCAATGATATGAAATTCCGTTCTATTCACCACAGCCACTTACATACCTTCAATTTGGTATCAATGACAATTCAGTTTACAACCTTTACATCCAGTCTCTCAGCCTTCCTTTTTCTACACTCCCAAGTGTTAAGCGCTATTATTGCTACACCATACTAATTGAATTGCGCTTCTCGATTAATCTATGGACGACTATAATCGGAGTTCGTCCACTGATGTTGGATGCTTAAAATCAAATACAGATTCCGCTAATGGGTCGTCTGTATCCCTAGCAAATGCAGGCGGAGATCAGGAAAGGTCTTTCCTCCCCCTCTTATATGACTCTTCTGCATCTTGCTCACCAAAAAGTAATGCACCCAGTCCGCTAGTAAGCCAACCGAGAGGGCACTCTGATAATAATGATCATCAAAGCCTTAACAAAGGCACCCACACTTCCACGCGATCCTCCAGCCGGGCAAACAGGAGACTAAGCGGGAGCACAGCTGCAAGCTCACTCAGTGAAGTAGAAATTTCACAACCGTATATAGGGAAAATAGGTGTTTGTGCTCTAGATGTGAAAGCCCGCAGCAAACCTAGCCAAAATATTCTCACTCGCCTTCAGTCAAAGGGAGGATTCGAAGTCATTGTCTTTGGTGATAAGGTTATTCTCGACGAGGATGTGGAGAATTGGCCTATATGTGACTTTCTTATTGCGTTCTTTTCAGATGGATTCCCCCTGGACAAGGCTATCGCGTACGCGAAGCTCCGGAAACCATTTTGTGTCAATGATCTTCCCATGCAAAAGGTCTTATGGGACCGGCGCCTTTGTTTGCGGATCCTAGATCACATGAGCGTTCCTACACCCAGAAGATTGGAAGTGAACCGAGATGGTGGGCCTACTCTAGAGTCCCCCGAGCTCGGCCAGCATGTTTATAAGTTGACGGGTGTCAAACTTGAGGGCCCTAGTGACGGTACCGGAGGAGGTGCCACGAAAACCAAAAGTGTCGCGATATCCGAGGACGGCGATTCTTTAATTGTTGACGGCAAGATTTTCAGGAAACCTTTTGTTGAAAAACCAGTCAATGGAGAAGACCATAATATTCACATATATTATCCAAACGATCAGCAATACGGTGGCGGTGGGAGACGGCTTTTCCGAAAAGTGGGAAACAAAAGTTCTGAATACGATCCCAACCTTGTTATCCCCAGGTCAGTCACGGAGCCAGATAAGAGCTACATTTATGAACAATTCTTGAGAGTTGATAACTCGGAGGACGTTAAAGCCTATACCGTTGGCCCAGATTTCTGCCATGCAGAAACTCGAAAATCTCCGGTAGTTGACGGGCTTGTTCGACGCAATACTCATGGGAAGGAACTCAGATACATTACTAAGCTCAGTAAAGAGGAAGCGGCAATTGCCTCCAAAATCTCCAATGGTTTTGGCCAAAGAATTTGTGGTTTTGATATGCTACGAGTTGGCGAAAGAAGCTATGTAATTGATGTGAATGGCTGGAGCTTCGTCAAGGACAACAACGACTATTATGACCGTTGCGCTAGTATTATGAGAGATATTTTCATGAATGAGAGGCGCAGGCATGAGGGGATTGTGGAGGCTCACGAACAATATTCCCCGGACCCTGGCCACTCCTGGAGACATTCGATGTCTCATAGACATACGTTGAAGACGCTGCTAAAATCCCCCAGCACATCAAGGCTCTATGGTAACCAAAATGGCCATAGGTTGCCCGAGGTGAATCCCGCCGAAGCACTTGTCGGCGGATTAATGGGATCCAGTATCGAAAGTCTAGATAATGGATCCAGCTCAAAGAGCCCGCATTCAAGAGAAGCAGCGACACCTGTTAATAACCATACCTCGCAAAGCTCTCCCCATCCGCCTTTGTTGGTTGATGTTGCTAGCACAGAAACACCGCCGCCACCCCCAGCATCCAAGCACTCATGGAAACTCAAGGGTATGGTGGCGGTCATAAGGCATGCTGATCGAACTCCAAAGCAAAAGTTTAAATTCACATTTCATAGTCAGCCTTTCATTGATCTTATGAAAGGACATCAGGAGGAGGTGGTAATCAAAGGTGAATCGGCATTGAGCAGTGTCTCGGAGGCAGTGAGAATCGCAATGGAGCAGAAGTTAGAGGATATGGAGAAGCTTAAGTTACTTCGAACTTCTCTCGAGAAGAAAGGCAGTTGGCCTGGGACCAAAGTTCAAATCAAGCCCATGTTTCGGAAACGAAGACCGGAGGAAGCCAATGGGAAAGTATCTTCTCCAGATGAGGTTGACGAGAAAGTCCCCATTTCTCCCGTTACTGACACCGGCCCGGAGAGTGATAAACTCAGTCGTTCTCAAACTCGAAGCGACTCAATTTCAGGTGCAACGTTTTCGAGATTTTCTGCTGTTGAAAATGACCTTATCTTGGATAAATTACAACTCGTCATTAAGTGGGGAGGAGAGCCAACCCATGCAGCACGCTACCAATCGCAGGATCTCGGCCTGAATATGCGCGATGACTTGAAATTAATGAATAAGCAGGCCCTCAGTAATGTTCGAATATTTACAAGCTCAGAGCGGAGAGTTAGTACAAGTGGTGAGTCTTCAACCAAGGCCTTTTTTCTCTTTACCGGCCGCTAATAATGCTGGTAGCTCAAATTTGGGCTTGCTCATTCCTTGATCAGAAGGAGCTCCCTGAAGATTTCATTCAGGTTCGAAAAGACCTATTAGACGACTCAAATGCTGCAAAAGATCTCATGGACAAGGTAAAGAAGAAGCTAAAGGTGTTATTACGCGAAGGGTCTGCCCCATCACAATTCACATGGCCCAAGGAGAATATTCCTGAACCGTCAGTTGTCCTCTCTACTGTCGTTGAGTTAATGAAATTTCATCGAGATGTGATGCGACACAACTTTCATAGACTTGCAAGCTCTTCGCCATACTCGTCAAGTACGGACTTTGCTGAAGAAGGATCTACTAATCAGCGCTCTACCCCCGCTTCAAAGGAAAATCCAACACTAGCCTCTATCCAAGGGCGGTGGTGTACTGGTGAGGACCCTATGCTTTTTAAAGAGAGATGGGAAAAGCTCTTTGCCGAGTTTTGCGATACGGAAAAGGTTGATCCTAGCAAACTTTCTGAGCTATATGATAGCATGAAGTTTGATGCCCTCCATAACCGGCAGTTCCTCGAGTGGGTATTTATGCCACCTGATAGCGACGAAAGTGAAGATGAAGAGGTAGAACATGGTCGAAAAAGGGGCTCACGGAAAGATATGGCCCCGGAAAATAAATCGGGCAACGAAGGAAACCCCCAAAAATCAGATGAGACTTTTGTGCACAGATTTGGATTAAAGAGGCGAATGCATGCCTTCGAATCAATGCCACACTTGAGAGCGCTTGACGACACTTATGATCATTACTTCAAGCTATACCCGGGCTCGAACTCGACAAAGGCTAAGATAGATTCCAGACTTTCAAAACTTAGGGAGTTGTATAAGCTAGCAAAGGTTCTCTTTGACTATGTGACCCCTCAAGAATATGGAATTACCGACACCGAAAAATTAGAAATTGGTCTATTGACATCATTGCCTCTTCTTCAGGAGATAGTGAGGGATCTCGAAGAGGTCCAGGCATCTTCAGATGCAAAATCCGTTTTTTATTTTACAAAGGAATCCCATATCTACACTCTTTTGAACTGCATCCTAGAAGGGGGGATCCAAACCAAAATCAAAAGAACCGCTATCCCCGAATTAGATTATCTCTCTCAGATTTGTTTTGAGCTGTATGAGGCTAAGGACTGCGAATCATCAACAAATTCTTACTCGATTCGGATCTCAATCAGCCCTGGGTGCCATGCTTTTGAACCATTGGACGTACAACTTGATTCAAGGCATGCAATTGGTTGCGCACCACGGCGTAGCTTGACTGCACACCAGGATTGGAAGGAGGTGATTGAAACTCTCAAGGCAAAATTTACCACGTAAGTTCATACTACCTTATTTCTAACTTGAATATTTCTTGCTGATATGAAATTTAAGTGTTAAACTACCCAAGACGTTTACTGCTGTGACGTTAAGTGATAAATATGTGTCTAACTTCTAGTAAGTGGGTTTCAGCTTTATCTACATCCTTTGTACATAGTATATTAAATCATTTTAATTAAATATTTGAAATATGTTCAGAAAAGTAGTGCTCACTAAAAGGGCCTTGGTATTGCTATCAATCTTATATTAGTAGCCAGGATCCAGCTCATTATGAGTATAAAAAAGCCATTGTTGCTTGGGGTCAAATATTTGTAATGCGTAAGGCTTCTAGCTGTCGGGCAGACCTATT
Source organism: Aspergillus haitiensis (assembly GCA_027569155.1). NCBI lineage: Eukaryota > Fungi > Ascomycota > Eurotiomycetes > Eurotiales > Aspergillaceae > Aspergillus > Aspergillus haitiensis. The sequence goes on along the minus strand of JAPDEO010000001.1, from coordinate 461,674 downwards.
GACTAAGGAAGGCAAGGAAGGAATTGGATGCGAGCACGAAGATGCTAGTCCTGAGTAGGAAGGAAAGATTAACGTCTTGGGTACAATACTGTCGAACGGAGCAGTGCTTTTCTACAGCTAAATCTGTATGCTTTGAAATCGTGATCTTGAAGGCCTTATTCTCCTAAACTACCTATCCTAGAGCTCACTTAAATACATGAAGCTTCATAAAGCTATCCTATACTTGTATAAAGCTACATTGCCATATATAGATAATAAATGTTCTATATTTTAGAGTTGAAGGATTGTATTATTATATTAAGATGTTGATGTATTATATTTAGAATAGAATTAAAATAATTTTATTTAGGATTCTAGTGTTCTTTACTTAATAATATCTATTTAATATTTTATTATTTCAACATACCCTCCTAGCAAGACTAATATATATTTTAGCTAGTTAGATAGTAGTATTTTATTACTAATATTAATAAGGTTGAGTATTCTAACAAACTCTTTATATTATAATGATTCTAAATTTCTTATAAATCTATTAATAACTATTTTCTTTATTAATATTTAATTAATTTATATATATCCTGCTTGAACTTCCTATTAAAGTTAAAGATATTGTATGTTAATATACTATAAATTAATTTTTAGAGTTAAATCTTTCTTTAGAAAGATATTAATAATTTATTAGTTATTATACTAAATAAAGAGATAGTATTCCAGATTAAATTATATAGTAGTAAATAATCTATTTTATTAAAATATTAATTTTTTATAAATTTAAATATTACTAGCAGCTCTACTTTAATAATTCAAGTATTTATTATTTTTTACTTATTTATTTATTAATATATTAATTCTCTATATAATTAATAAAGATATTCTTTAGAGCTCTTTTTATTAATATTATTTATAAATAATATAATATTAGAATAAAAAAATAAGTTATTATATCTTTAATAATTACTATTTCTGGATTCTATATAAACTTTATAGTAGGATTAAGTAATATTTTAAAATATTTTAATAGATTATTAAGATAATATTAAGCTACTATAACTTTAATATATAAATTTTAATAAAATTATATTTTCTAGCTTATTAATTATATATAATATAAATTTCTAGAAATTAAAATACTTTATTTATATCTTATAATTTATATCTAGTATTAAGAGCTTATTTAGATATATTAATAATATTTAAACTTTCTTCTATTAATTTATTAAGAATAATTATATTATTAATATAGAATAGTAATATAATCCACCATTAAGTGGGACACACCACTGAGTGGGACATGTATCTCCAAAATTTATAATTCTATACAACTCCAAAGCTATTCAACCACCACATATATATATTATTTAAAAAAAAAATAGCTAGCTATCTAGTAGCTTGATTTGGGCAACTAGTTTTATAATTAATAATATGATAATAACTACACCACAGTAGTACTCATTTCCATGCTGGCTGAGCATCTTCAATATTGTCAAACAGAGCAGCGCTTTTCTACAGCTAAATCTGTATACTTTGAAATCATGATATTGAAGGCCTTATTCTCCTAAACTACCTATCCTAGAGCTTGCTTAAATATACAAAGCTTCATGAAGCTATCCTATACTAGTGTGACAGTCCTTTTATTATTTGTATTTCTTTCTATTCTGCCATCTTCTCATGTACCGCTTCCGGCTATTCTGCCATCTTCTCATGTACCGCCTCCGATGGATATATATAGTTAGAATCCGTCATGGATTAGGAGGAACAACTTAGATTGATCACTTCTTCCATCAGACTTCATTGAACCATAAGCTTATAACACTAGTATAAAGCTATATTACCATATTTGGATAATAAATATCCTATATTTCAACTTATTATCCTGTATTTTTAAAGTTAAAGAATTATACTATTGTATTAAGGTGTTGATATATTATATTTAAAATAAAATTAAAATAGCTTTACTTAGGATTTTAGTATTATTTATCTTAATAATATCTATCTAATATTTTATTATTTCTAATACACCCTTCCAGCAAGGCTGATATATATATTAGCTAGTTAGATAGTAGAATTCTATTACTAATATTAATAAGGTTAAGTATTCTAATGAACTCTTTATATTATAGCTGTCTTAAATTCTTTATAAATCTATTAATAATTATTTTCTTTATTAGCATCTAGTTAATTTATATATATTCTATTTAAACTTTCTATTAAAGCTAAAGATATTATATATTAATATACTATAGATTAATTTTTAAAGTAGAGTCTTTCTTTATAAAAATATTAATAATTTATTAATTATTATATTAAATAAAGAGATAATGCTTAGAGTTAAATTATATAGTAATAAATAATTAATTTTATTAAAATATTAATTTTATAACTTTAGATATTATTAATTATTTAACTTTAATAATTAAAGTACTTACTATTTTCTACTTACTTACTTATTAATTTATTAGTTTTCTATATAATTAGTAGAGATACTCTTTAGAGCTCTTTTTATTAATATTATCTATAAATAATATATTACTGGAATAAAGAAATAAGTTATTATATATTAGTATTCTTTATAAGTATTAAATAGTATAGAACTAGATTAAATAAAAAAAGAATATTATTTAATTCACCTCTAAGAGATATATAGAGAATAAATTTATTAAATACTTTACTAATTTACTAATAGTAAATATAATATTAAATTATATAATAATAATAGTGTATAGTAATAACTTTATTTTTTATTAAAATTATTTTATATTTTTAGTGGTTACTATTTCTAGATTCTATATAAACTTTATAGTAGAATTAAATGATATTCTAAAGTATTTTAATAGATTATTATGATAGTATTAGACTGCTATAATTTTAATATATAAATCTTAATAAAATTATATTTTTCTAGTTTATTAGTTATATATAATATAAATTTTTAAAAACTAGAATATTTTATTTATATTCTATAATTTATATCTAATAAACTATATTTTAACTCTTTTTTATTAACTTGTTAAAAATAATTATATTATTGATATAGAATAGTATAATTAGATAATTATTAGAAAAGAAATATTTATCTTTTATAACTAATTTAAATTTAAATATTTTAAGCATTAAAGCTAATTCTTTTTACTAGAATTAGAGGAATCTTTATAATCTATATAGTATTTTAAAGAAAAATTATATCTTTTCTTTCTTATTATATTTATTAGAGATTTAACAGTATATTTTTTTATTTATTAAAGTATTTAAAAATATATTTATAGCATTCTTTTATAATATATTAAGTCTAAATATAGTAGTTAATATTATTATTATTTTAAATATTCTTACTATAAGAATTACAGCTCTTTTTTCTATATAACTTTATACTTAGAGATTATCTTATATATATAATTATACTTTTACCTTTATATAGTATCTGTGATCGCCGGGGCTGAATAAGCACCATAATAGGCTAGCAGCCGTGAATAAGCAATGTTGAGGCAACAGCTGTGTCAGTGTTGGTGTTGAATGACATAGGACTAGCAGTATAGATATTTATTGAGGACAAATATAGTATTAGGAGGTTATTTAAGTATTTAATAGAGAAAGAATCCTATAATTAGCTAAAGGATCAATATAAAAGCCCCTAACTGTCTATAGAAAGGATAGGCAGTTAGTTAAATAGAATTAAATAGAGAAGTAGAAATTTTAAAATTATTTAATAAGTTTTTAAATATTACTCCCTAACTATTTTATAAATTCTATTATATTTAATAGCATATCTTGACTAATAAATTATTAAGGATAATCTTTAATATATTTATTAGGAATTCTTTAATTATATAAAAACTTAGACTATCATTTATATATAATGAAATGTGATGAAAGAGCAGTAGAGTAATTAATTATATAAAAGAAAGAATAGACTTAAAGATAAAAAGAAGAAGAATAGAATACTTTAAAGAACTAATTAGAAATAAATAAAGTTAATAATTATAAATAAGAAATAAAAAGAAGTAATAACTTTAAATATCTAAACTCTTTATAAACTAACTTCTCTACCAAACCTAAAAGAACCTATATTAGAGAGTATAAATGGTAACCTTTAATAAATCTATTAAATAATAATTACTCTAAATAAGAATAGAAATCTAAATATTATCTATATAGTATTTAGCCAACTTAATAAATATCTAATAATAAATTATTTATTAGAAGAAATCCCTATAATAATTATATCTAATAAAGAAATCTCAACCCTAGAGATAATAATTATCTTAAAGGAAGGGAATTATAAATTATATTAAAAAATAATTAATTTTAAATCTATCTTACTCTACTACAGCAAATTTAAAGATAATACTATTTAAAAGTAGATTAGATATCTAGACTACTACTTTAAAGATAAATATATTCTTATAGGGAAGAATCCTATAGAATTTAAATAAATAATTATAGTAAAAAAGAGATTAAGGGGGAGTATATATAAATAATAGAAAGTAAATAAAATCTATATAAAAAAAGAACTAGAAATGAAGATTACTACTTTAAAAGAATTTAAAGACTAAATTAGAGAAAACTTTTAAAAATATTTTAATAAGAAGAAGAGGTGGGCTAAATATAAAATCTATAAATAAAATAATTTAAATATATAAGTATATACTGCCTGTCTAGTAGATACTACTATCTAAATATAATTAACTATTTTAAAGAAAATAATTATCTATAAATTTATAATTAGAGCATCTAAATACCTCTAAGGAATATAGATAAAGAAAAAGAACTAATTAAAGAAGTTTAATAAAATAGTCTAAAGATTTATTTAATATAAATAAGAGAATACTATTATAAGATTTATTAAAAAAGAGAATATATATAATAATTACTCTACTAATTTAATAAATCTATTAATTCTTAAAGGCTTCTTAATTTTAAAAAAGAAAATAGCTAAATAGTGGAAATAGTACTATAGTAATAATATCTATTTTAAATATAAAAAAAGTAGCTATTTATAAAGGAACTATAGATAGAAGGAGGGAGCAGAAAAATTAAAAAATAAAGAATATTAAATATAAAGATATTAATAATTATCCTATAAAAAGTCTCTATTATTAATAAAATTAATATTCCTGATACTCTTAAACTATTAAAAAATATAGAGAAGAAGATAAATAAGATACTCTCTTTTAAAAATTATATTTATAAGTATTTCTATACTCTAGAGGATTAAATAATCTACTATAAAGAAGAGTTAGAAATAAATTAAATAATTAAAATAAAGATTTTAATTAATTTAAAGATGACCCATTACTTTATTATATAGTAAATTATAAATAAAATAATAAAGAAGTTTTAATTTATTAAAAATAAAATACTCTATGTAAAGCTGTTAAATAGTAAAAATATAAAAATATAAAAATAAATAGTAATACTATTATAAATAAATAAATAGATAGATCTTATTTATTCTTAAGTATTAAAAATAAATAATTATAATCTAATTCTAGAATAAGATTAGCTGGAATATATAAATCTATATATTAGTTAAAAGATATTTTAAATAAAAATTAAGAATTTATAGAAAGGATGCATTTATATAATATATTTTATAGATATTTAATAATAAATTAGAGAAGTACTAAATTAATTAAGTCTAATATTAGTAAAGCAAGCCTATAAAATTATTTAAAAATAAAGAAGAAAGATATTCCTCTATATTATTTACTTATTAATAAAGAAAAAGAGTAAGATAATCTATTAAATTATTCAGGCAATATTAAATAATTTTAAAAATATATTTTAAGAGAAACTATCTCTAATATTTCTACTTAATAGAGAAATAATCTATATAATTAATATAAATAGAAGTATATCTACTAATATTTTATTCTATCTATTATTAAAAAAAAAATAAATAAATTATAAGCCTAACTAATAGAACTATTAGAGAAAGATATTATCTAATTATTATTAAATATATAAGGCTTCTCTATGATATTTATAAGAAAATTAAAAAATAAATAATAAATATATATTAACTACTAGACTCTAAATAAAGTTATAATTAAAAATAGATACCTACTTTTAAAAATATAGAACTTAATTAATTTTATTAAAAAAGCTAAATACTTATTTAAAATTAATCTTTTAATAGAATATTAATAAATTTATATAAAGCCCCTATTAATAGAGAAGATAGTCTTTAATATTATATTTAAGAAGTTTAAGTATCTAGTTATATTATTTAAGCTATATAATACTCTAACTACATTTTAAATATTAATAAATAAGATTTTTTTATTATTTTTATTTAAATCCTATCTAATATACCTTAATAATATCCTTATCTTTTTAAAAATACTTAAGAAGTATAAAAGGTATATTAAGAAAGTATTAAAAATATTAAGATATAAAAAATTATATATAAAAGGCTTTAAATATATATTTACTATTAATAAACTAGAGTTTTATAGCTATATTATTAGAGATGAGAAGATTAGATTAATTCTAATAAAGTTTAAAGTTATTTAAGATTAGCCCTAGTTAAGAAATATATATAAAATTTAGTAATTTTTAGAATTAATAATATACTATTAAAAATATATATAAGAATTTATAGATATCACTACTCTAATATATAAATTACTTAAGAAGATAGATAAGATACTATAAAAGAGAAAATACTAGATAATTATATAAATAACTATTTATAAATAGGCCTTTTAAGAGCTAAAGTATGTATTTACTAGTATTTTAATATTATTTATTATAAATCTCTATAAATAATTCTAGATTAAAATTAATATATCTAAATAGATTATAGATATAATACTACTTTAGAAGGGATTTAATAACTTCTAGTATCTAATAGCTTTTAATAGAAGGAAGCTAAATATAATAAAAAAAAATTATTCTATCTAGAAAAAGGAACTTTTAATAATAAAAGAGAGCCTCTAAATTTAAAAATACTATATTAAAAATAGAATAAGAATAATAATTATTATAAATTATAAAAGTCTAAAATATCTAGCTATTATATAGGTGTATTCTAAATAAATAATTTAATAAATAAATAAATTTTAGATATATAATCTAAATATATAGTATTAAAAAGAGGAGAAAGTCATAATTTTAAATATAATTAATAGATATTCTAATCTAATAGAAAATAAACTAGGAAATAAAGTTAAGGAAGAGAATCTAATAATATATATATAATATAAATAATTAGAAGTATTCCTTAAAGTACTAGAGGAGAATATAGAAAAAGAGTAGCTTCTAGCTATAATAATATTTCTTATAAAGAGAATATTACTTAAAAATAAGAAATTAGTATAGATAATTAAATAAATAAGATCTAAATATTAAGTTAAATACTCTATATTATAACTAGATAAGGAGGTAATAAAATTTAATTAATTAATATAAAAAAAAAAAGATAAGTAAGGGGATACTCCCTATTTTAAAATATTATTTTAAAAGAATTTTATAAGAAAAATATATAAGTTATATAAATATCTAGAATATCTAAAATTTATAGATATTATTAATATAAGAGTATAATAACCTAATATATAAAAGAATATTTAGAAAGTTATAAATAAATATTTAAATTATTAGATTTTATAAGAATTAAAGAAAATACTTAAAAGGGAGAAATAATACTATTAGATAAATTTAAAAATTAAATCTTTTAAAAGATAAGGAATTAATCTAATTAGATATTTATTAATAATATTTAATAGAAATAAATAGATTATAATTACTATAAACTATACTATTACATAGATAGTAGTAAAGATAACTTTAGATATTATAAATAAGATAGTTATAAAATTCCTATATAAGAAAATATTTATTAACTATAAAATAATAAAGAAACTCCTATTAGATAATAGTTTAAATATTCTATTATAAATTATTTAATATTATATATAGTTACTATAAATAAAGTACTAGATTATAATACTATATTACTTTAAAATAAATAAGAAGATTAAATATTTTAATAATATTATAAAGATGATACTTATAAAGCTCCTACTAGAAAAATTTATAAGACTATAGAATAAATATTTACTATAAATTATTTTTATAGTCTAAATCTAGATATATAATATCTTAAAGATTAATTTATTTAAACTTCTTTATAGAGTCTCTTTATAACTTCTAGAAGATCTAACTGAAGGAATAGAAGACTTAAATAAAGAATAGATTATATATATAATATATATATAAATTCTAATAAATAAGTAACTATTAAACTATATTATTAAATAATAATAAATCTATAATAATCTTATTAAGGAATACAGATTTAAAAAAGATAATTAAATATTAATATAGAATAAATTACTAGAAAAATTTTAGAATAAATAATTTAAATTATATAGAATATTAAAAGCACATCCTCTAGAGATATATATTATTAAAGAATTAAATAAAAGAATTATATAGAATCTAATTAATAAATAGAGACTTATTAAAACTAATATTATAGACTCTAAAAAGTTATAGATATTAGTAGTTCTAAATTAATATCTATAAAAGACTAGACTAATAATTCATTAACTAGAAGAGATTTAATAAATTTTAAAAGCTATTAAATTAGATCCTCCCCCCTATTTAAATCTATCTATAATAATTAAAAAAGAATAAAAGAAGCACAAATGCATAAGAGTATATTTAAAGTAAGTAAAAAAGAAATTAATTATAAAAAAAGTATTTAAGAAAAGAATAAATAAGTCTATAATAATTAAGTAGACTACTAGATAAGGCAGCCATCTAGTATAAAGTATAGAGAAATTATTAGAAAGTAAATAATTATTAAATAATTTAATTACTTTAAATAATAAGTTAGTAGAGAAATTATTAAATAATAAAAATAAATTAAGCTTAATTAATTAAGGGGATATTTAAAATTTTAAATAAAAAAAGTTATTCTCTATAGTAATTCTAATTTATTAGAAGTAAATAAAGTAGAATAGAAACTACTATATATTAAGATTACTAACTATAGAAATAAATAAGACTACTAATTATAGAAATAAATAAAGCTATAAAAAATAATTAATTATTATTATTACTATTATCTCTATTATCATCTCTATTATTATTTTCCTTATTATTATCACTATTATTATTATTATCATCTTCATCTTTATTACTATCTCTACTATTTTCACTACCTCTACTACCATCATTACTATTATCTTTATCTCTAGTATTTAAATTACCAGCACCAGAATCCTTACTCTTATTCTTATTAAAGTTATTCTAAGAAAATAAATTAATTAAAACTAATAGAAAAGAAAAAAGAGAAGATATAAATAAGAGTAGGCCTGAGATTTAAAAAGACTATCTTAATTAATTAAAAGATATAATTATTATTTATTAAAAGACTATATACAGTAAGTTTAACATTAATAATTAATATAAAATAAGATAGATTAATATAAATAATCTATAAATAAATAAGATCTAGCTAAACTACTGGTAGGATAGACCACTAAATTTTATTATTATTAAAATTAAAGTAAGGAATATAATAAGCTGATTTAATACTTATAAAATTAGAAGTTATAGAAACTATATTAAGAATCATATTTATATTTAACTTAATAATAGTAGGAACCTTTATAGGCTTAGAGGGAGAATCTAATACTATTTTAAATATTAAAGTAGTAGTCTAAAGATTAAGAATAGTACTATAAAGGCTATTAAAAGTAATAATATTACTATAAATAATCAGCTAAATATAAAAGAAGGATAGAAAGTAACTTATAAATTATAAATAGATAATTAAATAGGCAAGTTAGTAGCTATATAAAGAATATATTTATTAACTTTCTTATTAAAGAGATAATTTATACAGGCACTATTCTATAGAGAATAATTATTAAATTTAGAATATACTATATAACTAATAAAAGAATTATTTATTTAATAGAGCTGGTAAGCTACATTTATAATAATATTTTAATATTAAAGAATTAAACTTAACTACTAGATTAAATTCTTAAGATATTTAATATTAAGGGTACTATTTAGATGGAAATACTAATTATAATTATAGATAATCTTAAAAATATAAATATATAATATCTCTAGTTTTAAAAATTTAACTTTAGATTAATTAGTAGTAGCTGCAGTATAAGCCTCTATATTTAAAATAGACTTACTATTACTAATTACTTAATCTAAATTAGAAATAGGGCCTTCAGCAGTATTTAAATTAAAGCTATCTAAGTAAATTATAATTATTATAGAAGATATTAAGAATAAAAAGAATAAAGAAAATAAGGAGAAAGAGGAAGAGAAAGAAAATATTAAAATAAAAAAGAATAATAAATAAGAAGTAAGAAGTATAGATAAAGAGCTAAATAATTATCTAAGAGATAAAGAAATAATACTTTATAATATATAAATATACTAGCAAGGAATATATTTTAGTAATTAGCTGAAAAAGATATTATAAAGTTAAGACTATTATTATATCATAATAATTATAATAAATAGTATAAAGAAAGTAAATAGATGAATAATTACTTCTAAAGTTATTTAATATAATTAAAAGTCCTATATAAATACTGGGGCAGCATTTAATTTAAGTAGGGAAGGATATAATTATCAGAATTAAATAAATACTATAATAAATTAGTAGCTATAAATAAGTAATATTAAGGCAACAGCTATATTAATATTCATATTAAATAATATAGAACTAGCAGTATAGACATTTATTAAAAATGAATATAGTATTAGGAGGTTATTTAAGCATTCAATAGAGAAAGGATCCTGCAGTCAGCTAAAGAATTAATATAAAAGCCCCTAACTGTCTATAGGAAGGATAGGCAGTTAGTTAGACAGAATTAAATAGGGGAGTGGGACCTTAGGACCATTTAATAGGTCCCTAAGCACCACTCCCTGACTATCTTACAAGTTCTATCACATATCTATCTTTATTAAATTTATATATAAATATCTATTTAATAGATAGTATCTTTAATTTTTTTACTTTTAATTTATTAACTTTCTAATAAATTTCTTTATTCTTAATAATTTTTACTTCTATTAAGCATACTTAAATAAATTTATTCTTTAATAAGTATTTAAATATAATATTTTATATTTCTAATACTGCTGGCAGCTTATTTTAATAATAATATTATTATTAAGGTTGCTATATTATACTAATATTAAATATTATTAGAATATCTATAGATTCTATAGGCTCTCTAGTATAATATACTATATAATTAAGGTTATTTTACTTTATATAATTTTATCTTTCTTATATAATATTTAAGATATTTATTTTATTTCTAGATCTTTAATAGATTTACAGCTCTTTATTATATTATACTAGTATAAGATTTCTATCTTTATCTCTATTTTTTAAATTTATAGTAGCTGGTATACTTATATTTTAACTTTATATTATTAATATTTTATTATTTTCTTCTCATTCTTTAGATAATTAATACTATTTCTAGAATAGCTTATAAAAGGCTTTTATAGATTCTTTCTATTCTATTAAATTTTTTAATAAATTAAATAGTAAATAGCTTAATAAATTATTTTATTAATAATTTTTAATAATTCTTTCTTCTATAACTTTAATATACTTACTTCTAATTAGCTCTAGTATTAGTATTAATCTAGATATAGATAAAGTTAGTAATATAATTATTTTAATTTTTATTTTAATTTATAGAGCTTCTATTAAAGATTTATTTTATAAGAATTATATTAGATTACCCTCTTTAACTTTATCTTTATCTTTTAACTTATTAAATAGCTCTTTATTAATATTTTTATACTATTATCTTTAATGGAGTGGTATAGATAGTATTATTATTTATATATAAGATTTTAATAATTCTATTATAATTAGATTTTTAATAAATAACTATTTTAAATTATATAGTTAATCTTTATTAAAAATAATATTTCTTAATTTATCTACTTTCTATTATTTAAATATCTAAATTTTCTATATATTTAATACTTTATATTCTACTAGATAGTTAATTAATATCTATAATAATATTTTATCCTTCTTTTTAATATCTAGATTTCTTATATATATTTACTAGATTTAGCTTAATTCTATATATTAATTTATATAGGGTCTTCTACTTTAGAGCCTTTATTAAAATTTAATTTAATAAATAAATAGTCTATTTTACTATATATAATTATATATTCTACAGGAGCTTTACTTTATATAGAAAATATTATATTCTTATTAGAATTATACTATTAAATTATTCTATAGAGCTATTTTAATTAAGTATTTTATAAATAGATTAATAATAAAAGATGTCTCTCTTATAAATTAGCTATTTTTATTTATTTTTTAATATTTATTTTCTATTAAATTTAAATACTTTAATTATATAATTCTATTAATTCTTAATTATATTAGTAAAGTCTTTGACTATATAAATTAATATATTTTTTATAATTAATATATAGATAAATTGCATTCAGCTATATTTATTATAGAAATAGATAATTTATTTATCTCTATTATATCTAGCCTATATATAGATTAGATTAAAATAAATTCTTTTAAATAAAGTTTTTACCTTTATTTCCATCCTTTAAGATAATTAGATAATTATATTTAATATCTTATATATTTTATAGTTCTTAGAGGTTTTAAAATTATTCTAATTAGTAATTATTATATTTTAATAGCTTTAAATAAATATTTTAATACTTTATAATTAGTATATTTTAATTATTTATATTATTATTTTATATCTTCTACTAGTTATAGTGGCTTTATTAACTTTCTTTTAATTTATTTAATTATAAATACTTCCTTCTATTATAATTAATTTAGTATATATTTAATTACTTATAGTTAATATATCTTCTTTAATTTAAAGACTTTTTATCTATTCTTTTAAATTATATTATTATTAAAATCTATACTAAGTCCTGCTTCTTTTAACTTATATAATAATATTAAATTTATATAAAATTCTAGCATGTATACCATATTCTATAGGATTATCTTTAAATTTAATATTCTATAATTTAACTATATTACTACTATTTTAATATCTTATATATTAAATGTCTCTTTATTTATTAGTATATTTAAATAATTACTATTTAGAATATAATTAGTGAAATAGAATATATTATTATAGATATAAATTATTACTTTTAAATCTAATATAAAGTTATCTTAGAGCTTATATACTATCTTTAGTATAAATTCTATATAAATTAGTAGTGATTTATTAGTAACTATTATAATAATATCTTTATTATTTTTATTTTTATTTTTATCTCTATTTAGTATGCTTTAAAGCTTTCTTCTAAAAGATATAATATATTTTACTATTCTTTTAATTTTTACTTTAATATCTAGCTATAATTTCTATATTTTAAGCCTTCTAAAGCTATTTAGGTAATAGTAATTCTTTAACTAATGTTTTATTCTATATATATATAGATAATTATTATTTTTATTATTAAATCCTTTATTTAAATCTTTAATAGTTTCTTTATTATTCTCTTTTAAATTATCTAATATTCTTTTAAATATAGTATATATAGACTTGGAGTAATATCCTTTATTTATTATTAATATATTATTAATATATCTTCTAAAGAGGACTATTAATTTTAATAATATTATATCTTTATCTCTCTATAGAAGATTAATATAGATATTTATTTATATTAGAGTATATTAATTAATTACTAATAAAAAATCTTATATAGTATTTTATTTATTAATTTCTAGAATTTTCTAATTTACTTCTTTATAATAAGTGACTTTAAAGGCTATTATTTATTTAAATATATTTTAATTTTTTATTAATATTATCTTTACTATATTATATTTCCTCTATATAATCCTTTCTTATTATTTTATTAATAAAATTATCTACTTCTTAAGTAACTGTAGACTTTTATAGATTATTTTATTAATAATATAGTAGTATAATACTCTATTAACTATTATTTAAATTATTTATAATATATTAGTAATTTCTTATTAGTATTCTTAATATTCTTTCTTCTAATAAATATATAAACTCCATTAGTCCTTTTCTTATTCTTTAAATATATTATTTAGAATTATTAAATATTTAAAAGCCATCAGTAATTTATTTACTTTAATATTTAAATTAATATACTTCTATATATTTTTTATCTTTATAAAAGTTACTATATTATTAAACTATATCTACTAGTCATCTTATTTTAAAAGTATGGCTTAGACCTTTATAGCAGTAAATTCTATTATTAATTTCTATAAAATATTAATATATTATATTTATAATAGATTTAAAGATGTTTTAATACTATATTACTACTAAGATACTTTAAAAAAGGCTTTTCTATATATATTAAGAAAGGTATAAATAGCTTAGAAATATTTAGTAATTTATATAGCTAACTAGACTTATAACTATTAAATAGAGTAGTGCTTTTCTACAGTTAAATCTGTATATTTTAAAATTATAATATTAAAGATCTTATTCTTCTAAATTACCTATTCTAGAGCTTACTTAAATATATAAAGCTTTATAAAGCTATTCTATACTAGTATAAAGCTATATTACCATATTTAGATAATGAATGTTCTGTATTTTAACTTATTATCCTGTATTTTTAGAGTCAAAGGATTGCGCCATTGTGTTGAGATGTTGATGTATCATATTTGGGATGGAATTGGGATGGCTTTGCTTAGGATTCCAGTGTCATTCGCCTTGGCGATATCTACCCGATATTTCGTCATTTCCGACAAATATCAAGTGCTTCCTACTTATTAATAGTCTCTTAAGCAAGCCTTTAACCTTCTTTAGCTACTAGAATGCCTCCAGAGGCTATACAAACCTTCTTTATCTCTTATTTTCATTTTTAATAGGCATTAGCCTCCTAGAGTTGCTTAACTTCATACTTTAAAAGTAAAGTATTTTCCATAGCAAGCTGGCATCCTTTAATAACTTTATTAACTACTTGAGTAATTAAGCTTAGTGGAGACCTTATATACTGTATCTGGAATTATTAGATTAAAGTAGCTTATTTTTAAAGATTTTTTATAAGTTTTAAAGTCTCTCCAGTCCAACTAGATGAGCTATAGCTATGAGAACTGTTAGGGATTCTAGGCACTAGGATAGAATCACTAGACTAAATAAAAGGTATAAGTTGACTGATCAACAGATCAGTCACTCTAGTGCCCTATATAGCCACAATGGCACTGCCTGAGTCTTATAATGGGCACTGTCCCATAACAAGAACTACCTGGAGGTGTAAGTATAGAGTAGATTAATAAATCTTTAAATATATATTTAGGATTATATAGTACTAATCTACTTTTTAAAAAGTTACTGCCTATATTGGTTGTAGTAAAGATTTAAGGCTGAATTTTTTAATAGATTTGCAAGAAATCAGTCTTTTTAATATAATTAATACCATTCTATATAAAGTCTTATATATATTATCTATATAGTTATTTTAATAGTTTAAAATAAGTTACATTAAATAGTTAAAGTAAATGAGAGGAGTAAGGTAATAGATAGAGAGGTATAATCTTATTTTCTATATAAAAGTAATTAAATTAAGTAGTTATATGGCTTCTATTATTATTAAGAATTAGAAGTTAATATTATTAATTAACTTAACATGCTTATTAAAGACCTCTTTAAACTATAAAGTATCTAGATTATTATTAGTCCATTTATTATTACTTAATCTAATTATTTAATTACCTAATAGATTTATATACTATATAGATAGGTGTTGCTTGTCTGCTAGAATTATTAATAAAAGTAGAAGTTAACTAGTTACTTAAATAGCTTTAATAATAGTAACTTACTTCTAATTATCTAGTTAAATTGCTTTGATATGGCTTTAAACTTAAGATATAATAATCTTTTAAAAATTAATAAATAATTAAAATTAGAAAATATTAAAAAGCTTTTTTACCTTGCAAGTTAATATTATACTTATAGAAAATCCAGTTTTATTAAAATTATAGATATCTTATTCTAAAATACCATATTTTATAATAGTATTTTAAACTAAAGTAAATTAAAATTAAATTATCTTTGAATCTTTACCTTTAACATGTTAATAATCATATTTTTAGATATATTTAACTTTTAAATTAGAATGTTTTTTAATTTAATAGTTGACCCAATTCTTTCTAATATAGGCAGATATTTTAACTTAATTTTAAAATAGAATAAATGCCATATTATATATATAATTAAGCTAGGGTGGTAGGCCCCATTAATCTGTAGATTATATTTAATTATATAGAATAGATTTTTTTATTAAAGTAAGTTTTTAACTATTTAATATAGAATCTATATAGGAGGTGTGTTCTAAAAGCTAATAAGTAAGTATACTCTTTAGTATATTATAGGCCTTGGCAGCTGCCTAAATACTCTTAATTTCATTATTCTTAACAGCTTAGATAGTAAGTAATAATCTGCCTTCTTACTCAATTAAATTATTTGCCATGTGATGGTTGAATAGCTTTAGAGTTATATAGAATTGTAAATTTTAGGGATGCATGTCCCATTTAATGGTGTGTCCTGCTCAGTGGTGGATTACATTATAATTAGATAATTATTAATAAAGAGATAATTATATTTTATAATTAATTTAAGTCTAAATATTTTAAATATTAATTAAGACTAGTTCTTTTTACTAGAATTAAAGAAATCTTTTTAATCTATATAGTACTTTAAAAAGTAGCTATATCTTTTCTTTTCTATTATATTTATTAAGAATTTAATAGTATATTTTTTTATCTATTAGAGTATTTAGAATATATTTATAGTATCTTTTTATAATATATTAAATCTAAATATAATAGCTAGTATTATTATTATTTTAAATATATTTATTATAAAAATTACAGCTCTTTTCTTTATATAATTTTATATTTAAAGGTTATCTTATATATATAATTATACTTTTATCTTTATATAATATTTATCTTTATTAAATTTATATATAAATATCTATTTAATAGATAGTATTTTAACTCTTTTACTTCTAATTTATTAATCTTTTAATAAATTTTTTTATTCTTAATAGTCTTTACTTCTATTATACATGCTTAAATAAATTTATTTTTTAATAAATATTTAAATATAATATTTTATATTTCTAGTACTATTAGCAGCTTATTTTAATAATAATATTATTATTAGGGTTACTATATTATATTAATATTAAATATTAATAGAATATATATAGATTTATAATAGGAAGCTAAAAGTGCTTTATTTATCTATATTAAAGTATTCTAGACCTAGACTATAAGATTGAGATAATTATTATATAATATATTAATATTATAAGAGTATTAAGCTACCTTTAAGAGGCTCTAGATATAATATTAGATTAATATTAAATAGTTAGTAAGTAGAGAATATAAAAGGATGTAAAAGCCCTATTTAAGTTAGAAGGGAATCTTTCTAATTCTATAAGAATTAATCTTTATATATAAGAGATAAAAAATTTTAAATATTTAAACTATTTAATTAGTCTATTTAAATAGCTTATCTATTCCTAATTTATACTGTATTGTCTATTATAGATCTATATTTAATTTCTTATCTAATTAATAGAATATCTATTTAATAATTAAATATCTCTAATAATTCTAATTTTTTATTTTAGCTACTTTAAGAATTAAAATATTATTATTTAGAATTACTTCAATAGATATTATATTTTAGTAGAATTATTTTCTATCTAAAAGATTTTTAACTCTAAGCTTTATAGAATTAATTAAATTACTAGAATAAAAAATTAATTAAATAGCTAAACTATTAAAAAAATAATAAATAAGAATCTTAACTAGTTTAAGCCTTTTTATAATTTTAAATAAGAAAATAAAGCTAAATAGAGACTCTTTAATTTATAAAATAAATTAAGAATAAAAAATTTATAACTATAATTATATTTAGAAATATATATTACTTTATAATAAATACTAGTATTTAAAAGAGATTTAAATAGCTTGAAGAGCTTTAATATATCTTTAATAATTATTTAAAAAGTATTAATACTAATAAAAGAAGAGTTTAAGTAGTACTATTAAAAATAGAATTAAAATATTAAATAAAATAATATAGCTACCTGCAAGGAAAGAAAGAAGAAAGATTAAAAATAGAATAATTTTAAAGTATATTTAAAGAATTAATTAAAAAACTTCTATAAAATAAAGTAATATTAGCATCTAATCTTATAAAGAAGATTAATTAAATCTAATAATAAATTAGCTAAACTTCTACTAAATTTAATAGTTATTTTAAATTATTAGAAAATAATTTTCTTTAAAAATTTAAATTAAAGTATATTTTAAACTTCTATATTAAATTACTTCTAGAACTTAATAAATATATAGAAAAATATATAATAGACTTACTATAAAATTAAAAGAAGATAATTATTATTATAATCTATTATTATATATAATCTTATAATATTCTAATATTTTAAATAGAAAAGTAAAGATATATAAGCAGATAAAAAATCTTTAAAATAGTCTAAATATATTTATAACTTCTTATATTAAAGTTATTATTATATTAAAAGTAGAGAGGAGCCTTAAAAGTAATATAAAAAATATTATTAATATAAATATAAAGAAAAAATAAAGAGATATTAAAAGTTAAGTATTAAGAAAATAAAAAATAAAATAAAATTAAAGTTTTTAAATAAAGGCACCTCATTAAAATTTTATTAGAAGAGATAAGAATTCTTTAATCTATATTATTTATAAAAATAGAAATTATTTTATATAAAGATATCTCTAATAAATATTTATTTAAGAAATATATATAGAGGGATCTATAATTAGAATAGTTATTTAAAAATTATTTATTTAATAATTAAAAGATTTATTCTCTTTAAAAATACTCTTTAATTATTCTAATTTTAACTCTATATTTATCTTCTTTTTAAGAAATTAATAAATTATAGTAAGCTAAAGTAAAGATTTCTTTATTTAATTTATTTAATTATAAAAATAATATTAAGAATATATATAAAAATCTATATTTAAAATAATATTAAAAAATATATAGATCTAGATACTAGCATTAAAATAAATATAATTAATTAAAGTTTATAAAGAAATACTACTTTTAATAAGCTAAACTATCTATTTTAATTTTAAAAGTAGTAAATAAATTAAAAATTTATATTTAAAGTATATAGAATATCCTACTTATTCTAATTAATTTATAAGAGATTAATTATAATATTAAAAGATCTTATACTATAATTAAATAGAATTCTAATAAGAAAGGACGTCTAATTTTATTATTAATTATAATTTTAAAAGACCTTTAAATCTATCTAGCCCTATAGAGAAATTAATAATAATTTAAAATAATCTTTTTAAAAATTTTACCTATTTAAAAATTTATAAAGAAATATTAAAATAAGATGTATATCTTTATTATAATAAGAATATTAAAACTTAAATAATTTATTAGTAATAGAATTATAATTCTTTTAAATTAAATAAAAGTAAGAGAGATACTAAAGATAATAAGATATATAAAATATATTAATTAGAGAATAAATCTCTAATTAATTAGCTAGTTATACTATTAGAATATTAATAAAATTAAATTTAATAAATTATCTCTCTATATATATTAATTTAATAATATATTATTTTTATTAACTTACTATTAAAATATTACTTTAAAGCTATATTTTAAAATAATTCTTTATTTATTAATAATAGTACTATTTTAAAATATTTAATATAGTTATAAAAAATAGTATCTAATAAATAATTATATAGTAAAAAAGTTCTAATATAGAAGTAAATATTAGTATAATAAAGAATAGTATAAATTATAATATTAATAAAAATTAGCTAATAAAGGGAGGTATAATTATAATAAAAAATTAAAAATACTTTATTTATCTATATTAAAATAACTTATTAAAAGTACTCTATTTATCTATATTAGAGTATTTTAAATTTAAATTATAAGAATAAAATAATTATTATATAATATATTAATATTATAAAGATATTAAGCTACCTCTAAGAAACTCTAAATATAATATTAGATTAATATTAAATAGCTGTTAATAGCTAGTAGATAAAGAATATAAAAAGATGTAAAAATCCTATTTAAATTAAAAGGAGAATCTCTTTAATTCTATAAAAATTAATCTCTATATTTAAAAGATGAAAAGCTTTAAGCATTTAAACTCTTTGATTAATCTATTTAAAATAGCTTATCTATTCTTAATTCATACTAGTACTATTCTCTATTAAAGATTCATATCTAATTCCTTATCTAATTAATGGAATGTCTCCCTGACAACAATTAGATATTTCTAATAATTATAATTTATTATTATTTAAATTATTTTAGTAAAAAATATTATATCTTAATAAAGTTAGATAGGAACCCTCTAGATTATAAGATATTTTTAAATTAAAATTAAAAGATTTATAGCTTTATAAGAATATTATACTAAAAATATATAGAATCTTACTATAAATATTAATATTTAGAAGAGATTTAAATAGCTTGAAAAGCTCTAGTTTATCTTTAATAACTACTTAGAAAATATTAATAACAATAGAAAGAAGATTAGAGCAATATTATTAAAAATAAGCTTTAAATATTAAATAAAATAATATAATTATTTAAAAGGGAAGGAGCTAGGAGAGAAATTAGAAATAAAATAATTATAAAGTAAATTAAAAATAGACTATAAATCTCTTATAAATTAAAGTAATATTAATATTCAACCTTATAAAAATTATTTAAATTTAATAATAGATTAGTCAAACTTCTCATAATTTAAATAATTATTTTATATTATTAAAAGATAATTTTTCTTAGAAATCTAAAGTAGAATATATTTTAAACTTTTATATTAAATTATTTCTAAAGCTTAATAAATATATAAAGAAATATATAATAAACTTACTATAAAATTAAAATAAGATGGTTGCTACTATAATTTATTATTATAATTCTATAATATCTCTATATATTAAATAGAAAATTAAAAAAATATTTATAGGAATAAAAAGTATAAAGAGTTATTAAAATAGTCTAAATATATATATATTTTTTTTATTATATTAGAGATATTATTATATAGAAAGCAAGAAGAGGCTTTAAGAGTAATATAAAGGATATTATTAATATTAACATAAAGAGAAAATAAGAATATTGGAAATTAAATATTAAGAAAATAAAAAATAAAAAAATTATTAAAGCTTTTATTAGAATGATAAAATATTGGGTAGATATTGCTAAGATAAATGATACTAGAATTTTAAGTAAAGCCATCCTAATTCCATCCTGAATATAATATATTAACACCTCAACATGATAGTACAATTCTTTGACTCTAAAATATAGAGTATTTATTATCCTAATATAGTAATATAGCTTTATATACTTAAATAAGCTCTAGAATAGGTAGTTTAGAATAAGATCTTTAATATAATAATCTTAAAGTATATAGATTTAGATATAGAAAATACTACTTTATTTAATAGTTATAAGTCTAGTTAGCTATATAAATTATTAAATAACCTCTAGTTATTTATATCTTTCTTAATATATATAAAAAGCCTTTTATAAAGCATCTTAATATTAAAATACCTTTAAATTTATTATAAATATAACATAATAATATTCTATAAAAATTAATAAATAATCTACTACTATAAAGGTTTAAGTTATCCTCTCAGAGTAAGATAATTAATAGATATAGTCTAATATAGTAGTTCTTATAAAAATAAGAGATATATAAGAGTATATTAATCTAGATATTAAAGTAGAAGTATTTTTTATTATTAATTTTTTTATAAAATATTGAGTTAAAATAATTCTATAGAGCAATCTAATAATATAATTATATTAAGAATATAATACTTTTTATATAAAGTAAAGCTTCTATAGAATATATAATTATATATAGTAAAATAGACTGCTTATTTATTAAATTAAATTTTTATAAAGATTCTAAAGTAAAACCCTATATAAATTAATATATAGAATTAAGTTAAATCTAGTAAATATATATATGTTTAAATATCAGATATATATAAGGAATCTAGATATTAAAAAAGAAAATAAAATATTATTATAGATATTAATTAGCTATCTAGTAGAATATAAAATATTAAATATATAGAAAATACAGATATCTAAATAATAAAAAGTAGATAAATTAAGAGATATTATCTTTAATAAAGATTAACTATTTAATTTAAAATAGTTATTTATTAAGGATTAATTATAGTAGAATTATTAAAATTTTATATATAGATAGTAATACCCTATCTTTATTTATTCTATATAGTAATTTAATAAAGTATAAGCTCTATTTATTCTTCTATAATATTTCTCTTAATTAAGATTATCTTTTATCTTTACTATAACTATTAATAATTTTTTTTTTAAAATTTTAAAAAAGAATAATCATCAGCGCATTTTTTATATTTATTATTATAATATTTAAATATAGAGCCTCTAATAAATCTTCTAGTTTATTATTTATATAAGATAGTAATCTAGATAAAATATTAAATATAATATTTAACTTTTCTAGCTTGTATAAGATTATAATCCTAAATTATTAAATATATAATAAGTGTAATAAGCTTATAGCTTAATGAAGTCTGATGGAATTAGTGATTAATCTAAGTTATTCTTCTCTAAGCTACGTAAGAAGCTCTAATATATGTATATATAAAGCAGTATATAGTGAGATGATAGAATAGCTAAAGGTGGTAGTAATATAGAAGCAAGATGGCAGTAACTAAATACTATAAGATATTATTATATATCCCCCTCATTTTAACAAGCTTATTGCTAAGTTGAAACGCCATAAAATAATGAAAGAAAATGGAAGAAAAGAAGAGAAATAAATAAATTAAAATAGTCTGGCAATGATTTAAATAAGTAAAAATAATAAATAAAAATAAGGAAGTTTGACCATATTAATATATATATTATATTTTCCTACCTTTCTTTCTACATTTCTTTATTAATTAAAGTCCTTAAAAAACTCTATTCTTATATTTCTCAATCAACTCCTTTACATCCTGCAGATCTCTTATATTATATTATTAATTATACTTGTCTCTATAACCCTTTTATTTTATTAAGTATTTTATAGTATATTCTTTAGTATCTTTATTTAAAAGCTTCTCTATTTTATAACTATCTAGATCCTCTATATTATCTTCTCTTAAGATTAATCTGGGCTTAGGTAGTTCTCTATTAAAAGAATTATCTATAGAGTCTAGGCATGGCTCTAAATATACTATAGAAATAATATTATATATTTTCTATTCTATTAGAAAATTTAGCTTGTAAGTTAAAGGTCCTACTTTCTTAATTATTTTAAATAGTCTAGTAAATTAATTATTTATTTTTTTTAAATATTACTAAAATCTTATAACTATTATATAGATATAGCATAACACTTTTTCTTTTTATAAATTAAATTAACTTGTATATTTAGTTATAGTAGTATCTTATAATAAGTTATACTAGATTTAATACTTTACTTATTTTAACTCTAGATATAAATAATTAAACTATATTTATACCTTAAAGGCCTAATTCTAAACTTAATATAGATTTTAATTTACAGCTATATATAACTTTATATAGTAAATACTTAATAAATATACTAATAATAGTATTTAATATACTCTATAATTGTAGTAGTACTGCTGGCTATTTCTTAATTTTATTAAGTACTATAATTATATATTAAAGAAATATTTCTATTATCTAATTAGATTATTCTAACTAACTATCTATCTATATATAGTATATAGTAGTATATTATATCTTAATTTTTAGCTTTTTAAATATTACTTACTATAATTTTAATATAAATTTTATATTTCTATTTAATATAATAACTCATGGTAATCCCTAGTTAGCTTTAGCTAGATTAATAAATAATATATTTATCTAGTTTAAAATAATTTATATAATATTTCCTAGAATAACTTATATAGCCTTACTATATATATTAGTAATAGATATAATTATATTATATATATTATTAATTCTATCTTTATTTAATAATATAATTACTTCTGATGAAAGGCTATTAATAATATTTATTAATATTATATAGAAAATGATAGATGATGCTAATATAGATTATAATATTCTATAGAATTTATATCTAGATATATACTTCTTTCTATACTCTATATAGTATTATATATAGAGTTTAATATTTTTCTTTATTTTTAAAAAGACTATTCTATTAAAATTTTATATAGTTCTCTTAATTTCTAGATATTCTTATTTATTATATATAAGTTATAAGGTTTCCTTTATATAATTAAATAATAGATAAAGGACTTAATCTACTTCTATTAATATATCTACTAATTTATTATATTCTACTAAAAAGATAATTCCTTTCTAATCTATTTAATATAATAGTTTGACTGGATATTCCTTCTCTTTATTTTTCTTTAATATTTCTTTAAGTTATAACTATTTTTAATTCTTTTTATATTCTTTAATAATCTTTTTCTTAAAACTTTATAATAGGGTAACTATTAGAGTGCTTCTTATATTCTTAATATTAATATATAAAATTTTTAATAAGTTCTCTAGATTATCTTTTATATATAAAAATAATTTTAATAAAGTATCTAGTATAATATTTAACTTCTCTAATTTATATAAGATTATAATTTTAAATTGCTGAATATATATTAATACTCTTATTAAGTATAGATTTAATTTATCTATTACTATTATCTATAGTATTATTTATTTTATAATTTATATAGAGCTTATATAATCTATAAATATAATAATCTCTTTCTAGTTTAATTCTATTATATAATAAATTTTTTAAATTATCTAGATAAGACCTACTATTTTTAATTTTATTAGCTAGTAATTTTTCTCTAAATTTCTTAATAAGTAATTAAGGAATAATATTAATTTAATAATATTTAATATTAAAAGATTTAGGCTAATCTTTTACTATAATATCTTAATATAAAATATTATTATATTATATTTATACTTCTTATTTAAGTTTATGTCAATAAATAAATATTCATTAATATTATAGTAATTTAATAGAATTAGATTCTTAAAATAGAATTATATATTATTAAAGGCCTCTCTTTCTTTATCTATTATTATACTTAATTTCATTCTTTTTATATATCTTTTTCTTACTGCCTTTTTTCCTTAAAAGTTTAGAACTAACTAATTTAAATATATCTTTTATTTCTATAGGGGGCATATTTTACTGTATAGAATAGTATATTATTAATTAATTATTCTATTATTTTAATATATATATTTAAATCTGCTAAATCTATTAAAAATTATAGACTATTTAGGGCTTCTAGCTTTACTTCTACTATAGTAAATTTTAATAATAATACTTTCTTTTCTAGTAACTTTATTAAAGGGAAATCTAGAAAGGTTTTCTTTAAATTTAATATTATTTAATATTTTTAACATCTTTTTAGAAATTTCTTAAAGTATATTAGATATTTATCTAGTATTATTAAATATATAATAAAGTTATTAATATATATATATATAAATTATTATATATTCTAAAATTTATTATTAATTTATCTTTATACATGCACCACTAAATTAATATATTTTATTAGATAATTATTAATACTTCTTATTCTTAATATAATATAACTTCTATAAAGTAGTATAAATCTTTACTTAATAGCCATTAATAGAATATAAATATTATATTTATTATTAATAAATATTTTAAATTAGTTATCTCTGCAATAATTTCCTCTTAACTTAGAATTAAATATATATTCTTTATTACTTCTATATTTAATTTATAAATATTAATTACTAATTACCTTATTATTTTATCTATTTCTCTAAAGTATTAAATTATAAGAATTAATTATTTTATTAAAATAGTTATATTTGACCACTTTATATAGCTCTATTTATAAAGTTTATTAAAGATAGTATTAATTCTAATTTTATTATATTATATATAAGGGTATATTTTAATTATATATTATTTAAATCTATCTTTTTATTCTTTTTTTAATTATATCTTCATCTTTTCATTTTCTATAATTTATATTAGTTCCTCATTTATCCAGACACTAGTATATTTATTAACTAGTTTTTAATATTTATCTATAATAGATTTATTTTTATATACTATAACACTGTTGGATAATATAGTTATATTATTATAATTTAATAATTTTAATATACTAAAATTTAAGAATACTATTATTTTTAATAATATTTTAATAAGATAAAATACATATTAGAGTTCTTATTCCCTAAATAATAATTATTCTATTATCTATAAGAATAATTCAAGAAATAATTATTATAATCTATATTATATTTATAGTTATTATTATAATATCCACATCTACAGCCCCTTTAATATATATTATTATAGTATTTATTATAAATATTATTATAGTATCTATCATAGTTGTTATAATAATTATTATAATAATTATTATATCTATATAAAGCTTCCATTTTATTTATAAATTTATTATATTAATTTATCTATTTGTAATTTAATGGTACTATAAATTATATAAATATTATATCTTTCTCTAACTTATCTACTTCTATAATTTTAATCTAAATTTCTCCATATTTAAAGAACTAATAAAAATTCTATATTACTTTTATTATATAATTTACTAGTATAGATATTATTAAAATATATAATTAAACTAGTTTCTATATTTTAATATTAGTAATTATATACCTGATATTATCTAATTTTAAATATACTAAATTTAATAATAATTTAAATTATTAATACTAATTCTTAATATTCTATATATAAATTAAATCACATCTTATTATCTTATTTAGTTTAATATTTCATTATCTAGTAGCTTCCCCTCTAAAATAATTATTTAAGTTAATATTTATTAGATTTCTTTTAATTGTGCTGTAACTTATAATTAATTTATAAATATATAAATAGATCTATAGTTTTACTTATTTTGATTATTAATAGTATTACTAGAATCCTAATTTATTAGTATATTAGGATAAAAAAACCCTATATTTTATACTCTCTAGTAGTTATTAGATATACAATTTATCTTATATTATTATTATTATTATTTCTATCAGCCCTTACTACTATATTTATAGTATAATATTTATTAAAGGCCTGTATTATCTAGTAGACTATAGTTACTATTTTAGTTATTTATTATATATTTAACTCTATTTAGGGAACCCCTTATTTATTATTACCTATATTTAAATTTAAGAAAATTTCAACTTTTATACTAGATAAATAATTAAATTAGCTAGTAGTATCTTTAATATATTATAGATTCCTTTCTATAATTTATAACTCTACTTCTAGTAAGAATATGATATACTCTATCTCTATAATTAATATAAAATATTTAATAGGTTATAGTTACTCTATAGAAAATAAATTTTAAAAAAGTTCTTATTGTTACTTTTCTTTTAATAAAGAATTATCTTTCTATAATAATTAATATAATATTAATCTATATTCTAGTCTTAATGCTTGCAGAATTACACTTAGAATATTTATTAATAGTAGAGGTATTATTAATATTAATTAAATTAGATTAGAGCTTAATATTATTTATCTTTCTTAACTTTTTAATTTAATTATTATTATTTCTATCATTAAGGTAATTTTTAATATAAAGAAATTTATTAGGTCACATGCTATTTAGAGTGTTATAAGTAATTATAATATATTTATTTTTATTATCCTTGAAAATAAAGATGGGGTTTTAGCTCTTAAATTTTTCTTCTTTAGTAATTTATCAACTACTCTTCTATAACTTTATAAAAACTATATATAATATTTATAAGGCACCATAATCAAGACTTATATATAACTACTCTTGTAAAGGGTGGGCTGATTAGGTAATCAGCCCATAGATATAAAAAGAGGCTTTGCAAAAAATATTGCCAGAATTAACAAGAATCTTACCTACAAGGATACCCCGACATTTTATCCTCTTGTAAATAGTTGTCTTATTTATCATATTAGTCATACCCTTAACCCAAGCTGCTATAAGCATCTTATAAGATTCTCACCAAAAGTAGTAGCAAGAATAATAAAATAAATATTATAAAGTTAAGGAAAGAGTTAAAACTTATTATAATAATTAATAAGAGTAATTAAGATGTACTTATAAATATAATA
Organism: Aspergillus haitiensis; assembly: GCA_027569155.1. NCBI lineage: Eukaryota > Fungi > Ascomycota > Eurotiomycetes > Eurotiales > Aspergillaceae > Aspergillus > Aspergillus haitiensis. Next base: position 433,468 of record JAPDEO010000001.1, on the reverse strand, counting down.
TATAAATAATAATAGAGAGTTAAAATATAATTAAGATAAATTAAATAAAATAACTTATATAGTAAATTTCTAGAAATCATTATAAATAAAGATTTAGATAATAAGGACTTTCAGTTAATAAAGAAAATTAATAATAGAATATTAAAAGAAGATATTAATAATTAAATATAATATATTTTTAAATAGCTTAGAAGTAACTTCTTATAGTATATTAAAAAATTATAAGAGATATTAGAATAGTATTTATATTAATATATATATTATTAAATAAAAGATAAGTATTAATTAGACTACTTAAAGAAGTATAATAACTATCTAAGATATTATTAAATCTATTAATAAAATAATATAGATTATCATCAGATTACTTATTATAATTATGCTAGAGGTTATCTCCTACAAACTAGGGCTAATCAGTCTACCAACTAATAGGAAGGTAAATATAGGAAATGGATATTTTAAATAATAGTTTATAAGATAAGATTATGTAATAAAATAGCTAGTTAAGAAATAAATAGTAGAGTTATTTATAAATAATTTAGCTACTTAATAAATAGTTAGGCTATTCAAGCTACTCAAGCTATTTAGAAAATTAAGAAATATATAAAAATACTTATTACTATATATAAATAGACTTTAATTGCTTATACTTAAATTATAATTATAATTTAATTATTAAGTTAGTAATTAAAGGTACTTTACTAGATTAACTTAGCTATATTATAATTAATAGTAAAAGTATATATACTTCTACTAGTCCTCTAGAGATTAGAAGTTATCTAAAATATAGAATATTATAGTAGTAAGTATTAAAGTTTTAAAAAGTTTATTCTTAATTTAAATATTAAATTAGTTATAGAACTTACCTAATTAAATTAGAATTAAAAATCTTAAGATTTTCTAAAGGATTTTATAACATTTCAAGTACTAGTTAGTATAAATTAAGTTTAGATTAAAATTAAGATACTATTTAATTAATATTAAATTTAGGAATAAGAGATATAAATAATTTAAAATAAAAATAACTTTATAAATATCTTAATAGTCAGCACCTAGTATATAAGAGCTTATTAATATTGTTAATTAACTATAAGTAAGAATCAGCAAGCTTGAAGTATTTAATAATAGCTGAACTAAATAACTATAAAAAGAACTTATTAATATAAAAGAATAAATAAGTAAAAAGGATTTAAAATTATAATTATTAGAATTATTTAATAGTACTTAAGAAAAATTATAATACTTTTTTATATAATTTAATATTTATATTAATATTAATAAGGATAGATTTAAAATAGAAGTAAAAAAGATTATATTTACCTCTATATATTTTAAAGAATTAATATATAAATAATTTAAATATTTTATAAGAGACTATCTTAATAATAAGAATATTAATAATATTAATGATAATATTACTATAATCTTTAAAAGTTATAAGAAATTTAAGAAAGAATTTGAAGATATATATAGAGATATTAATACTATTAAATAAATAAAATAGAATCTATAATAATTATATAATAGAAATAATATTATAAAATATATTTTAGAATTTAGATAACTTATATTATAAATAGAATAAAATAATAAAGTACTAATAGTATAGTTTAAAATAGAAGTAGAGTTAAGAATATAAAATAGAATAATTATTCTTAATTAATCTAAAATATTTAAAGATCTTATTAGAACTTATAAATAAATTAATAGTTAATTAAAAGACTTTAAAAAAAAAAAAAGTAATATTATATAAGAAATTAATAATTTTAATCTAATAAATAATAGAATACTAAAAAGGAAAAAGACTTTTATAGATTTAGATTAATAAAATTTAATATAATACTTTTTAAGAAAGAAAGAGAATAATACTATAGTAATAAGTTATATTATAATTATAGAAAATTAAATTATATATTTAAAGACTATTAATAAGGAAAAAATAATAAATTAGGAAAATATTAATTAAAGTTAAATTAAAAGAAAATTAAAAAGTCTAAAGAGGTCTAGACTATATTTATATAGATTTATATTATAAATTATAAGATAAAAAAATATTTAATAAAGGATTAGAATATAAAGTTGCTGAAAGAATAGATAATATTAATAATAAATTAATAAAATAATTAGATAAATTATTATTAAAAGTAATAGTAGAAATAATAAGAGATTAAAAGTTATAAATTTAGAGAAAGAATTAAAATTTATAGTAATAATTAATAAAAGTAATTAAGATTTACTTCTAAGAATAGTATATAAATAATAATAGAATATTAAAATATAGTTAATTCAGATTAAAAAGAACTTATATAATAAATTTCTAGAAATTACTATAAATAAAAATTTAGATAATAAAGATTTTTAATTAATAAAGAAATCTAGTAATGCAATACTAGAAGAAGATATTAATAAATAAATATAATAAATTTTTAAATAATTTAGAAATAACCCCTTATAATATATTAAGGAACTATAAAAAATACTAGAATAGTATTTATATTAATTTATATATTATTAAATAGAGAATAAATACTAGTTAGATTATTTAAAAAGATATAAAAACCATCTAAAATATTATTATATTTATTAATAAAATAATATAAATTATTACTAATTTACTAAAGAAGCATTAAAGAAATAATAATAAAATAGAAATTATAGTATATATAATAAGATATAGTATGAATATATATATTATAATAAATAATTAAAGAGAAAAGAGAAATTAATACTAATTATAGTAGTAGATAAAAAATTAATTCTTAAAAAAAAAATAATATATACAATATATTTTATTATAATTAAAATTAAACAATATTTTAAATAATTAATTTTTCATATTCTATTAATTAAATATAATATTATACTCAATATACTATAATTATAAATTAGAAATCTAGTTATTAATTAATATATAGATAATATCTAAATAAAGAATAAAGAGATAAATTATAAAGAATAAAAGAATTTAATAGAAGCTATACTAGCAGCTATTAAATAATTATTAAAATATATATAAATTATTAATTAGAAAGAATAATAGAAAGGAATTAATATAATAATATTTAATATAGAAATTAAATAGCTAGTAAAAAGTAAAGAATATAAAATAATAGTAATTAATAAAAATATTATAGTTATATTATTAATGTATTATATATAAAAGATTTAAGAAAATCTTTAAGAAATTATAATAATTAAAATTATTTAAAAAAGAAGTATATAATTATATTATACTATTTAAAAAAGATATAAAGTTAATTATAAAGGTATTATATTCTATATTAAAAAGAGAGTTAGAGATATTTAAGAAATATATTAATAAATAATTTATTAAAGAAAATATTAGATCTTTAAAGTTACCAGTAGAATATAGAATACTATTTATAATAAAGAAAGATAGAATATTTAGATTATATATAAATTATTAATTACTTAATAATATTACTATTAAGGATTAATATTTATTATTACTTATATAGAAAATATAAGATATAATTAGAGAAGTAAAGATTTTTATTAAGTTAAATATTTTAAAAATATACTATTAGATATATATTATTAAAGAAGAAGAATAGAAAATAATATTTAAAATTAAATTTAAATATTATAAATATTTAATTATACTATTTAGACTCATTAATACACCTATATTATTTTAAAGATTTATTAATAAAATATTAAGAGAAATATAAGAAATTTATATATTAATATATTTAAATAATATACTTATCTTCTTAAAAATAAAAGTAATTTATATAAAATATATAAAAGAAGTACTATAAAAATTATAAATTATAAAATTATAATATAAATTATTAAAATATAAATTTTATATTATAAAAATAGAGTTTCTATAGTATTAGATCTTAATAAAAGAAATATATACTAAATAAAATAAAATCTAGATAATTAGAGATTAATCTATATTAATAAATTTATAAGAACTGCAGTAATATATTAGATTATTAAATTATTATTAATAATTTATAAAAGACTATTTTAAAATAATAAAATCTCTCTTTAAACTTATATAAAAAGATGTTAAGTTCATATAAATAAAGTAGTAAAAAGAAGTATTTAAAATAAGTAAAAATATAATAATAACTATAATTTATAATATAGAGTTAGAGATAATATTTAAAATAAATATATTAAACTATACTATAGATATATAAATAATTTAAAAAGATAAATAAGAAAGGATATAATCAATTATATTTTGTTTATAGAAATTTATATTAATAAAGTTAAATTATAATATTTATAATAAAAAATTACTTACTATAGTTACAGCATTTAAGTATTAAAGAATTTATTTTAAAATATTAAATAAATAATTACTATAAAATTAAATTATAAAAACCTTACTTACTTTATAATAACTAAAGAGTTAATAAAAAGATAAGTAAGATAAATTAAAATACTAATATAATATAATTATAGAATTATATATTATAAGAAAACTGAGAATAAATATATAAATATATTTAATAGAAGGTTAAATTATAATAAAAAAATTAAATTAAGCTATAAACAGCAATTTTAAAATATATTAATAATAGAATTATTTAATATAATATAGAACTAATCTTTATTATTATTATAATTATTAAAAAAGATTAAAAATTTTAGAATTAATTTAAAGTAATATAGGAAAATAATCAGCTATTAAATTATATAAATAATACTTAAAAATTAATAAAAGATAATAATATTATATATATTAAAGGATATATTATAGTATTTATAGCTATAGAGTTAGAAGTTATTATAAAATATTATAATAATTTAATGAGAATATTTAGAAGTTAATAAATTTATTAAATTAATTAAAAGATACTTCTATATTTTAAATATTAGATAAAAGATTATAGTATATATTAAAGATATAAAGAATATAATAAGAATAAAATAGTTTAATACTTATCTTATAGAGAAATATAATTAGTAAAAGTAATTAAGAGATTATAGAAATAAATTATAATAAATTATATTACTAAATTATCTATATTAGAAGGAAAGAACTTTATATTAATTATAATTAATAGATTTACTAAATATACATATATAATACTAATTAAGAAAATAAATAATATATATAGATTAGAAGTTATACTACTTAAATATATATTTATATATTATAGATTTTTAATAAAAATTATAAAAAATAGAGAAATATTATTTATATTAAAATTATAGAAATTATTTATAAAATAAATTAAAATAAAGTAGAAATACTTAATAGTATATTACTTATAAATTAATAAATAAAATATATTAATTAAATAATTAAGTAATATCTATATTATTATATTAATTACTAATAAAATAATTAAGTAGGATTATTATCTACAGTATAATTAATATATAATAATATAATAAGTTTAATAACTAAAGTATTATTATTCTTTATAAATTATAAATATAATATAAGAATGCTAGAAGACCTATTTGAAGAAAAATTAAAAGTAGAAAGTATAATATAGATAATAATAAAGTTAAAAGAGATTTATAAAAATTTAATAAAGAAAATTAAATTTATTAATTTATAAATGACAATCTACTTTAACAAGTATGGATTAGAAAGATTAAATTTAAAAAGAGAGAAAAAAGTATACCTTTTATAATATTATATTTAAATAAAAAGATTAAGTAATAAACTTAATTATATTAAGATAGAATCTTTTAAAATTAAAGAAAAAATAGAACTAGTTAATTATTATTTAAAATTATCTAAAGAAATAAAAGTATATTTAATCTTTTATATTTTATTATTAGAATTAGTACTAGATAATACTGAACTCTAGAAATATTTCAAAACTAAAATAATTAAAAAGAAATATAAGATTAAAAAGATTTTATCTAGTTAAAAGATTAATAGTAAAATTTATTACAATTAAATAAAAGAGATATAATATTTTAAAGAATATTTTAAAATCTATTAAAAATCTTAAGAATTATTAATAGATAATAAAGGAATTTTATTAATAAATTATTTTAAAAAATTAGAAGATAAACTATTAAATAAATAATTTATAGACTTAGTAGGCTTAGAAGTTATAGTTATATTTAAAAAATTATTAGATTATTTATTATTATTTTTCTCTATATAATTTAAAATTATACTATTATAATTTAATATCTTTATACTATATTATTTTAATATCTTTTATTGCTTAAATAATTATATAATCTTAATAAAAAGATAAGTATATTTAACTAATACTTTCTTAAAATCTTTACTTATTTTATTCTTAGTATTTTCCAACTTTTTTTACTTATTTTTAGAATGAAATTATTTTTTATAAGAATAATTATATTTAGTATAGATAGTATACTTTTTATTATTTAAAATTATAATGTAATTAATACTAAATAATTTATAATAAATATAAGAGGATATAAGAAAATTAGAAGAAAAAATTTAAGAAATTTAAAGATAATAATTCTTTTTTATTTACTTATTTCTATTAGTAGTAGATCTTGCTATTTTAAAAATTATAGTATTATTTATAAAATATAATTTATAAATATGAGAGGAATAGTACTATAATTTATATATCTTTAAAAATAAAAACTTAAAGAAAGAAAATAATATTATAATTATATTAAAGGTTATCTCCTACAAATCCTAGCTAATTAGTCTATTAATTAATAGAAAGGTAAATATAGAAAATAGATATTTTAAATAATAATTTATAAGATAATGTTATATAATAAAATAATTAGTTAAGAAATAAATAATAGTACTATTTATAAATAGTTTAACTATTTAATAAATAGCTAGATTATTTAAGCTACTTAAATTATTTAGAAAATTAAAGAATATATAAGGACATTTATTATTATATATAAATAGGCTTTAGTTGCTTATATTTAATTTATAATTATAATTTAATTATTAAATTAGTAATTAAAGCTACTTCACTAAATCAACTTATCTATATTATAATTAATAGTAGAAGTATATATACTTCTACTAGCCTTTTAGAGATTAAGAGTTATCCAAAGTATAGAATACTATAATAGTAAGTATTAAAGCTCCAGGAAGCTTACTCTTAATTTAAATACTAAACTAGTTGTAGAACTTATCTAATTAAATCAAGATTAGAAACTTTAGGATTTCCTAAAGGATTTTATAACATTACTAAAGAAGTCCTAAAAGAATAATAGTAAGAAAGGGACTATAATATATATATTAAGAAATATAATTTAAATATATATATTATAATAAATGTAAATATTATTATATACTACTATAGATAGTATATTATTTAATAGAATATATAAAGTATTAATAGCTGTAAAGAATTATAGAATAATACATAATTATATTATAAATAATTAAAATTAATTAAATGTATTCTTATAGAAGAAATAACTATATCTAAATAGTATTTATAATATATCTAGAATATCTAATAATATATTAGAGTTTCTATTATAAGAATAAATATTAAATCTATTATAATAGTAAGATAAATATAGAAAGATTCTATATTATCTATAAATTAAATTACTATAATAGAAAGCTATAAAGATTAAACTCTTTAATATTTAGGATTATAAATATCTAAAAAATATATTATAATAGAATTATAGAATTTAGCTATAATAGGATATAGTTAATATTTAAAAAATAAATTAGAATTAATAGACATGAAGTTAATATAATAATTAACTTAAATATTATAAAGAACTTTATTAATTTATAATATATTAAAAACTATGATCTTAGACTAAAGAGAAAAGAGAGGCTTATTCTAATTATAGTAATAAATAGAAAATTAATTGTTAAAAAAATAATGTATGAAACATATCTAGTTATAGTTAAAATTAAAGAATATTTTAAATAAATAATTCTTAATATTCTATTAATTAAATATAATAATATAATGCTTAATATGTTATAATTATAAACTAGAATTTTAATTATTAATTAGTATATAGATAATATCTAACTAAAGGATAAATAAATAAGCTATATAGAATAAGAAGATTTAATAAAAGTTATACTAGTAGCTATTAAATAATTAATAAAAAATATATAGATTATAGAATAGAAGGGATAGTAAAAAAAATTAGTATAATAATATTTAATATAGAAATTGAATAGTTAGTTAACAATAAAGAATATAAAATAGCAGTAATTAATAAAAATATTATAATTATATTATTAATATATTATAAAAGATTTTAAAGAAATTTTTAAAAAATTAGAATACTTAAAGCTATCTAAGAGAGGAGTATATAATTATACTATATTATTTAAAGGAGATAAGAAACTAACTATAAAGATATTATATCTTATATTAGAAAAGAAGTTAAAAATGCTTAAAAAATATATTAATAAATAGCTTCCTAAAGATAATATTAGATCTTTAAAATTATTAGTAGAATATATAGCCTTATTTATAGTACAAAAAAATAGAATATTTAAATTATATATAGACTACTAACTATTTAATAATATACTATTAAGGATTAGCACCTATTACTATTTATATAAAAAATATAGAATATAATTAAGAAAGTAAAAACTTTTATTAAATTAATATTTTAAAAGTATATTATTAGATATATATTATTAAAAAAGAAGAATAGAAAATAGTATTTAGAACTAAATTTAAATATTATAAATATTTAATTATATTATTTTAAAAATTGATTAATAAAGTATTAGAATATATATAAGAAGTTTATATATTAATATACTTAAATAATATACTTATCTTCTAAAAGCTAGAATTAATTTATATATGATATATAAGGAAGATCTTATATATCCTATATAAATTATAAAATTATAATAAATTATTAAAATATAAATTCTATATTATAGAAATAGAATTTTTAAAATACTAGATATTAATAGAAGGTATATATATTAATTAAAATAAGATTTAGATAATTAGAGATTAATCTATATTAATAAACTTATAAAAATTATAGTAATACATCAGACTATTAAATATTAAATTACTATTAATAATTTATAGAAAGCTATTTTAAAGTAATAAAACTACTCTTTAAATTTATATAAAAGAATATTAATATAATAGGAAGCTGAAAGTGCTCTATTCATCCATATTAGAGTGCTCTAGATCTGAACTATAAGCATAAAATAATTATTATATAATATATTAATATTATAAAGATATTAAGCCACCTCTGAGAGGCCCTAAACATGATATTAGATTAATATTAAATGGCTAGTAAATAGAGAATAAAAAAGAATATAGAAGCCCTATTTAAGCTAAAAGGAAATCTCTCTAATTCTATAAGAATTAATCTCTATATTTAAGAAGATGAAAAGCTTTAAATATTTAAATTATTTAATTAATCTATTTAAATAGCTATTCTCCCTTAATTTATATTAATATTGTTTCCTGTTATAGATCTATATCTAATTTCTTATTTAATTAGGAGATCTGCTTAATAATTAGATATCTTCAATAATTTTAATTCTTTATTTTAGCTATCTAAGGAATTCAGATATTATTATTTAAAATTATTCTAATAAAGAATATTATATTCTAGTAGAATTACTTTTTATTTAAAATGGCTTTAATTTTAAGCCTTATAGAATTAATTAAAATATTAAATTAGAAAATTAATTAAATAGCTAAACTACTGGAAAAGATAATAAATAAGAATTTTAATTAATTTAAGACTCTTTATAATTCTAAATAAGAAAATAAAGCTAATTAAGAATGCTCTAGTTTATAAAATAAATTAAGAATTAAAGATTTATAACTTTATAAGAAAGTTATACCTAGAAATATATATTACTTTATAATAGATATTAATATTTAGAAGAGATTTAAATGGCTTAAAGAGTTCTAATTTATCTTTATTAATTATTTAAAGAGTATTAATATTAATAAAAGTAGAAGTTAAGTAGTACTATTAAAAATAGAATTAAAATATTAAGTAAACTAATCTAGTTATCTATAAGAAAAGTTAGAAGAAAAATTAGAAATAAAATAATTTTAAAGTATATTTAAAAAAATAGATTAAGAAACTCCTATAAAATAAAGTAATATTTATATTTCAATTTTATAAAGAAGATTATTTAAATTTAATAATAGGGTAGTTAAACTTTTACGGATTTTAATAGTTGTTTTAAATTATTAGAGAATAATTTTTCTTAGAAATCTAAATTAAAGTATATTTTAAAATTTTTATATTAAGCTGCTTCTAAAGCTTAATAAATATAGAAAGAAATATATAATAAATTTATTATAGAACTTAAAGGAAATAATTATTATTATAATATATTATTATAGTCTTATAACACCCCTATACAGAAAATAGAAAATAAGGATATTTAGGGAGATAGAGAGTTTTTAAAATAATTTAAATATTTTTATAATTTCTTCTTAATTAGAGATACTATTATACTAAAAGTAAAAAAAAGTCTTAAAAGAAATATAAGAAATATTATTAATATAAATATAAAGAAAAAATAAAGGAATATTAGAAATTAAATATTAAAGAAATAAAAAATAAAAAATAAAAAAAAGAAAAAAGCTTGTAAATAAAAATATTTTATTAAAATTTTATTAAAAGAGTTAGATTCTATAGTTTCTACTGCTATTTTATTATTCATTATTTAAAGATTATACTATCATTAACCAGCTTATTAAAAGATATAAAGAGAAAGCTATAATCTATAATTATAGAGGAAAAAAAAATAAAAATATTTTATATATTATTTAATATTTTTAAATAATATCTCTACTATACTACTTTAATCCTAGTCTTTTAATTTAATTAGAAATTAATATATCTAACTACATAATATCTAGAATTCTTTTATAATTAGACTTTTAAGACGTATACTATTTTATTATCTTTTAATTAAAGAAATTCTCTATAATAAAGATTAATTAAATAATACTAAATAAGAAGCTATTTACTATTATTTACTCTTTTAAATATTAATAATAATATCTTAAAGAAATATAATATTTTATTAAAGTTCTATTTAATTTAAACTTTTATAAAATAATTTTAATTAAATAGCTAACAAGCTTATTAATATCTTTTTCTAATATTATTTAACTTTATTATTTAATATAGATTGAATAAATTAAATCTTGCTAATAGACCTTCTAGAAAGATCTTTAAATTTAAACAAAATACTTCTAGAATTAAAATTAAAGAATCTCTTTTTAAAAGAATAGAAATTTTCATTTAAACTTTAATTAAAAATAAATTAAATAAAAAGTTAAAGAATCTAGATAAAATACCTATAGGTCTAAAGAGAATCTTATTAAATAATATATTTAAATTTTAAAAAAGGACTTTATTATATAGATAATTTAAATTTCTATCTATTCTATTATAATTCTAGAGTAAATTATTCATAAACTTTATTATTAAATTACTTTCAGTCCTATTTAAAGATTATCTAATTGATAATATCTTTATTATTATTAACTAACTTATAAAGTATTTTTATAATTATATTAAATTATAGCTCTCTACTATATTTTATCTATAAATTAATAATTAAAGAAAAAAATAAATTAAATTCTAGAATATTTTCTTTAATACTTTATTAATAAAGAATAAATTAAATGGCTAAAATTACTTTAAATTATTAAATTTATTTATAATAATATCTAGAATTCTATTATTTAAACTTCTCCTACTAAAGCTTTATTTAAATATATACTAGATTTTTATCTTTATATTAAAATTAATATTATTTAGAGACAGGTCCTAACTATATAGATAAGAATAAAGAAATTAAAAAATATCTATATAAATTTAAAAAATATTAATAATAAGTAAGTAAAATACAAGTAAAGTATTATAATATAAAATATATTTAAAAAATATTAAAATAAGAAGATCTAATTATTCTATTTATAAAAAATTTAAAATTAAAGCTATTATTATTAAAACTAGCTTTAAAATTTATTAATCTATTTTAAATATTAAATATTATTAGATTTTAAATATATTAATTTAGCCTTTTAATTAAGTATAATTATATCTATAATATCTTCTATATTTTATTATTATTAAAATTCTAGAATAATAAATTAATAAATAAGGTACTAATATTTAAGCTAGCTAATAATAATAAATAGAAAATTAAAGAAATTAAAAATAAAATAATCTTTTGAAATAATCTCTACTATCTAGTAAAGTGGATAGAATGGCTAGTAGAATATAATTAATAGATTATTAAAGAAAATATAGGAAATATATAATAAAGAATATATAATTTTAAAAAATAAAATTTAAAAAGAAAATAAATATAATAATGAAATTATTCTAGATTAATTTTAATACTACTACTTCTCTAGAAATAAAAAAAACTTTAATTTATTAATCTTTACTCTATTATATACTGCAAGCACAGCCTCTTTAATAATATTATAAAATTATTATTTAGGTATTATTTAAAGGAGATGCCTAATATTTCTAGATAAAAGATAAAGTAATTTTTTAATATAATATTTAAAAATCTAATTATTAATTACTTAGATATCTAGATATTAAATATATAATAAAACCTGCTAATAATAATATATATATATTATAACTATATTTTATATAATACTTTTTTTAATTATAATAAACTTTTCTGCATAAGTATAGTTTGCTTAATTAAATATAATTAAAAAATTATTATTGATTTAATAATAGTTATATAAATTACTATATTCTAGTTAAGGTTATTAATATTATTTTAAATCTAAAACTTCTCATTCTAATCTATATACTAGTAAGTAGAAACTATATTCTTATTTATATTATATTTAATTAAATAAATTTCAAGTAAGAAGGAAAGATAGGAATAAGAAGAAGATTATTTAATTAATTATAATTAAAATAGATTCTTTATACTAATGAAAATAAATTAAAATTATTATGAGTCTTTATATAAAGATTACTTACTATAGAATTTTATATAATATTAAAGATAATATTAAATACTCTATTAATAAGTTCTTTTTTTACTTAGATATCCTTTATAAGTATAATATAATAGTTAATAAATAAATAGATTTTATTATATAGATTATCAGCTTTATTAAAAGATATATTCTTTATATATAAGTTCTTATTAATTATTGATACTATAATTAATAAATACTTTAGATTATATAAATATTAATAATTATAGTTTTATATCTACTTCTTTTTTAGATCTTATCTTTTAATATAGTAGTTTTATCTAGAATTATTAATTATATATATAATATTAAAAGATATTAATCTTAATATGTAAGATAGTTCTTAAATAATCTAGAGTCTATTTAAATATGATTATTATTTTATTCTAGCCCTTCTAGTAATATATTATATTTAATTTAATTATAATAATAAAGATATAATAGGCTGCCTATTCCCTACTTTTATCTAGAATATTATTAAATATATTATAAAATAATATCTGTTAATTTATAAATGGAAATTAATAGAAATTATTATAAAGAATAATATTTAGATTACTAAATTATTACTATTAATAAAAGGAAAATATTTTATAGAGATATTTATCTATCTAATATATTTAATCTAATTTAATTATTAATTTCTTATTAATAATTAGATAGTAGACATCTTTAAAGTTACTTTTTTATAGAATTTAAAATCAATTAGAGTAAGAAATTTTAGAGCCCTCTAGATTAGTAATTAAAATAAAATATATAAGATTCTACTACTAATTATAAATATAGCTATTTTAATTAATATAATATAATATATTAGAGAGGGCTTTCTGGCCTTTATAATTATAGTATTAAATATAGAAGATTAATATTAAAATATATAATTAACTGGTACTAGCCTTTTTATTTAAATTGATAAGTAGTTAGTTTTTAAAAATATTATTTTAAAAATATTTATAATAGCTAATTATAAAATTATATAATTAATACTATTTAATGTTAAAATTATCTAGATTAATAGATAAATATACCACCAGCTCTATTAAAAAATTAGTCTTTATAATCTTTTAATAATCTTTTATTAAAAATAAATATATTTTAATATAGACACTCTAATTATATATATAATTAAAAATTCTACTCTATAAAATTATCTAAATTTTTAATATAAATAATATCTCTATTAAGTAACATTATTTAATTTTATTTATAATTATTATATATCCTTCTTTTCTTTGATATCTAATTTTTTAAAATGCTATTCTATCTATAATTTAAAATTATTATAATAATTATTATACTATAATAATAGTTTGCAAGATAAATACTATATATATCTATAAATAAGTTAATAGGCTCTTCTAAATTAATATATAAAAGTTTATTAAACTTTTAAAAAAGATAATATAATATTATTTTTATTTAAATTAATTTTTAGATCTTGCTATATATTTATATATTAAATAATATTTTAAAATATATTTCTTTATATACTATAACTATTGTATATTCTCTTTAATATAGAAATTATAGCTCTTAAGAAACTTTAGATAAATAATATCAATTAAGTTCTAAAGTTATTATATATATTTTTTAAGTATTAATCCTCTTTATCAAATCTTATTATCTATCTATATTATTAATAAAATTATATATTCTTATCTATTTATTAGATAGCTAACAATCTATATTTTAAACTACTTAATTATTAAGTTGAAGAAGTAATCTAAGAAATAAATATAATATCTTTTAAATAGATTAACTTCTCTCTCTAATTAATATATTTATAAACTTTATTATAATAGATAGAAGTAATCTGTTTTTATTTAATATAAATAAGAGCTATTTTATTATATTCTTATATAATTTGATTTACTTTTTAAGCTTTAAATAGTACTTTTTAATATATTTATTAATTAAATAACTTTCTATGTAAGATATAATATCTATATTAATTAAATAATTATAGTAGTTTAAATATAGATTATTCTAATTAATATATAAATAATAATAGCCAGCTTCAGATAGGTATTTTAGAGTTAAGTTATTTTAGATAGAAAAGAGAAGGTAAAATTGATATATAATATAATTCAACTATTTATTATAATAAAAATAATATATCAGCCTACACTAGTATTATTATATTTGATTAATAATTAAGAATAGTACTATAAAATTATTTTATAATATTAAATAAGAGAGTATAATAATTAACTATTTACTCAATAAAATAATTTCATATTAATTTTAAAGATATTATAATAGTCTAGATATATATATCTTACTATTTTATAGAAATATTTTCAAGAACTAAATTAATATTATTTATTTTTACATATAGAGATTCTTCTATTTAATATAATTTATAACTATAAGTAGATCCTCTCTCTTATTGTTTATATTTATTATAATAGTCTACTATTCTAAACTTATAATTTAAAATCTCTACCTTAAAGATAAAAAAGATAGAAATAATATTTAATTTTATTATTATTATAGAATTATAGAATTATTCTATAGATTATTTTAAAATATTTTAATCTATTATATTTTTAGAGCATTCTATTATTTATTATATTAAGATATATATCCTATTAAATTATTCTATTAAAGATCTACTATAGAGAGAGTTATCTGCGGAGCGAAGCGAAGCAGATATATACTGCAAACTCGAAAAATGGCGGGCCAATCAAAAGAGGCTAGGTGGATCCTGTTTCAAGCATTTCTATTGGTTTTAAAAACTTCAATCAGGTGACTACAGATGTTACTGCCTAAGGCTCTCTACCCCTTCTCATTTCTAAGATAATCGATCATTTCCAAGCTAGATATTCAATTCTTTCTAAACCAGATAATCAATCCTTTCCAAGCCAAATAATCGAACCTTTACAAGCCAGATATTCAATTCTTTCTAAACTAGATAATCAATCATTTCCAAGCTAGATAATCAGCCTATTCAGCCATCTAATCGATAATTTCTAAACTAGATAATTAATCATTTCTAAGCCATATATTCTGAATAATCATTCCCAAGCAAGATAATCAACCAGTTCAATTTGATAATTAACAGTTTTAAAGCCAGATATAGATTGGCACTAAACTATTCTAAATCTGCCGTTCGCTCCACAAAGACTTTGCGCCCAAGGCTCCCAATGGTCCTGGCGCATCAGCTAGTAAAGAGATATATAGATTTTAAATTATGTTTCTTATTATTTTAAAAAGACTATATTTCATCTAAAGTTTAAAAAGTAGGTAATTAATTTAAATAAAGTAATTAATTCTATAGAGTCCTTCTTAAAGATCTTTTAAGGTAATTTTATAATAATATTAATATTCTATAAATCTAGCCTATACTATATATAGAAATTAATATTTAATATTATTTATTATCTCATTATAGTATTAAATACTACATACTAAAATTAAGGATATTAGATAAAATAATTATTATAATATTTAAATAGATAATATATATATTCTAGATATTTTATAATTTTTTCTTAATATTTCATAAAAGAAAGGCATTAAAAATATATAATATTAGTATTATATAGCCTGAATAAAAGTTTATTATAATGTGATCGCCCGGGGCTGAATAAGCACCAGAATAGACTAGCAGCTGTAAATAAGCAATGTTGAGGCAACAGCTGTGTCAGTATCAGCATTGAATGATATAGGACTAGCAGTGTAGGCATTCATTAAGGATGAATATAGTATTGAGAGGTTATTTAAGTATATAATGGAGAAAGAATCCTATAGTTAGTTAAAATAATCAGTATATAAGCTATTAACTATCTATAGGAAGATAAGTAGTTAGTTAGATAAAATTAAATAGAAGAGTAGGAGCCTTAAAATTATTTAATAGATTTTTAAATATTACTTTCTAATAATTTTATAAATTTTATTACATCTAATAGCATATCTTGACTAATAAATTATTAAAAATAATCTTTAATATATTTATTAGAAAATCTCTAATCATATAAAAATCTAGACCACCATTTATATATAATAAAATTGTGACAGTCCTTTTATTATTTGTATTTCTTTCTATTCTACCATCTTCTCATATACCACTTCCAGCTATTCTGCCATCTTCTCATATACCGCCTCTAATAGATATATATAGTTAGAATCTATTATAGATTAGAAGGAATAACTTAGATTAATCACTTCTTCTATTAGACTTTATTAAATTATAAACTTATAATAATAATAGCATGTCCTTATATCTAGAACACAGGTTCCTAACTATAAAGAAAATAAATATTAAAAAAGTTAATAAAATAAATTCTATTTAAACTTCTAACTTTTAATCTCTAATCTCTTTAATCTCTTTCTATTTTTATTCTTAATCTCTAATCTCTCTAATCTCTTCTCTTCCATCTTTATATATTTATATAATAAAACATCCATTCTTTAAAATTATACCATATCTTAACACTACTATTCTTATTAAGATAAAAATTATAAAATCTAAAATAATCAAACCTTAAAATTTTTTTATTTCTACTAAATTACAAATAAATAACAACAGAGATTTCAGTAAATATAAAGATTCTAGTAAAATAAATTATATAATTTATTAATTTAGATTATAATTATATATAAGATCTTAATAATAAGATAATAATTAAAATAAAATTCATACTATAAGAACACCAGGATAGTCAATAATAGAATAAGTAATAAAGAAAAAGATTAAAGCAGATAACTATCAGATTAAGATTAAGTAGCTTAAATATTAACTATTTAAATAATTAAATATACAGTTAAAGAATACTTAATACTATAATTAAGAGATTTTTAAATAATAAAATAGTAAAAAGATACTTTAAATATTATTAATATTATATCCAGTACATATAAAGCTATAGTAGGAATATTAATAAATTATTAAAAAAGACTAGAGTCAAGATATTACCTCTATTTTTTAAAGTAATAGAGATAAATACACTACAATTATTTAAAATATTTTAAATATAGAAAGATCTAAATAATCTATTTATATTATAAAGTATATCAACAATATAAATAACTATAATTAATTTATTAAATTAAACTTCAAGCCTAAATCTAATATAACTAATATTAATAATATCTTTATTACTAATAAATATTATAAGTACAACTCTACAAGTACTAAAACTATCTTAAATATCTATAAAATATTAATCTCCATTTAAGAATAATTATTCAATAGAAGAAAAATAAAAATAAGATATATTCTAAAATTTATCCTCTATTATAAATTTATTATTAATAATAGAGGTAGAATATATCACATTATCACTAGAAAGTAACTTATAAATTTTTAAAGTAAACTAAATATAAACTAATCTATAATTCATTAAAGAAAATATAAATTAATTTAATTATTCACCTAGTATAAAGATAGAATTAAATATAGATAATAATATATTAAAAGTATTCTAAATAGAATTAAATTTATAATAAATAATTAAAATAGCAGCTATAGTTTGTCAAACTATACAAACTTTTAATTATTAATATATAGTAAATATAAATAGGAATAATAATAATAATATAAGATATAATAATTAATATAATAATTAAAATTATAATACTAGTAATCACTAGAAAGTATAAGATATAAAATATTTTTACCTAGATATACCTATAGACTAGAGTTTTAAAGATATTATTAATAATAAGAATAAATAGTACTATTAATTAATATATATATTTATAAATTAATTATAAGTAGTAGTACAATTAAAAGATATTTAATAAATATTATAGAATCTAGATACTTGCTTTAGGGGTGAAGCAACTAGATAATAAAATATTAAATTTAATAAGATAATAAGATGTGATTTAATTTATATATAAAATATTAAAGATTAATATTAATAACTAGAGTAATAATTTAAATTATCATTAAATCTAATATATTTAAAACTTAATAATATAAGATATATAATTACAGATATAAAAGTATAGAAACTAATTTCCTCTTATATTTTAATAATATCTATATTAGCTAAATAATGTGGTGAGAGTAATATAGAATTTCTATTAATTTTAAAAATATAGAGAAACCTTAATCTATAACTTTAAAAGATAGTAGATGAGCCTAAGAAGGATATAATATTAATATATTTTATAATAATGCTAAACTATAAACAGATAAATTAATATAATAAATTTATAAATAAAGTAGAGATATTATATAGATATAGAGATTATTATAATAATTATTAGAATAATTATTATAATAATTATTATAATAATCATCAGAATATAGAATATTATAAAAACTTATATTATAGAGGATATAGGCAATATTATAGATTAAATAACTATAAAAATAATTACTATATAAATTATTATAGTAATTATTACTTAAATTATTCCTCTAAATAATAAGATAACTATTAATTATAGAATAGGAATTCTGACAATTAGTAGAATCTTTAAAATTATAAATAAAATAATAGATACCAGAGTTAGGGTGAGAGATATTATAAAAACTATTAATTTAGATATAAATATAAATATAACTATTATTACTAATCTAAGGCATATTATAGAGATGAGAATAATAAAAAATATATAGAGGATGAGGAGTATAAAAATAATAAAAAATATAATAAGAAAGATAAGAATAATTATAATAAAGAAGATAAATATAAATACTAGAAGTATAGCCATTATAGATATAAAGAAAATTATAATAATAAAGAAAAAGAAATTAAAATATAATATAAACTATATAAATATAATTTCTATTTAAATAATAAATTATATAAATATTTAAAAAAGAATAAATATATATTACTAGTAAAGATATATTTTATAAAAATAAATTAGCCTATTATAAAATTAATAATAAAGTTTCTATAAGATAGACTAAATAAATTATCCTTTAAAGATTAGTAATATATAATAGTAAAAGCTTTTTTAAAATAAGATACATCTCTAACTTCTATATATCTAGATATAGAGTGTATATTAATAATTATAAATAAAAACTTCCTACTTATATATCTACTAAATATAAAGATATATAAATATACAAGCCCCATATCAATAAGAGACATAACTAATAATTTTATAAGTATAAACTTTATATATATAAGATTACTTTTATCTAGTATAGAAATAAAATCTGGATAGCAAGTATTAGTAAAATTTAAGATAAAAACTTATTTAATAGAGTTATTATATATAAATATATTACTGGGAATAGACACCCTTAGTAAAGAAGATTTTAAAATAGACTTTAAAGTATATACAGCCACTATAAAATTATATAGTATAGAATTACTAATTATAATTATATTAAAGCTAAATCATCACTAATTACTATTAATATTTATAGAAAAATATATAATTATCCCAGCAGAAGTAATATAGTAAATTATAATAAGAAGAAAAAAATTAATAGAAGATTATAACTACTTTTTTAATCTAATATAGTAATATAAAGCTATACTATATATTTATATAGTAGATAGTAATTTCTCTTATATAATAATAATAAATCTATCTAAATATTTAATTACTATTAAAAGATATAAGTATATAGAGATTTTATCTAAATTTAATAGTATTAATATATACTATATATAATCAGAAGTATATTATTTTATAGAAGTATTATTAAAAATAATGGAACTATTAAATTTTAGTAATCTATTAAAAGTTATAAATAGATATACTATAGATATAATAGTATTAGTAAATAAGGTTACAGTATATAGAGATAAATAGATAGTTATAAAATTTTAAAGATTAATTAATAAATATATAAATATATAGACCAATAATGAGTTAATATATATTATAAATAATAAAAAAATGAAAATTCAATTCAAAGATGGATAAAAAAATAAATTTAAATAATATATAATAAGAATATACTCCTGTATATAATATAATAAATAAAGAATAGATACTATTTTTAATAAGCTATATAAATAGGACTGTATAATTGTTATGACCACACTAGAAGGTCATCTCCTGCAAACCCTAGCCAATCAGTCTACCAACCAATGGGAAGGCGGACATGGGAAATGGATACCTTAGGTGACAGCTTATGAGATAAGGTCATATAATAAATAGCCAGCTAAGAAATAAATAGTAGAGCTATTTATAAATAGCTTAACTACTTAATAAATAGCCAGGCTATTCAAGCTACTCAAGCTACTTAAAGATTCAGGAAATATATAAGGACACTCATTACTATATATAAATAGACTTTAATTACTTATACTTAATTTATAGTTATAATTTAGTTACTATATTAATAAATAGGCTACTTACTAGATTAACTTATTCATACTATAATTAATAGTAGAAGTATATATACTTCTACTAGCCCTCTAGAGATTAGAAGTTATCCAGGCATAGAATAGCTATAGTAATTAAATATTAAAGTTCTAGAAAACTTATCCTTAATCTAAATATCAAACTAGTTATAGAACTTACTAATTAAATCAGGATTAGAAATCTTAGAATTTTTTAAAAAGTTTTATAATATATTAAATATCAGTCAGTATGAGTTGAGTTTAGATTAAAATTAAAATACCAGTTAAATAACATTGAGTTCAGGAATAAGAGATATAAATAATTTAAAATAAAATGGCTTTATAAACACCTCAGCAGCCAGTATCTAATATATAAGAACTTGTTAATATTATTAACTAGCTATAAGTAAGAATTAATAAGCTTAAAGTATCTAGTAATAATTAGATTAAATAATTATAAGAAAAACTTATTAATATGAGAGAGCAAATAAAAAAGAAGGGATTAAAATTATAATTACTAGAATTATTTAATAGAATTTAAGAAAAATTACAATACTTTCTCATGCAACTCAATATATATATCAACATTAATAATAATAAATTTAAAATAAAAGTAGAAAAGATTATATTTACCTTTATATACTTAAAGGGATTAGCATATAAATAATTTAAATTCTTTATAAGGGACTACCTTAATAATAAAGAAATTAATAATATTAATAATAATATAGTTATAATTTTCAGGAGCTATAAGAAGTTTAAAAAGAAATTTAAAGATATATATAGAGATATTAATACCACTAAGTAAGTAGAATAGAATCTATAATAATTATATAATAAGAATAATATTATAAAATATATCTTAGAGTTTAGATAACTTATATTATAAGTAGAATAAGATAATAAAGTACTGATAGTATAATTTAAGATAGAAGTAGAGTTAAAAATATAGAATAGAATAATTACTCTTAATTAATTTAAGATACTTAAAGATCTTATTAGAATTTGTAGATAAATTAGCAGTTAATTAGAAGATTTTAAAAAAAGAAAATAATATATAAGGAATTGGCAACTTTAGAATAATAAATAATAGAATATTAAAAGAAATAAAGATCCTTATAGATCTAAACTAATAAAATTTAATATAATACTTTCTAAGGAAGAAAGAGAACAGTACTATAGTAATAAGTTATATTATAACTATAGAAAATCAGAATATATATTTAAAAACTATTAATAAGAAAAGAGTAATAAACTAGCAAAATACTAATTAAAGTTAAGTTAGAAGAAAATTAAAAAGTTTAAGAAGGTCTAGACTATATTTATATAAATTTATACTATAAATTATAAAATAAGTAAAACACCTAATAAAGAATTAAAATATAAAGTTGTTGATAGGGCAAACAATATTAAGAAATAGATTAATAGAATGATTAGATAAATTATTACTAAAAGTAATAGTAGAAATAATAAGATATTTAAAATTATAGAATTAAAAAGAGAGCTAATACTTATAATAACAGCTAATAAGAGTAATTAGAACTTGCTTATAAATATAGTATATAAATATTAATAGAGGATTGAGATGCAGCTAACCTTAATTAAAGAAGATTTATATAATAAATTTCTAGAAATTACTATAAATGAAGATTCAGATAATAAAGATTTTCAGTTAATAAAAAAGTCTAATAATAGAATACTAGAAGAAGACATTAGTAATTAAGTATAATAAATATTTAAATAGTTTAGAGATAACCTTTTATAATATATTAAGAAACTATAAAAGACACTAGGGCAATGCTTATATTAATTTATAAATTATTAGATAGAAGATAAGTATTAAATAGAATATTTAAAGAAGTATAAAAATCACCTAAGATACTATTAAATTTATTAATAAGATAATATAGATTATCACTAATTTACTAAAGAAGCATTTAAGAAATAATAGCAAGATAAAAGTTATAATATATATAATAAAGCATGGTGTAAATATATATATTATAATAAATATAAGTACTATTATATATTACTATAGGCAGTTTATTACTTAATAGAATATAAAAAGTATTAGAATATATATAAGATTATAGAATGAAGAATAATTATACTATAAGTAATTAAGATAAGCTAAATATATTTATATAAAAGAAATAATTATATATATATAGAATTTATAACTCACCTAGAATATAGAGAAATATATTAAAGTTTCTACTATAAAAATAGATATCTGATGCATTATAGTAGTAAAATAGATATAGGATAATTTCTATATTATTTATAAAATAGACTATTAAGATGGGAAGTTATAGAAAAAGAACTATTTAATATTTAGAATTATAAGTATTTAAAAAGTATATTAAAATAGAACTTAACTATAATAGGGTATAGTTAGTATTTGAAAAAATAGATTAGAATTAATAGATATAAGGTTAGTATAATAATTAATTTAGATACTATAGAAAACTTTATTAATCTATAATATATTAAGAACTACAATCTCTAATTAAAGAGAAAAGAGAAACTAGTATTAATTATAGCAGTAAATAAAAAATTAATCCTTAAAAAAGGAATAATATATGAAATATATCTTATTATAATTAAAATTAAAGGATAATTTAAATAACTAATCCTTAATATTCTATTAATTAGATATAATATTATACTCAGCATGCCATAGTTATAAATTAGAAATCTAGTTATTAATTAGTATATAGATGATATCTAATTAGGGGATAAAAAGATAAGTTATAAAAAATAAGAGGATCTAGTAGAGGTCATACTAGTAGTTACTAAATAATTATTAGAATATATATAGATTATTAAATAAAAGGGATAAAAGAAGATCAGCATAATAATATTTAATATAGAAACTAGATAATTAATAAAAGATAAAAAATATAAGATAGCAGTAATTAATAAAAATATTATAGTTATACTACTAGTATATTATAAAAGATTTAAGGGAATCTTTAAAAAATTAATATAATTAAAGCTATCTAGAAGAGAAGTATATAATTATACTATACTATTTAAAGAAGGTATAAAATTAATTATGAAGATATTATATTCTATATTAGAAAAAGAATTAGGAATTCTTAAAAAATATATTAATAAGTAGCTTATTAAAAAAAATATTAGATCTTTAAAGTCACCAGCAGGATATAAAATACTATTTATAGTAAAAAAGGATGGAATATTTAAATTATATATAGATTATTAACTACTTAATAACATTACTATTAAGAATTAATATCTATTACTACTTATATAGGAAATATAAGATATAATTAAAAGAGTAAAGATTTTTACTAAATTAGATATTTTAGAAGTATACTATTAGATATATATTATTAAAAAAGAAGAATGAAAGATAGTATTTAGGACTAAGTTTAGATACTATAAATATTTAATTATATTATTTAGACTTACCAACACACCCATATTATTTTAAAGATTTATTAATAAAGTATTAGAAGAAATATAAGAAGTCTATATATTAGTATACTTAGTTAGATAATATACTCATCTTCTTAAAAATAGAAGTAATCTATATAGGATATATAAAAGAAGTGCTATAAAAACTATAAATTATAGAATTATAATATAAATTATTAAAATATAAATTTTATATTATAGAAATAGAGTTTTTAGAATATTAAATTTTAATAGAAGGAATATATATTAAAAGAAATAAGATTTAGATAATTAGAGATTAGCCTATATTAATAAGTCTATAAGAACTGTAATAATATATTAGATTATTAAATTATTACTAATAATTTATAAAAGGGTACTCTAAAGTAATAAAACCTCTCTTTAAACTTATATAGAAGAATGTCAAGTTTATATAAATAAAGTAGTAGAAAGAAGTATTTAAAGTAAGTAAAAATATAATAATAACTATATTAATACTTATAATTTATAATATAGAGTTAGAAATAATACTTAAGATAGATATATTAGACTATACTATAGATATATAAATAACTTAAAAAGATAAGTAGGAAAGAATATAACTAGTTATATTCTATTTATAAAAATTTACACCAGCAGAGTTAAATTATAATATTTATAATAAGAAACTACTTACTATAGTTATAGTATTTAAATACTAGAGAGTTTATCTTAAAGATACTAAGTAAATAGTTATTATAAAATTAAATTATAAGAATCTTACTTACTTTATAATGATTAAAGAGTTAATAAGAAGATAAGTAAGATAAACTGAGATATTAATATAGTATAATTATAGAATTATATACTATAAAGGAATTAAGAATAAGTATATAGATATATTTAATAGAAGACTAGATTATAAAAAAGAAAATTAAGTTAAGCTATAAATAGTAATTTTAAGATATACTAATAATAAGACTATTAAATATAATATAGAATTAATCTTTATTACTGCTATTATTATTAAAGAAGATTAAGAATTTTATAATTAACTTAAAATAGTATAGTAAAATAACCAGCTATTAAGCTTTATAAATAATATTTAAAAAATAATAAAGGAAAATAGTATTATATATATTAAAGGGTATATTATAATATTAATAGCTATAAAATTAGAAGTTATTATAAGATATTATAATAATTTAATAAGAGAATATTTAAAAATTAATAAAATTATTAAACTAATTAGAAGATACTTTCACATTTTAGATATTAGATAAAAAGTTAAAGTATATATTAGAGAATATAAAAAATATAATAAAAATAAGGTAGTATAATACTTATCTTATAGAGAAATATAATTAGCAAAAGTATTTAAAAGACTATAAGAATAGATTATAATAGATTATATTACTAAATTATCTATATTAGAAGGAAAGGATTCTATATTAGTTATAGTTAATAGACTTACCAAATATATATATATAATATTAGTTAAAGAAATAGATAATATATATAGATTAGTAACTATATTATTTAGAAATATATTTATAAATTATAGATTTCTAGTAAAAATTATAATAAATAGAGAAATATTATTCACATCAAAGCTATAGAGATTACTTATAAATTAAATTAAAATAAAATAGAAATACTTGACAGCATATTATTTATAAACTAATGAATAAATAGAATATACTAATTAAATAATCAAGTAATATCTATAATATTATATTAACTACTAGTAGAATAACTAGATAGGGTTATTACCTATAGTATAATTAATATATAATAATATAACAAGTTTAATAATTAAAGTATCATCATTCTTTATAAATTATAGATATAATATAAGGATGCTAGGAGATCTATTTAAAGAAAAATTAGAAGTAGAAAGTATAATGTAAATAATAATAAAGTTAAAAGAGATTTATAGAAATTTAGTAAAAGAAATTAAATTTATTAATCTATAAATGATAATCTACTTTAATAAGTATAGATTAGAGAGACTAGATCTAAAAAAGAGGGGAAAAGCATACCTCTTATAATATTATATTTAAATAAAGAAATCAAGTAACAAACTTAATTATATTAAAATAGAATCTTTTAAAATTAAAGAAAAAATAGGACTAGTTAATTATTATTTAAAATTATTTAAAGAAATAAAAGTATATCTAGTCTTTCATATTTTACTATTAGAATTAGTACTAGATAATACTAAACTTCAGGAATATCTTGAAATTGAAATAATAAAAAAGAAATATAAGATTAAAAAAATTCTATTTAATAAGAAAGTCAATAGTAAGGTCTATTACTTAATTAAATAAAAAGGATATGATATCTTAGAAAATACTTAAAAATCTATTAAGAACCTTAAGAACTATTAATAGATAATAAAGGAATTTTACTAATAAACTGCTCTAAGAAATTAGAAGAAAAATTATTAAGTAAATAACTTATAGAGTTAGTAGATTTAAAAGTTATAGCTATATTTAGAGGATTACTAGATTATTTACTATTATCTTTCTTTATATAGTTTAATATTATACTATCATGATTTAACATTTTCATACTATGTTATTTTAGTATCTTTTATTATTTAAATAATTATATAATCTTAGTAGAAAGATAAGCTTGTTTAGTTAATACTTTCTTAAGATCTTTACTTATTTTATCTTTAGTATTTTCTAACTTCTTCTACTCATTTTCAGAATGGAATTATCTTTTATAAGAATAATTATATTTGATATAGATAGTATACTTTTTATTATTTAAAGCTATAATATAATTAATATTAAATAATTTATAACAAGTACAAGGAGACACAGAAAAACTAGAGAAATAAATTTAAAAAGTTTAAAGATAATAATTCTCTTTTATCTACTTATTTCTATTAATAGTAGATCTTACTATTTTAAAATTATAATATTACTTATAAAATATAATCTATAGGCATGATAGGGATGATGCTACAACTTATATATTTTTAAGGATAAAAATCTAAAAGAGGGAAAGTAATATTATAATTATATTAAAAGATTATCTTCTACAAACTCTAACTAATTAATTTACCAACTAACAGGAAGGCAGACATAAGAAATAGATATCTTAGATAATAGTTTATAAAATAAGGTTATATAATGAATAGCCAGTCAAAAAATAAATAGTAGAGCTATTTATAAATAGCTTAGCTACTTAATAAATAGCTAGACTATTCAAGCTATTCAAGCTATTTAGAGATTTAGGAAATATATAAGGACACTTATTACTATATATAAATAGACTTTAGTTACTTATATTTAATTTATAGTTATAATTTAGTTACTATATTAGTAAACAGGCTACTTGCTAGATCAACTCATCTATACTATAACTGATAGTAGAAGTATATATACTTCCACTGGCCCTCTAGAGATCAGGAGTTATCCAGGCACAGGACAGCTATAGTAGCTAAGTATTAAAGTTCCAGGGAACTTACTCTTAATCTAAATACTAAACTAGTTGCAGAACTCACTGATTGAACTAGGGTTAGAAACCTTAGGGTTTTCCAAAGGGTTTCATAACAATAATCTAATTAAACTTAATAATCTTAATAAAATAATTAATATTTATAATATAAAGAGTCAGTAAAATAAATAAAATAATAGTATATCTAATAATTAATATTTAGAATCTAAATATAGAAGTAATAAAGGATATATATCTAATCTTAAATTAATAAAAAATTATTACAGAAGTAGCAGAATTAAAATTTCTATTAATATTAAATATAATATTTATATTTTATTAATAATCTTTAAGTAAAGATTTATATTACTTTATAGAAGTTATATTATATAAAGAATAGAAAGTACTAATAATCTATCTAATAAAATATATTAACTTAATAGCATATATATAAAGATAGATTGATAATAAATTTTAGAACTTATAGAAATTTATATATATATATATTAATAATTTCATTATATATTTTATAATACTAGAAGAGCATCTTCAATACCTAAAAGAATTCTTAAAAAGATATTAAAAATATTATATAATGCTAAGTCTAAAAAAGATATTTCTAGATTTTTCATTAATAAAATTACTAGGCAAAAAAGTATTATTATTAAATTTTATAATAATAGAAATAAAGCTTAAAGTACTAAATAGTTTAAAATTTCCAGCAAATCTAATAGATCTAAATACTTATATTAAAATAATAGGATAGCTTATAAATAATATATTATTCTATACTATAAAAATAGCACTACTATAAAAATAAAAAGTATACTTAAGCAGATCAGTACTGAATTTTAAAGGAAAGAAAATCTTATAAAAAAATTATATAAAAAGAATAGAATTAAATAGTATAATAAATAAAGAATAGAAAGCCTTTAAAAATATACAGTCCCACTTTAAAAACCTAATATTATTAAACTATTATAATATTAATAAGTACCTATTTATTAATATAGATTTTAGTAAAAAATATAGATATAATATAATAATATTCTATATTTTAGTACTATAATAGAATATTAAGTTAACTTTATTAATATTAAATAGAGTTAAACTAATATTATTCCTGAGTTATTTATTAGAAAATATAAAGAACTACTAACTAATAAAATTAAAAATAGTAGGATTAGTATGGGTTATTTAAAAAATATAATATATAATAAAATTAAATTAAAAAGAAATTATTATCTTTATAGATTATATAAGCTTAATATAGATAGCATGCCAAATAATACTTTAAATAATAGCTATAAATAAATTAAACTTATATCTAATAAGAGCTTTAATATATATTTAATAATTTAATATCATCATCTTATATAAATCAGGAAAATTGAATATTATTTCTAATATATTATCTAGATTACTATTATATATAAGTAATGAATTAGAGGATTCACTAAAAACTTTATATATATAATAGAAAGCTTTACATGCCTAATATAAGAAAATAGAGACAAGAAATATTTATATAGAGAATATACTAATAATTATACTATTCTAGAACTTTAAAAAGAAAATAATAGAAGGATATAAAAAAGATAAAAAATAATTATAATTAAAGAAGATACTATAGAAGAATAAGAAGGGTATATATCCTATTAAATTACCCTATTAAATAGATAAAGAGGATATTATATTTTTAATTAGATTTAATAAATAGAAGAATATTATAAATAATTAAGTTCTTTATCTATTATTAAATTACATTAAAGAAATACTACACCTGGTATATAATAAATAAGAATATTTAGAAATTAAGAAAACTATACAAAATTTAAAAAGAGTAATCTTTTTAAAGATAAAAAAGAATATCAAGACTTATATATAATACTATATAGAATGTAGAAAGAAATAGATACTTAAATATAAATTATATAAAATATTATAATTAATATTAATACCACCTATTATTTTTTATATATTATTAATAAATATTATAACAGCTCTACCACCAGGGGTAATTATATTATTAAATAAAGATAAAATTAGAGAGATATATAATACTATTATATTAATTACTAATATATACAGCAAAGTAATTAAAATAATTTTAGATAATATAAAATAGATAGCTTTAAATTAAATAAATACTTTACTAGCTAGTCTTACTAAAGCTGATTAGAGTCTATTATAAGTTATTATATTAAATAGAGATATAAAATTTATATTTAAATTATAGAAAGCAATATTTAAAAAATTAAAAGTTAAAATAAGATATACTATAGTATATCATACTTAAGTAGATAGATAATTAGAATACTTAAATTAAATAATAGAGTTATTTCTATAGTATATAATAGTAGCTTTTAATAAAATAGAGAAATAATTATTAATATTACTATAACTATAAAATATATTAAATACCTTAAATAATATAATTATAAAGTACTCTCTATATAAAATTATATATAATTATAAATTAAAATCATTACTTAGACTAGGACTGCAAGGCATGAATATAATTTAGTTATTTATAATTAAAATTAAAGTAAGTAAAATATTAAAACTAGTATAGATTATAATAAAATATTATTATAATAAAATATATAAGCTAATATAATTTATAGTAGAAGATAATATTATATTATATTTATATAATAACTATAAAATTTTAATTATACTAAAAAGAAAAATAAATAACCAGTTTACTAAATTATTTAAAATAATTAAAAGAGTAAGCTCTTTAACTTATAAATTTAATTTTTTTAAAGAATAGAAAATATATAATATTATATTAATTATATATCTAGAATCATACTTAGATCCTTTTAATAATTCTTTTAATAGAGAATTATTTAAATCAGGCCCAGCCCTAAAAGAGGATAATATAAAAGATCTAAATAATTATAAAATAAAGAAACTTTTAAATAAGAATATAAAAGGATGAGTTATAAAATATCTTATTAAGTAGAAAGACTATAAAAATAAGTATAATAAATAGTATAGTATCAAGAATCTATAAAATATAAAAGAACTAATTAAAGAGTATAAAGATAGAATGCTTAAAGAATATTAAATAATAGAATAAAAAAGAATATTAAATATTAAGAAAAGATAAAAAAAAAAATAAAAGTTAGAATACTTCTAACCCTACTTTATCTTACTTCTAGCCTTACTTTAATAATTTCTAATTATAAATTTAACTATAAAATATATTTTATTTCTTCTGCAGACATATATATAAATATTATAGAATATAAAATTAAAGTAATTAATGCTAAATTAAGCATTTAACTTTTTTTAAAAAGGGAGATATATAATAATCTTTTTATTATTTATATTTCTTTCTATTCTACTATCTTCTTATATATTACTTCCAACTATTCTATTATCTTCTTATATACTGCCTCTGATGAATATATATAGTTAGAATCCATCATGGATTAGAAGGAACAACTTAGATTGATTACTTCTTCCATCAGACTTCATTGAACCATAAGCTTATAACAAAAATATAATGAAAGAGTAATAGAGTAGTTAATTATATAAGAGGAAGAATAAATTTAGAGATAAAAAGAGAAGGAGTAGAATACTTTAAAGAATTAATTAGAGATAATAAATTAATAATTATAAATAAGAAATAAAAGAAATAATAACTCTAAATATTTAAATTCTTTATAAATTAACTCCTCTACTAAATCTAGAAGAACTTATACTAGAGAGTATATATAATATAAATTTATTAAATAATAACTACTTTAAATAAGAATAGAAATCTAAATATTATCTATATAGTATTTAGCTAACTTAATAAATATCTAGTAAAAAATTATCTATTAAAAGAAATTTCTATAATAGTTATATTTAATAAAAAAATCTTAATTCTAGAGGTAATAGTTACCTTAAAGAAAGAGAATTATAAATTATATTAAAAAGTAGCTAATCTTAAACTTATTTTACTTTATTATAATAAATTTAAAGATAATATTATTTAAAAACTACTTTAAAAATAAATGCATTCTTATAGAAAAGAATCTTATAAAAATTAAATAAATAATTATAATAAAAGAAGATTAAGAGGAAGTATATATAAATAATAAAAAGTAAATAAAGTCTATATTAAAAAAGAACTAGAAATAAAGATTACTATTTTAAAAGAATTTAAAATTTAAATTAGGGAAAACTTCTAAGAATATTTTAATAAGAAGAAGAGATAAATTAAATATAAAATCTATAAATAAAATAATTTAGATGTATAAATATATATTATTTATTTAATAGATACTGCTATTTAAATATAATTAATTATTTTAAAGAAAATAATTATTTATAAATTTATAATTAGAGTGTTTAAACACCTTTAAGGAATGTAAGTAAAGAAAAAGAACTAATTAAAGAGATTTAATAAAATAAATTAAAGATTTATTTAATATAAATAAGGTAATGCTATTATAGAATTTATTAGAAGAAAGAATATTTATAATAATTATTTTATTAATTTAATAAATTTATCAGCTCTTAAAGGCTCTTCAGTCTTAAAGAAGAGAATAGTTAAATAATAGAAATAATATTATAGTAATAATATTTATTTTAAATATAGAAAAAGCAGCTATTTATAAAGAAATTATAAATAGAAAAAAAGAGTAAAAAAATTAAAAAATAAAGAAGATTATTAAATATAAAGATATTAATAATTACCTTATAGAAAGTCTCTACTATTAATAAAATTAATATCTTTAATACTTTTAAACTATTAGAAGGCATAGAGGAGGAGGTAAATAAATTTTTTTTTAAAAAATTATATTTATAGATGTCTCTATACTCTAGAAGATTAAATAATGTATTATAAAAAAAATTAGAAATAATCTAAATAATTAAAGTAAAGATTTTAATTAATTTAAAAGTAACTTACTACTTTATTATATAATAAATTATAGATAAAATAATAAAGAAGCCTTAATCTATTAAAAATAAAATACTTTATACAAAATTACTAAATAGTAAATATATAGAAATATAAAAATAGATAGTAATATTTCTATAAATAGATGAATAAATATATCTTATTTATTCTTAGATATTAAAAATATATAATTATAATCTAATTTTAGAATAGAACTAATTAAAATAAATAAATCTATATACTAGCTAGAAGATATTTTAAATAAAGATTAAGAATTTATAGAAAGAATACATCTATATAATATATTCTATAGATATTTAATAATAAATTAGAGAAGTATTAAATTAATTAAATCTAATATTAGTAAAGTAAGCTTATAAAATTATTTAAAAATAAAGAAGAAAGGTATTTCTCTATATTATTTATTTATTAATATAAAAAAGAATAAGATAATCTTTTAAATAGTCTAGATAATATTAGATAACTTTAAAGATATATTTTAAAAAGAATTACTTTTAATACTTTTATTTAACAGGGGAATAATCTATATAATTAATATAAATAGAAATATATCTACTAATATTTTATTCTATCTATTATTAAAGGAAAAAATAGATAAATTATAAGTTTAATTAATAAAATTATTAAAGAAAAATATTATTTAATTATTATTAAATATATAGGGCTTCTCTATAATATTTATAAGAAAATTAAAGGGTAAGTAGTAAATATATATTAATTATTAAATTTTAAATAAAGTTATAATTAAAAATAGATACCCACTTTTAAAAATATAGGATTTAATTAATCTTATTAGAAAAGTTAAATATTTATTTAAAATTAATCTTTTAATAGGATATTAGTAAGTTTATATAAAACTTTTATTAATAGAGAAGACAGCCTTTAATACTATATTTAAAAAGTTTAAATATCTAACTATATTATTTAAACTATATAATATTCTAACTATATTCTAAATATTAATAAATAAGAACTTTTTATTATTTCTATTTAAATTCTATCTAGTATACCTTAATAATGTCCTCATCTTTTTTAAAAATATTTAAAGAATATAAAAAGTATATTAAAGAAGTATTAAAAATATTAAGATATAATAAAGCTATATATAAAAGATTCTAAATATATATTTATTATTAATAAACTAGAGTTTTACAGCTATATTATTAAAAATAGAAAAATTAAATTAATTCTAATAAAATTTAAAGCTATTTAAAACTAGCCCTAGTTAAGAAATATATATAAGATCTAGTAATTTCTAGAATTAATAATATATTATTAAAAATATATATAAGGATTTATAGATATTATTATTTTAATATATAATCTACTTAAGGAGATAGATAAGATATTATAAAAAAGAAAATATTAAATAATTATATAGATAATTATTTATAAATAGATCTTCTAAAAGCTAAAGTATATATTTATTAATACTTTAATATTACTTATTATAAATCTTTATAATAATTCTAGATTAAAATTAATATATCTAAATAGGCTATAAATATAATATTACTTTAAAAGAGATCTAATAATTTCTAATATTTAATAACTTTTAATAGAAGAAAGCTAAATATAGTAAAAAAAAAATATTCTATTTAGAAGAAGAAACTCTTAATAATAAAGAAGAGTCTTTAAGTCTAGAGATATTATATTAAAAATAGAATAAGAATAATAATTATTATAGATTATAAAAGTTTAAAATATCTGGCTACTATATAGATGTATTCTAAATAAATAATTTAATAAATAAATAAATTTTAAATATATAATCTAGATATATAGTATTAAAAAGAAAAGAAAGTTATAATCTTAGATATAATTAATAAATATTTTAATCTAATGGAAAATAAATTAAAAAATAAAATTAAGGAAGAGAATCTAATAATATATATATAGTATAGATAATTAAAAGTATTTTTTAAAATATTAAAAGAAAATATAAAAAAAGAGTAGCTCATAATTATAATAATATTTCTTATAAAAGAGAATATTATCTAAAAATAAGAAATTAATATAGATAATTAAATAAATAAAATTTAAATATTAAATTAAATGCTCTGCATTATAACTAGATAAGAAGATAATAAAATTTAATTAAATAATATAGAAGAAAAAAGATAAATAAGAGAATACTCCCTATTTTAAAATATTTTTTTAAAAGAATTTTATAAGAAAAATATATAAATTATATAGATATCTTAAATATTTAAAATTTATAGATACATTTAATATAAGAGTATAGTAATCTAAAGAATATTAAAAAAGTTATAAATAAGTATTTAAATTATTAAGTCTTATAAGAATTAAAGAAAATACTTAAAAGGGAGAAATAATATTATTAAATAAATTTAAAAATTAAATCTTTTAAAAGATGAGAAATTAATCTAATTAGACATTTATTAATAATATTTAATAAAAATAAATAGATTATAACTACTATAGACTATATTATTAAATAGGTAATAGTAAAGATAACTCTAGATATTATAAATAAAATAATTATAAAATTTCTATATAAGAAAATATTTATTAACTGTAAAATAATAAAGGAGCTTCTATTAAATAATAGTTTAAATATTTTATTATAAATTATTTAGTATTATATATAGCTACTATAAGTAAAATACTAGATTATAATACTATATTACTCTAGAATAAATAGAAAGGTTAAAAATATCTTAATAATATTATAAAGATAATACTTATAAAGCTTCTTTTAGAGAAATTTATAAGATTATAGAATAAATATTTATTATAAATTATCTTTATAGCTTAAATTTAGATATATAATATTTTAAAAGTTAACTTATTTAAACTTCTTTATAGGATTTCTCTATAATTTCTAGAAGATCTAATTAAAGAGATAAAAGATTTAAATAAAGAATAAATTATATATATATAGTATATATATAAATCCTAGTAAATAAATAACTACTAAATTATATTATTAAATAATAATAAATCTATAATAATCTTTAAGAAATATAGATTTAAAAAAAATAATTAAATATTAGTATAGAATAAATTACTAAAGAAATTTTAAAGTAAATAATTTATATTATATAGAATATTTAAAGTATACCCTCTAAAGATATATACTATTAAAGAATTAAATAAAAGAGTTATATAAAATCTAATTAATAAATAGAGGCTTATTAAAATTAATATTATAAACTTTAAAAAGTTATAGATATTAGTAGTTCTAAATTAATATCTATAAAAGATTAGATTAATAATTTATTAGCTAGAAGAGATTTAATAAACTTTAAAAGCTATTAAATTAGATTCTTTCCTCTATTTAGATCTATCTATAATAATTAAGAAAGAATGGGAGATGTGTGAATGTATAAGAATATATTTAAAATAAATAAAGAAGTTATTTATAAAGAAAGTATTTAAAAAAAAATAAATAAGTTTATAATAATTAAGAAAGAATGGGAGATGTGTGAATGTATAAGAATATATTTAAAATAAATAAAGAAGTTAATTATAAAGAAAGTATTTAAAAAAAATAAATAAGATTATAATAATTAAATAGACTATTAGATAAAACAGCTATCTAGTATAAAGTATAGAGAAATTATTAGAAAGTAATTAATTATTAGATAATTTAACTACTTTAGATAATAAGTTAATAGAGAAATTATTAGATAATAAAAATAGATTAAACTTAATTAGTTAAGAGAATATTTAAATTTTTAAGTAAGAAAAGCTATTCTCTATAGGAATTCTAGTTTATTAAGAGTAAATAAAGTAAAATAGAAACTATTATATATTAAAGTCACTAACTATAGAAATAAATAAGACTACTAGTTATAGGAATAAATAAAGCTATAAAGAATAATTAATTATTATTATTATTACCTCTATTATTACTATTATTCCTGCTATTATCCCCATCATTATTATTATTATTATTATTATTAGAAGAAGACAAGCTGCTGGATGAGTTACTAGTATTAGAATTTTTATTCTTATTCTTGCTAGAATTATTCTAGAGGGAAGATAAATTAGCTATAATTAATAGAAAATAGAAGTAGGGGATATAAATAAGAATAGATTTAAAATTTAAAAAGACTATCTTAGCTAGCTAGAAGATATAATTATTATTTATTAAAAGGCTGTATATAGTAAGTTTTATATTAATAATTAATATAAAATAGGATAGGTTGATATAAATAGTCTATAAATAAATAAAATTTAGCTAAACTACTAGTAAAATAGGCTATTAAATTTTATTATTATTAAAATTAGAGGAAGAAGAGTAATAGGCTAACCTAATATTTATAAAATTAGAAGTTATAGATATAATATTAAGAATTATATTTATATTTAACTTAATAATAGTAGCAACCTTTGCAGGCTTGAGGGAAGAATCTAATATTATTTTAAATATTAAAGTAGTAGCTTAAGAATTGAAAATAGTACTATAAAGTCTATTAAAAGTAATAATATTATTATAAATAATTAATTAAGTATATAATATCTCTAGCTTTAAAAATTTAACTCTACATTAATCAGCAATAGCTGTAGTATAAGCCTTTATATCTAGAATAGGCTTACCATTACTGATCACTTGACTTAAATTAGAGATAGGACCTCCAGCAGTGTTTAAATTAGAGCTGCTTAAGTAAGTTGTAATTATTATAGAGGATATTAAGGATAAAAAGAATGGAGGAGATAAGAAGAAAGAGGAAGAGAAAGAGGATATTAAGATAGGGGAGGATAAT
This sequence comes from Aspergillus haitiensis, assembly GCA_027569155.1. NCBI lineage: Eukaryota > Fungi > Ascomycota > Eurotiomycetes > Eurotiales > Aspergillaceae > Aspergillus > Aspergillus haitiensis. Next base: position 395,778 of record JAPDEO010000001.1, on the reverse strand, counting down.
AAATAAGAAGTAAGAAGTATAGTATTGAATGGAGCAGCACTTTTCTACAGCTAAATCTGTATGCTTTAAAATTGTGATCTTGAAGGCCTTATTCTCCTAAACTACCTATCCTAGAGCTTACTTAAATACATAAAGCTTCATGAAGCTATCCCATACTAGTATAAAGCTATATTACTATATTTAGATAATAAATGTCTCATGTTTTGGAGTTGAAGGATTGCATCATCATATTAAAATGTTAATATATTATATTTAAAATGGAATTAGAATGACTTAGGATTCTAGTATTATTTATTTTAATAATATCTATCTAATATTCATCATTTTAATACACCCTTCTAGCAAGGCTGATATATATATTAGCTAGTTAGATAGTAGTATTTTATTGCTAATATTGATAAGATTAGGAATTTCATAAACTTTTTATATTATAGCTATTCTAAATTCTTTATAAATTTATTAATAATTATTTTCTTTATCAGCACTTAATTAATCTATATATATTCTACTTAAACTTCTTATTAAAGTTAAAGGCATTATATATTAACATATTATAGATTAATTTTTAAAATTAAATCTTTCTTTATAAAAATATTAATAGTTTATTAATTATTATACTGGATGGAGAGGTGATACTTAGAATTAAATTATATAGTAGTAAATAATTAATTCTATTAAAATATTAACTACTTTATTTTAAATATTACTAATAATTCAACTTTAATAATTAAAGTACTTATTATTTTTTACTTACTTATTTATTAATCTATTAATTCTCTATATAATTAGTAGAGATACCCTTTAGAGCTCTTTCTATTAATATTATTTATAAATAATATATTACTAGAATAAAGAAATAAATTATTATATATTAATATTCTTTATAAATATTAGATAGTATAAAATTAAATTAAATAAAAAAAAGAATATTACTTAATTTACCTTTAAGAGATATATAGAAGATAGATTTAATAGATACTTAATTAGTTTACTAATAGTAAATATAATATTAGGTTATATAATAATAATAGTATATAGTAATAATTATATTTTTTATTAAAATTATTTTATATTTTTAATAGTTATTATTTCTAGATTCTATATAAGCTTTATAGAAGGATTAAATAGTATTTTAGAGTATTTTAATAAATTATTAAAGTAGTATCAGGTTAATATAACTTTAATATATAAATTCTAATTTTTCTAACTTATTAATTATATATAATATAAATCTCTAGAAATTAGAATACTTTATCTATATTATATAATTTATATCTAGTATTAAGAGCTTATTTAAAGATATTAATTATATTTTAACTCTCTTCTATTAACTTATTAAGAATAATATTATTATTAATATAGAATAGTATAATTAAATAATTATTAAAAAAAAGATATTTATCTTCTATAACTAATTTAAATCTAAATATTTTAAATATTAAAACTAACTCTTTTTATTAAAGTTAAGAGGACTTTTATAATCTATATAATATTTTAAAAAGTAATTATATCTTTTCTTTCCTACTATATTTATTAGAGATTTAATAGTATATCTTTTTATTTATTAAAGTATTTAAAAATATATTTATAGTATTCTTTTATAATATATTAAATCTAAATATAGTAGCTAGTATTATTATTATTTTAAATATTTTTATTATAAGAGTTATAGCTCTTTTTTCTATATAATTCTATATTTAAAGGTTATTTTATATATATAATTATACTTTTATCTTTATATAATATCTATCTTTATTAGATTTATATATAAATACCTATTTAATAGATAGTATTTTTAATTCTTTACTTTTAATTTATTAACTTATTAATAAGTTTCTTTATTCTTAATAGTCTTTACTTTTATTAAGTATGCTTGGATAAATTCATCCTTTAATAAATATTTAAATATAATATTTTATATTTATATTTCTAGCACTACTAGCAGCTCATTTTAATAATAATAATATTATTAAGATTATTATATTATATTAATATTAAATATTATTAAAATATCTACAAGCTCTATAAACTCTCTAGTATAATATATTATATAATTAGAATTATTTTACTTTATATAATTTTATATTCTTTATATAATATTTAAGATGTCTACTTTATTTCTAAATCTTTAATAAGATTGTAGCTCTTTATTATATTATATTAATATTAAATTTTTATCTTTATTTCTATTCTTTAAGCTTATAGCAGCTAGCATACTTATATTTTAACTTTATATTATTAATATTTTATTCTTAATTTCTTTTTATTCTCTAGATAATTAATACTTTTTTAAAGCAGCTTATAAAAGACTTTTATAGATTCTTCCTACTTTATTAAATTTTTTTATGTATTAAATAGTAAACAGCTTAATAAATTATTTTATTAATAATTTTTAATAATTCTCCCTTCTATAATTTTAATATATTATTTTTAATTAGCTCTGATATTAATATTAATCTAAATATAGATAAGATTAGTAGTATAATTACTTTAATTTCTATTTTAATTTATATAACTTTTATTAAGAACTTATTTTATAAAAATTATATTAAATTATTCTCTTTAATTTTATTTTTATTTTCCAATTTATTAAATGGCTCTTTATTAATATTTTTATATTATTATTGTTAATAGAGTAATATAAATAATATTACTATCTATATATAAAACTTTAGTAATTCTACTATAATTAAATTCTTAATAAATAACTATTTTTAATTATATAATTAATCTTTATTAAAAATAATATTTCTTAATTTATCTACTTTTTATTATTTAAATATTTAAATTTTCTATATATTTAATACTTTATATCCTACTAGATAGCTAATTAATATTTATAATAATATTTTATTTTCTTTTTTAATATCTAAATTTAAATATATATATATTTACTAGATTCAGCTTAATTTTATATATTAATTTATATAGGGTCTTTTACTTTAGAGTCTTTATTAAAATTTAATTTAATAAATAAACAGCCTATTTTACTATATATAACTTTATATTCTATAGAAGCTTTACTTTATATAAGAAATATTATATTTTTAATAAAATTATACTATTAGATTGCTCTATAGAGCTATTTTAACTAGATATTTTATAAATAGATTAATAATAAAAGATACCTCTCTTATAAATTAACTATTTCTATTTATTCTTTAATATCTATTCTTTATTAGATTTAAATACTTTAATTATATAATTTCATTAATTCTTAATTATATTAATAAAGTCTTTAACTATATAGATTAATATACTTTTTATAGCTAATATATAGATTAATTATATTTAATTATATTTATTATAGAAATAAATAATCTATCTATCTCTATTATATCTAGCCTATATATAGATTAGATTAAAATAAATCCTTTTAAATAGAGTTTTTACCTTTATTTTTATTCTTTAAAATAATTAGATGATTGCATTTAACAGCTTATATATTTTATAATTTTTAAAGATTTTAAGATTATTCTAATTAGTAATTATTATATCTTTAATAGCTTTAGATAGATACTTTAATACTTTATAGTTAGTATATTCTAATTATTTATATTATTACTTTATATCTTCTACTAGTTATTTACTACTTTATTAACTTTCTTTTAACTTATTTAATTATAAATACTTCCTTCTATTATAATTAAATCAGTATATATTTAATTACCTATAGTTAATATATTTTCTATAGTTTAAAGACTTTTTATCTATTCTTTTAAATTATATTATTATTAAAATCTATACTGAGTCCCACTTCTTTCAACTTATATAATAATATTAGATTTATATAGAATTATCTTTAAGTTTAGTATTTTATAATTTAGCTATATTATTATTATTTTAATATTTTATATATTAAGCATCTCCTCACCTACTAGTATATTTAACTAGTTACTATTTAGAATATAATTAATAAAATAAGATATATTATTATAAATATAGATTATTACTTCTAAATCTAATATAAAGTTATCTTAGAGCTTATATACTATCTTTAATATAAATCTTATATAAATTAATAGTAATTTATTAGTAACTATTATAATAATATTATCTTCTTTATTTTTATCTTTATTTAGCATGCTTTAAAGCTTTTTTCTAAAGGATAAGTTATTCTTCATTATTCTTTTATCTGTTTCAATATAGAGATTAATTCTTATAGAATTCAAGAGATTCCCTTTTAACTTAAATAAGGCTTTTATATTCTTTTATATCCTCTATTTACTAATTATTTAACATCAATCTAATATTATATTTAGGGCCTCTCAGAGATAGCTTAATATCTTTATAATATTAATATATTATATAATAGTTATCCTATTTTTATAGCCTAAATTTAGAGCACTCTAATATAAATAAATAAAGTATTTTTAACTTTCTATTATAATTATATCTCCCTCCTTTAATCAGCTAACCTTAATTAATAGTATAATTTATACTATTCTTTATTATACTAATATTTACTTCTATATCAGGCCTTTCTATTATATAATTATTTATCAGTTATTATTCTTTATAGCTATATTAGATATTTTAAAATAATACTATTATTAATAAATAGAGAATTATTTTAAGATGCAGTCTTAATACACTATATATCTTAGTAATAAATTAGTAGAATAATATACTATTAAATTAGTATATATAGAGAAATAATTTATTAAGTTAGAAGAGTTAAATATTTAATCTAATTTTATTAATACTTTAATAATATAATTAATTAATTAATTAGAGATTTATCCTCTAGCTAATATATTTTATATATTATATTATTTTTAATATCTCTTCTATTTCTATTTAGCTTAAAAGAATTATAATTCTATTGTTAATAAGCTATTTAAGATTAATTATAAATATAATATTTAGATATTAATCTTATATGTCATATTTTTAATATAAAAAGTTATATAAAATAGTAAGTATTTAGAAAGCTTCTTTATTAATTTATAATTAATTTTTTTAAAAATAGATCTATGTTAGAATAATTAAAGATATTTATAGTCTTTCTAAGATTATATATTATAATAATCTATAAATTATAGAGTCTTATAGTAAATACTGCTATTTTAAATATTTTTTTAAACTTCTTATTAAAGTTATATATATATAATAGTTTTTCAAGTTAAAACTTTCTAAAATTAATATTATATTTAGTATCTCTTTTAATATTAAAAGACTTTAATCTTATAAATCCTCTATATATAAAATATAAAAAGAGGATATTATTTATTATACTATATAATATATAAATTTTAATATATTAAATAGAATTATTCTATTAATTATACTCTTTCTATAATAATTTAATTATTTTATTATAAGTTCCATATATTCTCTAAGCCTATATTATATATATAATCTTTTAATTTAATCATTATTTTTAAAATTATCTATTTTTTCTATATAATTATCTACTAGTTTAAGCAGTCCCTTCTAGAATCTTTAATATTAGTAATAAGGTATAGAGGGTATTAAAGAGAATTTAAATTAGTAATTATTTAATAAAATTTAAAAAAATAATATTTACTTTTTATCTAGATTAGTGATATTCTCTTATTTTAAAATATAAAAAATATCTTTGTATATAAATATTAATTTCTAGATTCTTAATATTAATTATATAGTTAGGCCTTTAGCTTAATATATTTATAATAATTTTTTTCTTTAATATATTTAATTCTAACTTTATATTATAATAGATCCTATATTTATTATATTTATTATTCTTTTAATTCCTTAATACTAGTAAAGTAGGTTAAATTTTGATAGTTATTTAAATAATTATTTCTTTTAATGCTCCTTAACCAACATTGCTCCAATCGATGGAGCTCACAGGTGGGGGAGGGAAATTGGTCGCCATTGTGTTTAGTAGAGATAAAGATTAAGTTCAATATGGAGATTGATTGAGGGGATTGATGATGAAGGGTGTTAATGAGGATTTGTCGGTGGTGGGAGTTGGGAGTTGACGAGGGGAAGTTGAGTCACCGCGGAATATATAGTTCCAGTATTAGTGGTTTAGCAGTAAGACAAAGGATCACAATAACAAAAATAATATCTCTAGTATTTAATTCTTTAATTATTATGATAGATTTTATTAAAATCTACTAATATTAAAAGAAATTTAAAAAGATCTTTCTTTAAATCTATTTAAATTTTAATTCTTCTATATATACTATAATTTTATATAAATTACTAAATATTCTTTTCTTAAATGTAAGGGGTTAATAAAAAATTGAATGAATCAAAATATAAGTTATTTTTTAACTAGAGTATTTTATAAGTAATAAATTATAAATAAATTTAATAATCTTTATATAAAGAGATTTATATTATAATACTTATTTTCTTTCTTAATATAAAATAATTTCTTCTAGATATAGCTAATATTTTAATATTAATATTAATAATTTTAATTTAATAGAGAATTAGCTTTCTTTCTTTTATATATATAGTTTCAAATCTCTTAATACTTTAGATTTTTCTAAATTTTTTAATTCTAGATATTATTATTTTTATTAAATAGGAATATAGCTAGAGCTTAAATTAATATTATTAATTAATTAATTATTTTAAATAGTTATATTATATAAGATTAAATATTTAGATCTTAATTTATTAGAAATTTTTAATTACTTTTTAATAAAATATTTACTTTATTATTTTCCTCCCCTTTCTAATTTTATAGAGTAAAATTAAATTAATTAAGAAATAAGAATTATTATATATTTTTTTTATTAATTTCTAGAAGGTACAGAAGTATTTTAAATTTTTATAATCAATAATTATTATAAATTATGTAATAAAGTAAAGTTTTATATTCTAAAATTCTAGATAATATATAAATATAAGTAAGTCTTTATTATAGATTTTATAGTTATATTTAGCTAGAGCATTTTTTTTTAAAAAAAAATAAATATATAGATAGAGTATATTATTTTTATTTTTTAAAGTATTTCCTTTATATTATAGTTTAAAGAGTCTACCTCTATTATAAGTATATAATTTAGATGAAAAGATGCTAGAATTAGATCTATAATAAATAATATTTTAAATTTAATAAAATTTTTTAATATTCTTTAGACTAATTAAAGGAGACATTCTTTTTTATAAATTTAGTTAAAGAATATATAATCTTTAAAAATTATAAGATGAATTTTTAGTAGAAGTTAATAAATTTTAAAATTTATTAAATTTCTTTTATATCTATAGGGGGGGCTATGATCTCGAATAATTTATATTTGTTAATATTTAAATAGAAGCCTTCTTCTTCCAGCTTTGACAATATCTTTTATATATAAAATTAGTAGATATTTGGATTTTTCTTGATATAAATGATTATATTATTAACATAGGCTGAATAGAAGTTATGAAGATAGTTCTATAGATATTAATTAATAAATTTTTAAAAAATAGATAAGATATTTATTAATTTAAAAAAATATTACTAACTATTTATAAACCTATATTTTATATAAAAAGCTGTTATCTACTTCTAATCTTTTATTATTTAGATTTTATAGAAGTAGCTTATATATTAAATTGATAAATTATATAATTTAACTTATTTAAATTAAATTTAGAGTCTAATAATTAATATAGAATTTTAATCTATTTCTAAATTTCTATATAAAGAGGACTGGGGCTATTATTAATAATTAGTTAATTTAAATAAAGTCTTTATTTAATAATTCTATTAACTCTTTCTAGAAGATTAATAATTTTATTAAAAAGTACTAGATGCTTTAAGCTAATTAATTCTTTTCTATAATTAATTAATAAATATAATAAGTTTTTATATATTAGAATTTAACTATTAGGGTGTCTATAGAGCTATTATTATTTTTAAATTAATTATATCTCTTATTTCTAAACTAAATGTTGTTTAACTGCTATCTAAATTTAATTTAAACTTAATTTATTCTAATTAGTGCTTAATATATTATGAAATCCTTTAGAAAGCTTTAAAATTTCTAAATCTATTTTAATTAGTAAGTTCTGCAGCTAATTTAATATTTAGATTAAAAATAAGCTTTCTAGAGCTTTAATTATTTAGTTATTTACTATTTATATAACTTCTAATCTATAGAGGGTTAGTAAAAGTATATATATTTCTACTATTAATTTATAGTATAATTAAGTTAATCTAGTAAGTAATAATAATAATGCTAAACTATAACTATAAAATATAAGTAATTATAAATCTATTTATATATATTAATAAATATTCTTATATATTCTTTATAGCTACTAGTAGCCACTAATAGGCTAGCTATTATAGTAGCTGGTAACTAAATTATTTATAGTAGCTAAATTATTATATACTATATAACTTTAGCTATTATCCTTTAATATAATTCTTATCATATAATCTGTATCTTATAATTCATTATTTAAGATATTTCTTATTATTATCTGCCTTCCTATTGATTAGTAGACTGATTAGCTAGGATTTATAGAAGATAACCCTTAATATAGTTATAATACTTTTTTATTAATCTATTTTACTAAAGATTCTATACCTATTTTTTAATTATATAGTAATTATTTTATTCTAAAGAATAATAAATTAATTTTAAAGGTAGATTTCTTGTTCATCTAATTTAAATTAAATAAAGGGAGTTTATAGTTAAATATATATTATTTATATAAATATTATAATTAACTTTAAAGAGTTAATTATAATATTTAATAATATTTTTTCATTTATTTTACTAATTTATCCCCTCTATATTACATAGGACTTTATTAAATTTATCAAGAATTTTTTTTAAATTCTTCTTTTTTTATTTCATTATATTTATTTATATAAGAGTCTTTCTTTATTAATTAAAAATTTTAAAAGCTTTATTGAGATAGCCTAGAACTTTATTTATGTATTAAGAATATTCTATCTAATTATTATTTAAAATAGGATTCTCTAACTGAGTTTTTCTCTTAATCTATTATAAATATAGTATATCTATTTATTTTAAGTAATAAAGTAAGAAGCATCTATTATAAATTTTCTATAAAGGTTTATATAAAAGGGCTGATTATTAAGATCTTTTTTAAAGAAAAATTTTCTATTTATAATTTATATTTCTACTTAATTAGGTCTATTATATAATTATTAATTTAATTTATAATTAAATTCTTTTATTAATTTTTTTATATTCTTATTTCTTTCTATAGATAATTTAGTACTTATATAAGAGATACTACCTCATTAATTAATATTTTATTAAGAGATTATTCTTATAGTAGGATTTCAGCTAATTAAATAAATAAATAAATCCTAGTATTGTAGGATACTAGTAGTTTAATCTAATCTAGATATGCTATATATATAAAGAGAATTTATTAAGGCTTAGAAGGATAGAAGTAGCTAGAGGTTAATATAAGTTGGGGGATTTACTATCTTTCTATCTAGATCTAGCTATATCAAGCTATTATAATTAGTTCACATACCTTGGATTGAACCCTTAATATTTCTTACTCTTTCTCTTATAGATAACTATATTATTTTACTTAATATTTAGATTCTATCTTTAACAATACTACTAAGATTCTTCTTTTATTATTATTAATACTTTCTAAATAAATATTAAAAATAACTTAAGTTCTTTAAGCTACTTAAATCTCTTCCAAATATTAATAACTATTATAAGATTATATATATTTCTGAGTATAATATTATTATAGAGTTATGAAATTTTCAAATCTTAATTTAGAGATATTTAATAAGTTAGAAAGTTCTTATCTAACTTTCTTCTTTTATTTATAATTATAAAGAATCTTAGCTTAATTAAGATTCTTATTTATTATCTTCTTTAATAAATTAATTATTTAATTAATCTTTTATTCTAGTACTTTAATTATTTCTATTATATCTAAAATTAAAGCCCTTCTAGATAAAGATAGTTCTATTAAGATATGTCAGAATGATGAGATATTGGGTAGATATCACTAAGGCAAATGAAACTGGAATCCTAAGCAAAGCCATCCTGATTCCATCCCAAATATAATGAATTGATACCTCAATGTGACAGTGCAATCCTTTAACTCTAAAATATAGGATAATGAGTTAAAATATAAGATATTTATTATCTGAATATAGCAATATAACTTTATACTAGTATAGAATAGCTTTATAAAGCTTTGTATATTTAAATAAGCTCTAAAATAAGTAGTTTAGGAGAATAAGACCTTTAATATTATGATTTTAAAGTATATAGATTTAACTATAGAAAAGTACTATTCTATCTAATAGTTATAAGTTTAATTAACTATATAAATTACTAAATATTCCCTAACTATTTATACCTTCTTTAATATATATAAAAAAGTCTTTTCTAAAGCATTTTAGTATTGATATAGTATTAAAATATTTTTAAATTTATTATAAATATAATATATTAATATTCTATAGAAATTAATAATGAAATTCACCACTATAAAGGTTTCAGTCATACTCTTAGAGTAAGATAATTAATAAATATAGTTTAATAATATAGTAACTCTTATAAAGATAAGAGATATATAGAATATATTAATCTAAATATTAAAGTAGATAAATTACTAATAGCTTCTAAATATCTAATAATTCTAGATAATATATCTAGAGAATAAGAAAAGGATTAATAAAGTTTATATACTTATTAGAAGAAAAAGTATTAAGAATACTAATAAGAAATTGCTGATATATTATAAATAATTTAAATAATAATTAATAGAATATTATACTACTATATTATTAATAAAATAATCTATAAAAATTTATAATTACTTAAGAAGCAGATGGCTCTATTAATAAAATAATAAGAAAGAATTATATAAAGAAAATATAATATAGTAAAGATAGTATTAATAAAGAATTAAAATATATTTAAATAGATAATAGCCTTTGAAGCTATTTATTATAAAAAAATAAATTAGAGAATTCTAGAGATTAATAGATAAAATATTATATAAGATTTCCTATTAATAATTAATTAATATACTCTAGTATGGGCAGATATCTATATTAATCTTTTATAGAGAGATAAAGATATAATATTATCTAAATTAATAGTTCTCTTTAAAGAATATATTAATAATATATTAATAATAAATAAAGAATACTACTTTAAGTCTGCATATACTATATTTAAAGGAATATTAAATAATCTAGAGAAGAATAATAAGGAAACTACTAAGAATTTAAATAAAGGATTTAATAATAATAAAAATAATAATTATTTATATATATATAGAAAGAAACACCAGTTAAAAGATTATTATTATTTAAATAACTTAAAAAGGTCTAAAATATGGGAGCTATAGCTAGATATTAAAGTAAAAATTAAAAGAATAATAAAGAATAACTTATCTTTTAAAAGAAAGCTTCAAAGCATGCTAAATAAGGATAAAAATAAAGATAAAGATATTATTATAATAGTTACTAATAAATTAATACTAATTTATATAGGATTTATATTAAAGATAGTATATAAATTCTGAGATAATTTTATACTAGATTTAGAAATAATAATCTATATTTATAATAATATATTCTATTTTATTAATTATATTCTAAATAGTAACTAATTAAATATACTAGTTAATAAAGAGATACTTAATATATAAAATATTAAAATAGTAGTAATATAGTTAAATTATAGAATATTAAGTTTAAAAATAATTCTATAAGATGTAGTATATATACTAAAATTCTATATAAATTTAATATTATTATATAAGCTGAAAGAAGTGGGACTTAGCATGAATTTTAATAATAATATAATTTAAAAGAATAAATAAAAAGTCTTTAAATTAAAGAAGATATATTAATTATAAATAATTAAATATATATTAAATTAACTATAATAGGAGAAAGTATTTATAACTAAATAAATTAAAAGAAAGTTAACAAAACTACTATAACTAGTAAGAGATATAAAGTAATAATATAAATAATTAGAATATACTAACTATAAAGTATTAAAGTATCTATTTAAAGCTATTAAAGATATAGTAATTACTAATTAGAATAATTTTAAAATTTCTAAAAATTATAAAATATACAAGCTGTTAAATATAATTATTTAATTATTTTAAAGAGTAAAAATAAAGATAAAAACTTTATTTAAAAGAATCTATTTCAATCTAATCTATATATAGGCTGGATATAATAGAGATAGATAAATTATCTATTTTTATAATAAATATAGTTAAATATAATTTATCTATATATTAGTTATAAAAAGTATACTAATCTATATAGTTAAAAACTTTATTAATATAATTAAAAATTAATAAAATTATATAATTAAAATATTTAAATCCAATAGAAAATAAATATTAAAGAATAAATAAAAATAGCTAATTTATAAGAGAGATATTTTTTATTATTAATCTATTTATAAAATATCTAATTAAAATAGCCCTATAGAATAATTTAATAGTATATAATTCTAATAAAAATATAATATTTTCTATATAAAGTAAAGCTTCTATAAAATATATAACTATATATAGTAAAATAAGTTGCTTATTTATTAAATTAAACTCTAATAAAGACTCTAGAGTAGAAGACTCTATATAAATTAATATATAAAATTAAGCTAAATCTAGTAAATATATATATATTTAAATATTAGATATATATAAGAAATCTAGATATTAAAAAAGAGAATAAAATATTACTATAGATATTAATTAGCTATCTAGTAGGATATAAAGTATTAAATATATAGAAAATTTAAATATTTAAATAATAGAAAATAAATAAATTAAGAAATATTATCTTTAATAAAAATTATCTATATAATTTAAAATAATTATTTATTAAGAATTTAATTATAGTAGAATTGTCAAAATCTTATATATAAATAGTAATATTATTTATACTACTTTATTAAAAATAATAGTATAAAAATATTGATAAAAAGTTATTTAATAAATTAGAAGATAAAGATAAAGCTGAAGAAAGTAATTTAATATAATTTTTATAAAATAAGTCTTTAATAGAAGCCCTATAAATTAAAATAGAAATTAAAATAATTATATTATTAATCTTATCTATATCTAGATTAATATTAATACTAGAGCTAATTAGAAAGTATATTAAAGTTATAGAAGAAAGAGCTATTAAAAATTATTAATAAAATAATTTATTAAGCTATTTACTATTTAATTCATTAAAAAATTTAATAGAGTAGAAAGAATCTATAAAAGTCTTTTATAAGCTGCTTTAGAAATAGTATTAATTATTTAGAAGATAAGAAGAAATTAATAATAAAATATTAATAATATAAAATTAAAATATAAGCACACCAGCTGCTGCAAGCTTAAAGAGTAGAGATAAAAATAGAGATTTTATATTAATATAATATAATAAAGAGCTATAATTCTATTAAAGATCTAGAAATAAAGTAGACACCTTAAATATTATATAAAAAAAATAAAATTATATAAAGTAAAATAATTTTAATTATATAATATATTATATTAGAGAGCCTATAGAGTCTATAAATATTTTAATAATATTTAGTATTAATATAATATAATAACTTTAATAATAATAATATTATTAAAATAAGCTGCTAGTAGTACTAGAAATATAAAATACTATATTTAAATATTTATTAAGGAATAAATTTATCTAAGTATATATAATAAAAATAAAGACTATTAAAGATAAAGAAACTTACTAGAAAGTTAATAAATTAGAAATAAAAGAGTTAAGAATACTATCTATTAAATAGATATTTATATATAAATTTAATAAAGATGAATATTATATAAAGATGAAAGTATAATTATATGTATAAGATAATCTCTAAATATAAAGTTATATAGAAAAAAAACTATAACTTTTATAATAAAAATATTTAAAATAATAATAATACTAGCTACTGCATTTAAATTTAATATATTATAAAAAGATACTATAAATATATTTTTAAATACTCTAATAAATAAAAAGATATACTATTAAATTTTTAATAAATATAATAAGAAAAAAAAGATATAACTACTTTTTAAAATATTATATAGACTATAAAGGTCCCTTTAACTCTAATAAAAAGAATTAACTTTAATACTTAAAATATTTAGATTTAAATTAATTATAGAAGATAAATATCTCTTTTCTAATAATTATCTAATTATACTATTCTATATTAATAATATAATTATTCTTAATAAATTAATAGAAGAGAGTTAAAATATAATTAATATCTTTAAATAAGCTCTTAGTATTAGATATAAATTATAAGATATAAATAAAATATTCTAGTTCTTAGAGATTTATATTATATATAATTAATAAACTAGAAAAATATAATTTTATTAAAATTTATATATTAAAGTTATAGCAGCCTAATACTATTTTAATAATTTATTAAAATATTTTAGAATGCTGCTTAATCCTATTATAAGATTTATATAGAATCTAGAAATAGTGATTATTAAAGATATAAAGTAATTTTAATAAAAAATAGAATTATTATTATATATTATTATTATTATATAATCTAATATTATATTTACTATTAATAAATTAATAAAGTATCTAATAAATCTATCCTCTATATATCTCTTAGAGGTAGATTAAATAATATTCTTTCTTTATTTAATCTAGTTTTATACTATTTAATACTTATAAGAAATATTAATATATAATAACTTATTCCTTTATTTTAGTAATATATTATTTATAAATAATATTAATAAAAAGAGCTCTAAAGAGTATCTCTACTAATTATATAAAGAACTAATAGATTAGTAAGTAAGTAAGTAGAAAATAATAAGTACTTTAATTATTAAAATTAAATTATTAATAATATTTAAAACTATAAAGTTAATATTTTAATAAAATTAATTATTTACTACTATATAATTTAACCCTAAGTATTATCTCTTTATCTAGTATAATAACTAATAAATTATTAATATTCTTATAAAAAAAGATTTAACTTTAAAAATTAATCTACAGCATGTTAATATACAGTACCTTTAACTTTAATAGAAAGTTTAAATAGAATGTATATAAATTAATTAAATATTAATAAAGAAAATAGCTACTAATAAACTTATAAAGAATTTAGAATAGTTATAATATAAAGAGTTTATTAGAATACTCAACCTTATTAATATTAATAATAAAATACTACTATCTAACTAGCTAATATATATATCAGCCTTACTAGAAGAGTATATTAGAATAATAAGATATTAAATAGATATTATTAAGATAAATAATACTAGAATCCTAGATGAAGCTATCTTAATTCTATTCTAAATATAATATATTAACACCTTAATATAATAGTGCAATCCTTTAACTTTAAAATATAGAATAATAAGTTAAAATATAGGACATTTATTATCTAAATATAACAATATAGCTTTATACTAGTATAGGATAGCTTTATGAAGCTTTATATATTTAAATAAGCTCTAGGATAGGTAGTTTAGGAGAATAAGGCCTTTAATATCATGATTTCAAAGCATACAGATTTAGCTGTAGAAAAGCACTGCTCCGTCCGACAAGATATAATATTTTTTAATAAAATAATTTTAAATAATAGTATTGTAACTTCTTAAGTAGCTAAAATAAAGAATTAGAATTATTAGAGATATCTAGTTATTAGATAGATAATCTATTAGTTAAATAAGAAATTAATATAAATCTACAATAGAAAAATGCTAGTATAAGCTAGAATAAATAAATTATACTAAATAGATTAATTAAAGAGCTTAAATATTTAAAGCTTTTTATCTTTTAAATATAGAGACTGATTCTTACAGAATTAGAGGGATCTTAATTATTAATTTAAATAGGGCTTCTATATTCTTTTATATCTTTATTTTAATGGCTATTTAATGTTGATCTGATATCATGCCTGGAGCCTCTTGGAAGTGGCTTAATACAAAGGCTTTATAATGTTAATATGATGTATGGTAGTTATCCAATCCTATGGCCAATGTCTAGAGTGCTCCAATATGAATGAATAGAGCACTTTCAACATCCTATTACAATAAAATACCTATATATCTCTACTCAAATGAGATATTAATACCTTAATGTGAAGCACTGAAGGAATGCTATAGAGGAAATATTAAATATTTAGTAGCCCAATATAGCTATATAATTTTATCTGAATATAGAAGAGCCTCACAGAGCCTTATGTATTAAAGCAAGCTCTAGGATAGGTAGTTTAGGAGAATAAGACCCTCAACATCACTATTCAAAGCATAAGAATTTAGGTGTAGAAAATGCTGCTCCGTCCGACAGATGACTTATAGATAGATGCTATGATCTGATTAGGTTATATCAGCCCCAAAGTGGCACGTGCCGGCTATTGTCTTGAGAACTGAGGTAGTTATCTAGTTAGCTAAGTTACCTGTTAAGTAACCTTGCTGTATTAGGATGCTTTTTACATCACACTTCTTGAGTACCTCCCCTTCTTACCCAGTCCCTACCCAGTCCTAGCACCTAAGGTAAAGACTTGTCAGTCTTTCTTTCCTTCCTCAAGGCAAAAACAGGTCTTTTTAACAAAGAGCTTATTATATTCTTATTATCCTCCCACCTATAAATAAGTTTCCTGCCTAGGATTACTATATTTTAGACTGAAATAATTTTCGATATGGTAAATAAAGTACTACATTTCACCCCCGCGCGTCCAATACCTTTATATTGGCTATGAAAAATACTGTTATATTGTCCACTGAGCTAAAAGAGATATCTAGATATCAACTTCCGCCGTCGGTTGATTTCGGTTCATTTTTAGGCCGACACCTTTGTTATTGATCGAAAAATAAGGATTGAATAACTCAAACCTTTACCTTTAGATGACTGCTGGGAGGCTCAAAAGGTCAACATCTTGAAACTGATATAGATGTATGAAGCTGGGCAAATTAGGTTACTTACCTTATCTACCATTATTTGGCTTTGGGATATTGCAGTCATAGATAGAGAACCTGGGCCTGAGGATATCCCTAAGGGTTCTGCTGTATGTGCTGAGGTTAGTTATTAGCTTTATTATGTCCAATTACTGTTCTTACCTGCCTTTAGGGGATTGGTTATCAGATAATACAATATAATCTTTCATAGGTAGCTACCTATGGCATATAGTTTGTCATGATTGCCTGAGATTGATTGTTGTTTTAGGCAGTGGCTTCTTAAATAGTATAATTAGTATCCTATGGGATTATTGCTGGAACTAGAATGCATGAGCTCTGTCCTGTCATAATTTATGTTTTGTATGGATTCTAATTACTCTCATATTTATGGAAGATTCAGACTTGTTTCTGACTATAGTGATGATCCTAATCTCACCATTAATATTATAATTGTGAGTGATACTGGTAGTGATATCCAGACCATTTTTGTATCTGATCTTCAGAATCTGAATTTTAATGTTAATATATATTGGGGGCGGCTTGGCTTAATATAAATCTCTATAGACTCCTAGTGGTTCAATGGTTCATGAATTTATTATGATTTAAATACAACCGGTTGATGTAAATGGCTGGGAGATAATCCGGTGGCTTCTAGAGACTGCTGTGATTCCTGTAGACCAGCCAGGGCTGCTCTGGCTTTTAGGTTTAGCTATATGCAATCACCTCTACTTTGCCATGGCGTCCGGCAATACTGTGCTGTATGTTATAATAAAAAAGAATGGGATCATTAGCTAGCTTTTAGTTTTGTAGTAGTATGGTTTACAAGATATAGAGCTAATAAATGCTTGCTTTAAATAAATAATGTAGTCTTAAGTAGTCCTACTATAAGATTTAATTTAATGTTAAGTAATTACTATTAATGTATTTTGGATGTATTGAGAAAAGGCATGAAAGGCAGCTATTTTAGGCACCTCTAACACCTGAAGGTATATATAGTTATGTGTTATTAATTATGATTAAGGTAGCTACTTATGATTCTGATAGATTATATCTTGGTGAGCTATAAAGTAATACTATGTAGTTGCACTTCTTGACAATTATGATGATTTGTCAGAATGTCAGGATATCAGGGAATTTTACCCCATCAAATGATGCTAGAATCTCAGGTGAAACAGCTGCACATATCTACCTAATTAAGACATCAACACCTCAACGTAAAGGGAGCACCATGATGGAAATGTAAACTATTTAGTGGCCTAATATAGCTATATAGCTTTCCCCGAATAAAGAAGAGCCTTATAAAGCCTTATATTTTTAAGCAAACTTCTAGAATATTATAAAAGGATTGAAACCAACATGGGGATAGCACGGGGAAATGAGGAAAAAGAATGGAGAGGCTGAGGCATCCAGGGAATCTGCTATAGAATTGGCCTTGATTAATATTGACATCATGGAGTATCAGGCCATCACTAGGAGGGTTTAGAAATGATGTTAAAAATCACTACTAGAATGAAGCTTCATATTAATACTTTATTTAGTTAGGAATAAGAGCCCCCTTTAATTCTATAAAAATTAATCTCTATATGTAGAAAATAAATCACTTTATATATTCTATTCTTTTAATTAATCTATTTAAATAGTAACTCTCTAGCTCTCTTTTTAATCTAGTTTAGTATGAAAATTATTAAAGATTTATGTCTAATTCCTTATCTAATTATAAAATTATTTATCTAATATTTAAAAAATCTCTAATAATTCTAAATTTCTAATTCTTTATTTTAACTATATAAAGAGTTAAGATATTACATTACTATTATTATTTAAAATTACTCTAATAAAGAATATTATATCTCTATAGAATTACTTTTTATTCAAAAGGGGTTTAGCCCTAATCTCTATTAAAATAGTTAAAATACTGGAGTAAAAAATTTATTAGGGAAGTTAAATTATTAAAATTATTAAAAATAATAAGTAAGAATCTTAACTTAGTTATGATTATAATTGTAAATAAAAGAATAAAATTAGATAAAAAATTTTTAAATTATAGAATATTTCTAAATTAAAGTTAAAAGATGTATAGTTTTAGAAGAAATAATAAAAAATATATATACTCTTATAATAAATACTAATGTTTAAAAAAATAATTAAATAGCTGAAAGAGCTTTAATTTATATTTAATAAATAATTAAAAAGGATTAATAATGATAGAAAAAGAATTAAAGTAGTATTTTACGAATAAATTCTAAATATTAAGTAAAATAATATAACTATCTATTTAAGGGGGAGGGAGTTAGAAGAAAAATTAAGATTAAAATAATTATAAAATAAATTTAAAGAATAAACTATAAATCTTCTATAAAATAAAATAATATTAATATTTAATCTTATAAAAAAATTATTTAAGTCTAATAGCAGATATGCTAAAGTTATAATAATTCTAATAATTATTTTGAATTATTAAGAGATAATTTTTCTTAAAAATCTGAATTAAAATATACTTTAAACTTTTATACTAGACTACTTTTGAAATATAATAAATATATAGAGAAATATATAATAAATCTACTATAAATCTAAAATAAAAGATAATTACTATTATTATTTATTATAATAGATTTATTAACCCTTAGCATCCTAAGCAGAAAGATAAGAATATTTAAAGAAATAAGAAATTATTAAAATAATTTAAATATATTTATAATTTATTATTATACTAGAAATATAATTTATTATATAGGAAATAAGAAAATTTTTTAAAAATAACGTAAAGGATATTATTATTAATATTAATATAAAAAAGATAAAAAGATACTGGAAATTAAGTATTAGAAAAGTAGAAAAAAATAAATAAATAAAACATAAATAAAGATATTATATTAAAACTTTATTAAATAAAAATAGAAATTTTTTAACTTGTAATACTTATGAGTAAGAATTATATTATATAAAATTATTCTAGATAAGCTTTTATTTAAAAACTAACTATATATATAAGAGTTAATTATATAAAATATATTTATTAAATAAGTAGAATTAATTTTTTGCAAAAATATTATTTAATTACTTAATCTTAATTTTTATTATATTAATATTCCTTCTAAAAAATGAATAGATTAAAGTAAAGTAGATATTTATACTACTTTAATGTATTTAATTGTAGAAATAATATTAAAATATATATAGATCTAGATATTAGAAGTAAATATAATAATTAAAAATTTTCTAAAAAAATATTATTTCTAATAAGCTAAATAATCTATATCTACTTTGAAAATAATAAATAAATTAAGAATAAGCTTATATTTATAATATATAGAATATTTTACTTTAATTTATAGAGAATTATTTATAATATAAAAAATCTTATATTATCATTAATTAAAATTCTAATAAGAAGAAAAGCTTAATGCTATTAATAATTAATTATAATTTTAAAGAATCTTTAAATCTATCTAATATTATAAAGAAATTAATAATAATTTAAAGTAATTTTAAGTCATCTATTAAAAAATTTGTAAAGAAATTTAAAATAAAACTTATATCTTTACTATAATAAAGATATTAAAGGTATATAAATTTGTAAAGAAGAGAAGAAAATTAAAAATAGTTTAATATCTAATTCATTATTTATAATTATTTCTATTGAATTTACTATCTATTATAGTATTTTTTATAAAATTATAACGTATAGGGCTATTCTAGAGAAATAAGATATTTAATTAAATTAAAAAGGAGAATAATAATATCTTATAAATTAATCTATTTATTAATTTAAAGTTAAATTCAAACTAGTTTAGAAATATCTAGATATTAATTTTAAATATAAATGAATTTAATTATTAAAGAATTCTATAGAAGTATCTATATTCTCTATTTTTAAAAAATAATAATAATTTTAATCTTTATATTAACTATAAGGGCTTAAATAAAGCTATATTAACAATAAATATTTATTATTAAATTTCTTTTTATAAAGAAGATAATTAAAAAATAGCATTTTTATATGTAATATAGCTAGCTACTCTGGATATATAATTAATTTTCGAAATTTATTAATGTTTTTATTGTCTTTTAAAATTATATTTATAATACTCTATATAAATAATATACTAGATAATTTTTATATTATTTATTTAAATAATATCTTAATTTACTCTAATAATGAAGCCTGTAAAAATATATTAAAATTATATTAAAATAACTTTAAACAATTTAGAGATACATTATGCCCTTAAAATATAAATTTTTATACAAGAATAAGATAGAATTTGCAAATATATTATCTTCTATAAAGAAATTACTATAATTTATAATAAATTAAGATAATAATAATCTAGAAAAAGTTAATAAAATAAAGCAAACTACACTTATATAGAGGAGTTTATTATAAATAATTAAAAAAGGTATTATATAGAATATAGTTATAATACATATATATTGTATTATTAATAGCATTTATTATATTTTTAATACCTAAAAAATTAAGTAATTAATAATTAGATTACTTGATATTAAATTAAGAAATTATTTTATCTTTTATTTAGAGATATATTATATGTTCTTAAATTATAGTTTAATAATAGTTTTATAATATTATTAAAAAGGCTATAATTATAATATATAATAAAATAAAAAATTAATAAATTAGAGTTTCTATTTATAGATAATTAATAGTAGTAAAATTAATTTAAATTGGTTTTCTTATTATATATACCTTCTTTTTATTTTTTATTTTTTTAAATTACATATTATTTATTATATATTCTCTATTTTTTTAATAATCTATTAATTATATTCTACTAGTTTTTCTATCTATTTTATTAAATTGTAAAGATTATCCTACAATATCATTTTATTTTTAATTAATTAATATTTTTATTTATTATCATTAGTCAACTTAAGTATTAGTAGCTTATTTCTTAACTTACTATTTTATGATTCTAGTGATGAGATATAGGAGATATTATAAATATAGATTTATTTAATTAGAAGGGCTAAATTAATATATTTTAAAATTTAATAGTATTTAGTATAAATTTAAAAGAGCGTAATAAATTTTAAACATAGTTTAAATAATAATAGGTTTAATTTTAAGTTCTTTATAAATAGAGTAATTAGATCTGCTTATTTTAGTATTTTTTAAATATAATTTTTATTATTATAAATTTACTTGTATTTTATTTACTTATTATTATTAGTATTTCTTTAAATTGATATAAATATTATTTAATTTCTTTATTCTTATCTATATAGCTAGGACCTCTTTCTAATAATATAAATTTTAATATATAAATAAAAGTTTAATAAATATCTAAATAAGACTTTAAAAGTTTAGATTATAAATTTTTAAATTTTATTATAAATAAATTCAATAATATAAAGTAATTTTAACTAATTTATTTACTCTTTATTAATAGAGTATTAGAGGTAGTTTCTAGAATCAATTTATCTTTTTTATTTTTTTATTAATTTATAGAAAAAATATAGTAGACAGTTATAATTTAATATAATTATAATAATATAATTCTAATTAAATTTTACTTATAAAGAGGCTTTCTCTGTTTAATATAATTTTATTAGACACTTTATAATAGAGCTTTATTATAAAATAGTTTAATTAATTCAGTAGTATTTATTTAAATTGATATTAGAGAAAATAGAGAGTATTTTACAATATAATTAATAATAATAAAAATTTTATTAATTAATTAATCTTTATATAGGACTAGGAGTAATTAATAATAAAATTTATAAATAATTGATTTTAAAGTTATAATAAAACAGGGGAGGTGCTACAGCCACACTGGCCTTACTTCTATTATATTCTTTTATATAAATTTACTCATTATCTAGAGCTCCAGGCCTTCAAATATCTTATTAAGTAGGTAGGTAGGTCATAAAATCTACAACTACACAACTACTAATTAGAATTCTAATTACTAGGGAGTAGGATAGCTGCTATAATAATATTCAGGGTTAAGAGAAAATTCTCCAGGATATCTATCTAGATGTCTTTTATTTATACTTAATAGATACTATCAATTTTAAATATCTATGTTGATTCTAACTTTTGATATTGATTTTACTGTAAATTCTGACTGTTATCATCATGTTTGGTCTTACTATATATAGTATTAACTTTAATTATTAATTGGGTCTATCCAGCACATTGGGTTAGCTCTAAAGTGATAACTTTATCTTTATATTATTAGATAACCCTGTAAAAAAGATGATCTTTCCTAGAAAAAAAGTGTGGCATTAGCCTGATTAGTATAGTAGGCATGTTTTTATAATAGATATAGATTTAAATTTGAATTATCTACATAATTTATAATTTAAGAATTTTATTCTTTAATAAATGGAGTAACTAATAATATATTTAGTAGTATAATATAAAAATCTATTAATAATTTTTCATTTAATTTTAGCTAAAATTTTACCAAGTAGATTATTATAATATATAAATAGAAGCTTCTATTTAAATTTTTAAAGGAGGATATAAGTAATTTTCAAATTATAAAATATTTAATTATTTAAAAATTAATTATTTAAAGAAACTAGCTAGTTTACCTTAAAACTTTAGATAATTTATTTTTTAAAGTCTTCTTTAACATCTTAATTTCTCTTTAGACTCTTAGATATTCTATTTAGATTCTTTAATATTTTACTTAATTTGTTTTTAATTAAAGTTTGAATAGTAATTTCTTCTATTTTTTTATTTAATTTTAATTCTAGAAGTGAATTCTTCTTTAGTCTTAATTTTTTCTAGAACAGTTATTGACAGAGTTTAAATCTATATTGAACACTAAAGTTAAATAGTATTAAAAAAGATATTAA
Organism: Aspergillus haitiensis; assembly: GCA_027569155.1. Lineage (NCBI taxonomy): Eukaryota > Fungi > Ascomycota > Eurotiomycetes > Eurotiales > Aspergillaceae > Aspergillus > Aspergillus haitiensis. The sequence goes on along the minus strand of JAPDEO010000001.1, from coordinate 372,072 downwards.
TATACTTATTAGCTATTTAATAGGAATTATTTTATAAAAGTTTAAAAGTTAATATAATTAATATAAGAGTTTAATAATATATTATACTTTTTTAAGATATTATTACTAATATTTAAAGGAGTAAATAATAATAAATTCCTTTTTATTTAGTATTATTTAATTAATCTCTACTTTAAAGAACTTTTTAATTAGAAGATAATAGAATGGTATACTTTTTAAAAATTTAATTATTATATAATTAAATATATTAGTTCTAATAAATATAAAAATTAAAATTAAAGTAGTGTAATAGGGGTATAGTTTAAAGTATTTGATAATATATAAAATATTTTAATTTCTTTTTCTTTTATAAAGATATTAAATATAAATTTAATAGTAAGCATCCATTAAATTAAGTTTAATAAAATATTTAGATTTTAAGATTCTATCTAGTATTTTTAAAATAAAAAATAATAATTTTTAATTATAACTTTATTTAAATCCTTATATAAATATAAAAATTATTATTATTTTAAGAATAAAGAGTCTTTAATAGATACTTTTATAAAATTCTTTAATAATTAAATTTTCATATATTTAAAATTAGTATCTAGATATATTTAAATTATTCTTAATTTGATTTGAAATAGTAAATAGATTAGTCTATAGAATATTTAAATATCCTATTTTTACTAGAGTAGAGAGATACTTTATATTCAATTTATAAAAATATATTATAATAGCCAGTAAACTCAGTAGGAATATTATTAAATAATAGATTAAATATTAAATTATCTTTAGTATTTTTCCTTTTTTAAAATCTATATATCTTCCAATATCTTTACTCTAGTAAAGTATAGTAAAGATATAGTAAAGAGATAATATGTCTTATTATAATATTTTTTTATAAATTTTTAATTAATTATATTTACTTTAATATTAATATTTAGGTATATATATTAATAATATTTCAAATATAAACCTTTTATATGTATTCTTAATATTATCTTTATAAAATAAAAATAATAAGAATCTATACTTTAATTTATTAATTCTCTAAAGAGAATATTAATATAATTAGAGTTAGAATTAAAGTAATTAGAGAATATTTCTAGAAAAGATAAATTTTTTATTAAATAATATCTTTATATCTAATTCTTTTACATAAAATTTTTAAATAGAAGCTTGCTTAAAATAGGTTTTTTATATTAAATAATTTTTTTATAAATATTATAAATTAAAGAGTTTTTTATTCTTCTTAATAGAATTTCAGAATATTTTCTACTTATAAATTCTAATTTTTCTAATACTTAACTTCTAATATTTTTTTATTTTTATTTTTTTATATTAGTATTAATAATATTTTTTATATTAATCTTGAAACTATTTTTTACTTTTATAAATACATTTAAATAATTTTAGTAGTTTTTTACCTTTATAGATTTTTTATCTCTTTATTCAAAATATTAGAGTATTATAAATTTATTATATTTTTTTTTATATATATATTCAGCTCTAGAAGTAGCTTAATATAAAAATTTAAAATATATTCTAATTTAGATTTTTTAAAAAATATTTTTTAATAATTTAAAATTATTACTAAAATTACTAGGAATTTAGTTGACCTAAATTTACATATTTTTTTTATAAGATTAGATATCAATATTACTTTATCTTATAAACAAAATTTTAGTTAATTCTTTAATCTTGTTCCATAATTATATTATTTTATTTTTAATTTTTTTCTAGCTTCTTTTCTTTTATAATATCTTTTACTCAATATTTTAAATCTATTTTTAAAAATACCACTCTAAATTTTTTCTTTATTACTAGTAATCCTTTTTAGATAATTACTAGCTGATGCGCCAGGACGGCTGGGAGCTTTAGGTGCAAAGTCTTTGTAAAGCAAATGGTAGATTTAGAATAGTTTAATGTCAATCTATATCCAGCTATTAGATAAGGCCTGCCGTTCCTTCTTAGGGTCTAAGAGGTCACCTAGATCTTAAGGATATTCTGCTAACTAAGTAGAAAGAATTAGAGAATAAATATAAATAGATTTATAACCTAAAAGGTAGGCTATCTTCATTACTGAAGATTTAATATAGTAAACTAAACTAAGATATAGTAATATTAGTGCTTATATATATATAGTAATTATATTAATTATATCAATCTACTATATTTGATCACTGCTTAATTATAGTAATTATAGTATTATAATAGTTCTACTATAATAAGATTTCTTAATATTATATTAATATATCTATATTACTATAATCAAATAGAATATAGTTATCCTATATCTTATAATAATATTAATTATTAGTTATATAATTCATTAATTATAAGTATTTAATCTTCTAATAATTCCCTTCTTTTATATTCTTTATCTCTAAAGGAGATAAATAGCGCAATATCTCTAATAGATTTAAAGAGATAATTATTTTTATTTTATAGGTATATACTAATTATTATAGCCTCTAAGTCCTCTCTTTATAAGAATTTACTTTATTAGTATATTTATAATAAGGGTTTCATTATAGTTATTCCTTATAATTAATATAAAAAATCTAGTTATCTATATATCAAAATAGAGGGTTCTACTCATTATAGTAAATATATTTAATTAGAGAATATAAAATATATTAAGGTAAAACTTTTTAATAATATTATATAGAAGTATTTAGTTCAGGCTTAATAATAGATTTAAGATAATAAAGATAAGATAAAATAGAATCTCAAGCTTGTATTAGTAAAGATAAAATAATTATAAAAATAAAAATAGTTACTTTAAAAACATGCTGGTAATTTTATTACTTATAATATAAAGAAAATTAAGAAGTTAGAAAAGTTAGAGAAAGAAGAGTAGAAATAAAAGAAATTAAAGATAAAAAATAGCCAGCTTCTTAACTTACTAGTTAATAATAATTAGCTAGTCTTTTTATCTTCTAATTTTAATTCTTCTTCTTTCTTTAATTAGCTTCTATCTAGAATATCTAAATCTTCTTTAAATAATTTAAATTCTATATAGGTTCCTATAAATTCTTCTTATATAAGTATTCTTTTCATTTTATAAAATAGTAGATATATTCTTTTATTAATTATTAATCTAGTATTTCCTTAACTTTATATTTCTTATTTTCTACTTCATCCTAATTATCTTCTTTATTTTTCATTAGTTTCAGTAGAGAAATATAGAATACTAGATATATTTTTATTCTTATTAATAGTCTTAAGTAGTAGTTATTATTATCTTATTTTTCTTTAATTTTAAAGAATCTATACTTTATAGTATTAAATTTATTACTTAGCTACTTACTTTAAATATTAAAGTTTTTCTATTCTATTATTTATTATAATAAATAAATCTTCTCTCTCTTTCTTAAGTAAGGCATATCCTTATACTTTTTATTATAATAGAATTTCATTCTTTCTTTTATTTATTTAATATTCTTTAACATTATTTAGTATAGAAGTAATAAATTAGTAGTTTATAATAATATTTTTTCTAATCTTTCTTATAGTAGTAGTATTTTCTAATCTAGTCTTAAATATTATTCTAGATTTATAAAGTATAATACTTACTTTATTATAGTATTTTATATATTATTAATTATAAACTATACTAGTAATAGCAGCTTAACCTAATTTTCTTAATTTTAGTCTAGATAGTATTATAGATATTATTTAATTATCTAGATTATTTATTTACTTTATTTATTAATTTATTAATAATAAACTATAAATAGCCTCTACTTAACTCCACTACTTTCTATAATAATTTTTCAAAACTTTAATATAAATAGCTTATCTTAATCTAATATAATTACTCTTAATACTTCTATTTATATAAATATTCTCTATAATATTAATATTATAAGGTCTGCTATAGTAGCATTCTTCTTTATTAATTCTAGAATTATATATTTTATTAATTTATCTACTATAATAAGTGCTTTTATATAGTTAATTCTAATAATAGAATTCTTTAATAATAATAACTTTTATATAAAGTTAATAATAATATATTCTTATACTCCCTCTAGTATCTTATATAGCTATATTTTTCTATAAGATCTATATTTTATAAATTTATTTCTATTATATTCTTTATATCTCTTAATATATTTAGAGACTCTCTAATATATTTATAGAAAGAAGTAGATTCTCTAAATTTTTTTAATTATTTTATTAATTCCTAAATATTCTTTACTTAATAGATTATAATACTATCTAATTACTTTCTTAATTATTTTATTAGATACTATAATTAATCTATTTTAATATTATATTTCATTATATTCCTTTTATATATTCATGCTATAGAATGCCCAATTCTAGATCTTTTTATTCTTTAATTATAATTACTTAATTTTCTTAAGTAGCTCTTTATTTTTTATTATAATAATTATTATTAATTATATATCTTAGTTGAACCTCAGTTCATCTAGATCTTATTATAAGATATTAATTTCAAGATTTTTAATATCTATTATATAGTTAGGCCTTCAGCTTAATATATTTATAGTAATATTTCTTTTTTCTTTAATATATTTAATTTAGAATTTAAATCTAGATAATTTCTATATTTATTATACTTATCTTCCTTTTAGCTTCTTAGTGCTAGTGAAATAGATAAGATTTTTATAATTAATTTAAATAATTATCTCTTCTAATATACCTTATAAATAGTATTTCTAGTATTTAAATTCTTTAATTATTACAAGCATTTCTTAATTATAGATGTTATAATTTTATTTAACTTAAATTAATTATTAAAAATAGAATAAGATAGATTATAATTTTTTATTATTATTTTTTTACTCTAATACTAACCTAATTACTCCTTCTAAAGTATTAATTTTTATAATATTTTACTTATTTAGCTTATATAGTTTAAGTATTAGTGCTTTAGTAATAACTTCTTTTATCTTTTTAAATATTTATTATTATTTATTTATTCATTTAAATAATTTATTATTCTTAAATAACTTAATTAGTGGTCTGATATTTTTTATATATTTAAATAGATATTTCTAGATATATTTTATTATCTTCAGAAATCTCTAGACACCCTTTTTATCTTTTAATATTAATTAATTAATAATTATATTAATCTTTTCTTATAGAATTCACCATCTTTCTAGTAAATATATTATTTTTAAGTATTTAATTTTAATTATATTAAATTTATATTTTTTAATGCTCAGCATTAATCCTATATTTATTATTATTATTATAACTAGTTATATATATTAGTTATATTCTTTAATATTCTTTAAGTAGATAATTACATTATTAAAGTAGATAGTAATAAATTTATTTAGATATTCTTATAATATATAAATTATATACTTTATAAATTTAGCTAGTAATTACTTTAATTTTATAGATACTATAATCTATTTATATAATCCTTTATTAATTAGAAATATGGTTTTCTATCAATCTTCTAATTATATATTTAGGTTAAAATAATCTTATAGTATATTAAATATAGTTAGAATTTTCACTTCTTATAATAGATCTCTTTTCTATTTTATATATAAAGCTTTATTGGCATTATCCTTAATATTATTATTTAAATATTAATAGTTAATAACTATTTATAGGCTCTTATTCTTTTTTAATATAAATATACTTCTTAAGAATATAGATAACTTTAATTTAATAATATATTCTATAGTAAGAAATTTCTTAATAAATTTATTCTTAATCTATAGCTTATTCTATAACTTCTAAAATTATTTTATTTACTATAGTATAATATTTTCTATCAGAGGTATTTTTATATTATAATATTTATTATACTATAGTAGTTAGTAGTCTAGCTTTATAAATAATTTAATAAAGTCTTAATATTTTATTAATAATTTATTAAATATTTTCTTTAATTCTTTTTTATAAAGCTCTTATAGCTTTATCTATATTTTATAATTTATAGTTATAACTTTCTTTCTAATTATTTTATCTTTTTAAGGTAATACTACTATTAATTTCTTATTAGTAAGAATTTTCTTCAGTCCCTTTTCTATATATTTAATATTTAATTTAGCTAGTATTTTTTTTCTAATCTCTATATATTATTCTTTAATACTAACTATTTCTTTTATCTAATTAATTATAGGTCCTTATTACAATAGTTATTTTATTTTAAAGATTTTATTATATATCTTAGTTTTTATAGGGGCAATCTTAAAGGTAAGAGAGTATTAGTACTTTCTAATTATTAATATAATTAATTTTATTCTAATATAAGGTCCTTTATATAAGATTTTTCTATTAATTTTCTAGATTTTTCTATTAGGTCCTCTTAATTATATTAATATTTTATATTTATCTATAAATTCTCAGCTAATAAAGTTCTTAGATACTCTTAAATTAATTATAATTCTTATAGAGTGTCTATTAATTTTTATAAGTATAATTAATAATTAATAATTACTGATGGCTATTAATTATATATAACTATAATATTTATTATAATATCTTTATTAAATAAAGAAATATTCATTCTAATTATTAATAATTTTTCATCTTTTTCTATTATAGATAATATAATTTATTATCTTGCAATTCTTTACTTTAATTTATATATAATAAGAATATATAATTTTTTTATATATATATTTATAATTCTCTAATTTTTTAAAGCATTCAAACTTTAATTTTCTTAAGATTTTTAATACTTCAGGTTAGTAATTATAATTTATTTTATTAAGGATATATTTAATATATTTTTATTATAGTAATATATTTAATATATCCTATAATATTAATATCAGCTTAAATATAAATAATATTTATATATATAGTTTAATATATAACTTATAGTTTTATTATAAAATTAAATTTCTCTTAAGTTTAAGATTTATTTATATTCTTTAATAAATTATATATTAATTTGTCCATAGTATATATAATTATAAAATATTCATTTTTTGTAATGCTAATATTTATTAATATAATTTTATTAGATCTAATAAGACTTTTCTTAATATACTATTTTTATTAGTATATAGATATAGAGTTTATTTTTTTAAAGTAATTTCTTATCTTCTTCTATAATTTTATAAGCTGCCTAATTACTTTATAGGATTTTTATTTATTCTTAATCTAATTCTATCTAATTTATTATTATTTTATTATTGTCCCAGGCCATTAGCTGTAGGAATTCTTTAATTAATAAAAAATATTTATTATTATTATTAAGATAATCTTTTTAATTATATTAAGACTATCTTATAGGTAGCTTTTCTTCCTAAGATATTTTTTTTCTTAGAATTTCTTTAATTACTTTATTATTCTTAAAGTCTTTAATCTTAGGGAATTTCTAATATTTCTAATAATATTTTTAAAATTCTTTCTTATTATTATTTTAATATTAGTTATAGACTACCTTTCTTAGATTTTTATTCTTTTATAGATTAATCTTATACCTTACTTCTCTTACTTTAAATTTATTAAATTCCTCTATAAATACTTATAAGAGTTAATATCTTAATTCTTTATTAATATATATAATTATAAAAGCAGTAGTAATTATTAAATGCTAGATAATTAATTTATTATTTTTAGACTTTTTTTAATAATTCTTCTTAATATATCTAATCTTTCTATAATTAAAATATTTATTATTAAATTTCTTTTTTTATTACTACTTATCCTTTTTAAAGATAGTATTTAATTATATTTTAACATCTCTATTCTTATCTCTTTTATTAATTTATTTTTAAGTTTCTTTATTTCTCCACTTACCCTGATAATGCTGGTTAAGTAATTAATTCTTAATTTTTAATATTTAATTAATAAATTTATTTAATATTTAAAGGGTAGTTTCCTAATATACTAGGCTATTCTTAATATTATCTTATAAATATTAGTAGAATCTTACTTAGAGTGCAGTATTATTCTATATAAGATTTAAAGTAATTTAATAAAACTTTATAGTAAGTTCTCTAACTAATATTTTTTTTTAATATAGAATATAGATTTGTTACTTAATAGTTTATTTAGTATTAAAGTTTCTAAATATAGTATTAATTTATTATTTAAATTTCTTATAATCAGTAAATATATTTCTTATTATAATTTATTACTAATGGTAAGAGACATTCTGATATTCTCTTATAAATAATTTAAATTAATTAAAAGCTGCTCCAGTAAGGTAGATTTCTATAAATATAATTTTATTATATATATTAATATTTTTAAGGTTATTAATTTATATATATATATCTATAGAGATTAGATATTTTTTTAAAATAGATTACTTATCTTTAAATACTTCTATCTTATTTATCTTAATCCCCTTAAACATTTAGAGGGTTCTTATTTAAGTTAAAAAATTTATAATAGTTATTTAAAATTTATTAAATTCCTTATAAGGGGTTTAAGTACTACTAGATATTATATTAATTATTAAAGTTATTACAATAAGAGATTACTTCTTTCTCTTAAGTTATAAAGGTATTAAATTATTAAATAAGGCCTATTATTCCTTCTTAGAGTCTAAGAGGTTATCTAGATCTTAAGAATATTTTACTAACTAAATAGAAAGAATTAGAGAATAAATATAAATAGATTTATAATCTAAAAGGTAGGCTATTTTCATTACTAAAGATTTAATATAGTAAATTAAATTAAGATATAATAATATCAGTACTTATATATATATGGCAATTATATTAATTATATTAATCTGCTATATTTAATTACTACTTAATCATAATAATTATAGTATTATAATAGTTCTACTATGATGAGATTTCTTGGCATCATATTGTCAGATAAGGCCTGCCAATCCTTCTTAGGGTCTAAGAGGTTGCCTAGATCTTAAGGATATTCTGCTAATTAAGTAGAAAGAATTGGAGAATAGATATAAATAGATTTATAAACTAAAAGATAGGCTATCTTTATTACTGAAGATTTAATATAGTAAACTAAATTAAGGTATAGTAATAACAGTACTTATATATATATTAAAATCATATTAATTATATTAATCTGCTATGTTCAGTTGCTGTCTGGTTATAATAATTATAATATTATAATAGTTCTACTATAATAAGATATTTTAGCATTATATTGATACATCTGTATTACTATAATCAGGTAAAATATAATTATTTTATAGTCTTATAATAATACTAGCTACTAATTATATAATTTATTAATTATAAGTACTTAGTCTTTTAATAATCCCCCTCTTTTATATTCTTTATTCTAAAGGAGATAAATAGTGCAATATCTCTAATAGATTTAGAGAAATAATTATCTTTCATTATTATTTTATAGGTATGTACTAATTATTATAGCCTCTAAATCTTCTACTTATAAGAATTTACTCTATTAATATATTTATAATAAGAATTTCATTATGGCCATTCCTTACAGTTAATATAAAAGATCTGATTGTCTATGTATTAAAATAGAAGGTTCTATTTATTATAGTAAATATATTTATTTAGGGAATGTAAAATATATTAAGGTAAAACTCTTTAATAATATTATATAAAAATATTTAGTTTAGGCTTAATAATAAATTTAAGATAATAAAAATAAAGTAGAACAGGATCTTAAGCTTATATTAATAAAGATAAAATAATTATAAAAATAAAAATAGTTACTCTAAAAGTATGCTAGTAACTTTATTATTTATAATATAAAGGAAATTAAGGAGTTAAAAAAGTTGAAGGAAGAAGAGTAGAAATAAAAGGAGTTAAAAATAAAAAATAGTCAACTTCTTAATTTATTAGTTAATAATAGTCAGCTAATCTTTTTATCTTTTAATCTTAATTTTTCTTCTTTTCTTAATCAGCTCCTATCTAGAATACCTGAATCTTTTTAGAGTAATTTAAATTCTATATAGATTCTTATAAATTCTCCTTATATAAGTATCCTTTTTATTTTATAAGATAGTAAATTTGTTCTTTCATTAATTATTAATTTAATATCTTTTCAACTTTATATTCTTTATTATCTACTTTATCTTAATTATTTTCTTCATTCTTTATTAATTTTAATAGAGAGATATGGAACACTGGATGTATCTTTATTTTTATTAATAATTTTAAATAGTAGTTATTATTATCTTATTTTTCTTTAATCTTAAAGGATCTATACTTTATAATATTAAATTTATTACTTAGCTACTTACTTTAAATATTAAAATTTTTCTATCTTATTATTTATTATAATAAATAAATCTTCTCTCTCTTCTTTAAGTAGGGCATATCCTCATGCTTCTTATTATAATAATATTTTATTTTTTCTTCTATCTATTTAATGTCCTTTAATATTATTTAGTATAGAAGTAATAGATTAGCAGTCTATAATAGTACTTTCTTTAATCTTTCTTATAATAATAATATTTTTCAGTCTAATCTTAAATATCTTTTTAAATTTATAAAGTATAATACTTATTTTATTATTACATTCTATATATTATTAATTATAAATTATACTAGTAGTAATAACTTAACTTAATTTTCTTGATTTCAATCTAGATAGTGCTATAAATACTATTTAATTATCTAAATTATTTATTTACTTTATCTATTAGTTTATTAATAATAGACTATAGATAATTTCTACTCAACTCTATTATTTTCTATAATAGTTTTCTAAAACTTTAATATAAATAGTTTATCTTAATTTAAAATAATTATTTTTAATACTTCTATTTATATAAATATTTTTTATAATATTAATATAATGAGGTCTACTATAGTAGCATCTTTCTTTACTAGTTTTAGAATTATATATTTTATTAATTTATTTACTATAATAAATACTTCTATATAGCTGATTCCAGTAATAGGATCCTTTAATATTAATAATTCTTATATAAAATTAATAGTAATATATTTCTATACTTCCTCTAGTATCTTATATAATTATATTTTTCTATAAAGTTTATATCTTATAGGTTTGTTTCTATTGCATTCTTTATATCTATTAATATATTTAGAGACTCTTTAATATATTTATAAAAAGAAATAAATTCTCTATATTTTTTCAATTATTTTATCAATTTCTAGATATCCTTTACTAAGTAAGTTATAATATTATCTAATTACTTTCTTAATTATTTTATTAAATATTATAATTAATCTATTCTAGTATTATATTCTATTATATTCTTCTTATGTATTTATACTATAAAATATTTAATTTTAAATTTTTTTATCTTCCAACTATAATTATTTAATTCTTTTAAGTAGCTCTTCATCCTTTATAATAATAATTATTACTAATTATATATTTTAATTAAATTTTAATCCATCTTAATCTTATTATAGAATATTAATTTTAGGGTTTTTAATATCTATTATATAATCTAGTTTTTAATTTAATATATCTATAGTAATGTTTCTTTTCCCTTTAATATATTTAATTCTAAATTTAAATCTAAATAATTCTTATATTTATTATACTTACCTTTCTTTTAATTCCTTAGAGCTGGTAAAGTAAGTAAGATTTTTATAATTAATTTAAATAATCATCTCTTCTAATACATCTTATAAATAGTATTTCTAATACTTAAATTCTTTAATTATTACAAGCATTTCTTAATTATAAGTATTATAGTTTCATTCAGCTTAAATTAGTTATTAGAAGTAAAATAAGATGGACTATAATTTCCCTTTATTATTTCTTTATTTTAATACTAATCTAATTGCTCCTCCTGAAGTGTTAATTTTTATAATATTTTATTTATCTAACTTATATAGCTTAAGTATTAGTACTTTAATAATAATTTATTTTATTTTCTTAAATACTTCCTACTACTTATTTATTCATTTAAATAATTTATTATCCTTAAATAACTTAGTTAATGATCTGATATTTTTTATATATTTAAATAGATATTTTTAAATATATTCTATTATCTCTAGAAATCTCTAGATACCTTTTTTATCTTCTAGTATTAACTAGTTAATAATTACATTAACCTTTTCTTACAGGATTTATCATCCTTTTAATAAATATATTATTTCTAAGTATTTAATTTTAGTTATATTAAATTTATATTTCTTAATACTTAATATTAGTTCTATATTTATTATTATAGTTATAATTAGTTATATATATTGATCATGTTCTATAATATTCTTTAAATAGATAATTATATTATTAAAGTAGACAGTAATAAATTTATTTAAGTATTCTTATAATATATAAATTATATACCTTATAAATTTAGCTGATAATTACTTTAATTCTATAGATATTATAATTCATTTATATAATCCTCTATTAATTAGAAATATAGTTTTTTATTAGTCTTTTAATTATATATTTAGATTAAAGTAACTCTAGAATATATTAAATATAATTAAGATTTTTACTCCTTATAGCAAGTCTCTTTTTTATCTTATATATAGAGCTTTATTGGCATCATCTTTAGTATTATTATTTAAGTATTAATAATTAATAATCAGTTATAGACTCTTATCTTTTTTTAATATAAATATGCTTTTTAAAGATATAAGTGACTTTAATTTAATAATATATTCTATAGTAAGGAATTTCTTAATAAACTTATTCTTAATTTTTAGCTTATTTTATAATTTTTAAAATTATTTTACTTATTATAGTATTACATTTTCTATCAGAGGTATCTTTATATTATAGTATTTTTTATATTATAGTAGTTAATAATCTGATTTTATAAATAATTTAATAAAGTCTTAATATTTTATAGGTAGTTTATTAAGTACTTTCTTAAATTTTTTTTTATAAAGCTCTTACAGCTTTATCTATATCTTATACTTAGTAGTTATAACTTCCTTTCTAATTAATCTAATTTCTTAAGATAATACTACTATTAATTTCTTATTAATAAGGGTTTTCTCTAATCCCTTTTTAGTATATTTAATACCTAACTTGACTAGTACCTTTTTTCTAATTTTTATATATTATTCTTTAATGCTGACTGTCCTTTTTATCCAGTTAATTATAGATTTTTATTATAATAGTTATTTTATCTTAAAAACTCTATTATATATTTCAGTCCTTATAGGGATAATCTTAAAGGTAAGTAAGTATTAATACCTTTTAATTATTAAAATAATAGATTTTATTCTAATATAAGATTCTTTATATAAAATCTTTCTATTAATTTCTTAGATTTTTCTATTAAGTCCTTTTAATTGCATTAATATCTTATATTTATCTATAAATTCTTAACTAATAAAATTTTCTAATACTTCTAAATTAATTATAATTCATGCAGGGTGTCTATTAATTTTTATAAGTATAATTAATAATTAATAGTTATTAATAGCTGCCAATTATATATAACTATAGTATTTATTATAGTATCTTTATTAAGTAGAGAAGTATTTATTCTAATTATTTATAGTTCTCTATTTCTTTTTATTATATATAATATAATTTATTGCCTTATAGTTCTTCACTTTAATTTATATATAATAGAAGTATATAATCTCTTTATATATATAATTATAGTCTCTAGACTTATTAGGATATTTAAACTTTAATTTTTTTAGAATTTTTAATACTTTAGACTAATAATTATAATTTATTTTATTAAAAATATACTTAATATATTTTTTATTATAGCAATATATTCAGTATATTCTATAATATTAATATTAATTTAGCTATAGATAATATTTACATATATAGTTTAGTATATAATCTATAATCTTATTATAGAATTAAATTCCTCTTAAGTTTAAAATTTATTTATATTCTTTAATAAGTTATATATTGATCTATCTATAGTATATATAATTATAGAATGTCTATTCTCTATAATGCTGATATTTATTAATATAATTTTATTAGATCTAATAAGACTTTTTCTAATATACTACCTTTACTAGTGTATAGATATAAAATTTATCTTTCTAAAGTAATTCTTCTTCTTTATTTATAGTCTTATATACTACTTATTTATTTTATAGGGTTTTTATTTATTCTTAATCTAGTTCTATCTAACTTATTATCATTTTATTATCATTCTAGAACATCAGCTGTAGGAATTCTTCAGTTAATAAAGAATATTTATTATTATTATTAAGATAATCTTTTTAATTATATTAAAATTATTTTATAAATAGCTTTTCTTCCTAAAATATCTCTTTTCTTAGGATTTCTTTAATTACTTCATCATCCTTAAAATCCTTAGTCTCAGAGAACTTCTAGTATTTCTAATAATATTTTTAAAATTCTTTCTTATTATTATTTTAATACTAGTTGCAGGCTACCTTTCTTAAATTCTCTTTTTTTTATAAATTAATCTTATACCTTACTTCTCTTATCTTAAATTTATTAAATTCTTCTATAAATATTTATAAGAGCTGGCATTTCAGTTCTTTATCATTATATATAATTGTGAAAGTAGTAATAATTATTAAATATTAAATAATTAATCTATCATTCTTAAACTTTTCTCAACAGTTTCTCTTAATATATCTAATTTTTCTATAATTAAAATATTTATTATTAAATTTCTTTTTCTATTGCTGCTTATCTTTTTTAAAAATAATATTTAATTATATTTTAATATCTCTATTCTTATCTCTCTTATTCATTTACTTTTAGGTTCCTTTATTCTTCTACCTACTCTAATAATATTAGTTAAGTAATCAGTTCTCAATCTTTAATGCTTAATTAATAAGCTTATTTAATATTTAAGGAGTAGATTCTTGATATGCTAATCTATCTTTAATATTATTTTATAAATATTAATAGAATCTTATTTAGAGAGTAGTATTGTTCCATGCAAGATTTAATATAATTTAATAGAATTTTATAGTGAGTTCTTTAACTGATATTTTCCCTTAATATAATATATAGATTTATTACTTAGTAATTTATTTAGTATTAGGGTCTCTAAAAGCAGCATTAATTTATTATTTAAATTCTTTATAATTAATAAATATATTCCTTATCACTACATACTATTAATGATAGGGAACATTCTAATATTCTCTTATAAAGAGTTTAAACTAGTTAAAAGCTGCTCTGATAAAGTAAATTTTTATAAATATAATTTTATTATATA
Source organism: Aspergillus haitiensis (assembly GCA_027569155.1). Taxonomy (NCBI): domain Eukaryota; kingdom Fungi; phylum Ascomycota; class Eurotiomycetes; order Eurotiales; family Aspergillaceae; genus Aspergillus; species Aspergillus haitiensis. Next base: position 357,053 of record JAPDEO010000001.1, on the reverse strand, counting down.
CATCAACATTCTTAAGATTATTAATTTTTATATGCATGTCTATAGAGATTAAATATCTTCTTAAAGTAGATTACTTACCTTTAAATATTTCTACTTTATTTATCTTAATTCCTTTAAATATTTGGAGGGCTCTTATCTAGATTAAGAGGTTTATAATAGTTGTTTAAAATTTATTAAATTCTTTATAGAGAGTTTAAATACTACTAGAGGTTATACTTATTGCTGAAGTTATTATAATAAGAGATTACTTCTTTCTCTTAAGTTATAAAAGTATTAAATTATTAGATAAGGCCTGCTAATCCTTTTTAGAGTTTAAGAGGTTGTCTAAATCTTAAGAATATTCTACTAACTAAATAGAAAGAATTAGAGAATAGATATAAATAGATTTATAAATTAAAAAATAGGCTATCTTTATTACTGAAAATTTAATATAGTAAACTAAATTAAGATACAGTAATAACAGTACTTATATATATATTAAAATTATATTAATTATATTGATCTGCTATATTCAGTTGCTGTCTGGTTATAGTAATCATAGTATTATAATAGTTCTGCTATAATAAGATATCTTGGCATCATATTGATACATCTATATTACTATGATTGGGTGGAACATAGTTATCCTGTAGTCTTGTAACAATGCTAGCTGCTGGTTATGCAATCCATTGGTTGCGAGCGCTTGGTCTTCTAACACATATCAATATATCTATATCACTATAATTGGGTGGAACATAGTTGTCCTGTATCTCATAACAACACTAGTTGTCAGTTATGCAATCCATTGGTTGCGAGCGCTTGGTCTTCTAACACCAGCTTTAAAACTATTAATTATTGAACTGGTTGATTATCTTGCTTGGGAATGATTAAATATCTAGCTTAGAAAGGATTGAATATCTAGCTTGGAAAGGATTAATTATCTGGTTTGAAAAGGATTTAATATCTAGCTTGGAAAGGATTGATTATTTAGTTTGAAAAGGATTGAATATCTAGCTTAGAAAGGATTGATTATCTGGCTTAGAAATGATTGATTATCTGGCTTGGAAATGATTAAATATCTGACTGAGAAATGAGATAGAGGTAGAGAGCCTTAGGCAGTAACATCTAGTCACCTAATTAAAGTTTTTAAAGCCAATAGAAATGCTTAAATCAGGCTCTACCTAGCCTCTTTTAATTGGCCTGCCATTTTTCAAGTTTGCAGTATATATCTGCTTCACTTCTATTATGACCATACTAGAGGTCATCTCCCACAAACCCTAGTCAATCAGTCTACTAACCAACAGGGAGGCAGACACAGGACAAGAACACCTTAGGTGATAGGTTATAAAATATAGGTTATGTGACAAGCTATAAGAATAATAGCTAAAATTAGAAGATAGATAATAGTCTAACTACTGTAATAGCTCAGCTACTAGCTACTATAATAACTAGTCTATCAGTAGCTATTAGTAGCTATAGAAATTATATAAGAATACTTATTACTATATATAAATAGGCTTTAATTACTTATACTTAATTTATAATTATAATTTAATTATTATATTAGTAAACAGGCTACTTTACTAGATTAATTTATTTATATTATAATTAATAATAGAAGTATATATACTTTTACTAGCCCTTTAAAGATTAAAAGTTATCTAAAGTATAGAATACTATAGTAACTAAATATTAAAACTTTAGAGAGCTTATTCTTAATCTAAATATTAAATTAATTATAGAACTTACTAATTAAATTAGAATTAGAAATCTTAGAGTTTTCTAAAGAGTTTTATAATATATTAAGTACTAATTAGTATAAATTAAGTTTAAATTAAAATTAAGATACTAATTAATTAATATTAAGTCTAGAGATAAAAAATATAATAATTTAAAATAAAATAACTTTATAAATACCTCAGTAGTTAGTATTTAGCATGTAAGAATTTATTAATATTATTAATTAATTATAAATAAGAATTAATAAGCTTGAAATATTTAATAATAATTAAATTAAATAACTATAAGAAGAATTTATTAATATAAAAGATTAAATAGAAAAGAAGAGGTTAAAACTATAACTACTAGAATTATTTAATAAAATCTAAAAAAAATTATAATACTTCTCTATATAATTTAATATATATATTAATATTAATAGTAATAGATTTAAAATAAAAGTAAAAAAAATTATATTTATCTCTATTTATTTAAAAGAATTAGTATATAAATAATTTAAATCTTTTATAAGAGACTATCTTAATAATAAGAGAATTAATAATATAGATAATAATATAATTATAATTTTTAGAAACTATAAGAAGTTAAAAAAGGAACTTAAGAATATATATAGAAATATTAATACTACTAAATATATAGAATAAAACTTATAATAACTATATAATAAGAATAATATTATAAAATATATTTTAGAATTTAGATAACTTACATTATAAGTAAAATAAGATAATAAAGTATTAATAGTATAGTTTAAAATAGAAGTAAAATTAAAAATATAGAATAAAATAATCATTCTTAATTAATTTAAGATACTTAAAGATCTTATTAGAATTTATAGATAAATTAATAGTTAATTAGAAGATTTTAAGAAAAGAAAGTAATATATAAAGAATTAATAATCTTAAATTAATAAGTAATAGAATATTAAAAGAAATAAAGATTTTTATAAATTTAAATTAATAAAATATAATATAATACTTTCTAAAAAAGAAAGAGAATAATATTATAGTAATAAATTAATTATATTATAATTATAAAAAATTAGATTATATATTTAGAGATTGTTAATAAGAAAAGAGTAAATTAGAAAAATATTAATTAAAATTAAATTAGAAGAAAATTAAAAAGTCTAAAGAGATTTAGACTATATTTATATAGATTTATATTATAAATTATAAAATAAGTAAAATATCTAATAAAGAATTAAAATATAAAGTTATTAATAGAATAGATAATATTAAATAATAAATTAATAAAATAATTAAATAAATTATTGCTGGAAGTAATAGTAAAAATAATAAAAAATTAGAAATTATAGAATTAAAAAGAAAGTTAATACTTATAATAATAGCTAATAAAAATAATTAGAACTTATTTATAAATATAGTATATAAATATTAATAAAAAATTGAGATATAATTAATCTTAATTAAAGAAGATTTATATAATAAATTTCTAGAAATCACTATAAATAAAGATTTAGATAATAGAGATTTTCAGTTAATAAAGAAATCTAATAATAAAATACTAAAAGAAGATATTAATATCTAGATATAATAAATATTTAAATAGCTTAAAAATAACCTCTTATAATATATTAAAGAATTATAAGAAATACTAGGGTAATACTTATATTAATTTATAAATTATTAAATAGAAGATAAATATTAATTAAATTATTTAAAGAGGTATAAGGACTACTTAAGATACTATTAAATTTATTAATAAAATAATATAAATTATTACTAATTTATTAAAGAAGTATTTAAGAAGTAATAGTAAGATAGAAATTATAATATATATAATAAGGTATAATATAAATATATATATTATAATAAATATAAATATTATTATATATTACTATAAATAGTTTATTATTTAATAGGATACAAGGAGTATTAGAATATATATAAAATTATAAAATAAAAAGTAATTATATTATAAATAATTAAAATAAGCTAGATATATCTATATAGAAGAAATAATTATATATATATAGAATTTATAATCTACTTAAAATATAAAAAAATATATTAGAGTTTCTACTATAAAGATAAATATTTAATATATTATAATAATAAGATAAATATTAAATAATTTCCATACTATCTATAAAGTAGACTACTAAGATAGAAAGTTATAGAAAAGGAATTATTTAATATTTAAAATTATAAGTATTTAGAAAGTATACTAGAATAAAATTTAATTATAATAAAATATAATTAATATTTAAAAAAGTAAATTAGGATTAATAGATATAAAATTAATATAATAATTAATTTAGATACTATAGAAAACTTTATTAATCTATAATATATTTAAAATTATAATCTCTAATTAAAAAGAAAAGAGAAATTAATACTAATTATAGTAGTAAATAAAAAAGTAATTCTTAAAGAAGTTATAATGTATAAAATATATTCTATTATAATTAAAATTAAAGAATATTTTAAATAACTAGTTCTTAATATTCTACTAATTAAATATAATGTCATACTTAGAATACTATAATTATAAATTAAAAATCTAATTATTAATTAATATATAGGTGATATCTAAATAGAGGATAAAAAAATAAATTATAAAAAATAAAAAGATCTAGTAGAAGCTATATTAATAGCTATTAAGAGACTATTAGAATATATATAAATTATTAATTAAAAAAAATAATAGTAGGAAATTAGCATGATAATACTTAATATAGAAATTAAATAGTTAGTAAGGGATAAAGAATATAAAATAGTAATAATTAATAAAAATATTATAATTATACTACTAGTATATTATAAAAGATTTAAGAGAATCTTTAAAAAATTAGAATAATTAAAATTACTTAAAAAAAAAGTATATAATTATATTATATTACTTAAGAAAGATATAGAATCAACTATAAAGATATTATATTTTATATTAAAGAAAGAATTAAAAATACTTAAAAAATATATTAATAAGCAATTTATTAAAGAAAATATTAGATCTTTAAAGTTACTAATAAAATATAAAATATTATTTATAGTAAAAAAAGATAGAATACTTAAATTATATATAGATTATTAACTATTTAATAATATTACTATTAAGAATTAATATCTATTATTACTTATATAAAAAATATAAGATATAATTAAAAGAGTAAAGATTTTTACTAAATTAAATATTTTAAAAGTATACTATTAGATATATATTATTAAAGAAGAAGAATAGAAGATAATATTTAAAATTAAATTTAAATATTATAAATATTTAATTATATTATTTAGGCTCACCAATACATCTATATTATTTTAAAAATTTATTAATAAAGTATTAAAAGAAATATGAGGAGTTTATATATTAATATATTTAAATAATATATTTATCTTCTTAAGAATAAAAATAATCTATATAGAATATATAAGAGAAGTATTATAAAAATTATAAATTATAGAGTTATAATATAAATTATTAAAATATAAATTTTATATTATAAAAATATAAATTTTATATTATAAAAAAAAAGTTTTTAAAATATTAAATCTTAATAGAAGGGATATATATTAAAAGAAATAAAATTTAGATAATTAAAGATTAATTTATATTAATAAATCTATAAGAACTATAATAATATATTAGACTATTAAACTATTACTAATAATTTATAAAAGATTATTTTAAAGTAATAAAATCTTTTTTTAAATTTATATAGAAGGATATTAAGTTTATATAAATAAAATAGTAGAAAGAAGTATTTAAAATAAGTAAAAATATAATAATAACTGCATTAATACTTATAATTTATAATATAGAGTTAGAAATAATACTTAAAATAGATATATTAGACTATACTATAGATATATAAATAATTTAGAAAGATAAATAAGAAAGAATATAATTAATTATATTTTATTTATAAAAATTTATATTAGTAGAGTTAAATTATAATATTTATAATAAAGAACTACTTACTATAGTTATAGTATTTAAATATTAAAGAGTTTATTTTAAAGGTACTAAATAAATAATTACTATAAAATTAGATTATAAAAATCTTACTTTATAATAATTAAAGAGTTAATAAAAAGATAAATAAGATAGGCTAAGATACTAGTATAGTATAATTATAGAATTATATACTATAAAAGAACTAAAAATAGATATATAAATATATTTAATAGAAGATTAGATTATAAGAAAGAAAATTAAGTTAAGCTCTAAATAATAATTTTAAAATATATTAATAATAAGACTATTAAATATAATATAGAATTAGTCTCTATTACTACTACTATTATTAAAGAAGATTAAAAATTCTATAATTAACTTAAAGTAATATAGTAAAATAATTAATTATTAAACTTTATAGATAATATTTAAAAAATAATAAAGAATTATTAATAGTATTATATATATTAAAGAATATATTATAATATTAATAATTATAAAATTAGAAGTTATTATAAGATATTATAATAATTTAATAAAAGAATATCTAGAAATTAATAAAATTAATAAATTAATTAGAAGATACTTTTATATTTTAAATATTAGATAAAAAGTTAAAGTATATATTAAGAGATGCAAGAAATATAATAAGAATAAAGTAATATAATATTTATTTTATAGAAAAATATAAATAATAGAAGTATTTAAAAGATTATAGAAATAGATTATAATAAATTATATTATTAAATTATCTATATTAGAAGGAAAGAATTCTATATTAATAATAATTAATAGACTTATTAAATATATATATAAAATACTAGTTATAGAAGTAGATATTAATAACTATATTATTTAAAAATATATTTATAAATTATAGATTTCTAGTAAAAATTATAATAGATAGAGAAATATTATTTATATTAAAATTATAGAAATTACTTATAAATTAAATTAGAATAAAATAGAAATATTTAATAATATATTACCTATAAATTAATAGATAAATAGAATATACTAATTAAATAATTAAGTAATATCTATAATATTATATTAATTATTAATAAAATAATTAGATAGAATTATTACCTATAGTATAATTAATATATAATAATATAATAAGTTTAACAACTAAAGTATTACTATTCTTTATAAACTATAAATATAATATAAGAATACTAGAAGACCTACTTAAAGAAAAATTAAAAGTAAAGAGTATAATATAAATAATAATAAAGCTAAAAGAAATTTATAGAAATTTAATAAAGAAGATTAAATTTATTAATTTATAAATAGTAATCTACTTTAATAAGTATAGATTAAAGAAACTAAACTTAAAAAAGAAGAAAAAAATATACTTCTTATAATATTATATTTAAATAAAGAGATTAAGTAATAAACTTAATTATATTAAAATAGAACTCTTTAAAATTAAAAAAAAAATAGGACTAGTTAATTACTATTTAAAATTATTTAAAGAAATAGAAATATATTTAATCTTTTATATTTTATTATTAAAATCAGTACTAAATAATACTAAACTCTAGAAATATCTTGAAATTAAAATAATAGAAAAAGAATATAAAGTTAAAAGGATTTTATTTAATAAGAAGATTAATAGTAAAGTCTATTATTTAATTAAATAAAAAGAGTATAATATCTTAGAGAATATTTAGAAACTTATTAAGAATTTTAAGAATTATTAATAAGTAATAAGAGAATTTCATTAATAAACTACTTTAAAAAATTAGAAGAAAAATTATTAAATAAATAATTTATAAAGTTAGTAGGCTTGAAAGTTATAGTTATATTTAAAGAATTATTAAACTATTTATTATTATCTTCCTCTATATAGTTTAATACTATATTATTATAACTTAATATTTTTAAACTATACTCTTTTAATAACTGTTATTATTTATAAAAATAATAAAGTTTTAATATTAATTCTATTTAAGCTTCAATATACTACTTATACTTTTATTTAATATTTATAATTTCAGTATTAATTTTATCCTTAATATATTTTAATTATTTCTATTTAAGATTACTATAGAATTATTTTTTATAAAAATAACTATATTTAATATATTTAATATACTTTTTATTATTTACAGCTATTATATAATCTTGATTTAGTTTTATATAATATATATAAGAAATATTAATAGAAAAACTATTATAAATAATCTAATTAAATTAATAAAATTAATAAGCTTTTAACTTATTACTTTTAAATATAATAATAGAAGGATATTACTTAAAAAATAAAGAATTCTATAAATATAAGGGAGGATAATGCTATAATTATATATTTTTAAAAATAAAGATCTAAAAGAGAGAAAGTAATATTATAACTATATTAAAAATTATCTTCTATAAATTCTAACTAATCAGTCTATTAATTAATAGAAAGGTAGATATGAGATAAGAATATCTTAAATAATAAATTATAAGATATAGATTATATAATAAGCTATAAGAATAATAATTAAAGTTAGAAGATAAATAATAACTTAACTACTATAATAACTTAACTATTAGCTACTATAATAGCTAGCCTACTAGTAGCTATTAATAGCTATAGGAATTATATAAGGATGCTTATTACTATATATAAATAGGCTTTAATTATTTATATTTAATTTATAGTTATAATTTAATTATTACATTAGTAAACAGGCTACTTACTAGATTAACTTATCTATACTATAATTAACAGTAGAAGTATATATACTTCTACTGGCCCTTTAGAGATTGGGAGTTATTCAAAATATAGGATACTATAATAACTAAGTATTAAAGCTTTAGGGAGCTTACTCTTAATCTAAATACTAAACTAGTTACAGAACTTACTGATTGAATTAGGGTTAGAAATCTTAGGGTTTCCCAAAGGGTTTTATAACAGCTTTGCTCCATAAATTAAAATAAATTAGAGCTTTTAAGCTCTTTTAATCTCTTCTAAATATTAATATTTATTAAGAGATTATATATGTTTCTTAATGTAGTATCTTTATAGAGTTATAGATTCTTTAACTTTAATTTAGAAATATTTTATAATTAAAAAATCCTTATTTAACTTTATTTTCTTATTTAGAATTATAAGAAATCTTAATTTAATTAAGATTCTTACTTAGTATCTTCTCTAGTAATTTAATTCATTAATTAATTTTTTATTCTAGTATCTTAATTATTTATTTAGAGTTTAAATAAAAATCCTTCTAGATAAAGGTAATTCTATAGAGATATAATATTAATTCTTTATTAAGATAATTTTAAATAATAATATCCTAACTTCTTAGGTAGCTGAAGTAAATAATTAAAATTATTAGAGATATCTAGTTATTACATAGATAATTTATTAGTTAAATGAGGAATTAAATATAAATATATAACAGCTTTAATATTAAACTAGATTAGAAAGAGAGTAGAAGAGTTTCTTATTTTAGATAGATTAATTAAAGGGCTGCAATACTTAAACCTTTTTATTTCTTAAATATAGAGACTAATTCTTATAGAATTAGAGGATTCTAACTTCTGATTAAGTAGAGTTTTTATATTCTTTTATATCTTTATTTTAATGATAATTTAACATTATCTCTAAAGTATACTAGTATGGCCTGATGCTCTATAATATTAATATTAATTAAAGTTAGTTCTATAGTGAAATGCTCTAAATATCTTAATTTTCTTATTCCTTTTCCTTATTCCTTATTTCCCCCTGCTATTCCCATATTGGTTTTAATCCTTTTATAATAGTATATACAGACTCAGTATAATATTCTTTATTTATTGGTAATATATTATTAAGATATCCCCTAAATAGGACTATTAATTTTAATAATATTATATTTTTATTTTCTTTATAAAAGATTAATATTAATAGGTGTCTATCTATATTAGACTATATTAATTAATTATTGATAGAAATTTTTGAATAATATTTTATCTACTAATCTCTAGAATTCTCTAATCTACTTCTTTATAATAAGTAGCTGTAGATGCTGTAGCCTGTCATCTATATATATATTTTAATTTTTTATTAATATTATCTTTATTATATTTTATTTTATTTATATAAATATTTTTTATTATTCTATTAATTGTGACAGTCCTTTTATTATTTGTATTTCTTTCTATTCTACCATCTTCTTATGTACCACTTCCAGCTATTCTGTCATCTTCTTATATACTACCTCTGATGAATATATATAATTAGAATCTGTTATAGATTAGAAGGAATAACTTAGATTGATTACTTCTTTCATTAGACTTCATTAAACTATAAACTTATAATAATAGTAGTATATTCTTATATCTAGGATATGGATTCCCAGCTTTAAAGAAAATAAATATTAAAAAAATTAATAGAATAGATTTTATTTAAACTTCTAATTCTTAATCTCTAATCTCTCTAATCTCTTTCTATTCTTATTTTTAATCTCTAATCTCTTTAATCTCTTTCCTTTTATCTTTATATATTTATATAATAAAATATCTATTCTTTAAAATTATACTATATCTTAACACTACTGTTTTTATTAAGATGAAAATTATAAAATCTAAAATAATTAAATCCTAAAATTTTTTCATTTCTACTAAATTGTAAACAAATGATGATAAAGATTCTAGTAAATATAAAGATTCTAGTAAAATAAATTATACAATTTATTGATTCAGATTATGGTTATATATAAGATTTTAATAATAAGATAATAGCTAAAGTAAAATTCATACTGCAAGAATACCAGGACAGTCAATAATAGAATAAGCAATAGAGAGAAAGGCCAAAGCAGATAACTACCAGGTCAAGGTCAAGCAGCTTAGATATTGACTATCCAAGTAATTGGGTTCAACAGACAGGAGAACACCATAAATGATCAAGCCCTTTGCCTGCCATCAAATTGCATTAAAGAAACACTACACCTGGCACATAACAAGTGAGGACATCCAGGAATTGAGAAAACCATGTAAAATTTGGAGGGAGTAATCTTTCTAAAGATAAAAAAGAATATCAAGACTTATATATAGTATTATATGGAATGTAGAAAGAAATACTTAGATATAAATTATATAGAGTATTATAATTAATATTAACATGACTTATTATTTTATATATATTATTAATAGATATTATAACAGCTCTACCACTAGAGGCAATTATATTATTAAATGGAGATAGAATTGAAGAGATATATAATACTATTATATTAATTACTAATATATATAGTAAAGTAATTAGGGCAATTCTAGATAATATAAAATAGATAACTTTAAATTAAATAAATACTTTACTAGCTAGTCTTACTAAAGCTAATTGGGGTCTATTATAAGTCATTATATTAAATAGAGATATAAAATTTATATTTAAATTATAGAAAGTAATATTTAAAAAATTAAAAATTAAAATAAGATATACTATAATATATCATATTTAAGTAGATAAATAATTAGAATACTTAAATTAAATAATAGAGTTATTTTTATAGTATATAATAGTAGCTCTTAATAAGATAGAGAAATAATTATTAATACTATTATAATTATAGAGTATATTAAATATCTTAAATAGTATAATTATAAAGTACTTTCTATATAAAGTTATATATAATTGCAAACTAAAGTTACTACTTAAATTAGAACTATAAGGTATGAATATAGTTCAGTTATTTATAGTTAGAGTTAAAGTAAATAAAGTATTAAAATTAGTATAAATTATAATAAAATACTATTATAATAGAATGCATAAGCTAATATAATTTATAGTAGAAGATAATATTATACTATACCTATATAATAGTTATAAGATTTTAATTATATTAAAAAGAAAAATAAACAACTAGTTTACTAGACTATTTAAAGTAATTAAGAGAGTGGGCCCTTTAACTTATAAGCTTAATTTTTTTAAAGAATAAAAAATATATAATATTATATTAATTATATATTTAGAATTATATCTAGATTCTTTTAATAATTCTTTTAATAGAGAACTACTTAAATTAGATCTAATTCTAAAAGAGGATGATATAGGAGATCTAGATAGTTATAAAATAGAGAAATTTTTAGATAAGGATATAAAAGGATGAGTTATGAAATATTTTATTAAGTAGAAAGATTATAGAGATAAGTATAATAAGTAATATAATATTAAAGATCTATAAAATATAAAAGAATTAATTAAAAAGTATAAAGATAGAATATTTAAAAAATATTAATTAATAAGATAAAAGAGAATATTGAATACTGAAAAAAGATAAAAAAGAAAATAGAAGTTAGAGTACTTTTAATCCTATCTTATTTTACTTCTAATCTTACTTTAATAATTTTTAACTATAAATTTAACTATAAAATATATTTTATTTCTTCTGCAGATATATATATAGGTATTATAGAATATAAAATTAAAGTAATTAATATTAAACTGAGTATTTAGCTTTTCTTAAAAAGGGGGATATATAATAGTTCTTTTATTATTTATATTTCTTTCTATTCTACCATCTTCTTATATATTACTTCTAGCTATTCTACCATCTTCTTATGTACCGCCTCTGATGGATATATATAGTTAGAATCTGTCATGGATTAGAAGAAACAACTTAGATTGATTACTTCTTCCATCAGACTTCATTAAATCATAAGCTTATAACATTAATAGAGCTATTTACTTCTTAGCTATAAGCCCTCATAAATTATTTTATTAATAATATAATAATATAATGTTCTATTAATTATTATATAAATCATTTATAAAACTTTAGTACTTCTCTATTATTGGTATCTTTAATACTTCTTATTTAGTAAAAATATATATGCTATTAGTTTTTTTTAAATCTCTAGATATATAATATATTTAGAATTGTTAACTATTTAGAAGCTACTAGTAATTCATCTTCTTTAGTATCTAGATTAATATACTTCTACATATCTCTTATCTTTATAAAAGTTGCTATATCATTAAATCATATCTACTAGTTACTCTATTCTAAGAGAATAACTTGAATCTCTATAGTAGTAGATTCTATATTGATTTTCTATAGAATATTAGTATTTTATATTTATAATAGATTTAAAAATATTTTAATATTAAGGTGCCTTAAAAAAAAGGCTTTTATATATATATTAGATAAGGTGTAAATAGCTAGAGCAGCCTTTTTCTATACCTAAATTCTTATACTTTAGATAGTGATACTGAAAGTCTTATTCTCTTAAACTACCTATCCTAGGAGCTCACTTAAATACATGAGGCGTTGTGAGGCTCTTCCATATCAAGATAAAGCTATATAGCCATATCAGGCCTCTGAATATCCAATATTTCCTCTATGGCGCTTCCTTCAGCGCTTCCTTCTCATTGAGCTGTCGATGTCTCACTGTAGAGATACGCGGGAGTTTCGTCGTTCGGCGGGATAGAATTCCCGATATCCTGACATTCCGACACTATTTGATAACTAGACACACATCTCTTACAGTTAATACTACCTTCATGATAGATTTCGAGAGTATTGACCTTTCCAGCTTCTATTTCTCTATCTTCCTTATCCCTTGTCTTTGCTGACTATTGATTCCTCTTATAACATTATATTTTATAATTATAGTTAATTTAAAGGTGTTTCATAGATACTTTATATATAGAAGGATTTTGTTTTATAAATAATATGAAAGATATAAGTAGCTAGAGATTAGTTAGTAATTTATATAGCTAACTAGACCCAATATTTAATTAATATAATGTAGTACTTTCTATAAAACAATTATATTTAAATAGTAATATTAACAAGGTCTTATTCTCCTTAATCTATCTATTCTCAAGCTCATTTAATTATATGAGGCTCCATAAAGCCATTCTATATTTAGATAAAGCTATATAGCCATGTTAAGTTACAGAATGTCTAATATTTCCTCCAAGGCATCCTTTGTGGCTTCCTTCATATTGAGGTGTTGATGTCTAATTTTTGGGTACAGATTTGCGGGGGTTCCAACATTATTTAGTGAGGTAGAATTTTCCCTGATACCTCATCCCTCCAACAGTATACTAAGAACAATCACAGATAAAATAAAATATAAAAATAGAATAACATGAAGCTAAAGTAGTATATAGTAAAATTACATAATTATATAATATATAGAGTTGCTTAATAAGAAAGTGAGATAGAATAACTAATGGTAGAAAAATTAGTAAACAAGAGTGCACGTGCATAATATTTTTTGGTTTACCTGATTCATCGGAAGTACTTTACTCTGCAAATTATTGTAAATTGCCCACGCTATATTTCACCTTGTTCTATCATATATACCCAATCATAGATTTATTAGCTGATTCGTGCTCCCCACCATCTAGCAGAGGAATTGTCACAAGATTATCGTCTTTCCTGGTGGCTAATTAGCGCGCTTCAGCCAATATGGCAGGGTCTAGTAAGACAAAACCATGGAGATCAAATAAAAGTATGTGTTCGGGTTGTACTGCCGGTAAATAACATTTACTAAGTCTAGAGCTACTACTGACCGTTAAAAGATACACGCTCAAACCAGCTTTCTATGAAACAAGAAGCACGGAATACAGAAGCACGGAATCTCTGGTGGGACAGTAACCAGCTTCGTCACCAAGCAGTTCAGTTTGTAAGCGCAGGAACTGTAGATCCATCTAATAATTTTGAATCAAAAGTGAATAAAGAAACAAAACAACCCATACAACTACAGCCCATAGCCGCACAGTCAGACGAAACGGGGTGCAAAAAGCCTCCCGAGGTTATATCACAATGCACAGCTTTTACACATGGAAGCTCTGCAAAGCAAGGAGCTACAGGGAGATGCTCGCCTACATCCGATAACTCCAGCGAAGATGAAATAATCTTCAATGGGAGGCGGAAGAAAACACAGCAAGCTTCTGATGTCCCTGCTGAAAGCCTGTTTCTCCCCATTGAAGATGGACAATGGCAAGAAAAAACCGATTACGAGTTACCGCAACATACTTTAGTCACGCCAGCACTTGATCTCACGCCGTGTATAGACGCCATTGATTCACAAAGTTCAGAGCTGGATGGCACTTCTCCCACATATGTGGCAATTGAGAATATTTCAGATACGGGCTCTGAAACATCAGAAGAAGATGATTTGTTGGCTGATTATATCGCGAACATTGACGAGGATTACGAATATTTGAATATATCAGTCCCCCGCAGACCAGAGCTCACACCCCTTGAAGGGGGTATTTCTAGCCAAGAGTCATCTGGTTTTCTACAGATGCCGGGCGACAGCCATGACAATTCTCCAGATGACTCTGAACTAGAACTAGAAAGCTCTGATGATAGAGATCCTACCTACAATGGCCATGCGATTGACAAAGCCTTAGAATATTTGGATGCTAAAGGGAAGACTGAAGCACGCAAAGCCTTTCCCGTCCATTCCCGGAGTGACGCCAAAGGCCGGAGGAATGGCTTTTTTGCTTCGGCCACCGCATTTGCTGATGCCTTAGAATTGGACCCTTATTACGGATTTGATGTCATGGACTTTAGCAGACCTAGCCTCAGAAAGCAGAGAAAAGGGAGGAGCCATCGCCCAAATTTGGAGCTCCTGGATAGCGATTTTGGCTCAGAGCTGGAAAATGCTGCCAAAAACGTCACGTCAAAGAAAAGATTGAGAAAACAGGAAAGAGAAGAGCTTCGGCGCCAGGGATTACTTGGTCGAAAGGGCTATGATCCGGATTTGAAAGCTAAATATGCTCAAGGTATAAATATTGATGACTTGAAATCCGAAATCCGAAATTTTTTGCTGTCACAGAAGAATAGGTGAGTTTACCACTAGCTAACTTGACTTGCAAGGATGATTTTAACAAAAAGAATTCTCATTTAAGTTTACCTCTCCCTCCTATGACAAAGCACCGCAGGTTACTCGTCCATGAAATGGCGAATGCGCTATCATTGAATTCTAAATCTCGAGGCAAAGGGACATCGCGATTTCCTGTTCTTTTCAAAACTTCACGAACCCCTCAATATACCCATAAAACGATATCAGAAACGGAGAAAATATTTTCGAAACAAAGGTTCAGTTCACGTGCAGTCAAGCCGTGGGCTAAAAGCGTAGGCAAACAAGTTAAAGGCAATCGTGGTCATACGTCTGTCTCCTACACGGATGGTGATATTGTTGGTGCCTCTGCACCTGAAATTGGCGCAGAAAACAAAGGACGAGCAATGCTGGAGAAAATGGGATGGAGCACGGGAACTCCCCTCGGGGCAACACACAACAAAGGCATTCTTTTGCCTGTGGCACAAGTCGTAAAAAACTCGAAGGCTGGGTTAGGGTGAATGAGGTGTCCGACTAAATGAACTACCATGATATTAGAGGAGAGCCTCGGTTGTTCCTCGGGAATATTAATCGCCCAATCTTATCATTTTATAATATTATTGACTAGAGAACGCATGACAACTATTCCATCTTGTATAGTTTATTTTTTTTTAAATATCCTTTTGATGCTGCATATGCTGTAATTTAATATGAGAGAAGAGTTTATTTCTAGAAGAAAAGAAAGCACTGCAACCGGTACATTTGTATTCTGTTTGGGGCTGTTCCATTGCTCGTTGAGCTTTCTTAGCTCGTTTCTGTTTGGCTTTTCCAATCTTCTTGGAAGATATATTCGAATCAAGGTTAGATGCTGAAAGTTTTCGGGTCAAGCTTTCCATGTCATCTAACCCGCTTTCTTCATCGCTAGAAGCAGCTCTTGCCCCCAGCCGATTTTCGAGAAGCTCCCTGGAGGCATAGTCTGACCCAGCTTCGCTCTTTGACATGTCCTCAAGCTCGTGTATGGCTGGTTCAGGGGTAATATTTGAGACTGGGCGTCCGTGCACGGCAGGGTCAATGATAGCACTGGCTTCCGGACCATTGTTCAAGACGGCACCATTCAACGGAGTGGTTGTCGCTAACTTTGTTTGGTCAACTAAGCCCTCCTCTAGGTCAAGCTCTTGGTGCTGGAGATTCATTTCCCAGCAAAGCTGTTTTACAGCTTTGATGTGCTTCTTGCTACGTTCATGAGCCTGGAATTGATTTTGACTTTTGAACCTTTTGTGGCACACAATGCACTCGAAATGCTCTGCTTCCCCTTCAGAGCTTTCCGGCTGATCTTCTACAGGGTCCTCAGACTTTGACCAGTCTTGTATAATGTGATTTCGCAACTTTGCTTGATTTGCTGCACGGGATCTTGTGGCTTGCGCGGTAGCGGAATGGCGAAGAGCTTCTTGCTGTTGTAATTGGTTTTCTTTATAGAGCTTGTATCGTGGATCACGCTTTTTCACAAAAGCAACAAGCGACCTAACAGCATCATTAAACTCCCGGATAGCAGCTTCTCGCAAACGTTTGTTTTCTTTTTCCATCAACCTACGTACCCGGCGGTCCGGGGCTTCAGAGTAACGATAGGCGTCTTTCCACGAGAAAGATTTTTTGGTAGAAAAGCCACCCCATGCAGCATAAAATTGACGCACAACTTCTGAGTCGTCATGACAAGATCCGAAAGTGGGATATTCGGCTATATTCATATTTTCCCAGCGACAAGCCATCTGTTCCTCTTGAGCAAGCCGTACAAATGTTTCATTGAGACCGCCGTAGAATCCATTCGGGGCATCAGAAAATTCCATATTAGGGCTGAATTTAGAAAATAACTTCAGAATGTCGCTTGAGGTTGTCATTCGCATATTGTGTGAATAATCAGGTGCTTCAGCTCCCCCCTCCTCGCCTCCCAAAAAGGCGCTGCGATGCGAGTCGTACCATGCACGTTCCTGGGGATCTGAAAGAACTTCATAGGCAGACTGGACTTCTGCAAAACTTTTTGTTGCAGCCTCAACGTTTCCATAGTTTTTATCAGGGTGTAGCTCTAGTGCCTTTTTCCTGTATGCCTTTTTTATTCTGGAAAAATATCACAACATGGGGTCAGTTTTGGCTTTTAGCTCTTGGATGAAATACAAACATACTCCTCTGCTGAGGCGTCTTGTTCTACTTGAAGGAGTTCATAGTAATCTTGTTTGACGAGTCCCTTCTCGTTCGAACTATCATCATTCTGCTTACTTGTGGAATGTGCCTGGCCCATGAGGCTTCTAGGCTAAGGTAATTGAAGTGTTGAAAAAAAGAGTCCTTGTGAGAGTGGGAAGGTAATATATATGGAAAGGAGAGGTGAAAAAAGGCTATAGTTTATTAAATATCCAAGATAACGAAGTAAATCATTGAAACAGATACAAAATTCTTTAACCCAGCAAATCATGAGAGATTGTGTGGGATTAACGGGGAGACCGGCTTGGCTCTAGCTGTTGACTTCATAGGTGCCCAAACCGTCTCTGGGACGGGTTCATCAACCTAGGAGACTGGAAATTTTTCTCACAGGATCCTTCTTAGATAATATTGTTATAATAAATGTACCGGGATGGTTTTGACTCTTGACCACCTGCCCGAAGAGATACTCCATAATATTCTTTCCTATTGTCATCCGTGCTCTTCATCTGCTTTGGAACAGACATCTTGGCGATTCCGGGCTGTCACCAACGAACCCCTCCTATGGAGATACTATTGCCGGGCTTACTTCAAATTTTGGGCCCACAAGCATGCTATCTCTCAGAAATTTTCAGGCCCTATCTCTGCTGTAGACTGGAAAGCCCTTTACGTATGCAGACATCTCATCGACCGTGAGACTAGCCTTCTGTTAGACAGTATTCTCGCAAGTCAAACTGGAAGAATAGAGAAGTTTCAGGCGATCGTTGAATTTGGATATGACGCAAAGGATACACTATTGCGAAACATTCTGACTGATTCGGAAGCAGAGGACTACCTGGCTAGAAGGTTGGTCCTACAAATACTCATCTTTCTTGGTCTTCTGAAGATTGCTAACCCATAGGTCCTTCGGTAAAAGATATTATGCAAAAGCTCTCCTCACTTGCCTCCACCGAAGTATTGTGGTACCTGAATGGTCAAGACTTAGAAATGGCGGGTCTGTGCCTCTTGTAAAAGCAATTGGCGCTTTTGACCTCTTTCTCCCAGAATGTTGCTTCGGAGACCTTGACGAAGTATGTGACCACTGACACAAGCTCTGCATTCTCTAACGAAACTGCAGATAAGTACCAGGCTAGATGAAATAGTCTCCTCGCTTCGCTTGGATTTACCCGAAGTAGACAAATTGTGCTGTCGTGAGAAGGCAAAGGCTGTTGCGACGTATTTAAGGGCGCACAACATGACCGGGATTGAACAGGGCCAGGAGTACCACTCTTTGGAGCATAACTTTTTGGGTGTTGCACTGAATGACCCTAGCCATAATTCTCTTCCACTTGTATCGGCTGCCATATATTGCCACATTGCACAGCGGCTTGGACTAAATGCTTGTCCTTGTGGATTCCCTTTTCACGTCCATGTCATAGTTATGCCGCCTCTGGGCTATGACGTCGATGGTAAAGCTCTAGATTCTAAAGTCCGAGGCGAGCCCATCTATATGGACCCATTCCACTCTGACAAAGAAACGTCTGTGATGGACTTGAAAACACAGTTGGATTTCTTGGGGGCCTCGCCTGCTGAGCAAACTACTTTCCTTGGCGAATCACGAACAGCCGAAATTGTTTTGAGGTGTAGCAAGAACATTTTGAACTCAGTCCAGCGTGTTACCCGATTTCCTGGGGGGCAGCTGCCCCAGGTGGATGTTCTTTGTGCCAAGTATGCTGCTCTCTGGTGCTCTCTAATTCTGTCGGATCCTGCTCGACCAGCAGATATAAGGCTCCTTTTATCCCGTCTCATGGAGATAATTGCGACGGATTTTCCGTCGGATATTAACCTCATTGAGAAACACATTTGCCCTATATTACGCGGTACTGACGAATTGGAACATGTTTTGGAAAGCTTGCATGTTATACGGGCTGTTGATGAGATACCGAAGCAGAGAAAACCTCGCTCCCCTAAAGATCACAAGATATTATACCATGTCGGCCAGGTGCTTAGACATCGACGCTATAACTATATAGCCATCATTACAGGTTGGGATTCCGAATGTGGCGCAGATGAGCTGTGGATGAGGAGAATGGGTATAGATCGGCTGCAAAGCGGTAGACACCAAAGTTTCTACCATGTCCTGTATGTCAATATGTTCTCCACATCATGTGTCCCTTGCTGATTATGACTTTCGAAGTGTTGAGGATAAGAGCGTGCGATATGTTGCTGAGGAAAATATCCAGATCATAGCGCCAAACATCTCAGAACTACCCTCTGTTTTGGTGGCGGTCGCTGGGAAACACTTTAAACGATGGGATGAAGAGCGTCGGGAGTTTATAAGTAATATTAGGGATGAGTATCCTGATGATTAATTTCGTTAATATCGGAATTTTGTCACCCTTACTAAATTTATGCACGGCCAATAGCTACTTAATTCCTTCATTAACTTGAATCAATCTACCTCGCAGTATAGATCATTTTATAAACGATATTTTATATGCCACCCTCGGAGAGTTTTGTTGCTAGGTTCGGTTTTTGATATATATTTCATGTAAGATTGTTGTGTGAAAAAAATAGTGACATGTACAATAATTCCCTTTATAAGAAAATATATTGAGTTCCAACTCCCTTCTCTAAGACTAAGAAACTGCTAGTCCTTGCCCTTTGAACTAGCTTGATGGAATTTTGAAACTTCCCTCTTGCTCATTTAATCTCAGTTACAGCACCCCTGTCACCCTTTGGCACCCATATCAGACAGTCCAACAACCCCATATTGAATGGAAACACGCCCAATATCCTCATGGGAAAGACGAGGGAGCTCCTGCACAGCACGAACAAGGCTGGTCTTAGCGGAGGTAAGGTCGATTCCTTTCAAAGATCGGCATGCAGTTTGCGGGCAGTAGAAATAGCTAACTGGTAGAAAGCAGGCATAACACCACAAGCATAGAAGAGACGTTTCCCAGCCGATACTAGAGATCACGACGGGTGTGATCATAATTACAAGAAAATTAAAGAACGATTTTGTGCATGTAGCATTTTTAGTATTAGCCTTAGCTCATGTTTCAAAAGGAGACAATTCAGCTGGATACAAACAGGGAAGCGGTAGCCAAGTTGTTCTGAAAAAGAGCAATAAATGCGAATAGACTAACAGCAACACCCTTGGAGGCAGATACGGTATGTATGGACGTATGTGCCTACTATAGGTCGTATCAAACAGGCAAGAGTAAGCACAATTGACGAGCATTGGCCAATAGTGACCCAGTAGAAAAGCCTGTGTCATCCAGCTTCCTCGACCAAGAACCAAGACATAGTGTGAAGATTGAGTGGACAATCATGCTAACACTTCCAAGAATAACACCTAGACACGAGCTATATCGGGCTAAACGAGTTTCTGAAAATGGACAGAGATGGAGTGAATAACCGCATTGCAACTGCGCAAGCCTACTGGAAGAATTCTTCGGAGCAACAAAGCAGTACTGGTCTGAAGTGCTCGAACTCCTTCAGTGAACACGGCTGACAGAGGCGTTGTTATCTCGATTTGGCTGGAACTATTGAGATCATTAAAAGGAAAATGGCTGGTGAGAAAAATGGGGGAATAGTGTATGCTCTAATAGAGTCAAGAACAACAGCCTTCTGTAGCTGGATGTCATGAAAAGAGATTTCTTTGCCTATGAAAAAGTAACACCCGTCTCTCCCTCGTAGCGTTCTCATGTGAGAGCCACCTAGATGATTTAGAAAGGAAGACTATGCTAATAATAATGATAAACCTAAGAGTAAGTTGAAATGTAGTTAAGAGCCACCGGGTAGGATCTGGGAGATAATAACATGATATATTAGAGTCAATCTAGTACCACGTAATTGGAGCGCTATCTTTAATGAGATCTTTATTGAAGTAATAGGATACTCGGCTTGATAGGTAGGGATTGTGGATATAGAGTATCCTATCATGAATAATAGGAGTGGACCATCCAATTGTAGATTAAGTTAGAGACTAAAAAATACTAAGTTAAGAACCATATAAATCATTAAGCATAATCCAAGAAGCATCAAACGAGTAAATTAATATAAATAAAAATAAACAAGCACCAAAAAGACAACCTGTATCGTTAGCCAGTATTTGATTGAACCCAATTAAGTTTATCAGAAAGATCATTATTGGTCTTATAAATAGTAGTGTTGAGCTGTTTCTAGCTGGAATGAGAACATTATTAGTGTAGAAGTTATTGTAAAGGATGTTATCTAAAAGTACTAATCACATCCCCTACAAAAAGAGAGTTATTCAATATGATTTCAAATGGTTGACAATACATACTGGCATATATAACCCCAATCGAAGGGTAAGAAGCCCACTGCTGCTGGGAAACTTTAGACGTGATCGAGGAGCTAATCAGGAAGAATAGTAAAAGGAAGTGAAGAAGTAGAAAAAGGAAAAAAAAAACTACATTGTCTACAACTAAGATGCGGAATGTATCTGGACTACTGTCGGTCAGGAAAATGCCCGCCAATATAGTGAACTGCCAATTGGAGGGTACTGAAATCTAAATCAACCAGTGGCTATGAAATGATAATAAGTTGAGGAAGCACGCGCTTTTATGATAGTAGGGATTTCCCTCTTCTGTAAACTTGTCAAAGGATAGTTGAAGGGCATGGGAATATTAGAATACTTTTTTATAAGAATTCAACTTTCACATAGATCTCCATTTATAGCTTCACTACAATCTCCTGATGAACCAAGGACTGGCGGCATCATTAGAGAATGAGGAATATTAAATAATATGAACAATAACAACTGCAATTGTGATACTAGTTAGTCTATACAAGGCTTATCTAGGGAATACTGCTTGGGTAAAGAAATTAAGATATGACTTGACCATACTATTCATGGGCTAAATGCTATATATAGAAGTGAATTTATGCTAGTGTTCACACCAATGTCAGCCCCGCAGAAGATTTAGATTATACTGTTCTCATCTTACATTATGATGTAGAGACAATCAGTACCCTAGATAGTTTGGATGAGTTCTTAGTCAACAATGTGATGTCAGGGACACACCTACCTAGGTAGGTACCTAGATAGCAAGTCACTTGTGAGGTACCTTACTATTAAAATCTGGAAGGACTGATCCTGTTTCTGATTGGCTGGAGTCTTGTAATATCATTAGCCGAATTTGCACAATGCGATTACAGTAGCTTTCCTACCTAGGTAATATGTGATCTGTCTGCCTGCCTGAGGCCATTATTCAGAAATAAAATTAGATTATCACAGCCAATGCAATCTTTCAGTTCTATATATCGTAGGGGGTTCAGAAGTCAGTATTGATAATTGCTGTTCCAGCCACCAGCTAACAATCTCATTATCAGAGAGAGAGCAAACAGTTGGACGCAATACTAACTATCCCACAGCAGGTCATTATCATCTCCACTTATCATCACCAGGTAACCACCACTATCTGATCACCCTTTTATAGTCCATAATACTTGACTATTTCCATATGCCGATGTTGATGAATATAATGCAATGTATTTAGGTGACATCAGTTATCCTTTCTCTCTTCCTCTAACTTTATATATACTCTTGGGGTTTTTTTTTATAATACCTATTGAACTGATTTAAGATTGTTGTCTCTACCTCTCTCCACTGGCTCCAACTTTCCTCACTCCCCATGTGAAAATGAATCATGAGCATAGAGGGATTTCAGCTGCCAGCTACCCAAGTTGTAACCAACGATCCTCCATATCCTCCCACCCATCTCGACGGGCCAAAAATGGCACGCGTTTCATCATCGGTTTATTGACAAGTCAGAGCCTTTTAGTAACGATCGCGTAACAAATTGCTTAATCCAAATAGGGACAATACTGGTTGTAAAGTCCTGAAGATCTTTTCCCGCCTTTCTTCAATTATTAAATCTTTTATTACTTTGCCCGTCTCGCCACTGTAATGTTAAGAATAATATCTCGGGGCAGTCTCTCCGGAGAACCATGGCCCCATAAGATGCTCAGCAAGGTAATATATTATCCTAATGGTATGTCAATTTCCGTGGGTATGACTGCCGTTCCCAAATGTTATCCGGCACTAAGAGGTTTTTTAACCTTGAGTCGTTAACACTGGGATATAAATAAATTGGCATATCGTATATATATATAAAGAACAAGAAAAAGGTCAAGTAATTATTAATTATGGGGAATATACCAAAGTGGCGGGCTGGAAGATCTGGAATCCCGCCGGGAGTTGAGTTTACACTTGTAGCAAGGTTGCATTGCGATTTGTCGCTTCCTCCACATGAAAGCCAAAAACTAGTCGATAAAGATCTCGCAACCAAGTGTGTTGCCCGCTTTGGATCATTGACTGTACTGCCCTTGCAACCTCAACAGCACTCACTCGACCCTGAGGCCCATTATTTCGAAAGGCGGGGTCAAAAGACACGAGTTTTTTGTAATGCTTCAGGAGGGATATTTGCCAAGGCATCGACCCAAATGCATCTGAAGACATTGACTTGACAAATGATGAAATGGTTTGTGACCCGGAACGCTGGAAACCACTATCAATAGCCGCCTTGGCTATTAGAACCTTGAGAATTGATACGTTTGAGTCATTGGATAACGTGATTACCGTGTTTGTCGACGAGGTTTTCTCAGAGGATTGGGTTATTCCTGAAACACTGGAAGAATTAGACGACCAATTGGTGTGATTTCGGCCCTGACCGAGCACAAAGATACTTTGAGTAGTTGCTTCATCAGGGGAAACAGTACCGATATCTTCAAATATGGTTGTTGGTGTCTCGGGATGCTTTGACTGCCCCGGCAATTCACTAGCATGGGAAAGCTCGGGCTGTCTAGCATGCTGCTCC
Organism: Aspergillus haitiensis; assembly: GCA_027569155.1. Classification (NCBI taxonomy): domain Eukaryota; kingdom Fungi; phylum Ascomycota; class Eurotiomycetes; order Eurotiales; family Aspergillaceae; genus Aspergillus; species Aspergillus haitiensis. Next base: position 332,619 of record JAPDEO010000001.1, on the reverse strand, counting down.
ATGGCAAAGGCCGCCTGACTCGGCCGGGGTGTCCCACGATCGGAATTTCGTAAACTTCTCTGTGTCCACCCTTCACGAAATATATCACAAAGCTCCCAACAGGCTTGGACGGCAGAACCTAACAACTCTTCATCTAACTGTCTTCCCTCTTTCTTGCTTTGACGTATACTAAATAACATCTCAGCTAGCGCCCAACAGGAACTTAAGAGCGAATCCGTTTCAGGCACGCGCGTTCTTTGTTTCATTAACCGGTGGCACAGTGTGATATAGAAGTCTAAAGTCCTCTCTCTGAAGGCATCAGGAAGATTCCGGTCATGTGTATTGTATAAGTGATTATTTAGCTCAAAGCTCACGCGAAGGACTGAATCTGCAATCTCATTTTCACGAGCCCTGATTTCGAATAATGTTTGGCAAAAATCTCGGCAGAGATCGAGAGTTGGATTAACCTGTGATGCATGGTCGTCAACTTGACAGTCATATAACTGCTGGCAGAGCCGCCAGCAGGACTTCCACGCGTCCTCTTGCATAGTAGTACTGAAATTCAGACGCTCTCGATGGATGTAACTTAAAGTAGCTAATGTATTACAAAGAGACCAGCATTCGACGAGAGCTGCTTGTAAAGCTCGGATTTCGGCGGCTCCACCTGATAGCTGTTCAAGCGTTAAGTCCAGTTTATCAGTTGTTTTTTCGGCTTCCTGGCTAGCCCTTTCAGAGCTATCGGTTCCCTCGGGTATATCTGTTATGGTGTTAATACTCGATTCAAAAATTAAGCACTCTACGTCCTTTAGAAGGGGAGGAGAATTACCTTCAAGATTGCTTGAATGCGATCGCCTGTCGATATCGTCAAAGTCGTGTCTAGTCTGGGCTCGTGGTGTTGCTCTCTCCGGCCAGTCATTTATAAGCTCGAGATTGGTTGTAAGTGGTGGAGGGGATATGGGACTATTGGACATTTTCTAGCGGGCGTTAGTTAATAAATTGCTGTCCAACGTGGGTTTCGTAATACCTTTCCTATGGTTTCTGGGTCAACGGTTGGAATTGATTCTGTATCCATACTGGGATGATCTGAGAATTGGTTAAAATTGTCACGAGATGGCAGCATGTCGGCAGATGGATGGGTATTTATTTTCTATGGCGAGTATATTTAGCATCATGTTGGTTGGGCGCTTACACATAAAGTGATAGCCGGCAAAAATTAAAGCAAACAAAGAAACATACAAATTCTGTAAATCCAGCAGGCGCATGTATCGCAGATTGTGGTGGCTCCTCATCATCCGATCTTTTCTTGAGCTCATTATGGAATATATTTGCACTCAATGACTTTAAACATTAATATGACAATAAAGTTTGGGCCACATTTGCTAGTATTCCTGCTGGAACTTACCGTATGAGCAGTAGGGGTGGACATATGTCTAATTCCATAATCATTGGCGCCGTCACTAGATTCATCTTCGATTCCATTCGACGGTGAAATTATAAGAGAGGGTCGAGGCTTGTCCATGGGCCCTACATTTAGGATAGGGAGGTGCTGTTCAACAGACCTATAATAATGAGTCAGTATAGGGCTGGAGTCTCCAGAAAGCTATAATCATAATGTCCTACATTCTTAAAGAATTCAAATTGAAGGAAACAAGAGTAAACCTTTGGTCTGAGTGGTCGCAAACTGGAGATAAGAAGAAGTAGGAATGATAGTCCAGGCGCTACCATATCATGACGGTTGTGGCAAATATATCAAAACGGCATTGGTTCATGGTTCTGCCATATATATGGAAGTGATATTATTTATCAATAGAAGGGTATGACAGGATATGAGTTGGTTTCCAGTGTGCTGTTGTAGCTGCCTGTCATGAACCTCTCTCCTGAGAGAGTCCCCGCTCACAGGAAGCGCGGCTGATTCTAGTTGAGATCGGACCGCCGCCCGAAGTACCTACCCTGAATGTTGGACTAGTGCCGATTAGTTCTGTCTTCACATTGTCGATAGCATGCCCAGGGCAAGTTTAGTATTGCTACTTTTGAATTATTAGTTATGGGTATATGATGCTTTTAGCTTAAAAGGTCGAAGATGGGACTAGTACCCATCTCATTTGTCCAGAATTCATGCAACCCTGTTAAGAGCCCATAGTTTGGCGACAGCTTCATCGCGTTGGCAGATTAATTGTGCCTAGTATGCCACTAGTGATATGATGAATTACCCTATTAGGTAGGATTTTATACCTCAGTGTAGTATTTCTTACCTCTTATTGGAAGGTAAGTAGTAAGTAAGCAGAGACATTGAATGACTAATTGCCGAGGTACGTTATGCTCTGAAGATCACTAAAAGCTGCCTTAATGTTCCTTAACAATGTCATATCATTCTATTCCATCTCTAGATATCCTAGATTTGCCAGTGCTGTGGTCACACGGATATATCTTTTAGATCTCATGGATTTTTACAAAACCAGATGGGTACTAAATTTTCATTGTTCCTTGTTACCTTTTCATTCAGGCGAGAATTTAGTGTTTTCGATAAGAGTCTTTCCGCCTAAAATATTAGGCCTTCTTATTCGAAGTAAAACAGAACAAAGCTAACTCAATAGGAATTGGAGAGGGCTGCCTGGAGTTCGGGGACTTTAGGCACTAGCATTAAACTGTCAATCCAGCTTGATAATCATATAATGAAGAGATATTATCTGTCAGATTAGCATTGAAACTTTTGCGGGAATTATAGATACATGAATGCTCTGCCTTGAAAGAAGGAAAGAAAAAAGAAAAGGAAGGGAAGAGAAAGAAAGAACTTGAGGAAAGAGGATGGACTCTAAACAAAGCTTCAAGAGAAATGATGCTAGGTCCAAAAAAAATTCAGGTTTCTACCTGCAAACTCCACTGCTGATATGATGGTTTCGTGGTCATGGCGACATAATTCGAAGTTGGGGTAATAACACTGGATTCGTGGGATCAATGGACGCCTTAGCATAGGTATACTACCTAGGTTTTGATAATACAAAACCAAATTCTGAGTTATAGTAATATTGCATTTACTTACGTATCTCCCCCCACAAATTGGTGAAAGCTGTATAGTAATAGGATCCCAAGGAGAAATTCAAGCAAATATTTTTGGAGTAAATATTTGTGATGTTATTTATATTTGAGATTTCGCCCGATCCCTCTCTGTCGGGTTGTACCTACAACCGGTTAGTTTCTTGCAGGATCACTCGAATCAAATCCATGCGCCGCTTACCGGAGAAGTTTCTCAATCAAATCAACGTGTGTCATGATCATTCTGCGGCAGCAATACCGCTTGCATCCAAGCTGGTCCATTGCATCTCTTCACCAAAAAAGAGAGAATCAAGTCAGACACAAGTATCATCCTTACGAAAACCAATGCTTACCCATCTTGAATTCCCTCATCAAGTAGCTGCAGATATCGTTCCCATAGATCACCAACAACCTATTTGGATGATATATTAATAACAAATACAAGAGAATTCCATGGGGGGAAGGCACACCTTGCCGCAGGAAAAGCACCGGACTGGGATGATCATGGCGTCGAAGGTGCTGTAGAGTAGAAATTTTCGCTGTTCAGAGATAGAAGTAGGGTGCTAAGGAAATGATAATCCAAGCTGAATAAACCTGAGTGAGGGTGTGGAATGTTATCTCAGAGGTTGGTTTAAGTAAAATGCGATTTATCTCAGTTTTCATGTTATCATGCTTCAACTGATTCCTCCAAAAGGCGGCGTTGAATGGACAAAAGTTTCAACGTCGGGACCCACTTATCCCTTATATGGAAATTACTAACTTGAATAGTACTAGTTCCATGTAAAAATGAAGGACACCAAAAAAGGTTCAATACCTTCAAAGATTTTCTCAATCAAGAAGGAACTGTCGCATTTGACTTTTTTCCCAACAAAGTGGTAGATTCCTATCACATCATAATTTTCATTACCAATGGCCAAAAGATCACGGGTTGGTGATGCGACCCCAAATACTATCATCCAGACAAAAGGAGAACGACTGAAGCGGCGTCGGACTTCTGGCGGCGAAAAAGAAGTTGGCAGGCACTCGAAATTAGCCTTGGACGAGGATATAACCAACCACAACAACAATAACTCTGATCTGGTAATTGTGGCAGAAGAGGAACTGGCAAATAACATTGATGAGAAAATTATTGCGCCCTCCAAGTCATGGAGTTTATCCCGGGCTATCGCCGGGCATTTCAGCAACCTAGACCCGGTATTTTCTTCCGATGAACAGTGAGTTGATTCTTTAGGTCGCCTTTTGGAATGGGCTCTGAACATTTGGGGATATAGGTATATATTTGTTGGTCTCGATACTGCAATTCACGTCTACTCAGTCGCGACTTCACGCTTATTCCGCATATTACAAATAAGTCCCGGAGCCAGCATCGTTGGATTTAAACTCTCTCCCACAAAGGACGAGCACCTTCACATTTTTACTTCGTCGGGAATTGTGAGCAAGTGGGATTGGATCTCCGGTAAACGGGTTGCGCATTGGAATACACATCTAAAAACTCTTTCGGCCGACCTGATTTATACTGAAACCGAGAATAATTCCCCTGATATGCTTTTCTCTCTACGAGAACGAAAGGATGGAAACAAAGAGATAGCAGTTATGCGCTTGAGAGATGAGGAGCGAGAGCTTCATTGTCAAGTAATTCTCGAAACGAATGCCCGAATTGACTATCTTAGGATCTCGGGGCAAGGCAGGACGGTCGTTGCATATGGCGGGGCGCAAGTTTGCTTTGGCACAGTGAATCCTAGCAATGGCTCAGACTTTCCACAATACACGTGGAGTGAGGTCAAATTACCATTCAATATTACCTGTGTTGATATTAGACAAACCAAAACACCAGGATTGACTCAACGTATGGCTTTGGATGATGAGAGAGATATGGAAGAAATTGATGTTGCTTTTGGAGGAGCCGACGGCTCCATACTGGTATATCATGATGCCTTGGGGTTCATTGGGGCTGGAAATATTCTCGAAAATAGGAGTCTGGCCCCGAGACGTCTCCACTGGCATAGGAATTTTGTGAAGGCAGTACGTTGGTCAAGTGATGGTATGTTATTGCTCACACAAAATAATTTTAACATCTATACTAACTTAAATACGTAGGTAACTACCTTATATCAGGAGGCCAGGAGTCAGTGATGGTATTGTGGCAATTGGATACGGGTAGAAAGCAGTTTCTTCCTCACTTGTCTTCTCCAATTTGCAACATAGTCGTTCCCCCTAGTGGTAACTCTTATGCTGTTAAGCTAGCTGACAACCGTATCATGGTACTGTCTGCAAGAGAGCTGCAGCCTCTTGTCACCATAATTGGCCTACAATTACGTTCTAGGGTGGCAAAATCTACCGGTCAGACAATGCTGAAAGCGTATCCATCCCAGGCTGTGACAGCTGTTCTACACCCTAACAACCCCGATCAACTCTTAATTACTGTTCCAGCTTCCCATCAAGTCGCGCAAGAAGGGACTTCAACAACTTCACCTGTCCTCCAAACCTATGATATTCGCTCAAACAGTCATATCTCTCGTCAGGCTCTCACCCGCACTAACGCGACGACTTTGAATATTAGTCCAGATGGGACCCAAATAATAGCTCCGGATGTCACACACCTAAGCCTATCCCATGATGGGAAATGGATGGCAACAATTGATAAATGGAGATCACATCCCCGAGATGTGGAGGCTCTTGACATTGAAAACAATAGCGCAGGTGGCATTTATACTGACGAAGAAATCCACCTCAAATTTTGGAAATGGGTTAGCTCATCCGGTTTGTGGGAGCTAGTAACCAGGGTTGATACGCCCCATTTCTCAGAGAGATCATCCGTGCCTGTTTTGGACCTCGCATCCCGACCACAAGCCCAAGAGTTTGCTACTATCGGAACAGATGCAGTCCTACGCTTCTGGCGTCCAACCGTCAAGGTGCGGAGTGGATTGAAACCCGAAAATGCCGACCAATTACCTGAGACTTGGAAATGCCGAAATACTTTGGACCTAGGAGGTTATATCGAACACTGTGGGTTTAATTTAACCTCGGCGTCAATCTGCTTCTCCCAGGATGGGTCAGTGCTTGCTGTTTGTATGCAATCTACATCCGTCAATCCTGGATCAACTATCCTCATCGATGTGCAACATGGCTGTGTTAAACTTAGCCGAGTCGGGGTCTTCTCGGGTGATATCTGTGCATCTTCTTTCTTAGGGTCTTACCTGATTATTGCCACAAATGAGTCAGCCTTTATCTGGGACACAGTGGATGATGCCGTTATGACAACTGCATTAGATTCCAATGAGCCATATCTACTCGCTGTAAACATAAAGACACAAACTTTTGCTCTTGCTTCACGGCGTACGCAGAAGAAATCAAGTTCGAAGAAACTACGAAAAATTCGGTCTTCAATACAAGTATATGATGTGCAGTCGGCCTCCTTGCTTTCGCAGTCAACACCCGTCAAAGACCCTGTTGCTTTGCTGTCAAGCCCACTTTCCGGCGATTATGTGGTTGTCGACTCGGCTGCTAATGTGCAGCGACTTGGTAGTGCGTGTAAGACTGTCCAACCTACTAATACTGAAGACCTGGTCAAGCAAAGCAGCTCTGGTTTGTCGGGGCTGTTTAGACTTCAAAATCTTGACAACGGTCTTTCTGGGTCAACGGTGACCGCTAATGCATACACGCGACCCCTCGAGGGTGGTGGGCTTTCTCGTGTTTTTGGCGACTCTCCTCCTTTTGTTCTCCCCCCTTCTCGAATTATTTTCCGTGATCTTGTGAAAGCTCTCTCAGCTTAGAGATTGTTAGATTTGCCTATGCTAGAATAAAAATAAACGCAACTATTATGATGAGATAATTATGAGGCAATACATGGTGAAGGACGAATTAGATATAATCAATGTAAAATAGGCGTTATGATAAGAGATTGTAATTCGAAACCAACGATCGACGAAATACTTCCTCCTATTGACACTCTTGATTGGCGTTGAGGTAATATATGGTATGATTGGGGATATCTCCTAGGAACTACGCCCACTGATGATGAATGGTGTATTTGGTAGAACATAACAACTTCTTGGATCGTAGAAGGATGCTTGGAAGGGGCTTGTGGGGGGAAGAAATTACCTAAGACTCCAACGCCTTTAAATATACAAATATCACTTTCAATGTCATTCTATGCATTTGTTTGCTTCAGGGGTAAAAAGATTTATCCACCCTGGAATGATTTCTCGAGTGAAGAACACTGCATGGCTGGTAGGGGTAGGGACAAAAGAAAAAAAAAAAAAAGAAGAAGAAGAAGAAACAGGTGAGACTTAGATGACAAGACTATTGGATATGAGAGGTGAATGTGAAGCTTGAGTATATGCTACCCTGTAAGAAAAAGCCTTTGTAAGATCTTCTTTCAACAACGCTGGAGCAGGTGACAATAGATTTTTTGATGTTTAGTATTGGTTATGATGGACTAATATATACTATATTAATACAACAGCTTGCCTACCCGAGCTGACCCCAACTTAAATAATTCTAGTGCATGGATAATTATAGTTGACTTAGGTTGAAGACAAAGGATGCTTTCCTCCCTTGAACATGAGTCAAGTACGCATCAAGCTCATGGTCCTCGTCAATGACAAAGTGGACTTCGTTTCCATTAGTGTCTCTATCGACACCTTCGATTTTTTCCACAATCGAATCAGGGTATTTAACTGAAACGAGTTGCCGTAACTCAGATATAGACCTCGTAGTTAATTTTTCAACCCAGGTTTTGGAATCGCCATGTAACGAGCTCTGAGGGTTAATACGAAGATAGACTGGAATATGGAGAACAGTGGAACCGAGCATAGGGTCCACATATCCAAATGTATTTCCAGAATCATGAGGGGTGGCTGGAGTAAATGTAGGGTCATTGGCGGCCTGTAGAAGCGAAGGGTCTATCTGAATATCACCTATATCGCTGGAAGTCATTGGCGCGCTTGCAAGAGCCTGCGAAGCAAGTGTGCTGATACCATTAGCGATGCCAGTGCCGAAGGAGCCCATGACATCAGTGCTTCGGGGATCAGACATGTGAACATTAGGGCGAATGTACTGTTTGCGGGACGAATCCCGTTTGGTTTGATCATCACGGAGTCGTTTCATGACATCGCGACACAACACTTCGAGGGCCTTTAGCTTTGTACTGTGCTGAGGGTCCGCAACACCAGGCGCAAGAATTCGCTGAAGGAGCTCAGAGCTTCGAATCCACTGTTCTTTAAGCTCTTTCCAGTGTTCATCACCGGCTTCCAACTTACTTGTAAAATGGTCCAATTTTAGAGTATTGTAGAATGCGTTGCGTATCTGACGGCTCTCCTCGGGATTAATTCCAAGTGCATTTTTTGCCTCAGCAATGGTCATTCGCCTTTCCAGGGTCCTCATCCGCTTGGTGACATCAGTGCACACAACATCTAGGGCAAGCGTTTTAGCTTCAAGATGATTAGGATCTGCCCAAAATACATTCTGCAGATGTGGGGATTCCTGGATTAACTTGTTTTTGGCTTCTTGCCATTTCTCCGGCCCAGCAACTGTTTTTTTGATGAAACCAGCCTCTTCGCAGATCCTCTGGAACTGGTCTCTAATTTGCCGATACACAACGTTGTCTAAATTAAGATACTTCTTGCTTTCATCAATAGTGGTTTCGGAGGGGAAGCGCGGAGGTCCCGGAGGATCAGCTGGCAAACCCGCCCATCCACGGGTGCGTCGGCGGCGCTTTCGCGCAACCCATAGATCTGCACTTTCTGCCCTCAATCGATCAAGCCGCTCCTTGCGTTTCGCCAGGACTTCGGGTGACAGGCCTGAGGATGGAGAATGAGGACCGGTGGCGTCTGGAGGGAGAGCTTCTGCGTTATTGAATGGCTCCTGGTTTTTGTACACTTCTTGTTGTAATGCTAGCAGGCCTTCCTCTTCAGGTAAAGGCATTGGACTTGATACACTTTGCTGCGCCTTCATCCCGTTCGGCACCCGGAGGAGCCAGCGGTTTTTGGCGCGCACTCGCATCAGCTCTCTCTCTTTAATCTCAAAACCTTCTTCGTTCAGTATCCGAAGCATATCACGTTGGCTTGTGTTTGTCTCCCAAAGTTGTTTGACACGCGCAACAAGACTCAGGTTTTTATGAGCCGGGTTTTGCTTTGAAGGAAATCCCCATCGTTTAAATTGTGTTTGGAAGGCGCGCTTACTATTTAAGAACATACATGGCTGGTTAGGAGGAGCTATCAAATACCGAGAGAGATAAAAAGTACGGTAGATCGACTCACCTAGGCGAAAATTGGTATACATTTTTCATGTACTCCATGATCTCCTCCAATGCCTTCTTATCTGTGATGTACATCTGATAACAGATATCACGCTTCCCATCCCAATCGTACACCATGTTGAGAAATGTGCTAAGTCGCACCCTCCAAGTTGGAGGTGCGGTTTTGGGGCGTCACCCAAGGTCTTCTTGCTCAACAATCGGCTGATGTATAAAGTGGAGCGCTCGGTAAGGCGTTTGTTGTCGCTCTTGTACACCGTAGTAGCATATGAGAGCTTTGTACGGCGAGCTATCCGGCACGCCGTAGTGAGGATTAAAGAGTGACAAACATGGCACAACGGGCGCCCAAAGAATCCACTTGCGCACTTTTTTTACCTCTATGTCATGTGATGCACTCCGAGCATGATCGTCAACCAGTTTATCCGCTTCAGAGAAAGATCGTACAAGGAACGGTGTACAAGGAACGGTGAACAGATGAAGGAAAATTTCAGTCATTTATATTTATAGACAAAATAAATTCATCCAGAGCCATGGTTACCTGAGCCCAGCCCGATAACAGGACCTTCTTGAACGAATTGGCCCCAACTGAACTACTCGCTATCTACAGCATAAAATGCCACGTAAAACAAACCACTTAGCAAATGTGGTGAAATTGAAATCAGCTTAATCTTCGAACCCTTCTCCGGAACTTGAAAAGTCTAGTTCGCAGCCATGTCAGGAAACCCAACCAGGAGTTGCTGGACTGTGACTTCCAATTGTCTGATTTATGTCCTGGCTGCGATACGGAGGCGGGAGGGGATGTGATACTATGTATCTTTGATGTCTCTTTCCCCTGGCCTTTTTCTCGTATCTCGTCTTCTCTCAGTGATGCGCGGTGGTCTTGTTTCTCCTTTCGTTTCATTTGCTTCTCTTCCGCTTTCATTTGCTTCTCTTCCGCTTTCATTTGCTGCTGCTCCAATTTCCGTATCTTAGCAGCTTCCTTTTCCTCAAATGCCTGACGGGCAGCCTGCACAGTGGCCGCTCGGGACAACGGGTCCATACTGGTCCTTGTTTTGGAGCGGAAGACAAAATCTAACGACGTTCTTGATATAGGAGAGGTCGTGTCTAATGTACTGCCATTATCTCGGGAATACCCAAAAGATGAACGGCTAGCTATATTGGTCTGTGAGGCACCTGGCAGCCTTGTGAAAGAAGTATTTTGAATCTGTAATGAAAGTCGTGGCGTCCGAGCATATGTATCAATTACGTCAGAACTCGACTGATTCAGACAGACCCCCTCGGCGACCTCCTCCTTTGTGGAGTCATCGCTTTCAAAAAAAGAGCCATGGCAAGATTGGGTTAGGGGTGGTGTATATGCACGAGGTGCCAGACGCATTGGATGGATATACTGGCCGCCAGGCTTGGTCATACTCGAGTTGCTCACCGTAGAGAATTGTGAGGTTCCGCTTGTAGATCGGCGGTGAGGATCAGATAATCTCTTGTTGGTTGGAAGGTTGGAAAATATATTACTTTGGACGCCATCCTTCTCGTAGGTGGAGAAAATCCCTAAACCTTCCTGATCGAAAGAGGGTCGGGCAAGGTCAATTGAGGCTGACGATGAACCACTCCGGGACGCCTTTCTGCGGTGAGGCATAATATGTACCTTCGCCCCAGATTTTTTGGATGGGCTATCAAGCCTGCTCGAAGCCATATCTAGTGTAGATATGTTTGATAATGGATAAACCTCACAGCTCGGGAGCGATCACAAACAATGGCGTTAGCCCGGGAGGGGCGTTCAGCTGAACAATGAGGACTTCGCTGTTAGATATGGCGGTAAATTTGGTTTAGATGGTTTAAATCCGGAAAAATAGCTTTCAGAATCAAACCAGCAATAAATTAAGCTAGAAATTAGCTACCATTGCGATGAGGCCCATTCACAGGACTCGGCGTCTTTCAGTAGGCCAAACGACCATTGACGTGAGAGGTGAAAACCGAAGACTTTGGATCCTGATTGATCGATGGGACTGGCGTGCTTGACCCTCGAAATGTATCTTAAAAGCTCGAGTAAGACTCAAAAAATGTCACCCCGTCTTCCCCCTCGCCTCTCCTCGTTGCCGCTCCAGAATACTGGTCGAATCGATATCCTTAATAATGAGTCGTATGACGCATTTTTGCGATTATAAAGTAGAAGGAATAAGTTGGAAGAGGTGGTCAGTCCACACAAGCTGAAGAGGAAGAATGAAAAGTAGGGAGAGAGATTGAAAGAGGGTTGCAAAGAGCAGTTATTCGCATATAATAATTGGGGACTAAGTGATCAGGTAACAGTGAATAAGCATAAGATAGACTGTGATATTCAGGTTGATGCTGTCAGATGTACAGACAGATACTACTAGTGCTTAACAATGAAACCACGCATCTCTGACCAGATCAGGGAATAATGAGGTAAAACTGAATCCCTAGGCGGACAGACCAGGTAGGCAGATTGATTGGGGGGGGAATGGAAGGCGGCGGTGAGGTTTTGAAGGTCGTACAGAGGAAATAGAGCGGAGCCTCGCGGCAAGTGGCTGGAGGGACGAAGACGACCGAATGCGGAGAAACATCTTCGACGTGACCAACCGGGGCTTCCGAGCCCCGACGCTAAAACCAACCTAGAACTCTAGAATTAGTTAGGTTGGTAGGTATTGTTCAATGATGATGTCTTCTATGTGGAACTAAAAGCTATTGACTACAATTGGGGTGATGTCTCCCGATGGACTTGCCCCAACAACCATATGTCTCTTGAAGTTGCGAAAGACGGGGAGATACCTAGATCTGCCTACCCAGCAATGTAGTCCAGAGTATTATTATTATTGCCGGCTGAAGCGGCGGTTCCCCTCCCCAGGATGGTTGCAGATTCCACCCCACACATGATTTGTTGTTGTAAGTAATTAAAAAAATTACCGCTTGAAATGCAGTGCCACTCTTATCAAGAATCACCTATGTATTTTGTCTAACTCATAATGGTTAATTATCAACAATGAATGGATATTGCATTGCGTTGCTCTGCAAGTGGGGAGGTATTATGTAACTAATAGTAATTATTCTTTTTTTTTTGTTAGAAGTAATTATTGGCCACTACCCTTCCACCTTTCCTCTTTTTCAAAAGGAACTACCATTTTTCAAAATGTATCTTTCTCATTATCATGTGATGGGAAATAATATGGTGGGTGGCTGGTGATGTTAGATTTATTTATTTATTTATTATTTTTTTTTTTTTTTGGCTATCTCACCCTTCTCAACCTTATTCGCTAGAGATGATCAGCTATCAAGGCCACTACTAAGGATCATCAATACAAAAATACCACTAACAGAACATGTATTTTTGTGTGATTTGTTGTTGTTATTCCTGAAAAAAGGAAACTACAAATATTAGTAGTCAGACCACCGTAAATAGTTAGTAATTATACAGTACCCATAAGCCACAGAGTAATATTGAAACTATCAACTCTCTTAGGGGTGGTGAAAGTTTAAGAAACTCAACATATAGCTACTGGTTTAGAGAGAAAACCATTCGATAGACCTTGTTATCCTTTAGCATTAATACAGATATACCATCTTGCTAGTTCAGGTGTAACTACTTGCTGCGTATCTGTTCCTACAGTATGCTATGCACAGTCAAGTACCCCACAGGGCTGATATCTGTATACCTTACATAGCGCATGCGGATGTGCAATTTTTATACATATATAGTAGTGGGGTTGCATGTCAAGAATCGGTAAGTACTAGTAGTACTCTAGATAGTCATTTGGGAATAGAAGAAGCCTTTCGACTTCGACACCCTGCCTTCCCTCATTTCCTTTTTGTTTCATATTCTCCCTAGGTAGGTAGTTATTAGGTCAGATTACTAAGGAACAATTAGATGAAAAAGAAAAACAAAAACAGATATAAACAAACAACGCTAGACCTTTCTGGTCTGTCTCACATGCAACTAAAACACGCTATGAGGTGAATCACCCCACTCTGGCCAGGATGCCCATCATTTCTGTATGTGTACAAGTCTCTTGTAGCACATGGCGGGGCAGCTGAATGAATCTCCCCCTCTACCTTTCCCCCTCTTCCCACTTGGACTCAATCTTCCTTCTCCCATCTTCCTCTTTTCAAAGATACCCGTTAGGGCTATTGTAGTTATTATCGATACCTAGGAAACTATTGGTGGCTTTCTCACTAACCCCCGGCTTATTGCACCCTTCTCTACGCCCCAGATAGCCTTTTTGGCCTAAACACACAATCATGGGCGCCTCTTTCCAAAACGTTTGTCTGGTCTTCTTCCTTCTGGTTTTTTTTTCCGGAAAGGCCAACGCCTTTGGAGCTGGTAACATTGCCTCGATTTCCCGGATCGAGGGCCAAAATTGGCGTCATGGAGATATCGAGGATGCACTTTTGACATTGGCTATGGCCCGTGTCGCTGGTGGCCGGAAATTTAGCAAGCTCGACGTGAAACGCGTTTATTTTGGAAACTGGCTTAGGGACTATAGTCAAGCTGTCGATGTTGGTACTGTCAAGTATGTCAGCGCCGAGGCGATTCGGATCCTACTATGGGTGCTTGGTTTTATGAGTTTCGGGTATATTTCTCTCTCCATACTCCCTTCGTTACTGGAGCTTCACTAAAAATTATGTTATTAGCTTTGGCACCAAAGAGTTTGAGGTGACAACCGAACGCCTTGGGTGCTACGAGCCCACAGAGCACATTGATAATCCTCTCGGCTATGCGGAAGGGGAGGATGCCCGAAACTACGATCCTCGACTGAGAGGCCCGGTTGATGAGGAAGTAGAGCTGGCCATCGACCCCCGCACAGGTATTTTAGCAATGTCAGCCATTATGTGTGCTCACCCCCGCTAACATAAATCATCACTTCGTGCTACATAGGTCTTAAGAATTACATCGCGAATGAGCGCGCGGGTATTTCAACGTCAGCCGCCCTCGTGCGACGAGTTTTTCGCCGCTCTGTCCAGCTTGGCCGACGCTATGCGAGATCAGGTAACGATGAAGATTTGCACGAAGCTCTCCGCCTACTTGGGACTGGCCTGCACTGCTTGGAAGACTACGCTGCACACTCCAACTACGTAGAGTTGGCCCTCATTGAGCTTGGCGAGACGCAGGTCTTCCCCCATGTTGGGCGTAATACCAAAGTTGAGGTCAGCGGCGCAAGAGGCTATGTTTACCCGCTGGTCACGGGGACTTTTGGGGGTGTCGATTTTTTTCATTCCGTCCTTGGTGAGATATCAGATAAAGCAACCCAGTCTGAGATCCAATCGTTGGAGGGTGTCATCAATGAGTCCGAGAATGATTCACCGTCTGATAGCTTTCTTCAAGATTTACTAAGCAAGATCCCCGAAGGCTTGATTGGTGACAGCGACAGTCAGGTGGGTAAAATGGATGAGCTCAAGGCCCAATCTGAAGATGCTAAGCAGCGAGCTGAACAAGTCTCGCCCCGGGAGCCTGAGGAATGGACTCACTATCTGAACGATGTGCAAAAGCAAATTTATCCAGTCCTTGAATGGCATGACGATCTGATGAAGTCCATCAATGAGGCGATCGAGGCAATCCCTGTCCTCCCAGAATTGATTGAGCAAGTCCAGGAGCAGATATCGGTTGCTGTCTTCTCTATTTTGGCGCCCTATGTTTTGCCAATTCTTAAGCAGGTGAAAACCGAACTTCAAACGGGTTCCTCTGAGGTCATTCAAAGCAGTAGGGAACAGCAACACATTGTTTTTAACGATGATAACTGCTCGAATCCCACTCACTCGATGCTTTCCAAAGACCACTTCTCCAATGTGTTGAATGAGCCTGCTGGCCGGATAGCCTCTCAAGTTGTTAAGTGGACAGTGCCTCAGCTGATGGCCCTATGGGATGACGAAGATGCAGACATTAAATCAACCCTAGATACAATTGTTTCCGGTGTTTTTCATCATCCGGCCTGCGTTGAAGCTCGTAATGATGAGGCTGGAGAAATTCGCCGCATTATGTTTGGTACTGTCCAGGACTGGTGGGCCAACAAATCCGAGCGAGAACAAGAATCCCTCCGAGATCAGCTCTCCCGAGAGGGTGTTGAGGAAGGTCGAAACCACAAAGAAGGAGTACATGATTCAGGGCATGGATGTGGCAAGCCCCTTTCATTACACAAGTCTGCTAAAAAATCTGGCCCTAGCTTCGGTGGCGCAGATATTAGCGGAATTCAAAAGGTTGCCGCTGAGGCTGCCGGTGGGGGCGCCTTCGGTGGCCTTGTCGGTGGGCTTGTGAGTGGTGTTGGTTCGATGTTGCTGAATGAGGGCGGTGGCGACTCTCGTCGCTCAGATTATCAAGGCGACAGAAAATATCAAGGCGACAGAAAATATCAAGGCGACAGAAAATATCAAGGCGACAGAAAATATAAAGACGACAGAAAATATAAAGACGACAGAAAATATCAAGACGACGGAAAATATCAAGACGACAGAAAATATCAAGACGACAGAAAATATCAAGACGACAGAAAATACCAAGACGACAGAAAATCCAAGGACCGAGAGAGACGGAAGTCTGGTGGCCACCCTAAACATCGTAAATCACATAGCCAGGAGCGTGAACACGACAACTCCGATGATGAGCGAAGCCACAAAGGCCGTGATGAACGAAGCCACAAAAGCCGTGATGATTCAAAGGACAGTAAAGATCGGAGAAAGCATAAACACAAAAAGCATGATGATTCCGAATCTGGCTCCGAGGATGAGAAAAAACAACGATATCGACAGGATTCGAGACAGAGCTACAACTACGGTAGCGAATACACAGAGTCCCGTTATCAGTATGACAATAGCTCCTCATATAGACGCGAAGAGAGAGAATATGAGGAGAGAAGACCGGCCCAGTAAGTTGCCTCTATTTGTTGTGTTAGAGCTTTGCGTATATTGTTATACTCATTGCCGTCAAGGGAATATGCTCCTCGATACACTCAGAATGAATACGGTTCTCAAGGTGGCTACGGCTCTCAGGGTGGCTATGGCACTCGTGAGGAGTATGGCACTCGTGAGGACTATGGATCTCGCGATGAGTACGGCTCCCGTGATGAGTACGGTTCCCGGCGTGAAGAGTACGGATCAGACAATTATGGCGGATACTCACAGCAAGGCTATGGCCAACGCTACGATAACTCGGAGTCGAGAGGCTATGGATATTAAACTTTCCATAACCCATTTGTTATCTTGACTCATTACGATATCTAGCCGGATCCATTATCATATATAAGATCAGTTGCTGATAGATAGCAGACGAGCAGAGTAAATTTGAACTTTGTTTTTTAACCCTTCATGCTTCGTACTTTTATTTCCCTTTCTATTTCTCGGGGGGAGGTATATAAGTGTTCTCATATTACTATCAAATTACCATTTTTTGATTTCGCCTGGCATTGGCTGTTCCACCCGAACAACCTTGTCACAGTTGAGCAAGCGTAGAGGGTCAAATGCGAGTTTGAGCTAGAAAACATTAACAAGTCAAACTTTGAGGGGATAGGCAACAAACTCACCCGGCGCATAGCATCTATCGAAGACACACCAAGTTCATGCTCGAGATAATCCCGCTTAATGAGACCAACACCATGCTCGCCTGTCACGGTGCCTTCCATTTCCACTGCTCGCTTTACCATACGGTGAACAACACCCTCTGCAACATCCTTCTCTGCATCATTGAACAGGATAATAGCTGTAGGAGAGTTGAATATGAGTATTTGCTTTTTCATAGACAGTTTGGCGATTATTTTTTGGAGGGAGGGGGAAAGAGGAATGGAGGATAGATATTGATTTACCGTGGAAGTTGCCATCTCCAACGTGGCCACAAATCCCTGCCAACAATCCGCTCTGAGTCATATCCTGCTTGGTAGCTTCAATGATATCCGGCAATTTACTCATGGGAACGGCGACATCGGTTGTCCATACGTGATCCTGGGGACTTCTTCTCATCGACATGACACTCCAGAGAGCCTGTTTTCGCGCACTCCACAGCTCTTGCATTTCCTCGTCGCCACGCGCAAACTCGAAGGACTTACTTCCAGCAGAAGAGGCGATCTTCTGAACTAGACTAATTTGCTCCTTAACGCCCACAGGAGTTCCCGTAAATTTAAAGAATATAGTGGGTGCTTCCTTCCACTGACGGGACGTTGCTTTGCTATCATTGATGCATTTCATCTGTACATCATCCAAGATCTCAACACCAGCAACAGTAATTCCCTCTTCCACGACACGCGTGACACACTGAGCAGCATTTTGAATAGAGGGGAAGCTTGCCACGGCAACACTTTGACTCTTGGGCTTCACCGCTAATTTCAATGTTGCTTCTGTTACTAGTCCGAGGGTTCCCTCACTTCCAATGAATAGTCTTGTGAGATCGTATCCAGCACTCGATTTACGGGGGCGCTGTCGGGTCTTGATGATAGTCCCGTCGGCAAGAACGACGGTCAGTGAGAGAACCCACTCCCGCATAGTCCCGTACCGATAAGCATTAGTCCCCGAGCAACCGGTGCCGACCATGCCACCGATCATGGCACCGGGCCCGGGATCGGGAGGGAAAAATAGGCCGTCATCGGCAAGCTGCTCGTTGAGATCCTCCCACCCAAGCGCAGGTTGCACCACAACATCAAGATCATCCTTGTGCAATGCGAGGATGCCATCCATCCGACGAAAATCTATACATACACCACCCCTCGTGGGGCAAAAGTGTCCCTCGAGACTGGTTCCACCAGAGTAAGGAGTCACGGGTATGACGCGTTGGTGACACACTTTCATGATCCGGGAGACTTCTTCGGTGGTTGAAGGGTAGAGCACAAGGAACGGCTTCTCGTTTTCCTTGCGCGTATAGGAGGACCAGTCTGAACCCGAATGCATCTCTAAATCGCCATTCTCCGTGGAAACATTCTCCTTGCCCAGAATCTCAACAAAGTCCGCCCAGGCAGCCTGAAGGTTCGACACGGACACATTATGCTGTGGGGGCACGAGGTCGAGAAGCGACGTTGTCGATGTTGTAGGGAGGCTGGCGGGTTTGAGCGATCCTAGATAATAAGCTCCAGTCGAGAAGAAGGCCAATGCTTGGTTTCATTGTTAGCCATATTCAATTGTGGGTTTGGCTCAAGTAGCACCAGACAAGTCAAGTTAAGTTTTTTGAGACAAGGGCTGGTATACATACCAAACATCAAAGCCGCATAGCGACCGCCCTGCGATTGAGTCTGATACTGCGAATATCGCTCTTGTTCCGCACGCTCCCGCTTCAAGCGCTGCTGTGTGCTTTCGTATAGCTGGTTCTTAAACGCCTGCGGTTTTTCTTCGGCGGATAAGCGATGAGACACCTGAAGATTTCTCCGTTGGGATACAGGGCTGATTCTGAGGTGTTGTTGGGAAGCTAGACGTAATGAACCGCGAAAGGGCCGGATGAGGTTTGGTCTCACCATGATCTCTATTCCGATTTCTTCTTCCTTTCCCTGTTCTTTTTTGGTTTAGACTTTAGTTGTCACTCCTGAGATACCATAAATTTATAATACAAAACGGAGACAATTTAGGGGAATTGGGATGGATAGTGGGTAGAGGAAAGTATACAATGAGAGGGTCAATGGAGAAGAGTTCGTGTGGTTATCCTCGGGGGTAGCAGAAAAAGCGGAGAGAGCTTATGGAATCTCTCCAATGATGGTGTCATTGTTTTTTTTTTGATTCCATCCACCTTTTTTTTTTTTTTTAACTAAATGTGTATAACAATAAATGTGGCATGAATTCTGATCAAATACTTCTTTTCTGTCCTTTGATAGATTTTTTTTTCCTTCTCTCTTCTCTCTCCTCTCTTTCCACTAGACTGGTTGGCAATTTTCACTATACTTTCACAGATGTGCAGATATATATTGGAATCTGGGCTGAATATATATTTACATAGAGAGATTGACTCCTTATGACTTGACAGAATCATATTCCTCAAAGAGTCCCAGAGGAAGAAGAGAAGGAGGTCTAGCGATGAGTGGTGACATCCATGGCCTCTCAGAAATGTCAACCGGCTAAATAAAGGCGGTCAGTCACGTCTCCCCGCTGGAATTTCCAGTTGTTGCACCACCGGTTAATTTCCTTTTTCTCTCCCCCACCCACACCTCCATCCATGATTGCATTCCAGAGAGCTACCACACTAATCGACCTTTTTTTTTTTTCTGCATGACCAGGTGATCTGAATACAGATGGATACTTACTGGATCTCATTTTCCTTTCCCCCTTTTAGCCTGACTTAGGTGCCCAATTAATTATCATTAGTAGTAGTAGAGTGTCACAGCTACCGAGTACCAAAAGATTACCGTTTATTTTACCTTTTTACCAGCTTTGAGATCTGGAAAGTAGGATAAAACCCCACACCTGTCTTGGGGAATGTATAAATAGCCTGTCCTCCATTCCTCCTTGCTGGAAAAACATCTCCTTGAAAGCCTCCCTTGTTCAAAAGCTCTGTGATCCTATAGATATCTATACACCTATAGGTCCATCGATTGATCTGTATATACCCACAGAATGAGTACAGCTCAGGTATAGAGAAGAAGAAAAAACCCCCCAGGATGATCGATCGGGTTGCTAATTATCAGCATCGATTTAGAATCTATCCTTCGTTCTCGAGGGCATTCACAAGGTCAAATTTGAGGACCGACCCATCCCATCCTTGAAAGATTCTCATGATGTTCTTGTAAACGTCAAGTACACTGGTATCTGTGGTAGCGACGTATGTTCTCTTGCCCCTCCCTTTCTTTTCGTTATTCAACCTCTTTGAGCCCCTCCCCTACTTACCTAGGGGAGTACTTATGTACCTTACCCCGCCTTTCTCTCAAACAAGAAAACAAATAAAGGAAAGAAAGAAAGAGCGCAGAGAGGACTGACATCTCTTTTGGTTAGGTCCATTACTGGGAACATGGAGCGATCGGGCAGTTCGTCGTCAAGGACCCGATGGTTCTTGGGCATGAATCCTCCGGAGTCATCGCACAGGTCGGATCTGCCGTCACTAGCCTAAAGGTGGGCGACCGTGTGGCAATGGAGCCTGGTATTCCATGCCGTCGCTGTGAACCCTGCAAGGCAGGCAAATACAACCTCTGCGAGAAGATGGCCTTTGCAGCCACTCCCCCATACGACGGTACTCTTGCCAAATACTACGTCCTGCCTGAAGATTACTGCTACAAACTGCCAGAGAGCATGACCCTACAGGAGGGTGCCCTCATGGAGCCTTTGGGTGTTGCCGTGCACATTGTGAAGCAGGCCAACATCTCGCCCGGCCAGTCCGTCGTGGTGTTTGGAGCCGGCCCCGTTGGTCTTCTATGCTGCGCCGTCGCAAAAGCATTTGGCGCATCCAAAATCATTTCCGTTGATATTCAGAAGTCAAGGTTGGAATTCGCCAAAACCTTTGCTGCGACTGCTACTTTCGAATCGGCCCGCGTGTCGGCCGAGGAGAACGCTGCCCGTATGATCCAGGAGAACGACCTAGGTCGAGGAGCAGATGTGGCCATCGATGCCTCTGGAGCTGAACCATGCATTCATACTGGTATTCATGTCGTTCGTCCCGGTGGAACATATGTGCAGGGTGGAATGGGCAAGAGCGAGATGAACTTCCCAATCATGGCTGCTTGCACCAAGGAACTCACTCTAAAGGGTAGCTTCCGCTACGGCAGTGGCGATTACAAGCTCGCTGTTGAGCTGGTAGCCTCGGGCAAGATTGATGTGAAGGCACTGATCACTGGAACAGTCAAGTTCGAGGAAGCTGAGCAAGCCTTCAAGGAGGTCAAGGCCGGCAAGGGTATCAAGACACTCATTGCGGGTATTGATTCATGAGCTCCCTTTTTGTTTTTTTGTTTTTTGATGATTATGTATGACCTTAATAGCAAAAATTAATGAGACAGCCAAGAGAAAAAAAGTTAATCGCATTCTTAGAGTGAGCCTGGTTTTCTCTCCCTTCTTTAATTGAACCCTCTTATTACCCGGAGAGAAGAAGAAGCTTGTTGATTTTTTTTTCTTATTAAAAGAAAAAAAAGAAAAAAAAGTCGAAAAAATAGTGGTAGGGAATGGGATACAAAGAAAACAAATCTCTATTAATCCATAGAATAGATACATAGTTTCAAAAATTATAAAAAAAAGGGTGAAAAAATATTAGTACGGAAGGATGGGAATAAACAATGAACTACGGTATTTCGCCGAAGAAACAACATGTTAATTTCACCAAAGGGGATTTGAAGACAAAATAATAATAGACAGGTTAAAAAAAAAGGGTCTTTCACAATCATGAGTTAACGTCATCGGGTATAGTGCTGGGTAGAGAAAAAGTGATCTGGAGGTAGTGTATAGGATCGGATCGTCGGATTGTGCGTGTGGTGGAAAATGGGGAAAGGAGAATGAAGGAGATGATGATATATGTATATCATACATGTCCTATACATATAGGTATAAGATATACTAGGTTGTTTTGGCTTAGGGTGGAAGGGGGGAAGGGGGGAAGAGAGTAGAGAAGGAGGAGGAGGGGAACACATCATGTTGAGGGACATGCAGTGAAGAAATTATACCGGCGAGATCTCATCGGGACGATTTGAAGCAATCCAAGTGGTCAGGACAAGGATGGACAGTCGGTCATATATAAAAGTCACAATAAGATCAACAGCAACCTTTGCCTTTGCTTTGATGGGATCCACTCAGGCGAAACACATCCTCCCACTCTCTCATGCCGCTCTTCCAATTATTTCCGCCCCGTCTCCTTGCATTTCTGCGATGATGAAGCTGGACAGAGCCGTCATCGAGGGTCATCTGACTTCTGATACTTGAAACGTCACTGGTACCGTGGCCGTAAAGAGCGCCGTCACCGTATTGAATTCCACTTTGAGGATCATCCGGGTCGATTTCGCCTAGTTCAATCTTCGTAAGAATGATACGGGCTAGACGGTTAAAAAGCTCTTCCACGCCATCGCCAGTCAGAGCGGATACCTCCACCGCAACTGGTATGTTGGATTTACCAGCCCAGCGCGAGGCTTCTTCGACACTTACTTCCCGGCCGTGCGAAGCATGCGTGGCGGTCATTCTTGTCCCAGTACTCATATTGCTAGTGGAGCGAACAGAGCCACCGCCGGATTCTAGAGGAAAAGAGGATTGTCGACTCGAGGTACTCGATGGTGTAGGCGGTGGTCGAATATAATTTTCTGAGTATTCACCACTTGGGAAAAAATCGTGTGAAAGATCTGCCTTGTTCCCAGCTAAGAGGACGGTGAGATTTGGAGAAGCGAGCGCGCGGGCGTCCATTAGGAATGTTGGGAGAGAGGCAAATGAAGCGTGCGACGCGACATCATAAACTAGGATTGCTCCCGCAGCGCCTCTATAGTAAGACCGTGAGACGGACCGAAACCTCTCTGTCCCAGCGGTGTCCCAAAGCTGTAACTTGATTCTTGTTCGTCGGGGGCCGGTTCCCAATTTGACGATTCTTGACGAAAACTCGACTCCGATCGTTTGCGACGATAGTACTCTCCCTATAAAAGCGTTCGAGGCCAATATTAGCGAGCCGGTTAATCCAGCTCGAAGGAGAGGAGAAAGGTGGGACAAAGCAAGTTTCGGGATGATATAATAGGTAAGGTTTAGGATTTAGTGATGACTCGGGCTCGTACATTCGTCTTTCACAAACCGATGAAGCACGCAGGATCTACAGATTTATTGAGGACGGTTTGTTAGCTAAAATAAAGAAACCTGAAAATCATAACTGGATTGTTCAATCACTTCACAAAAGGAGGACTCACTTTCCGGCACCACTTGGTCCAAGGAGGATAATCTTAGCTAGATAGTCATACATACTCTCCAGCTCCTATTAAAATTAGTAAGAAATGGAATTTTATGATGAAGATCATGAGGGGTGTCGATTAGAACATTGTTTTGCAACCGGATAGCGCCGGGGAATCAAATCGCCATACCTGATTTCTCTCCGGTAGTGAATCTGTCGACGAAGCATTTGAAAATCCCCTATGACGCACCATGGCGCCAAACCTAGGCCATTAAGAGGCAGGGTAATACGAAGAACAAGAAGATGATGGTGATGACGGTGATGATGAAGAAGAAGAAGAAGAAGAAGAAGAAGAAGAAGAAGAGGCGGGGGGGCAGGAGAAGGAGGGGGAAGAGAGGAAGAACAGTTGCGGAGAAGCAGAGTTGTTGATAGCGTTGGTTATCGGACGAACATGGGGTGTTGCGATCCCTTTTATTCGGGCGAACTAATCATGCTAGTTAAGTGGAGGTAACTAATAGCGGCAGACAGAACACCACAACCACCACCCTCAGAGACCTTCTGCTAACTATGCGAATCACCTTTGATAAGAGTTGGAAGTTAGGTCTTTGCCTAGGTGTGCCTGAAAATTCGCCTATTTTTCATTTTACACTCTCTTGAGACTCCCGTAGAGATATGTAGATGATAATTGAAATAAGCCAGCCTATTCCCCAGGATATCGTACACGATCCAGAGTGACATTTCCTTGATAACCTAAAATCTTGGGTCGCTTTGATTGGCAGTAGAAAGCTAACTTTCTTCTCATGCACCATCAAGCGAATCCATCATGAGGGGTGCATGGCGGTGAACGAGACTAAATGCTCAAGCCTGAACCCTACCCCTCTTTCCCCTTGCAATGCCCTCTTTTGATGGCGCCGCCGGGTTGAGTATTGGGCAGGATTAGACCGAGGCCCCAAGAGAGAAAAAAAATTCGACTAACATGTGGAATTCATGTTGTCCAGAGGGTCTTGTCAGGAATAATTGATTTAATTTACAAAGAATAACAGCACCCCCTCCACACTTTCACCCTAGATAGGATAATCGATTACACCCATGTTAACTTACTATCTTAACAGAAGTCTAGCTCGTTAGGGATACATGTAGGGGTTCTGGGGCAAGATAATAGGATTCCGCCTAGAACCCTAGAAAGAACTGAAGTAGAGTAATCGGAGGGGCCGGCGGGGAGAGTGGAAACAACATATGTGAGATGAATTAATATTTGGGGGCACATGAGACATGGAAGCTGGAGCCTTGTGGGGGCGTGATCAGTGGTGTCGCTGGTGCATATGAACAACAGTTGTCCACCCCTGGCAACACTGCTTGCTCATATGGTGCTGACACCAGCAGCATTTAATGATAGATTCCCCTTTGGATGAGCTCACGGAGGATTTTGGCATTGCGGACGGTCCTGCTCTCAACGATACATTTATTTGATCGGAACCTGAGAGTCTCGTTTCGGCACGCGAGAATTCATGATCCGGTGCAGCTGAGGAGGTGGTGCTGGAGTGTAATTTTGCATACACCTCGGAAGGCATGTCATGCCAAAACTTGCAATGACAGCATATAACAAATAGCTTTGCAACTATTTTTTCTCGTTCCAGACGCTTTACTTTTTCGAGTGTTATATCCAATGTAATTTTCTCGGTGGGAACAATCGTGGAGACAGTAGATGAAGAGTCATCTTGAACACTAGAAGGAAGGCATTTGTTTGGCACCCCGAGAACCTTACCCTCAGCCTGGGACTCTGAAAGTATGGGAAAGGCATTGATTTGATTGGCATCAAGTTGATCAGACGATTTTGAGGGGTTGGAAGCAGACTCGTCCGCCGTGTTATAGCCGTCCGACCCTGAATCCTGAGACAAGCTCATCGTCGATAAATGGCTTAGTGGTCGTGCTGGACTCTTTTGTGGGATCTCGGGTTTTGAAGAATGGGATAAATCATGATAACTCGATTTAGTGTTCTTTTGAGACGAGCTCATCGAATTTCTCTCGAGGCGAGTCTGCGTCTCTGTCGCTGCATTGCCTTTAGCTTCAGGGCCACCCGACGAAGATGACGAATTTCCAAGGGAAGTACTATAGAACCGTGGCTTCGCTAGCCTCGACGGTTGGATTGTTTGGCTTGAATTGAAAGTAGATGCCCGAGTGAGGGGGGAGCCTTTACTTGCGTTGGATTTTCCGCGATTGAGGACAGAAGATCCGAGATTCTGCGACGGTTTGGCTAGATTATTCGACAGGGTAGTCGCCCTAGCGTCAGATGGCAAATCAGTGGTGTTATTGACAACAGCTGATTCCGCAAGAGGGGATGATTTGAACCTTCTGTGGTGCTTTTGAGGGATACCATCCGTGAAGGATCTGTTTAAGCTGCCCCTTGATAAACCGCTTTGTGCCACTGGAGAAGAAGTGAAAGGCTTTGAAATATTTGCACTATGATTGAACTGCTGCGCTTTAGGGATACTTGTGGGAGTTTTCTGGCGGTCACTATCTGCCAAACCTATTCCTTTTTTGAGAGATACTGAATTGGATGCCCGAAGGGTTCTTTTCCCGGAGTTAAGGGTTGCGGCAAATGATGCCTTGTCCAAGTCCGTCTGGTGAGCTGTAGAATCTTGAGTGGTTGTTAGATTAGGTTGAGACCTGTTCTCTTTCTCCACTTCAGAATTGATTATAGGTTCGGGTTGGCTGGAAGGCTTCATAGCATTGCTGCTATGCGGAGATTGCTGGGATAAGGATTCTGTTGCAGTTGGGTCAGGTTGCACGGCCCTGATAGATTGGACTGATTGCTCGGAGTACGGAAGAAGGGCATTATTTTTGACTAAAAGTTCCTTGGATATAGCCTCGCTTAAACGGTCAGGTAGAGTTATAGATAGATTGGACGACGGCGTGTTCGTAGTACTAGAGGCTGGCAATTCATCTGGCTTAACATGATGAAAAGGGTCACTTCTGTCTACAGAGCTTGATCGAGACCGTGATCTACGCCTTGCACTAGAGAATATCGAAGAGAGGCGGGAGGAGGGTCTGGATTCATCCCTACTTGCGCTTGACGACCTGCTTGAGCTCCCTAGCGGCTGTTTTTTAGTAAGTCGACGGGATTCTCTTTTCAACACAGCAATATCTCCGGTCCGTTCGGCCTGTTCAAGTTTAAGGAGTCGTTTTTCAAGATCCACCCTTTCAGCTTCTAGTCGCTTCGTGGCGCGTCTGTCTTTCCTTTCAACCCCATTATTGTTCATTGTCGAAGAGACACGGATGCCATGTTTTTCGGGAGCATCCGCAAGGGATGTGACTTGTGGCGATTGTTGTGAGTCTTGACTCAAGGACCGGACCGAGGAGTATTTAGACTCCGAATTGGTTCGATCCACAGGTCTAGAGCTTAATGATAGCTGTGAGGGGAGACTGTGCGTAATGGAAGTGATGTCGGAGGATTCGTGCGCCATAGACTCAGTCGACCTTTCCAAGTTTCCTGAGGCATGTCTTAGCTGTCGAATTGGGTTGGTGCTCGTATTAGATGAAGCTTCGTATGCGTCATTCTGCCTTTGCTTTGGACACATTAATGGGTTCGTTAGTAATTTCACGGAAGATTTTTCGGACGCAGATGAAGAACACTTACGTCGCTTTGTTTATCAATATGGAGCAGACGCTGCAACTGTTGTGTAATGGAGGGGCGTCGTTGTCTTGTCCTGCCTTGGCGGTCCTGTTCAATCGTTGTTGTGGGCATCTTGGATGTGAAAAAAAAAAAAAAAAAGTTAATCCCCAAACCAACTTAAAGATGATTCTTTGGCATTTCCGAGCAAGATATCAGAGGAGAAGTTGCCCAAGGCTCCTGGGACTGGTAGCTTAGCAAGGCACTGGAATCATACAAAGGGAGCAGTTCCATGTGTTGTGTAGCAAAGGCCACTCACTACCCCGAGAGTCCAGCTGGGCATGTAAAACAGTAAAGAAGACCATCACTGTGGAGTACAATGTCTTGACGGATCAGATCATGACAAAAAAGTCACATGAAAGTGAAACCTGAGAGTCGATCGAAAAAAGTCTAAAGTTGTTTAAAAAAAGCAAAACAAGACAACTGTATCTTGAAAAGCCTGGAAAAGAATCATGGAGAGAGAATGGCGTTGCCTAATAGAGTCAAGCGTGTCTCACTTGCCACAGATCACTGCTCACTTGATTCAGCCAGAATTGTTTATAATTAGCTCAATGACCACCATTGGGCAGACAAGCTGCCTTCTCTAATATTAATTCGTTTAATTCATTGTAAAGGGGAAGGTGTTTGTGTTTGGGGGGTTTTCTCTTTTTACGTCTGTTTGTTCAAGGCAATAAATAAGGTTAGGGAAAGAAAATAAAACAATAATGGTTCCACAAGATCCAAACATGTTGGTGGACCTGGTAGGCATAACAACCGTGGTTGAGCACATACACCTTATTTTCACGGTATTTGACCTATCTCATAGATCGTCACATCCCTTATTGACAGTCAGTAAGGGGCTTGGTGATCTTATATGGGATGCTACAGCTGCTAGGAAGCCAGTCCTTACATATATTGTATGTAATACTTATATCATTTTTGCTACCCGTTTCAAGCTCTCATTATTGACAGTTTCTGCACAGCCACACTTGGCACAAGACAACCCCAAGTTCCTTTAGAAATTTCCGCTAATAATTAAAGTAAGCAGGGACTTCAGAGAGAAGAATATCTATTCAATCTTCACCTAAAGGAGTGATAAAACCAAGTTAAAGTTCAAAGTAACAATGCAAAAGAAAGTCTACAGCCCACCAGAGGGCCCCCCCCCGGGCTACCATGCACCCCACTCACAGCCATACGGAGCCACAAGTATCGACCATCATGGAGAGCCTCCACCATATCACAACTGGCAAGAGGCAGTGCCTGATACAACCGAATTCCCTCCTCCACCAATTACAGGATTTCAAAGCTCAAATACGGGAAATGCCTCGAGTGATGATGCAGAGCGTGCGCACGATTTTTGTGATAGGGTTCCCCTCTATATCCCTGTTATGCCTTCAAATGTCGTCTACAGTGCCGTACAAAGCCATGATATCTGCCTCCTGCCACCCGGTGAATTCCGAGGTAGTCTCTCCCGCTACGGCGTGAGTTGGAGGGGGTCGACACGAGACAGGAATGGAGACTGTGTCTTATCTACGAACTTGCCTCTCTATTTTGCTCAAGTAGACTCCCCACTTAATAGAGAGATTGGGAAAACGATTTATTTTGAGGTCACATTGATTAGGCTACGCGCAGGGCCCTCAGCCGGGGATGCCAGTGGATTGGCGATTGGATTCATGGCACAGCCCTATCCAACTTGGCGTTCTCCGGGATGGGAACGAGGGAGCCTCGGCGTTTTTTCCGATGATGGATGCCGCTTCGTGAATGACTCATGGGGTGGTAAGGAATTTACAACTGCCTTTAGAGAGGGTGAGACCGTCGGGCTGGGCATGACTTTCGCTCTTCCTGAAAATATTAGCGGCACTGCAGGAGGACATAGAAGACCAAGACTTAATGTAAATGTCTTCTTCACACGGGACGGTCAGCAGGTAGGCGGCTGGGATCTGCATGAAGAAGTGGATGCGGAATCTGGCAGTGTTTACGGGTTAGAGGGTGACTTCGATTTGTATGCAGGCATTGGGTTATTTGGTGGTGTTGACTTCCAAGTATGTTTTGATCCTGCGGGGTGGCTTTGGCATCCTCGGTAGTGGGTCAAGTGGTTTGCTTAAGCTCTTATGAGAGTAACGATATGCTAGCTACCTAGGTAGTCTGTTTGGTGCCCCTGGAATGTGAAACTGAGATTATGGGTCTAAGCCCTGTAGCTTGGACAGGAGAGGCTCAAAGTATAGGAAAGCGTAAGACGTGAGCTAGGGCAAGGCTATTCTAATTACGCAGGCTTCAAATACCTCCCTTGCCTTCTCCCTTTGTAACATTCAAGATAAATGATTGGTAAAGCAGGAGTAATGGAGTGATCCACCAGCCGAGGTCTAATGAGTGAGTAATTCTGCCCTTCAAAAACACTCGAGGCTCCAATAAAGAATAATTTACGACGGTTCAATGGAGAACGTCCTTCAAGACTTCAAACGCAATGTCCTCCAGGGCGAGGGCACAGGCCCAGCTCAAGTTATGGTACACCACCAAAATAGTAACAAGGGGTAAGGAGGGAGGAGGGTGGCAGATTCTAGACCATAGACACTAGACTAATCATATTAGATATTTAAAAGAGGGAGGGAGGGTAATCATATTACAAAGTCAGACATTCCAGAATATTACCTGCAAGATTAGCTAGGATGTTCCTTGCCAATACGGATAAGTATACATTAGTATGCCCGGGGGGAAGTGTGGAATACATTTCCGCCCTGGTCTGATATGCCTATGCTGGACTGCACCTGCACGGACATACCTCCACCTCCTTCTAGCTCTAGGCGTACTACCTACCTAGGTGACAAGAGATAGAATGAAGGCAGTCCATGTACAGTACCTTTTTCATAAGCCTGACGTCATAATTTATCTCTTTTCTGCAGACAAGGGAAAGCGAAAAATGTAGGTACGGGGGGTTCGGTTGGCAAGCTACACATTAGAATAAGGTTAGTAGAACATGTGGAGGGGCTGTTCCCTGTTCCCGACTCCCCAAGTGTAACAATGTATTTGATATGCTCTAAGCACTACCATCCCCGGTAGGAATATAAATGGGAGTGACTCGCGATAACCGCAGAATTTCTCAATTCTCAACGGCAAGGCTCTCGGTAGGGTATTCTCGTCCAATTCTAGACAAGATTTCCATCTTTCCGTCCTTTCATCTCCCCCTGCCGTTCACGCAAACACACTAATTTGATGCCAAAGTATAGATACGTATACATATTTTAAAAAAATAGCAATAAAAAAAGTAGATTGGTGTGGGGGGGGAAGGAGGGTAGGCAAAAAGAAAAGTGTGATGTGACGACTCGAATTGCATGACGTCTTGCTGCATGAGTCCAAAATGATTAAGGTTTTTGCTATTGGCAAAACAAATAGTGTTATTCCCTAAAAATAAGTTATCGGAATTATTTGTGTGTGGAGTGAAGTATATATCAACATAGTCTTAAGCATATATTAAAGCATACTGTTATATATGTGTATAGAGCATCGATGTATGAAATACATGTACTATCACTAGACTTCTCTCCTCAATTGCTGGTGGATGTATAAAGTACTACACCTACCAATCATGAGATCGAGATAGGCTGCAGGCCAGAGTATGAATTTATCTAACCTTAAGAAAGCTCAGACGTAAGAAAGAGCAATCATTTGGAGACTAGTTGCTAAGTATGAGTTGATTTGTTGTTGTTCTAGGTACCTAGTCAGCACACACATAACCCTCAATCAGCCTTCCAATCTCCAATCCCCAAATCATCAAAACTTGAGAGAAAAATGTTTAATGGAAACCATAACAAAGGAGAAGCAAAACGGAGCTGAAAGAAAAAGTGAGGCAAACCCTTCAAGGAAGTTCATCCTCCAGCTTAGGTGTGTGTAAACATCCTCTTATTTTTCTTCCTTTTTTCTTTTATTTCCTTTTTTTTTGTTCCTTTGTACTTTTTTTATTTTCCTTTTTGTTTCAATTATTTTTATTATTACTCCTGTGTATTATTATTTTTAAATAATTACTATGTATTAGTATTCTTCTTCTTATTATTAATTTAACTTCATTTTAAATTTATCCCCCTCCCCTGTCAGTGTGGAATTCTGGGCCTTTCCGGGCCACAGTTGGAAGGAATAATAAATAAAAATATTCAACACACAGTCGGCAAGTTGAGGGAAAACCGAGGAGGGAAGATAATCCCTAGTCGTTTACCTAGTCCATTGAAGTTTAGTCCATACTTACTAATTCCCTACATACTTGCTGGAAGGAGAACGGAACGGTGGAAAGTCTAAACGAAGTTAGCTGTTGATTGATTGGATTGATTAGCTGCATACGAGGTGCAGTAGTGGATGTCACTAAAAGCACCTCGCCTTGTGGAAAAACAGGTGGCCAGTCCGTTGTCATTTCGGCGTTTTGACCAGCATCCTTACTTACCTATCTTGTGCGATAAGCCTTTTTTTCCCTCCCAGGAATAACTGCCGTGTCCAGTGTCCACTCGTTGATGAAGGAGTTGAGAAAGCCTTTTTCGGTGATGGCTCTACAGGCATACTTTGGTTACTAGGTACCTATTACTGTTTGTCTCTTTTATGCGAGAAGCTTGCCTCGGAGATATCACTATATTGCCTACCCTCGAGTAAGGTAAGTTGAATGTAAGTACTACTGTTTTTCACTAAGTGAATTCGGATGTTTATGGCGAAATAGGCCTTTTGTTTCCCTTCTTCTTTTTTTTTTTTTTTTTTTTCGTATATATATCTAATATGAAAATTAAAAATTCCTCTAGACATAAATAGATTTTGGTGAAGCGATTTGAGACATGATGGAGCAAGATCGATAGGTTGGTTGGTAGCTACGCCATCTTTTTCGAGCTCTAGTAAAGGTTGGCTCACTCAACTCAATAATTTTATGCAACGCCATTTTGCAAGCTTCAAGGTCAAATTCCATTTCATCTGCATGCATCCACCCAATTCGTTTGTCTTTATCATTTCCTCTCCACATTCAAGAAACAAACGTTGCTTTTCTTCCCCATTGTACTTGAGATGGGCGCCTACGCGAAGGCAGCGTGGCACTAGGTAACTGTTGGAAGCTCAAAGTTGCCTGCCACCCAAGTAAGCGAACCGCAATTGCCCCCAAGCAGCAATGGAGTTGTCCGTGAATCTGCCCACTGTGATAGGTCCCCCAACCGAAATAGGCCAACTCCCGTTCTAGCGTTCCACCAGTAGACGCCTGCGCTAACGAACCTGTTCACAGGCCGCCTCCACCACTAAGAAAGCCGACCAAAAAAGAGTTCGCACCTAAGACTCGCTATGATTCGTATTGTCATGCTTGCCCGCATTGTGGGGGTCAGCCATGATTATTCAGGTTAAATACCTAGAATTTAAAATTATTTATTCTGAATGTCAAGTGTTTTTTTCTTTTTTTGAATTATGAGCCTCTCGGTTCGACAAAATTCAATCCAACGGCTGTTTAATAATTTCTCAACAGCTTCATTAAGAAAAAATTAAAAAGAACTAAAAGAGGAGAAAACCCCGTCAGCCCCTACATTAGTATCTAATGAATTGAATAAATTTAGTATATAACCGTTCCCCTGAACACAACGGAGTAAACTCGGCCCTAAGTATTGCCTCTTAAGAGGTGCCATGCCAGGTGGATAGAAACAGGAAATTATGGGTAAAGAAGCGGCTGACATTTTGATCGACAGCGTTAACTGCATGTCATTCCTTTATGTATTTTCTCCGGTCCCCTGATTCTGCCCGTCCGAAGGATCCGGATTCCAGACCCCCAATTTTGATTATTATTCCAAGTTAGTATTATTAAGAGGAGCCGTAACGGGTGGTGGATATCTAACGGTACTCGGGTATAAGAATGGTTGGCGGCTTGTGGAACTGAAAATACTGGTTATGGCGAGGAGTCGGCTAATCTCTTACTGTATGTATGTCCATACAAATAATTGTACATCCATACATACCTAGTACTTCTTGTGCGTGCGTATCGTTTCTTTCCACGATCCGCTTTTTCTCTGCAACAAACCCTTGAAAGTCTGAAACAAGACCAGGCGATTTTATTCATTTAAACAAACTTTCTTCCTCTCCTTTTGCCGCTTTTCTTTGGTTTCCAGAATTTCTTTATTTATCTTAGTATAGCGGAGCAGATGAAGAAGGGGGAAGGTGAAAAGATGAACGGTAAACCAAAAAAACGAAGCAACCAAGGCAGCAGGAGGTCGCGCTCATCCATCCTAGGTATGTAAAGTAAGTTGAGACTACCTAGTACTAAGTTAGTTCAATGTATAAACCTTCGACTCGAGAAGGAAGGTGGCTCTTCTCTCCACTGGCCTGTGGCACCTCTAGATCGGTCATTCCCGGGTGTGAGTGGAGGTAACAATGGAGTGCAGTCAGCGTCCGTGCAGCCGAGATACGCGTCTGTTTCACTTGCACGAAGCTCCAGGGGATTGGGGCAAATCAGGATATGCTACTTTTACTCCATATGCAAAGCTGTCCCTTTTTGGTTAAAAGGCAGAAAGAAAAAAACTAAAATAAATAAATAACAAATAAATAATCAAAAAAGGCGAAGTTAGTGATGACCGGGGGGTGGAGGGAGGGGTGGTTGAACTGCAACATCCATCAAAGTTCCCGAATGTGTTATTTCGGTTGTTATTCCGAAGGAAATGGAGCGATGAATTATAATCCTTGATAGTAGTAACAAAGGTCCACTCCTGCCCTAGGTAAGCCGCCCTGAGGTACTTTCCGCAATTTGTGTGAAAGAAGTCGCTTTGTGGATGCTGGACGTGGCTAGAATCAAACTTTAGAGAAATGGAGGTCCTCCATGTTGTCCTTTGAAATAGCAGTACAACGAAGCAATAATGAGTATCTAAGTATGGAGTAGGTAGTGCCTGTAGTTAGTGGGTGGGTAAGTAGTTTGGTAAGTTCACCTCTCTATGCCCTTTTTTTTTTGTTTAACTTGATCTTGAGTTTGAATTTACTGCCTACCTTTATTATAAAAAAAGGTCAAGTTTTCTCCACACTTAATCAAAATCCTTTTCAGCACGCAAGCAATTTACTGCATCACACCTAAGATGTCAGGTACTTTTTTCGCTCTCTTTTTTGACACCCACGATCGATTTCGGTTGGGGTGCGGGCATGGGTTAGTTGAATGAGAAAATACAAGGGTGCTTCGTCTGGGGCATCAATAGTCGAGGGTTCTTGGGTTTAGGCGCATGGCCATTTACGCTGACTCGCAGGAGGAATTGATTATCATCTGCAGCCACTAGGGCTGGTCGCCTACCTAAATACGCATGGCTAAACCCCAGTGAGTGTTACTGTGGACAATCACTCGAGGCGCCAAGACAAAAACAGATCTCGGGCCGGATGTTCATTGTCCTCATTTATTAGAGTCTGTGTTTTTTTTTTTTTTCTTTTTTTTTCTTCTTTTTCGCGTGGAGGAAAACCGATTTTTTTTTTACCATATTGTTAGACCGACCTAAAATGTTGCTAAGTTGTAACTACAAGAGACTGAGTACCTCCTGTAGGTAGGTAGCATTTGACGATGCAAGCCAACATGATTGGATCAGCCAGACTAATTACCCCCGCTGCGGATAGTCTGGCTTGTTGTTATTTGTTTAATTTCTCGCCGCTATCATGCCATTTAGGTATTCAATCCCAATGAGGACACCTACTCCTTTTTGATGAACCCCTTCTGTTCCTTGCCAGCTAGACAGTAAGTATCTAGTGACTTGAAACGTCCCACTCTTGAACGGACATTTGGCGGGTGCTGGATAAATCGTTTCCATGGCTAGAATGAAACTAGGAGGATTATTACAGAGAGGAAATGTATCCAGTTACCGATGATTAAAAATGATATGGTTGTGGTGATGGATTTAATCCCGGAAAACATTTACCGACGGTGCAGGGGAGAATGTCGCAATTGCAAAATGTCGAATACTTTGTATAATCCCAAGATCAGAAGCAACATAATGCGAATCTCGCCCCATCGTTGCATCATAAATAATAAAATAGGGTATGTGTGGTGCGTGCGTGCATGCTTGACACATGATCTGGAGATGTCCGATTTAAACTTCTGTGGGCGTTGATCGTTCTTTTCCAGTCTGGTGTAGCTGTCTCGTGGCTTTTAAATAATAGTAAGTAATAAATAAATAAATGTGGAAGTATTTTAGATCGACGAGTCGGCTTCTATGGAGCAAGGATCACCCGGGCTCCTTAATCATGGTGACTATCAATATATTCTTATCGACTTTCCTAGCTCTTGGATAGGAGGAGGGAAGGGAGAGACAGAGCTCGGTAGGTAACAAGGCGAACCTCTTTCCTTCTGGAGGCGAGGAAATGGTCTCGACTTCGTATTATCCATTACTTCTAGCTCATAACACCATTTCTAACCCCCACCCAAAGCTTCGTGCATAGCTAACCTAGCGGCCGAGCGGGTTTGTCGCTCTGCGCCAGCCTCCAGGCCACCCGTGTTATAATGTGGTGGCTTTTTTCCCTGTCTTTCTCGTTATTACACGGGGTTGAGAGATCGCCGCTAGGATCACCGTTGTCCTGAACGTTTTTGGTTGGAGGCCTTGGCTTTGCAATGCCGACAAATAGTTCACAATGCTCTGACATCTAGACAACAACATGATGACCACTGATAATTGGGGCTTATTCCCTCTATAACTAAAACTTTTTTTTTCCCCTTTAACTTTTTATTACCCTCTCTCTTTACCCTTTTGACGCACTCATAGCCTATAGTTTGTTCCTTTCGTTATGAGCATGCTATTATTAGCCGGAACTCTACCCCATCGCTTCGGCTGATGAAAATGTCAGATCAATAAACATTGAAGCCTAGGAATGATTTGAGTAGGAACCTTTTGGTTTTTTTTTTTTTTTGACAATACTACGCTGTACTTTGTAAATTATATATTCGATCCATCTACCTATATACATGTGTGCGTGTTGATTTATTTATATTGTAATTAATAGGTCAAAATGGTATTATTATTTCTCTTCATCCTTGGCTGGATTTTAGCTCGGTATTAGAACGTTGGGAGTTTGACCTGCAGGTTATTAACTCACTTAGATCAGTTAGTTTACCCTGAATTTACGAATCGCATACATTCCGTGCTTTTGATTTTCTTTTGCTTTTCCTTCCCATCCTCATTATTTGCCTTTTGCCATCTGATCATCTTACTGCAGATAGCATACAAGAGGAACGCAATTCTCCTCGATGATTGATTGTCAGTATGTCGCTAATAATAATCGCGGTGTTTAATTGCCACTTAGATTGTTCATGTGCCATATCTGAAAAATAGGCAAGCTTTGCATGAATGGATTGTCTTCATTTTCTATTATTCTATTATCAAAAATAATGAAAATACCTAAACAGCATACTATCATGAGGCC
This sequence comes from Aspergillus haitiensis, assembly GCA_027569155.1. Classification (NCBI taxonomy): domain Eukaryota; kingdom Fungi; phylum Ascomycota; class Eurotiomycetes; order Eurotiales; family Aspergillaceae; genus Aspergillus; species Aspergillus haitiensis. Next base: position 296,574 of record JAPDEO010000001.1, on the reverse strand, counting down.
TAGACAGATGATTTAACCCAGAATGTAACATGTGAAATTCGGAGATTTTAATTTTTCCTTTCTTTTTTTTTTTACTTTCTTCTCTTGCTCCCTTTCTCAATTCTTCTGCTTTAATGCCGATCCCGGTTGCTTGAGAAGATGAATGGACCAAGCTAGGGTTAGTAATTACCTTAGTATCAGCCTACTGATGCAGGCGGGGCCAATACTGGAATAATATAAAGTAAAAATAAATAAATAATAATAATAGCTGAAAAGAAAAACTTCCATACTCCTCCACACAGCAAGCTGGGCTTACTTTCCCCTTATCATGATCACCAAGCAACAAATGTGCGTGATTATCGCTCACCACAAGCTGGTGAATCACAGCGGTCCTTGTGAGACCTTGTCTCGACTCTAAAGATGGTAAAAGTCAAACCACAGCTTGTTAAGAAGCTTTCCCCACTGAAGTTTAAAACAGCACACGATATGATTATTATCATGATGATGGGAGAAGACAGCAAAGCACAACAACAAACTAATCTCCGCCTGCCTACCTAGCGGGTAGCTTCAATCTGGTCGAGTCGAGTCTCTTAAGCTGATCTTCCACGAAACCCCACCTATGATATTTGAATTCTTTTTGATTGTGATTGTACCATTTTTATTTTACCTATCTGAGCTGTTTAGCCCGTCGGTTTATCGGCATTACTCGCCTATCAGGTTTTGAACTCTTTCTTTTCTTTCATATTTTATATTTATATTTATTTATTTAATTTTATCTATTTATTTAAATTTTTGTTTTTCGGAAAAAAAATCCCTCCACCCCCCTCAAAAGAGGAGAATAAAAAATGGGAAAAAAAATGGAAGGAAGCAAATATACCTAAACGCCTTTAGGATTCATACCATAATCTCGAGGATAAAGGATGCGAACAAATCAAAAATAAGAATAATAAAAATTACAGGAAATAGATTGTAAGAATTCCATCTCACAGTAGTGGAATAGTCAGGTAATAATAATTATAATAAAAAATACAAAGTCCGGAGTTGCTCCCCCATCATTCCATATTGACCAAAGTTAGCCATAGTACGGAGTTAAAAGAGAGCAGCAACAGAGTGTCATTGGTGAGAGTACTTTACTACTTACTCGTTCACCCGGCGCGCTTGGAGCCTTTCGGAGAACATCGACCGCAGCAGCCTACTCCTAACTTACTACTAGTACTTACTACGGAGTAAACTCCTCGCCTAGCTTCTACCTTCGTCGCGACTAGTAGCATCGTCATCCAGCCTAGGGATTAAAATCCACACCTCCCACTTCTAGTCCCCACTTTTAGTCCATGTCACTGCACAGCTGCTGCATGGGCCGCTGCCAATCCCTTCTCCACTCTCTGTATCCTCCGTCAATTTCATCTAGATCCAGGGTCTGACGCACGAGGCAAAAATACACCTGCATGACTCTCAAAATGACAAAGGAACTGAAATCCACTGGCATCTTTTTTATTATTTCCTGATCCCGGATTGGTTCAATCCTTTGCTTGAATGCGCGTCTTGAACATGTGCCTTCCCTGTCCTCAAGTCCCCTCAAGCGACAAATAAAAACCTCCAATGCTACAGGCATGTCTTCAATATTTACCTCCTTTAAGAGACCAAATTAATCTTGAAGTATTTTTTACCCTCCCGTCTACAGACTATTATTCAAGAACTTTTTATTACCCCGGACCTTCGTTCATTCTTTTTGTTTTTTGTTTTTGTTTTTTTTTTTTTTTTCTTTTCTACCCTTCATCTCCCTCTTCCCCCTTCTCTCTCTTGCTTCATTCTTTTTATTTTCTCTCGTTTTCAAACCCTCATAATTGGAAATCCTTTCTTTCACCCTGCTCTTCAGCTATCTCCAATTGACTTCCAAGGACAGTATTCAAAGAGGATTCTCTCTTTCGTGTCCCCATCCTGTCTTGAAGTGGATGTCGTGAGCATTGTACACAGCTCATTGTCTAGACTGGCAGCAAGGAAATTAGGACATCGGAGAAGCAATATATATTTCTTTTCTAAAAAGCATATCGATTTTTTTGCCAAAAAGTTTCCTTTTTTGCTTAATTTTCTAAGATATTTATAATGGTAATATCATATATGCGAGCGTTTATCGCTCTTTTGTCAGTCCCCCTCTCCTGCCATCTCGTTGAATATCGTTTTGTCTCTATTTGATTTAGTGAACCTCTGCCACCCACTAAACAAGAAGAAAAGAGAAATGAAATAGACAAGGGTCGCTAACCTTCTACTCTATAGCCTCTACCGTTATGTCCGTCTTGTGGTGAACCTGGTCTCTTTTTGGACTTTCAAACCCATTCCGCCACCGGAAAACCCACAATTGACTGCGCAAGACGTGACGGTCATTCTCCCTACCTTGGAGGGTTGTGGTGAGGAGCTTGAGAGAACAATCGAAACAATCCTTCTCAATGAGCCTTATGAGCTTCTCCTGGTCACTATCGAAGCCAATCGGAAGAAAGCCGAAAACATGCTGACTCGCATGCCGGCTTTCAATTCCAGGATTCGTCTCTTCACTGTAACGCATCCTAACAAACGTCGCCAAATGACCGCAGCTATCCCCGAAGTTCAAACACGTATCACAGTATTTGCAGATGATGATGTGATTTGGCCACGTACAGTTCTCCGTTGGATGTTAGCTCCATTTGAAAAGGATAAGAAGTATGGTGGTGTAGTGACTTGCCAGCGACTTCGTCGTGCTGTCTCTCCAACCATTTCCCAGCGGTTCTGGGGTTTCCTAGGAGCTCTTTACTTGGAGAGAAGAAACTTCGACTGCGCTGCTACGACACATATTGATGGTGGCCTTCCTTGTATGTCAGGGAGAACTGTCGCATATAGGACTGACATCCTTCAAGGTGATGGATTTTCGCATGCATTCACGAATGAGGGATGGTGGTTCGGCAGATACCAGCTAAACGCTGATGATGATAACTTCATTACTCGTTGGATGGTTTCGCATGGATGGGAAACTTACATGCAGTACCACCCCGAGGCAGAAGTACAAACCACCTTGGAAGATAATCCTAAATTCCTGAAGCAATGCGCAAGGTGGTCCCGGAGCAATTGGCGGAGCAACCTTACGAGCATGTTTGATGAAAAACACATCTGGTAGTGAGTAAACCCTGGGAATTTAGGATTTTTACCTGGCGATTGACATTCTGCCTCTAGTCGTCAACCCTGGAGTGCCTATGCTGTCCATATGACAACCCTGTCACCGCCGGCATTATTAGGAGATCTTGCCCTCATTTTCCTTTGCTACAAAACCACAGTTTCCTGGGATGAGCACTCACACTTTGTTGCTATGGTATCCCTAATCTCATGGATGTTCATCAGCAAATTTATTAAATTGCTGGGCCACTACGTCCGTTATCCTGTCGATTGTATCTTTTTGCCCGTGTCAATTCTTTTCGGTTATTTCCACGGCGGGATCAAGATGTATGCAGTAATGACACTCAATGTGGTAAGTAATAAATCCCAGTTAGTTCTTCGCTTAGTTTGCGCAATCTACGCACGGTGTGCAGTTTGCAGCAACCGAGAGCCTTTTTTAATGAGCTTTGGAGCGTTGCCTAGTCTTGTTGGCTTGCTTTTTGTTTCATTTTTCTTTTTCTTTATTTTCTTTTACCATTACTATTACTATTTTTATTTTATTTCATTTCCCCCTTCCCTTCCCCCTTGGCTAGCAGCGGGCTATGCTTCAAGCTATCCCAAAACATACAACAACCCAACCCCTCCAACAACGCATTGGTCATGGGTCCACCCACATTTTCACCCTCTTTTTCTCACACATGACTCAAAAATCTTAAAAAGAAATCATCCATGCGGAATCTCTCTTTCAGCTAAGCTAACTTATTATCTTATTACAGACTACTTGGGGGAGCAGGGATGGGGCTGATGACTTTGATGCGGAACGTATGAAGAGGCGAACAACTTTTGACTCTTTGAAGATCTCATTGAAGAGACCTTACCATCCCAAAATTTATAACTCAATGGTGCAGACTCCTGCATGATTGATGACCAGCCAGTGGGACAACCCCACCTCAGTATTTTCAACTACAAGAAAGGTTACTACGTGTTAAAACCCGCATCGAATCATTACGATTGACTTGTGGCAAGGTCCAGCCAACTGATTTCGCCAGATCGAGACCGCTGGCTAGTCTTTTGATGCTTACGACGAAACGCTTTACGACACCATTTAAAGAGGAAGAGAATAGGGAAGGACAAAAAAAAGAAAATCCTACCTCAGCAAGAGATACCACCGGGCAATTCCGACGCCTAATTTTCTCTTCCCCTCCCCCAATGTATCACCAAAACTAATTATTTCTCTCTCATACCTTGTTGCAGGTGCAACTTTTTTTCAATATTCAATTTTGACTTGTAATCGGGGTCAACGGAACCGAGCAAGCAGGTGTTTCTCTTTGATTTTCTTTTTACTCTTCTTTCCACCTCTTTTCCCCCATCTGTTCTTAACATTATTCATTCAAAGATTCCGAGTTTTCTTGTAAATTACAAAAGCGTGGGCGGGCTCTCGTCGCTTTAGTCACGGCATGCCTAACAACTTTTTTCAGTTTTGTTTCCGGCCTCGTTTTTCATCTTTTAGAGATTCTCAACCGGGCGGCCTTTTCTAGTTGTCAGATTTAACGTTTATGTGCTCTATTTCCTTAATGATGATGACTGGGTATCTATATCCACTAATATGCTTGTTTTTCTCTTAAATTTGAAAACTTTCAATTTGAACTTCAAAGATTTGAGATAACGCCCTTCCCCTCCCCCGCAAAAAAAGACAGCTAGCGTAGTGTCACCGGCCATTCCTCCTAGCTTTAGGTAATTAATTGCGCATCTGGTTCTCTCTCTGCTAAAGCCCAACATCGATTCTGTCCGTCTTTTGCCGACCTGGTCCTTTCTTCGCTTGGAACATACCTTTCAGGGACACCGATTGACAATCCACAGCATTGTTATTTTATTTTTATTTTTATTTTTATTTTTTTTTTTTGTCCCTTTTAACCAGTGAAACGTGAATTTCAAATAGGTACTTAAAAATAGGTAGAACAGTTCCAAATCGACAGATGATTCTACTTGCGTTCTCGTATCTCCGCGTGCCTGATAGGCTAATGGAAATGCCTTGCCACATAGTTGCACAAGTCGCAACTCCGATTTATTTTGTGTGACGGTGATCAAAAGGAGACAAAGTACTTTGATATTGTGGTTTGTAACACATGTGGAGAATTAAAGCCGTGTGGCGTTTGTGGCGAGGTTGGAGGGGGGAACACTGTCTTGCGAAAAGACATGGATCCTGGTAATAAATAAAATTCCCAGACCAGTAAGTGCCCGGGACCACACGTGAATGTTACACAAGATGTGCACAACAAGCCGAGTGAACTAACATCCTCCAAGAATTCGACCTTCCAGCTCCTTCATTGAGGCAATTTCTCTCGCCTATCATTGATACATTTTTCATGCAATAATGCCTCGAACGGCGATCTCAGTTTTTCTTCGAGCCTCACCCGCACGGTGTTATGCTCCGCAGGGTTCGAACTTCGTACGGCCCAATCTTTCAGCATCACGCGCATTTAACTCCCATCCATCGAAAGCTGCCATTGCTCATCCTGTCACTGCGCATGGCCCCCCACCCAAAGCCCCTTCTCCAACTGCACAATTTGGAGGACGTACTGAACCGCAAGAGGGCGAGCCAAAGTCCCGACCACTAAAGCCCACTTCGGCGCTAAAAAAAAGATTTTGGAAGGACGTCCATGTCAAGAAAACTTCCGGTACTTGGCTTCTTTCTCTCAATTTCACATTCTAGCTCTTAATGGATGAGACTAATCGCGGCTGCTACTTCCCCCTTCCCTTTCTGGCTCATTAGGAGACTACCAAGTTTTGTTAGACTCGCGACCAGTTCGAACGCCTTCAAAAGATGTCCTTTCCGTACCTTCAACGAAGCCACACCTCGCAAATGCCATTGCCCTAGAGTGGGATGTCATGACGTCGGCCCAACATGCACTGAAAAACCACCTAATCCCGCTGACCTCCCTTACGGCTCGCGCAGCGGATATTGTCCGGGAAGACTCTGAGGGTCAAACCACCACACGTGAACAAATAGTGAAGACCGCGATGCGCTATTTAGAGACTGATACATTGCTTTGCTGGGTTCCCGAGCAAGAAATTTCTGCCGCTGAGGAAGTTGATGGAAACGGCCAAAAACCGGAGACACTCCGAGAGGCTCAAGAGCGGATCGCAAAGGAAATCATCGCTTTTCTGAGCACTAAGGTGTGGCCAGGAATTGAAATCCGGCCAATTCTAGACTCCAATAGTATTTTCCCGGTTTCGCAGTCGCAGGCGACTAAGGATATCGTTCAGCAATGGATCTTGGGGCTAGATGCCCATGACTTGGCTGCCCTTGAAAGAGGTGTGCTTGTATCGAAGAGTTTACTAATTGCTGTCCGATTGATTGCCGAGTGGAGCGAGAATTTCCGCCATTTACAGAGACTTGGGCAGAAGAAATTTGGTATTGAAGAGGCAGCAGAAGCATCCAGCCTTGAAGTGAAGTGGCAGACCGATATGTGGGGTGAGGTTGAAGACACACATGATGTTGACAAGGAGGATTTGAAGCGACAGCTTGGAAGTGTCATTGTTTTGGTGAGTGGAGAAACGAGGTGAATGACTTGTGTTTCATTCTTCTCTGGAAAAATAACTGTATTTTAAAGCTACTTTGAGCGTATATGTATATATCCATATACATATACGCTGTGGTTACTGGTGCATAGGATAGATGTATAATAGGTATTAATTAGAACTTGGAATAGTTTCGTCTAGAAACGAGCTAGCATAAGAAGCGTTTTTTAATAAAATAGCTCATGAAGTTAGGGCTAGATTGTTATTACATTTACTATAACGCGACGGACAGGTCTCTCCTCGAGAATTTTTCTTTCTCTTAAGGAGAAAAAAAAAAAAAAAAAAAAAGAAAAAAAAAAAAAGAAAAGCAAGAAAGAATGGGTAACTCCCTTATTTCACAAGAGAGGGTAGAAGTCTTGCTTCTTCGAGTGTTTACATTTTGAGGTTATTTTGTTTTTCCTATCTTGGAAGAAACAAACATGTGAGAAAGACTACAACAACTCTACCTGCTATCCATATAAACTGTAAAGTTTCCTACAATCATTGCAATTGTTTTGTCTGTACGCAGACGTACCTCTATGGAAAAAGAGAGGCGGCCGCTAGAGGAGAGGGTATCAAAAGCATTCTTGACGGATGAAGAAACCCGTATGTGATTGGGGGTGACTTTGGCTTTAATAGACTCCAAAATTGAGGGGGTTCGGAAGTGCTGTGGCAAAAATATGAAAGGAAACTAGAGAAATATGCTGATGCCTATAGTTTGTGTGAGCTAATATGATATAATATAACAAACTTTTCTGGCATGTGCAGAGGAACTGATTCATATTATCCGGAAATTATTATTATAACGAGGATTGATCGTCTTGTCTTGTTTTTCGGCAGCTGCCAAGCCCGACAATCAAGAAAGGAGATCGAGGCCCTTCAAACGTCAGGTTTGTGCCCCCCAATCGATCAACCGTCCCCCGTGCCTCATTAGAATTCTATAGTACTTCTAGTCCATAATTACTCCTTTTTCTTTTTCTTTTTTTTCCCTTTTTTTTTTTTTTTTATTTACCCCCCTCTCCCCCTCTCTCCCGCGCTCTCTCTCTTCTATTCCCCAACCTTTCTCTTTCCCAACTCCTTTCCGCCTATGTATACTGGTGTCGCAAACAAGTCATGACAGAAAAGGGTGAACGGTAAGCCAGCCATCTTGTTCCCCCAGACAGCCCCATTTGGTTCCACGAGTCGCAATTTGAGGGATGGAGAGCACCCTCAGCTCTGCAAAGATATCTCGACAAGATCAATCTGAGTGGATATCACCCAGTCAAGAAATCCGTCCCAGTCTCCTCAGTTGGTCATTGGACACCTTGCTAACATAATCCAACGTCATCGTTAATAGGCACCACAAACGGTCCAAAAGTGCGTTGGCGCTGGCGATTTTGCACCGCGACAAGTCAAAAGAAAGTCACGAGGAGACCGGTGGCTCGCCTGAATCTCCCACGTCTTCCTCGGTAAACAATAGTACCACCTCGTTTCCTGTCATATCATCCCAACGTGCGGCAAGCCTCCGAAAGTCGCCAAACCCGCCTGCCATGTCCCCCGAAAGCAACTCCGACCCCGCAACCTTCGACCATCCCGGAGATAGCATCGAGAAACTACCATCTCTCAATTTAGGTGAGGGCGGGGGTATGTCTCTCGACCAATCCGTCCGTACCTTTCGGCTTTTCGAGATTCTGCGAAGCGGGGATACAACTGCGATTTCAAAGGCCATCAAAGAGAGCAAGGATCCTAATGGAGGAAACAGCCTGTCTGGCTCCAGTATCCTTCACTTAGCTATCCAATGTGCGGAGCCACAGGTTGTTGAATACATCCTGTCGGCCGGAGATGACCTAGATATTAACACTCGGGATCGAGATGGTAACACCCCCCTTCATCTCGCAGCCCAACTAGGGCGAGGGCCGGTGGTTCGGGAACTGCTGAATAGGCCTTCCTTGAACGACTCGATTATCAACTATCGCGGCCAGACCGCTCTTGAAGTTGCACGCAACCCCGAGATTTTCCAGCAACTCCAGCTTGCCCGATCGCTTTTCATCGATAGTAAAACCCAAGAAATCCAGGCTCTCATTTCCCAAGGCAATTATGAGAAGTTGGAAAAAGTGCTGGAAGAACCACGGGTGGAAGGTATCATGGATATTAACGCGCTGGACCTAGTGACCGACCCAGCCACCGCACATTCAGGAGGAACTCTTCTGCACGAGGGTGCGAGGAAAAAGGACACGAAGCTTATCCAGATCTTATTGATGCATGGAGCTGACCCTTTTCGCCGCGATAAAAAGGGCAAATTACCTCAGGATGTGACGAAAGATGATAGAACTCGGGCGATCGTCAAGAAATCCCCAGCGGCGGTCATTGCTCAACGTGGCATACAGGAAAAAGCTATCCTTGGAAGTAGCTCTGGCCAAGGAGTTTCGGGGCGGCCGGGTGCTGGTGATGCTGCCTTCTCTAGCAAGGACGCCCGTGAAATGAGAGGCTATTTGAAGAAATGGACAAACTACACCAGCGGCTATAAGTTGCGATGGTTTGTCCTGGAGGATGGTGTCCTAAGTTATTATAAACATCAAGGTAACATCACCCATAGTGTGTCATGACACAAAGAACCTGGAAGCAAGATGTCCTTGAGAGATTCTAACACTTAATTTACAGATGATGCAGGCTCTGCCTGTCGCGGTGCCATCAATATGAAAATTGCACGACTCAACATGGACTCGCAGGATAAAACTCGTTTCGAGATCCATGGTAAATCCTCCGTTAAATACCATCTGAAGGCCAATCACGTTGTCGAAGCAAAGCGCTGGTTCTGGACGCTAAATAATGCTATTCAATTTGCAAAGGACGAAGCTAAAGAAGAGGAAAGGCGTCAGACGAGGCATGCAGAGGTTTTGCGTCAGGCAAAGATCGAGCAGACGGAGGGCCGACTATCTGAATGTCAATCTGAATCCGCAGCTCTCACTACCACCAAGTCAAATAGTGGAAAGGGCCTTGCCCCGATATCTCTCGGTGTTCCAAGTAGCAGTGCCACCAAGCTTAGCTCTTACACGTCTCGCACGACTCTGGATAGCTTGCCTGCGGATGAAGAAGGCTCTGTGTACGGCTCCTTAGACCAAGCAGCACCACACCTCGAGGTGAATAGGGTGGTAAGCCAGGTGACGACGGCACCTGATCTCGATGGCGACGATGATGATTATGGAGACGATACATCGAGTCGTGATATGCCGCCCGCCGACAAGGATGCTATGAATATCACCGCGCAATCCGCTAAGCTGCAGCTTGATATCCTCGCCAACGTTGCCGCTTCACTGCAGGCAGAAAAGCTAAGGGACCCGACAATACCTCTCTCAGATCCTGCCGTGGATCAAGCTCTGAATGCATACGAAGGGGCTGTGAGTAGCCTCAAAGATCTCGTGCAGAATCTCCTGAAAATTTCTCGGGATCGTGACTCGTACTGGCAGTATCGCCTGAACCGTGAAGAATACCTTCGCAAGGTGTGGGAAGAGAGTATGGCGCGAATTGCACAGGAGCATGAAGAGCTACAGTCTAAGATGGGTGAGTCTGAAGAAAAGAGGAGGCGTACTAAGCGGGCCTTGAAAGAAGCGCTTGAGAATTCGTCGGCAAATACTAGTCGTGCAATGAGTAAAGCGACATCACGCGTGCAGATCACCAGTGAAGCCGAGAATGGTGGAGAAGAAGCACCCGAGGCATCCTTGTCAGAACTTGCTGAGGGCTCGTCGCAGCCGAGGAGCCAGGAGATTGGACAGCCTCTTCGCAGAAAAAAGTCTGCTCTCTCTCGAATTAGCAGCTTGTATGGTTCCGAATCGGATGAAGATGAAGACGACGAATTCTTTGATGCGATTGACGCTGGAGAAATTGAGGTAGAAGATTTTACCACAGAGGTTCAAGAAGAGGGAGGATTGGCGAGTGAAGAGATCAGTGAGCTCCGGGCAATCAGACGCGCCGAAATAGCACCCTCCTTCAAAGGCTATGAAGAGCCTGTTAGGGAGAGGCTAAAAATGGACTACGATAATAGGCCCAAGATTTCACTATGGGTACGTAATGACAAATTTTCAGTTTACCAGTAGTGATGCTAACCCAGAGCGCTAGGGTATCTTAAAATCAATGATCGGCAAAGATATGACAAAGATGACCCTTCCGGTCTCTTTCAACGAGCCGACATCGTTGCTTCAACGTGTGGCCGAAGACTTGGAGTATACCGATCTGCTTGATATTGCAGCAGATCGTCCTGATTCTATGGAGCGACTACTATATGTTGCCGCCTATGCAGCCAGTGAATACGCTTCGACAATTGGACGAGTGGCCAAGCCTTTCAACCCCCTCCTAGGCGAAACATTTGAATACGTTCGGCCAGATAAAGGTTATCGTTTCTTCGTTGAACAAGTTAGCCATCACCCACCGATCGGTGTTGCGCTTGCTGAATCGCCTAAATGGGATTATTGGGTAAGAAATCCTATTCACTCCCTGAGAAGGAAGGAAAAAAAGGAGGATTGTACCGAAGCTGACAGACATGAATCTACAGGGCGAGTCTTCCCTTAAGTCTAAATTTTATGGCAAATCCTTCGACATCAATCTTCTTGGAACTTGGTTCTTGAAGCTTCGCCCTGCCTCAGGTGGAGAGGAGCTTTACACATGGAAGAAAGTTACTTCATCCGTTATTGGTATCATTACTGGCAATCCTACTGTCGACAACTACGGTTTGATGGAGATCAAGAACTGGACGACGGGCGAAATTTGCTATCTCGATTTCAAGCCTAGGGGCTGGAAAGCTTCGTCTGCATACCAGGTGTCCGGAAAGGTTGTCGATAAAAATGGCTCACCCAAATGGAGTATTGGTGGCCGTTGGAACGACAAGATTTATGCTCGTCACACTCCAGGATTTGAGGCCCCAGTGTCCGGACAAGATCCGGACTCAGCCAAGACAATTCTGGTTTGGCAGGCCCATGCACGACCAAGCGGGATCCCATTCAACTTGACACCATTCGTCATCACATTGAATGCGCTTCCTAAAGGGCTCAAGGAAAATTTGCCTCCTACTGATACTCGCTTACGACCTGATCAACGAGCCATGGAGGAGGGTGAATATGATTTTGCAGCTGATGAGAAGCATCGAGTCGAGGAGAAGCAGCGAGCGAAGCGACGGGAGAGAGAGGCAACCGGCCAGATATATCAACCCAAGTGGTTCAGCAAGGCGCGGTGTTCCGTCACTGGGGAAGAGTACTGGGCCCACACTGGTGACTACTGGGGATGCAGGGAGAAGCAGGATTGGAGCAAGTGTGAGGATATCTTTTAGACACCCAATTAAACGATGGATGGGGATTTGGATAGAGAATATCAACACGAGTAACGTATTATTATGCCATTATTATCATTATCATCATTATTATTATTCCGCATGGCACGAAATGAAGAAGTATCACCAGTTGTATGCATGTATATTCCGCCAACCGCTAGAGTGATCTTGCGATGTGGTCACGTGGAATCACGGCCAGGTGGGACTCGGCCGTCCAAAATAGTGGAAAAGCAGCTTCGTCAGAACCCCAGCCAGATCTCTCAGCCCTTCCATCTTCCCCAACACCACCATGGCTGGAGAATACACCTGCGGGCGCTGTCTGCAAGTGCTCCGACGCACCATTGCATCCCCGAGCTCCCCATTACGCCCATCCACTGTAGCCAATCGGCAACGGACATTCGGCTCCTCTGCTTCTTTCACACGAAGATTTGGATCTCGGAGCAATGCTAGCTTCCCCCCCAAGAAATCTCGGGCGATAGCCAAACAGCCTTCTTCGTTGTCTGCCCCTTTTACTTCTACAGCCCAGAAAGCCAGTTCGGCGGCGTCGAACCAGTCCCCCGGTTCCCGAGTCCTCTTGAAACCAAACAATCTTTTCCACTCCTTCTCCGAGTCCCCTTCCCCTGCAATTCGACAGCGGGCAGCTTTCATCAAGCAAAATGCATTTTGCCCTCACCCTAGCCACCAGCAGACCCGAATTCCTGTCTCCCCTCACGATCCCGAATCGCGCAAGAGCCCGCATAACTCGAGTGTCCCACCGGCCCACTCGCACTTTGAATGCCCCGACTGCGGTGTCCCAATTTACTGCTCCGAGGGACATTGGATGGATGACTTTGAAGCGCATCTGGAAGTGTGCGAGACCATCCGGCAAATTAACGAGGATGATCATGACCTGAATTCTGGCCGGTTCTTCCCTGAATTCTCATACCCCGGCTTACAGGATGATAACTTCGTGATCAATATGACAAACTGGGATACCTTTCTCTACACGCGGGAGTTCGAGGCAATCAATGATGATCGAAGCATGCGACAAGTAACGCGGATGCTCACCTATCCGCTTACAATTGGGAGTATCCTGCACGAACTCAGTCCGTATGATATTCGGAAGGACGGTAGGCTTACAACGGAGGGCCTGAAGAGTATTAGCGGTGAGTCCTCCCCGAAACGGAAAATTTTCCTCCATCATACCTACTGACATGTTGAACCAGCTCTTCGTTATACCCTTCACCCCCCTAAGACGGGTGAAGGAGTGGACATTCAAGGTCTGCGCTTGAAGGCACCCCCCGTTCGGATCTTCATTTTGGGAGCACGAGCCGAGTCCTCCTTGCCTCGTGATGTCTGGTTGCAGCTTAGTTACATATTCCCGCGATCTCTTATTCACCTCGTTTTTATCGGGCCGGAGAGCATGGCGAACCGAGACGCGGAGTTCCCGCTTCCCGAGCGTACCCCCGAAAATCCCTTCGGTGGGATCGTTGAGGACAGATTAGGCGGTCAGTTTAAGATCACCACTTACGTCGACTACTTTCACACGATGTATAAAGCGCAATACTTCCAACCCTTTGATCCATATTTGGATTGCTTCATGCTCTTCCACCCCGGTCTTGGACACCCAGCCAGCTCCCATGAATGGGAAGAGACACTGCCCCAGCTTCTTGAGACTAAGGTGCCTATTATCAGCACCGGCTACACCCAATGGGATATGGAACGTGACATCGATTGGGTGAATAAAAAGTGTGCTGGTGAATTTGATATTCTGCTGGAGCCAGGCGAGAATATCTTCCGCAGTTTGCGATGGGATCTAAACGATCTGGATCCGCATGATGTTTCCTGCGGAAACTGGGGAGTATGGGCATTCCGAGGCAAGAGGTATGTTTTGCAGTCTAAACCCTGCCCTCCCCCTTTCCCTTTAAGCCTCCGAAGCATGCTAACCTTTATATGAATCTTAGATATGAAGCAACATTCAAAGAGTAAAAAAAAAAAAAAAAAAAAAAAAAAAATTCAATAATGACCATCTTAGAACCCTGGACAAGGCTTGTCTAATCAACTTGGGCCCCCCCTCTTCTCTCTCTCTCTTTACCTCTTACCTTTGAGTTTCTATGTATAGTATAGGTAGTCCGTTTTTGTTTCTTTTATAGTCTTTCTTGTTTTGCAACCCATTTTATTGTACTATTTGAATACATTTTGGAGAAAGAGGGCAGGTGCAAACCAAAAAAAAAAAAAAGCAAAGTGTAGAACAGATTAGATGACATGCTAAGGACCAACTATCTCCACCCTTGTATTACATCACCTGCAGGCAATGGTAACTGTCAAGTCTCATACTAAACTTAATCCAACAAGCTGCATTAATAAAGTAAAAAAATACATACCTTTCACTTCCCCTTGCATAAAATATTTATCTTATTTTTATTTTTATTCTCACTTCTTTTTTTTTTTTTTTTTTCCTTTTATATTATTATTTATATTTTTATCACTAACTAATTCTAACCCTTTAATAGATATCTCCAGAAGACAGCAAATAAACAAACAGTAACATCATAAAGCAGACTAAATGGAATCAAATCCAGAAAGTATATAGATATATAGATGTATTGACAAAAGGAACAGAGAATAAATAAATAAATAAATAATTTATCAATTTAATCATAGCACAAAACAATAACTATGGCCTTTTTTTTTTTCTTTTGTATGTATATTTTATGCAAAATCCTACATGTCATATAGCATATATGTTGTTGGGAAATTAGGATGTATTATAGGAATTGTCAGGTCTATGAAAATTGAGAGTTAAATATAAGAAAAGGAGAAAATAGATGAAGATTGATATTGGATCTATAAAACAATGAACAACACCGAGGTTCCATGTTGAGTTGAACTTGATAGCTTTCCCTCCCCACCCCACCCCAGCCATATATAGGAAGAGGAAAAAAGGCAAAAAAGAAAGAGAAAGAAAAAGAAAAAGAAAGAGCTGAAGAAGCATATCAAATCAGTGAAAAAAGATATTGTGCGAGACTTCCTTCTTTCTTTCTTTCCTTCTTTTTAGATTTGAAAAACGTTTAAAGTACGGCGAAACCAGCAATGGCCAAAGCACCGACACCGAGAGCGCCAGAGAGCTTTGCGCCGGGGGCAGCGGCACCCGGAAACGCGGAAGTTGAAGGAGCATGAGAGGCGGAGGAAGAAGGCGCTGTGGGAATACCAGTAGAGATGACGCCGGTGGAGCTAGAGCTGTGCCAGTGCGAAGGAGAGTGAGAAGAAATTGCGGTGGAGCTGGAGGTAGCAATAGTGCTGGGTTTAGTGGTAGTGGTGGTGGTTGTCGTTGTGGTAGTGGTGGTTGTAGTTGTAGTAGTAGGAGTTGATGAAGGAGTAGCACTTATCACCTTGACGGTCAGAGTCTTGGTGAGGGTTTTGGTGATACGTTCAGTCTCTGTAGCAGCAACGAAAGGCGCAAAGGCGGCGGCGACAACAAGAAGGGTCTTGAGGAACTGCATCTTGAAATACGGCTATCTAGGGCAGATCTCGCGGTGGTTTTTTCTTTTGAATGAGTGGGCTTTTGCGGCTATAAAGTCCAGTCGAAACACAAGATATTTATGACGACTCTCGCTGGTTTCTTGATTTCCTGATTGGCATATGCTAGATAAGTGTTGGTGGAGTTGGTATGTTACGTCGTTGAGGCAAGATCAAGGTCAAGAAAGAGCGAATAGAGCTGGAAACGAGTGACAGCCCTTGTGTGAGTAGAAAGAAAGCTAAACGAGTGAATGATGAAGATGAGAATACTTCCGTGAAGTCAAGTTAGATGTTAATTGGGACAAGGATTATTATTATTGAGCGGTATGGGAAAAGGGGCTAAAGCGCCTAACTTCTCGTTAGTGAGGGAAAGTTGGCCCGAAAGAAAAAAATATGATACTCGAACAAATTATAGTAATATTAACGGGGTTAATAATAAAAATAATAATAAGAATAATAAGGCCCTAGTCAAATACATACGGAAATAAACCAGTGCCCAGACAATTTCCTCTCGTTCTACGACACCAGTGGCTTCAGCCCACCGAGATGTTTCCGGTGTTGGAACCTATCAACCATATCGAGGTCTTGCCGGAGGTAGCACTGCCAGACACTTGTACCACTTGTCAAGGCGCATTCGTATCCATTTGATAGATATTTAGATACCACGTTCAGTTTTGCGTGTTGAACTCAAATTGCAAATGAAGTGGCGATGGAGCTTGTTACGGCGTCAACCCTCGAAGGATTATGGTGGAAAACAGTGCCCCCACCGATGGGGAGGCGATTCGTCTCTAAAATTAATTGAACCGGGATCATAGCAAGCTAAAGGAACTAGCCTGGGTGTTTTACACTTTTGTCACTATTATATTCGCACTAGAGAGATGAACGTTGGGTCAGTTCCGAAGAGAAGTGGGGGAGTTAATTTCCTTACTGCCGCACCACTCCTTAGGCAGTTCTCAACCAGATTCACTTAGCATGTCCCGAACACTGTTTCATCATTCAATGGTTCGGTGGGTAGGTGGGCGGTGGAATGGAAACATGATGGGAGATCAAACTTGATAAAATACTTAAGTATAGATAGTAGGCAAGGGAGGTGGTAGGAGGTAGCTTAGACTCTGTTGCAGTCGGAAACCAATCAGGAAAGCTGTGGGCCTGACGTACCTTGGAAATGATTCACCGTACCTGGTAGTGGCTTGCCGCTCCAGCTATCCGACTAGAGCTTAACTACAACTTGAAGCAACCAAAACTGTAAAAACATTAACATTTATTATTGTCATGATACAGGAATTGACCAGCAGCATCCCTTGTAGAGCTATAAATACTGTTGAGTCCGGTGGTCTCCCTAAGCTTTTTGAATATGTGCGATCATCTTCGTCATCACTGCCCTCATGGAGGCGGCGATTCAAAAGAATGGAGAAAAGGGGCGGGGAAAGAGGGGGGTAAATCTAAACTAAACTAAACGATAAACAATAGGCGTTATTTTAAAACGCCGGATGGGGTATCAGAAGAGGTGTAAGAGAGGCAGTTAACCCAAGCAAAAATCCTCCTCGCAACCGAAACAACATAAAGCAAGCAAGTAATTAAGTTCGCCGAGACTGGCTAGGTGGATGTAGCTCACAATGATAATTGGTGGCATACAATATCAATTACAGAGCCCAGACCGTGCTGGCAACCAATGCAACCATCACCCAGTATCCGCTAGCTTCAATCAACCTCGTCCGCGTTGCTGATGATAAAGATGGGTCGGCGGCTGTCGTTCCATTTGGCAATGTTCCATTAATAGCTATGGTCATCGTGCCATTAACATTTGCAACTGTGACAATGCTGGTGTTCTTGGGTTGGGTTCCATTAAAGAGCGATTCATAATACGTGGAATTATTGTTGTCATCACACCCGCATACCTGATACTGCTGGCATAGACAGAGTACTGGCATCGATTCGTTTTGATGAGTAGTGGAATTCACATAGTAATAAGGATGGTGGTAAGGATAGATGTAGGCGCCATAGAGCCAGATTCCTGGGAAGAATGCCAGGGCAGCGATTGGCAAGAAAAATGGCGCTATTCCGAGGGGCGAGGGCCTGCCTGATCGATACGGAGTAACAGCGCCTCCACCATAGTAATAGCCGCCTCCATAGATTGGTCGTGGACCAGAGCCAGCGGGGGTTTTGCCTCCGATGTTGCTCGTGGAGCTATCAAATTTGAAAAAGAGGAAGTATCAGTATAGACATATACATGAAAGGGAGAGAAAAAGGAGGTATTTACCTCGTACTTGTGGAACTCGTAGTTCCTCCACGGCCGCCACGTCCTCCACCTCCACCACCGCTCCCTCCCCTACCACCTCCACCACCACCACGACGCTTTTCTAAGTCAGATGCTTCATGAATTGGCGCGATGATAGATGCATGGCGTATCGCTAGATCTGATTGAGGTAGGCTGAGCGATGTGACTGCAGCGGACAGAAGGAAGAGAATATTAATCGTAGAGATAAATTTCATTGTAATAGGGGGGCTCCAAGAGTCGTTGCGAGAGAGCAAATGTTATATTGGGATCAGATCGCAAATGAGGATCGAATTGAAGACCACAGCTGTGGGGATGGGGATTGGGGGTAAAATAGAACAGAACAAATTGAGAGAAAGAGCAATGGGATTGGAATAGGATTAAGTACTAGCAAAAGCACTTTTTGGGGGGGGGCGGTTGTTTCCAAAAGTAGATGAAGGGTCGTAACTCGTAAGCTGACTGTCAGTTGGTGGGAAAAGAAATTCTTTGACAGCAAGTTGAAAGGGAGAGACTAAACTTTAAATAATAAGGAATATCAAAGGCGAAAAAATAGCCGGAACCTTGGCTCACTGACGGATTGATGACAAGGCCGAATTTCCTTCAAAGACAATAGTTAGTGTTGTAATAGAGGCAAAGAGCATGATTGGCGAGATTTCATCCCGGGATATTTCTATTGAACATACCTAATATTATTATTATTAAGAGAGGTGGCAGTACGGTGGCTTCATCCGGTCGCAAAGGGATAATTAAGCCACTCTAGCCATGAATAATAATGGATGAAACCAGCCCGTGCTATCTCGTATTCGCTATGGAAGCTGGGCAACAGCCAATGAGGAGAGAGGAATCATGTATCCAAACATCACGTTGATGTCACAGGGTCCAGGTATGTGTGCCTGGGGTAGTAGTCCCTCAGCCACAAACCAATCAGCAGGAGCGCTGACAAGCACTAGACTCGGCCTCCTTTACGACTTGGCTTGAATTTATAATATAATTTAGCCACAAAACTTGATACACTAATACGCCAGCACAGAACAACAAGATAATTGCTGAGTCGCCAACAGTAGTCGGACACAAGGCAGTAATGTCGATTTGTTAATACCTCACTTGCGGACTTTGTTTTTCAACACGTAGACTAACACTCAAATTCTTTCTCTTTCATCTATGCTACTTAATTTATCAAAAGCTTGTTTGTTTAAGGGGGGCGCGGGTTGTGGCTATGGTATCTTCCCAATGCTTTTTACTAGCTTGAACGCACATTGTATCGGGGCGTATCCCGCTTTACCGTTGGACATATGATGAGCTCACCTCTCATGGGGCGTTTGAGATCGAATAATCAACGGTTATGTCCGTGGTTTCTTACCATCTTTCCTTGGTGGGCCTGAGGCTGTGCTGGTATGGTGTTGCCGTCCTCCACCACAACTACCACCATACTTCATCAGAAGAACCTAACTAGATGGAACTTTGAATAGATCTAAGCGGCAAATACCACTGTTGAAATGATTAATCAGAAGAAGTTTCCCATTGTTTGAAGAACAGAGAAGATAGACGCCGTGCACGTGATCTACCCATCAAGTACGCTGACTAAGATACACTAAGCGAGTCCGCAAAACCAAATCGCTAGTTGGAGCACAAGTTTTCCATCCTGACAATCCTACACCACTAAAACTCGACCGGGCGAACAGCGAACAGCGAACAACAACGTTGCTCGCAAATGTTAGGACCACGTCAATGCTTTAGCTCAATATGTGTTGCACATGGCATCCATAGAAAACGAGTCTTATGTTGGCTCTGACTCTACGAATAGCTACTTACTGACCTGAACCCGATCAACCAGAAAATCACAGAGCAACCAAACCCCCCAGCCCTCACACATTTTGATATATTCCCTACCTATGTTCTTTTTAAATTCAGTCTCCACACAATATCCCACCGCAACTCAAACAGTCCAACTGTCCCGGTTTGAATTCCTCTTTGAGAATTCCAGACACTTCTGCCAGGGACCCTTCGTTGGAAGGACGGTCAACACAATCCCACGTCTTGTGGCTGTGACTGACTGGAGTTGGATTGTTAGGGGGATTCCTTTCGAGGGATTTCTCTAATTAGAAGCTTTTTTCAAGTTGCTAGAGCAAGTTTTATAGGACCTTCATAGTTCATGTTTTTCTTTACTCCCATTCCTGGGGGTGTTCTTCACAAGAGCATGACTCCTTGCGTACCTACATTCATGTCTTTTTAGTCAATGTATTATCAACCCATTTATAGAGGGAGTCTATACCCTCCCTCTCTTCAGTTCAGAATCTGTGTACAATTAATATCATCAATGAATGAGACAACTTTCATGGATCACTCTCTCTCTCTCTCTCTCTCTCTCTCTCTCACTCTCTCTCACTCCTGCAATTTTCCAGACCCAATAATATCATTTTAAGTCAATACATTGAACATTAATACAAAA
This sequence comes from Aspergillus haitiensis, assembly GCA_027569155.1. Lineage (NCBI taxonomy): Eukaryota > Fungi > Ascomycota > Eurotiomycetes > Eurotiales > Aspergillaceae > Aspergillus > Aspergillus haitiensis. Next base: position 276,393 of record JAPDEO010000001.1, on the reverse strand, counting down.
CGCAGAAGACGAAGAACATGAGCTAAAAAGAAAGAATATCCCATTCATTATCTACAGCTTGCTCGAAGCCTTGTCGTCAATAACCTTCACCACAACCTTGCCCCAAGTGCCCCTCGAACCGAGAGCCTGCAATGCCCGAGGCACACTCTCCAAGCCAACAAAGCTCTCATCCTTGAATGCAGTGCCTTTGAATTTGCCCTGGGCCACCAACTCAAAGATACCCTTCCAAACCTCACCCACCGTCTCCTTCTCAAAGTTGGCGTACTGACCCCAATGCAGACCAACCAGACTGACATTCTTCAGCAGGACCCGATTCAGCGCCACCTTCTCGATATTCCCTGCAGCAAACCCAATCACCAACAATCTCGCATTCCACGCCACACACTTCAAACTGGCATCGATCATACCCACCGGGTCATACACGATATCCACGCCGGCCTTTCCATTCCCGGTCCGATGCTGAGCACACAGCTTCTTCACCTCCTCAGGCCACTTCTTATCCCGATAATCAATCGTGAAATCTGCACCAAACTCCCTCGCAATCTGCCTCTTCCTCTCCGTCCCAGCCGTTGCAATCACCGTTGCCCCCTTCGCCTTGGCAATCTGCACCGCCGCCAACCCCACTCCACCTGCAGCCGCATGCACAAGCACCCAGTCCCCAGCCTGCACATTCGCCCGCGTCACCAACCCACCGTACGACGTCGGCGCCGTCACAAACAGACCCGCTGCATCCTCGAAACTCCACCCAGCCGGCACGGGCAGGAGCGTCTGCTCGTTCGCGAGAATGTGCGTCGCGTAAGCGCCCTGCGTCGCACCAAACACTCGGTCCCCGACCTGATACCGCGGGTTACTGCTCTTGCTTGGCACGGCCAGTACGGTTCCCGCGAACTCCATCCCGCTGATCCATGGTAGCGGGGGTTGGTGTTGGTATTTGCCTTGGATTTGGAGCAGGTCGAAGAAGTTGGTACCCGCCGAGTGGATTTCAATTAGGTATTGGTTGGGGGATGGGGTTGGGGTTGGGAGAGTGCTGACTTGGAGGTCGAGGGGGCCCTAGAAAGTGTTCTTTTTGTTAGCTTCTTTTTCCCCTTTCTATGCAAATAAAAAAATAACCGTATATATTGAATTGAGAATGGGTATCGAATTCAATAGGAATAACGTTCGCCATGCTTTTCTTCTTACCTTGACGTATTCTTTCACTTGAATAGCACGCATCTTGATCTGATTCAGGTTATTCCCTGATGTCCTGAAAGAAAAGTAACAATGATGAATAAGTTAAATGACAAAGAGAAAGAAAGAAAGTCTTCTAGAGATAATAAATATAATAATGATACACCAAAGTGGGTTGAAGGGGAAGGTGGTAGGTAGTCAAGTAAATAAAAATAATAATAATTATAGATAGGTACGGCGGAACTACCTAGGTAAGTTAATTAACTGGGCTGCCCTTAAGACGGAGTAGCTCAAAACTATTTCCCCGCGTCGGCTCAATGCCGAGGTTGTCGGATATCCAACCACAACTGCCAGAAACCGTCGAGAAACCGTCTAAGGTACTACACCTACCTACCTACCTACCTAGCCATTTCTGCCACCAATCTGGGCGCCATTTATCAAGTGTGTCGACATACACGTCCTTTTATCATCCAGCCACTTGACGGACTCAGGCTTTCCCTAGTTCCCTAGAGTGAGTGGTCTTTGCGCAATATTATCCCCGCTCCCAGTGTACATGAGAGCGGTCCACATATCAGTAGAGAATGATATCAGCCCCCGAGGTAAGGAATCAAGCTCTTGGTGGAGGAGGTGGCGGAGGGGGGAATTAGTATAGCAGTAGCAGGCGTATTTAAATACTGTGGGCCTAGTTATATAGAAGGTAGAAGGTAGAAATGAACCCCCCCCAAAATCAGTTGAAAAAAATCAAAATATCTTCACTTTGGAAAGTGTAATAAGCTCGCCGCTTGCTTTCCCAAGCCAGAAAGGTACTGTACAACAGCATCATGATGAGTGAGGTAGGGGCTCCTTCGGGGGGGAGTTTTACTGTCAAGGCGTACAATACCTACTTAGGCTCAAGGTTCGGCCGGCCTTGCTGCTCGTATAATTAATTGTTCAGGAAGATAGGTGATCGATGTAATGTAAATCTGCGTCATGATTAGTAAATTAAACAACAGGCTAAGAGTAGGCACACCTACCAGCATGGGATAATTCCTCAACGATGCAAGAATGCAATAGCTTAAGCTACTTGGTCTACAGTGCCTTTAGCCACTGGTAACTGGAATAACACCTTAAATTCCAAGTAGGATAGCTCATGGCGTGTTGCAAAGATTTTGGTTAATGTGGTGATTAGGAAGGGCCTCAAACTTTATTGACCGCCTGAAGTAGTCGACTATTTCCATCACTGAGGCCCACAGGCGGCTAAAATTCAGTGATGATGAAGACCACGCGACTTTATATAGATTAGATTGTATACATTCAAGAGGGGAGATTAAAAAAAAAGCGTTGATAATACATGGGTATATATTATATTGTTCATCTATTTATCTACAAGAAGCTTAGATGCATGTATATAAACTGCTCGTAGAGCCCTATACACACCAAAAAAAAAAAAAATAAGTGAACCCCCGAAATGGACAAAATCTTCACCTTTTAATTCCAGTAGCAAGACCATGCAAAACATACATCCATGCACCGTACACAAAGCCCCAAGCCACTATACATGCACAAAACCCTGAACTCCTTTCGTTCTCAAAGCCTGGATATCAAAGCAATAAATAGAAATCAACCATTCCACACCAGCCTCTCCAGACGCCTAAACACAAAACATGGAAGAAAAAAAAAAGGGAGGGGGGGGGAGATTCTACCCCTGCTGTTCTGTTGCCGCCACGTCCTAGGATAGACTAATCAAGATAGAAGAGAAAAGCCCGCCCATGGAGTAATAATAATAATGGTAATTAATAGATAAATAACACAGTAGAGCAGAAGATAAAAAGGAGTAGTGGGTGTTGTTGAAGGCTATAAAGCAGTAAACCAAGCAACAGATCAATGAATCTTTAGAATTCAATGCTAGAAGGTCGGTTCATCAACGGGTCGGGTCCCGAATAGGGGTAACCCGGCGAACACATAACCGAATGTTGCCCACTAGGAAAATAAGGTGATGTTGGAGTTACTACTCCAACTGGATGTTGATTTGCGGTGATTTTGGATGGCAGGGATGACTTCCTTTCCAGAAGCTTTGGAACTCGTCCCTTTTGACTCATTCGAGGGTGAATGTGAGATCCTTCGGGCCCATATGGTACTGACATAGTGCGCTTCCATGACTTGGCACCTTCTTGAAAATCAGACATCTGTTGGGGACCATGGGGTGGCATCAGATGCATCATGGGGTCGATCGGAGGGCTTAAGGGGGCTGTGGTGTAATATGGGATTGATTGAGACCGAGAAGTGCCATCCATCGACATTGAATACCATTGGGGAATCGACCACTGAATAGGGGCAGCGGTGGAAGCGGTTGACACGGGAGTTGACATGCACGATTCAGACCCCATAGAATATGGGGGATCAGGGAACGTAGGCGTCATAACTGGTGTGGGGTTAAGTAACATGCCATCTACAAGTGGTGACCCATTTGATTGATCATAAGAGGTGGAGGTGGGAACAATTAATGAACCATGAGAGTTGTCACGGGATCTGCTTGTTGGGCTCAGGGATGACTGGTGAGTCGATACAGGGGCCCAAGCATTCGTAACCGTTGACCCATCGAGGGATACAGTCGAAGGCAAACCGGTTTGTTCGTAGGCCGCGTTGGTCATGTACCATTCCGGCTCCGCCACGGGCAGTCTTGTCCTTGTTGGCTCGGGGTGATGCTGGGGCAGGGGCCGAGTCTGAGGGCGCGCCTGAGTCTTCGGGGAGTATTTAGAATGACCGTTTGGAGATCCATCTTCACGGCCACTATCGTCTCCGGCGGCGTCCTCGTGTGACTTTTTCCTCGTTTGACGAGATGGTTTGGTAACTCGCCACTTTTTCAATCGGCTCCGTAATTGAGTTTCACTAGAAAGCAATGTTAGCCATTATATTTTGTAGTAGCAAATGTGTGGGGCCTCCATACCTTGGATTGAAGTCATCTGAACGAATCTTCTTGATGACTTGTTTCAGTGGCCATTCTTCGTCCTTGTACAGCGTGGCGATGAGGGCCTTCTTCCTCTCCCACACATCGGAGGGGATTGAGTTCTTCATCTTTCTTTCAAGTCTTTAGTGCCTCGTTCGGAAGGGGAACGAGGGTAAAACACAAGAGATAAGGATAAGTTTGGGTGGCCCGGGGGGGAGGACAGTCACGGAGAGGGGACTAGAGGGGCCAATAAATACAATGTACGAGAACAGAAAGTGAAACGTCAAGTCAAGACACTACTATGGGATAAATGTACCAAAGTACAAAAGAAGTGGGGAGAGTAGGAAAAAAAAAAAGGGCAGAAGGAAGAGTCTCGTGGTGAAGAAAAGAAATATCGAGATCAGAGAGCGAGATCCGGAAGATCTCAGATATATGTACTTCAGACGACCACAAAAGCAGACTACTGTATGCATGGACACATTAGGATAGTGAGAGATGGGAAAGAGAATGGCGCCATCACCTCATTAGTCCTATCACTTGGTACGTGCCAGGTCCCATAAAAATAAAATAAAATACAACGAGTGGAGTGGAGAGCGCGGGCAAGCAAGAGATAGAGAAATCTCGTGCCTAGGAGGCCAAACAGTTCGGGGACAAGGGAGATCGACTCGTCTAGCACGATGATGCCCAAGCACAGCATTCCTCTGGGACGCCCGCGATTGGCTGTTATTGATGCAGTAGTGTGGTGGATTTACTCAGGCGGACTTTTTAGCTACTGCCGCTGGTGGCACGCCCATTGTCTCGGGTCCTGTCACTGAGGTTTATCCAGGAGTAGTTAATTAGCTGTGATTTTGTCCATATCGTTGGGCCCAAGTAAGCTTTGTCGATCATCAGGAGATAGTGGTTGTTGCGAGATAGATAGATAGGTAGATAGATTCCTAATATGATCGGAGTCATGATGGGTACCTATGATAGCAAGCCTGGTGAGAGAGAAACGACAAGATTGGGTAGTGATATTGCCTCTTCTTGCTATCTTGGGGAAGGTCCAGTCCCTCCCAATCAATGCTCTCTCTCATTCTCCCCTAATTGCTCTGACTACGGGATCTACTATCTCTCACCCAATGTCGATGGATCAAATTCTCCTCCGGGTGTCATGTCTGATCGTTTCTTTTTCCTTGACTCTTTCTTACCTCCTCTCTTTCCCCCCACCCCTTTAAGACCCTGAGAGGCTTTATTTTCATTGGACTGGTTAATGTCATCCCTTCAATAGTATCTGGTACCATTTGACGTATACCCAGTACATTTGTTTCTTTCCCTTGTTCATATCAAATCAAATGGGAAAAGAACCCCTCTTTTTTCTTTTTTTGTTTCCCTTTCTTTACTTTTTTCCCCTTTCCTCCCCCTTTAGAGTTTCTTTTTTCTTTGGCGCTTTCCCCTTTCATTTCATTTTGCTTCTATTTATTTTCTTTTTCTCTTCTATACAGGTATTCCTCAGTATTTGTTCCAATCAGATCACGAGGACCGAGATCTGACCCTCGATGGCAAAACATGCTCCCGATAAGACAAACCATAGGCCAGGGAACAAGTAATTTTCTCGTAAAACGTACCCGGTAGGTAGCGAGGTAATAAATCCGGTTGGATCCATCAATCAATCAACGAGCAAAAAAAAAGAAAGTATAAAAAAGAAAAGAAGAGGGGGAAAAAAATAATAATAATGACGGGAGGTAAATGAAATCTCTCTCTTATTCTCCAATTCGCTCAATATCCATGATTATCCAGACTAGGCTCCCAATGAGCCCGTGCTAGCACAGCTAAGGATGATCCCCCCGTCTTGCAGTGCCTTAAAACAGCTAAACCCACTCGGGATCTTGGCGCAGACGTCGAGTTGCCCTTTTAGGAAAGCAGATGGAGCTGCTGGAGGCAACGAGAAGGCGAGATGAGATGAGATGGCTGAGATGGGCTGCAATGCAATGCAATGCGATGGAGATGATGAATACTTACTAGGTAGCGAGGTTTTCCGTACCTTACGTTGACTTGCATTGGTCGTCCATCTGGCCATTTCAACCCCGCCCCTGGTGAAAGTCATACGAAGTTACCGAAGAGCAATACTTTACGCTGCGTGTGTTGAATAAATTTTTTTTTTCTATTTTAATATATCTAGCCCTATAATTGGATCAGTTCGTATGGGATTCCATAAAAAAATCGTTAACATTACCCAATCCAAAAAGCCAAAAGTACGTCAAATATGCTGTCTCATGCACATGCTCGTTGAAAGTCTACCAAAGCATATCTACTATTCCATAGTTCCAAAACTCCAACCCTCAAAGTTACTGCTGGAGATCTTTTTCTCCGCAATCAACGCGAGCATTATCAAAAGACACTATTGCTTCTGGGTCCCTGGAGGTTTCTCCGTGGGATTCCCCCATCAAAGCCTCCCATTTCTGACATGTGCCTTCCTTCGGATCAATTCGCTCATCGATTGGGGCTTGGCCTTTGCATGACTGAATGATTCACTGCTATCTCTTCAACCGTTCTTTATCATTATCCGGAAATAATAATAAGAATTCCTCGAGAAGCGATACACTTCATATGACGGACGCCGTCCACCGACAACGAAATCATAATAGCGGAGACAACAGCGTTAAGTTACTTTGATAATCTGCCTGGGCCCGAATCCTTTTTTTTTTTTTTTCGGACACATATAATTCTTTAATTTTTACCCTTCTCCTCCCCTCTTAGGATTTTGGAGAGGAGTAAAGGGGGGAATGAATAAATTGATTAACAGTAAAAGAAAACCGTGATTCCGCCATTTCGGATCAGTATGAGAAACGAAATTCCCCTTAATTTAACAGTGACCTAGTTCTCTATTAATTGAGTTAACAGGAGGCTGGGGCACTCTTTTCTTTCTTTTTTATTTCTTTTTAGTAATTAAAACTGTTGATTCTATAAATCTATTTAAAAATTTGACAATTACCAACGGGATTCGATGGCGCTTAAACCGGAAGATCAAAACCCAGGGCAAGGGTAAAAGAATCCTGGACAACTAAGGAGTAAACGCAACCCGTTAGAAAGCTTCTAGCCTAGTTAGTAGGGTAGACCAGCCATAGCTAGATGTCATCGTAACCGAAGAAATGCCAATGGATGACTTTTTTGCCCACGATGATGATCTTTTGACCCCCCATTTCCCTTTTCCGTCGTCAAACACCCTTAGGGCATTACGATTATTTCGGATCGAAACAGTGATAGACGGGGGGTGTCTTTTTTGGCTCCAGTACCAGCAAACGACACAGAACCAAACCCCGCCAGTCACACTATCGATGGTGCTGTCAGGGGGAGGAAGATGAATAGTGTCCCAGACTAGCCTTAAACTGAAAGGAATCAAGTGCCCGCCGGGTGCTCCGTGCAGGCAGCACGTACCAACTTGTATTATTATTCTTGTAGTAGTAGTAATTATTATTGTTTATTACTATTAATATTATTCAAGGGAATCCACCCTCGCCTCGATCTCTTTCTCTCACATAAGGATGTTCTTTTTTTTTTTTTTTTGCCAGTAAAGATTCCGATTTATTTTGGCATGACCAGCTACCCTTTCGAAGCGGAATGGAATCCTTGTAGCAGGAGCCTGATCGATCTGAGAGTGGCAATCAATCTGGGTTTCCTGCTTGGGTGGATCATACAGCGATCTTCCTAGGGACGCTCGATAGTCAGGCTGCAGGATCTATCTACTGCAGCCACTAACTACAATGGTATAGTGCAGACCAATAGGCAGAAAATAATCGCGGCTGTCTCAATTCACCTTAATGCAATCACTTAGAGTGCAATACGATGGATGAGTGAAGCACAAGGCAAACTAAAAATCATAGGTAGCCCTATCTCTATTGTTTCGTCTATGAAATTTGTGCAACACAACACTATGTTATTTATTTTATTTATTTATTTATTTTCTAAATAAAAAACACCCCCCTTTCCCCATCGCCTCCGATAAAGTTAGATTCTTTTCTTTTTTTCTGATACATCACCTCATGCATCGTTTACTGCAAACCATGAATTCCGTGGCGATGGTTTGGGAAAGATTCAGATGGAGCCTGATACCCCGATTCTACCTTAGTTGAACTGGGCCCTCGGTCAGCCTCCCAGACATGCGACCCAATGATCAATCACATTGCCTTCCTCGTGCCTGCTGCGAACTGCACGCGCAAGGTGTACGGCTCTGACTCGCCTTTGCCTCCCGATCAGGTTGCTTTTTTTATTTTTTTTTTTTATATGCAACTACCTTATGTACATAACTATGTACCTACCTATTACCTCCCTGCTTCTCTCCACTCTACAAGTATCCAAACAGGGAGTTTACAGCGTTAGACCAATTAGGAACCGATTCTAGTGTTGACGGGAGGGAGGATACTTTCAACTTGGGGGGCTGAAACCTTGTTGAATAACGAAGTACCCTACCTAATCCAGTCAGCACTCTCATCAGTCATCCGTTAGTAGATCAATAAGAAGTGGACTCTTACATCCGGAAAAGACAGATGTCCCGCACATCGGACGGATGATCCTCACGTTCCGCCCCGTGGCTGGCTGTGTGGACGCAAATGATGGAAAAGAAAAAAAAAAAGTTCATCGGCTCATGCTTGCGGGACAGCTTGAAGGAAGCAAAGAGGAAGCTCAATGCAACAATAACAAGAGAAGATAGAGATTGATGCTGAAACGATTGGTCCGGAAAATCCCAGCTGTGGTTGACAGGTCGGTTGTTAACTACTGTCACGACTACTGAAGACAACATCTAACCTCAACTAGTACATCCCTACACAGTGCTAGATAATTGACTACGACCAACTAGGTAGTTAGCTGTATTCACTAATCCACGAGCTGAAAACAAACAAACGGGACCCGACTAATTATTTCTTCCTCTCGGCTTGTTACCTGGGCAGTAGTACATGTCAATATTCGATCCATTACGTGTTCGAGCAGGAAGGGGTTGGATTTTCTTCAGCGTACGGCGGCGCCTAAAATTGTCAGCTGGTCATAGCTTCCAGTTCCCCATTCTTCATCTAATAACTACTTCCTTTTTCATTTTTAGCTTGAGCCATCCGGCTTTTGACCCGATTCAATATCCTCTAGGATGCCATCCACAAAGTGTACCCTCGTTTAGGTTGAGCAACTCACCCTTAGCTTTCGTGGGAGAGATAAGAGGATACCCACCCTGGGATTTATCCCTCACATTGATTAAGTCACAAAGGCATTATTATATTCCTATCATTGCAATTAACGCTTTTTTTTGCTCGGAAATCACACCCGAGAACTCAAAAGGGTAGAGAAGGGGGGGACTTCCACTCTTTACCCCTGAATCTTAATCGAATAATGCCCCATATCCTCTCCTTCCCCATCAGAAGAGATGCCCGTGCTTTCGCCCTGGCTCCCAGTCTTTTTTTTTTTTTTTTTTTTTTTTTTTTCTCTCTCTTTTCCCCTGTTTTATTTCCCCTGTTCGGTAACACCCCGAGCAGAGAGCAGGTAGTTGTGTCTGGACTCGGCACTTGAGACTCCGATACTTGAGGGAGCCGTAGCCTCACACTGTACATTGAGCAATCCTCGCATGTTATCTACTTAAAAGCTTCTGCGTAGCTACATTGCTATCATTATTACTGCTATTTCATTACTTATTTACTCACCTTATTGATGATATCTGACTAACTAACCCATCCATTCTTTGTCCATTTCTACCATCCTCCTCCTCCTTTCTCATCATCATCCAATTCCTCTCCTTCCACCTACCCTGCTCTGCATCCAGTCTGTGCTCTAAGATGAGGAGGTACTATCCTAATTAATTGGTATGATGAAACCCTTCCTTTCTATCCACTTTCCGTGTGATCTTCCAGTTTTTACTCTGAATACAGCTAATTTCCCGACCTGGGAGAAGCCTTCTCCTCCCGAGAAGGGTCTTTTTATTTCTATTTTTTTTTTTTCTTTTATCTTTTGAATTTTTTTATTTATTTATTTTTTTTTTTTAATCTCTTCACTCGCGATGAAATAGCCCATTCCTCTCCCTTCCTCGCAACGGTTCGAATTATCCATTCAATAATGTTCCACTAAAATCCTTGTCCGCGTTCACCGTTTCGCGTTTTTCTCGTCTCGTTCTCTTGAGATCCTTGTTCACTCCGTTGCTTAGCCGATCGGTTATAGCCTCTTAGTAGATTGGGAAGCCAGGGCAAAGCACGCCTAGGCGTCAGCATCCTAGCTGGAGATCCTAGCGGGGAAGGCGAATAGTCGCATGGCATCTACCAGGGTATATTCCAAATCATCGAAATTCCATGCAATCACAGTCTACGGTGTCTTCTAAGATTCTCGGCTCCGAACCCACGCTATCAAAGAAAATCCTGCGCTGATTTCTCACACGCAGCTGGCATTCAATTCCCCCGACAAAGGTATGAAACAAAGAGAAATATTTTGAAAGAAGTGAAAAAAAAAAAAAAAAAAAAAAAAAAAAATAGAAAAAACCAAAGAGTTCAACAGTTTCAGAGACAAGAAAGTTTTGATCCGTATTTCCCCCCGCGAACTAACTTCAAGCTGAGTTTCATAGTTGAAATAACAAAGGGACCGTGGCTTGGAGTTCCCAGTGGATAGTGTACTCTTTCCACGAGGAGCGCTGGAGATCTGTACGCCATGCTCTGCGTCTTTGTTCCCCGGCGGGGCGCCAAAGTAAGTTTTTTTACTTGGTAGGTTCTTAGGTACTTTTGATGCTGATCAGTGGAGTTTCACTTGTAGAATATGGAGAACCCCAAAGTATCGTAGAGAAAGCATCCGACGTATCCGATGTATATTTGAAAAAAAAAAATAAAATGGGATGAAAAAAGCACGAGGGAATGCTTTGTTTGCTGGTGTGTTTGTTTTATTAATTTCCTATTTCTCCTCTCCATCCTGGTTATTCATGATTATCCTTTGCTCTTAGTCTCGTTCTTCGGGGACTCGGGAACCGTTAAGGCTTCGTCATCGGCATTTAAACTCTCGAATGAAAACCAGTGAGAGTTTTAAGGATAAATTTGAGGTTACACAGCTCTCAAACTCCTGCATCAACTTTCCTTCTCTTCATCCTCTATCAGCGCCGGCACCAGCATCCGGACCTCTATTCTCCCCTCTCATAGGTCTCACATTTAGCCGGGGACCTTCATACCAATTAGCTCGGACAATTTGATGCTGCCGGTGGGCTTTTTGTTCTCTCTTTGATAATCAAAGGGGAGCGATTGCTAGCCAAGAGAGGGGAACCGAAACTACTCCGCTCTGGCGACAAGTGGTCCAAAGAAGCTACTAACCCCTTAGCTCTAGTCTTGCTTCACTTGCTTTGATTAAAATTCCACTCATCACATTTTGGCGATGTGATGACAACCGCATGGGGACATCTGCATGCCCATATTCAGCTGGAGATGCTCACCAGCTGAGATCGAATGCGGATAGTTAGTCAGTTCCCCGAAAAGAACTGTGCAGACACGAGTAAAAAGAAAAATGGAAAGTAAAAAAAGGGTCTGTTTTTTCTGTTCCTTGAGCGAAAAAAAAAAAAAAAAAAAATTACAAAAGGACGAGAATCAGAAGGTCGAGACCCTAGACTTGAAAGGTCAACAAAGCCGCCGAAGTTTCCAAAGTGGACCAGATCGGACCCCGTAAGAGTCTCACCCCGGTCTATATGCAGATTGAGTTGATTGACTTTGCTTGAATAGTGTGTTCACACGTACATGCGTCCGTACTCCGTAATGATTAGCGATGTAATGCGTCAACCCACACAAAAGAGGGAAGAGGAAAGGAAAAAGAAAAGAAAGGAAAAGTTTAGAAAAGTTCAGAAAGGAAAAAAGAAAAAAAAGGAAATAGTGCAGTTAAGAGGATTCAACATTCAACAAATACTGCATGGCATGGCTGACACTTGACAAGTAATCAATCCGCAATCAATCAATGTAGGTGCAAGTATATACATGCCGCATTGCAAACTACCACTTACATCTAGAGCCTACCTACTAATTAGGGACCATACATACAGACTGCCTGATTGACAAGCAATATTTCTCCAGCTGATGGTACTTTTTTTTTTTTTTTGTTTTCTTTTTCTTTGTGTGTGCTTAATTAGGGAAGGGAGGAGAGAAAAAGAAAAGAAAAGAATTTCAAATCCAGTCTACAATACAAACACAAGACAGCATACATAGAGATATAAATTAAAAAAAAAAATTTTTTACATTAAAGAAAAATATATATTCCTACACCTAATGACCACCTAATAGCTACTACAGCCGAGAAATAATTCTATGTTTGTGTGTAGAGTAAGAATCAAGATTTATTATAAATTTTTATAATTAACTACGTACCTTTTTTTTTTTTTCCTTTAATTTTCCCTTCAATCACACCTTGCAAGAAAATATCAATCAATCAAAAAAGTACCTCTCTCTCCAAAACCTCAAAGATCTACTAAGGTACATGTGAATGGGAATGACCTCGTGAATAGAGTTGAGTAGGTATATTACATACATACATACATACCTACTTACCTACCTACCTACCTACACGGTATATTATATTATGACTTTATACATAACCGGGTCGCCGGGTCGAGGTCCCCGGGTCGTTAAGCGGTAATGACTGGTTATATTTATTGAATTTTTTATAAAAAAAATACTACTAGGAAAGTAATATTATGCTACCACACACACACACACACATGTGTATATCCATCCATATGATATCCTTTTAGGTTTAATATTTTTAATAATATCACCAAGATGTACAACAGTACTACAATGTACTATTGTGTGCTATATACCGCATCTTCAACTTCTCCTCTGCTCTGGAATGTTGACTCCCCCTCCCCACCCTACCTTACTCGATAGCGGGTAAAAAAAAAAAAAAAAGGGGGAGAGGGGTGGTTCGGTGTTGAGATTGGGGATTTGGAATTGAATTGAAAAGTGTTAGATGAGAGGTTTGACTTGTACGGAATGGGAAGAAGGAAAGAAAGAAAGAAAGAAAGAAAGTATACATACAGATATTTGGTGACGCGTGCCAATATTGGAACCTACCTACCTACCTACCTGGTAGTGATATAAAGGCTAGTAAATCATATTCAATGAATAATAGGTGTCTATGAGATCTAACGCCTACAACGGGTGAGGAGGGAAAGGGGGTACCAAAAAAGTAAGATCAACTACGATCATCTTCTCTTTCTAGATAGGCAAGCCTTTCGAGTAGCTGTTACTTACAAAGATAACTGGCTGCTTGGCAATTTCTGTGATATTTACATATTCTTGTTCTATTAAGCAAGCCTGGAAAAGGCAAAAAATTCGAGAGATGGAAGAGAAAGAGGATAAAGCCTAAAACTCCTTGCCTTCTTTTGTAGCCAACCCCTTTTTAGCCCGTTCTGTACTCATTGAATCAACTGAGTATTTTGTGAGAAGAGAGAATCCGAATAAAAATAAAACATATATCCTTTCATCCATATCTGTGCCAAGTATAAGAGGAGAAAATAACAAAGAAAAGGGAAGGAAAAAAAAAATCAATCAAAACCAAACCAAATAGAATAGATGAGGAATAATGAGACAAAAAAAAAAAAAAAATACAATTACAGAAGAAGACTAAGATTGGTGGTCTGTCTCTCAAAACAGGTAATAATAGTAGTGGCTATAGTAATAGGGTGGTAATAGTGGTAATAATGATAATATTAATAGTGGTCAAACGCTCCAAGCTGCCTTCAATCAAAACACGGGGGATGGAGAAAGAAAGCCCCAACTCAACGATGTCTCTTCCTAAGACGGTGTTCCTTCCCCTTTTTGGATTTCTTTTTACTCTTGTCTGCAGGAAGGACGAGTGGTTCATCCTTCATGTTCCACTCCATAAACCGTAGAAGGTAGTCATCAATATGTCCCGTCTGCGAATTACCGTCAGTCGGTTCATCTGTAGCGCCATGCTCCTCCGTTTGTATAGGGATAGGCGTCGCCGCGCCATCTTCTGTGGCGACTGTGGTTACCGGGGTACCGGGGTGATTTTGGCCCGAAGCGGAGGCGACACGGTCTTCAAAATCTCCGTCATCTGCGTGCTCGAGCTCTTTCTGAGCGTTCTTGGCGGCGTCAATATCTTCTTTGTCTTCTGCCTGCTCAAACACACGGGAGGTGCTCGAAACCCTGTTCGAGAGGACTCGATCCATGGCGGCGCTGGCTTCGTCATGGCTTTCCAGAGCTTCATCGCTATTAATCATATCTCGCACGTCGAGCTTCGTGAAGTAGTCTGTCGTAAATTCACCCTCTTGAATCACGACGTCATCAAGCATTCGCTTCTGGTTAGCCTTGCGAAGAATATTGGATTCAATCGTATACTCCGAGACGAAGCGGTAGATGTGCACATCACGTGTTTGTCCGATACGATGACAGCGATCTTGGCATTGCTTGTCCATTGCAGGGTTCCAGTCAAGATCGTAGAAGATCACAGTGTCGGCACCGGTCAAATTAATACCCAATCCTCCAGAACGGCTTGATAGAATAAATGCTAAGATTCGATTATCATTGTTGAACCGATCGGTGAGGATCTGGCGCTGCTCGACCTTGGTGGTGCCGTCGAGCCGGAGGTATCGATGACCGTGGATATTGAGGAACTGCTCCAACACATCTAACATTTTGGTCATCTGTGTAAAAATTAGGGCCCGATGACCGCCCGCTTTTAGGTCCCGAAGGAGCTTATCAAGTCGTTGAAGTTTTCCACAATCGTATTGCAGAAGTCGTTTGTCGGGGAAAGCGATAGAAAGACGCATCTGAGCTTCATGGAATGGATCGTAGGCAGGAAATCTCTCCTTCTTGGTTAAATACCTGGTCTCGATGGGTGTCAATGTTGCTTCCGTAATGCCTGCAGCAACTGCTGCTGGGGTGACACAGGCAAATCTTTGGATATATCCATCCATTGCTTGGGCTCTCTCTTCGACGGAGAGAATCATTGAGGCAAGAACCGAAGATTGGCTTGACAACCAATCCGCATATGACCGTTTCCGTAACGGTCCGTTGGCTGTTGGCCGTTGTTTACTGTCGGCAGTGAGGAATTCAATAAGGCTCGTTCCATATATGGGACGGCGGCCATGACGCTTCGATTCGAAATAGAGGGATCGCTCTAGTTCTGCCATTCTCTTCTTTCTAGAATTATTTTCTAGCGCTTCCAAAGCGGATTGCACGGTGGAGCCGTTGAAGCCCATTTTCCAGTTGGTTCGGTGGTACTGACGTTCGCGAAGCGTATTGAAAGGGCCATAAGCCATGAGCCGAGTGCTATCATCTGCTAATCTTCGCGAGATGTCTTCTCTTGAAATTGGGACTAGATTGAGGAAGTCGAGATCAAGTTTCGTGAGAGGGTGTTCATACAAAAGCCGCCGGCGCACAAGACTCTCCTTGACCTTAAACTCGGTAGCAATAGAACGTGGCATTGCGAAGGAAGTAGAAATTGGACGAGTTTCAAAAAGATCAGGATGGTTGCAAACCTTCCGCAGCTGCATCAGACAGTTGATGATAGACAAATAGTTTCCAGATGCGAGTGTCTCCTTGGTTTGGGCTCTTGACATAAAGCCATCATACAGATACCTCTGGCGTTTCGAGAGCCTGCAATAAACAACATGTTCGTATTTCGCTGGCATCTGTTTCTCAACATCTGCTTTAAGACGACGTAAAATATAGGGCCGTAGAACAGTATGGAGCTTCGTAACCACTCGCTTTGCCTCATCATCCATCGTTTCCCTTCCATGCTCTAAGATCTGCTCAACAGGTCGTCGAAACCATTCAGAAAAGTTTCTCAAGTCAGCAAACCCTTCGATACCACCTTCATCACCGTCGGATGGCATTAGAAAGAAAAGCAGAGACCATAACTCTGTAAGGTTATTTTGAAGAGGGGTTCCGGTGAGAAGGAGCCGGGCTCTTGTTCTGAAAGTGAGTAGCGCTTGCCATCTTTGAGAGCGGAAGTTCTTTATGTTATGTGCCTCGTCAAGGATCATATAATGCCAACTTCTTCGCTTTAGGACTTGCTGATCCTGCAGGACCAGTTGATAAGATGTAATCAGGACATTCCAGCTGGTGTCATCTGTCCAGCCTTTACGCTTCTGCCGACGTTCCTCCTGATTCCCGTAATATGTCATGATTTTGAAGCCAGGGCACCATTTTTTGAACTCCATTTCCCAATTGAGAATCACACTGGTGGGAACCACGACTAAGTGTGGGCCCCAAACTTCATGTTCTACGGCCAAGTGTGCAAGCAAGGCTATTGTCTGAATAGTCTTACCAAGACCCATTTCGTCTGCAAGGATACCATTGATGTTGTTGGTGTACAACCCAGCGAGCCAATCCAATCCAAAATGTTGGTATTCGCGTAGTGTTCCTCGTAGGAGGTGAGGTATCGGTGTTTTGAGGCCGGGAGCAGGGGATTCACTCGATTCTGGGGGTTGCTCAACCGGAGCCTCATAAGAAGAGACGGACTCTGGCTCAGAAGGTTTCGTAGCTAGGGTGCCGGGAGATGCTTCGCTGGAGGCAACTCCGCTTTGGTAGGTTTCATGCTGATTGGGGGAAATTTCTTCTAATGACTTTTGGTGAACTGCGCTGTGGAAAGGGGTAATGGACGTATCAGGGTTCGGGGCATTTGTGAGAAGATCGGCGGTGTTCGGTGTAGCAGATGCAGGAGGATGAGAAAATGCATCGTTTACCTGAGCTACCTGGTTTTGAGTTTTAATTTGTAGGGTTTGTGAATAGGTCGAAGAGCTCTCTTGTGGGATTTTAGATTCCAGAGAATTTCTTTGTGATCCATCTGCTTCGTCGGAATGGGTAGCACTATCAGCAAAAGTGGCATCTAGCATTTCAACTTCATGCTGATCATCATGAACAAGGTCACTTTTAGGGACTGGTGAGGCTTCTAGATCTTGAGATCCTAAGTCCTGCTTGGCTGGCCCATTGGGAACTAGTGAGACTTCGTCTGGATCTTCAGGCTCATCCTCATCCTCATCAGATAATGCTGATTTGGTATCTCCGTCGTAGGGGACGACACTAGTGTCATCTTCATCATCACCATTAAGTTGAACATGTTCATCGGAACCAAGGTCTTTAGAAGAGAAAAAACCTAATAAACCAGGACCATCATCGTCTTCGTCATCCTCTTCATCGCTAGAACCCCCGTCACTATCGCTGTCGCCCATATCATCGTCCATATCGGTAGATGCATCGCTGTCATCCATGAGCATAGGATCAACCTCTTCAAGGTCTATGGAAACTGCAGGGTCGCCAGCCGATGGCGTGGGTATTGGTGTGTCGGTTTCTCCCAAGTCATCACTGTTTTCTGAGGTACTATCTGAATCAGAAAACCTGTCGTCCATATCGTCTGATGCGCTAGGAAGATTGGCATATTTTGTTCGCAGCTCCTCGGCGGTTAATCCTTCATCATCATCTACACCATTCCCATCTTCAGATTCAGACCCTGTAGATGACATATTGCTCTCATCCTCATCGGTTGCATCGTCTGTCTCAGATCCATCATCATCAGAGGTCTCGAGGGCATCACTCCCTATTTCGCCTAGGATCTCCATTCTCCTTTTCTCGAAGAGCATAGTTGACTGTTTGATGGCGCGATCTAGAGCTAGTTGATCTTTGGCTTTCCGCTCTTCCTCCCACCGTGCGAGACGTATTCTGTCTATCTCTGCTCGGGCGAGATCAAACATCTTTTTCAGATCTTTAGCTAGCTGTTTACGCTTCCCTCTCATTTCTTCTTGTTGCTCCCGGAGAATATCTTCGGGATCTTTGTGCCGTTTCCTCCACGCATCCGCGCACCATTGGGCGAAAAGCCTTGCTGTATTGCGATGTCGCCTATGCTCCTGGTCAAGAAGTTTCTTGAAGTACAACGCATGCGCAACTAGGTGATCTTGATGTGAGAACTGTTGCGGGGGCTCCTCTTGCTGTTCTGGTAAAAACGCGGAGCATACCTCCTCACTCAAAAGCCCCCCGGGTTCCATAGCAGCAGCCACTCGCTGTCGCTTTTGGGCTTCCTCGCGCGCTTCCTCGGGTGTGAACACCAGGTCATTGCGGGTCTTGACGTCCTCACTATCGACCCATTCCTTAAACGAGCCATGCTTTCGAGGAGCAATGATATGCGATGGATGCTGGATTTGTATCATCGGTTTTTTAACCTTGATCCGTAAACGAGGAACTTGTTGACCACTATCATCTTCACTTCCAACATCTCCGAGTTCTTCCCGAGCTTCATCGACCTCATTACTTATCGTTGATGTAGCGTTCATGGAGGACCGTGTAGATCGATTCAAAACCGCGGTTGCGTGACCATTAACGTGATTAGAGGCGCCGGAGCTATCGGTCCTCGTTCGAGTATGAGCGCGTTTGGGCGCTGGTGATTGCGAAACGTGATGCCTCCGATTAGCTCCACCCCTTGTAGCAGCTACACTCACCGGAGACCCATTTGTCGCCGCGACGCCACCCGGCTTTCCATTCATCTCGGCCCGGGACGGAGACATCGACAATGGGGAAGGCGCGACACCCTTTCCTCGAGTAGATGCATTTCTACCTACAAGTTGTTTCTGGGCCGCTCGCGTGTGCCTTTTTTCCGACGGCGGCTGGAACTCGAGCGGTACCGTGTTGACCCGGGAAGACCTACGCTTTCCATCTTGGAGAAAGGATGTCGGCCCATCTACCCCCGCCTTCTTCCAAGGCGGGGATGCTGGCCGAGATGTCGAGCGGCGGGAGGGAGTAGAAGCTGCAACCTTTCGTCTTTTTGATGGAGGTCCTTCATGGGAGTCGGTCGCGGTTTCTTCTTTGAGCTCGGAAGGGATCGAATCATGGGTCGCGGAATCGATAGGAAGGTCGGGCGTAGCTACTCCAGACAAAATGGGCTCGATTTCTGGGGTCACTTGTTCATCTTGGTGTGATATACCATTTGTTGTGCCGTTTTGCATGTCTTGTAACCACGGAGACAGGGGCCCTTCTCACAGCTGACCCCAGTTTTTCCAACGAGGACGCAGTTGGAAGGGGCAAAATTAGCATCAATAAGAAGAAGGAAATGGGTTTAGGTGCCACAAGAAATTTGGCATAGTTATCGGCAAGAGAGCGTGGCTGGGAAAGAAAAAAGCACTTGGGATGGATGGAATGCCTGAAGAGGTGGTTTTTTCATTTTGTGATGAGGAGTGACTCCGGGGCGACGTGTATGTAAGCTGGGGCGCGCCAGCGTTGATGCCCCAGGCAGCAAGGCCTTCAATTCCCGCAAACCTCCAGTTAATCCGAACCCCGTCATGGTCACTTGAACTTCATCTCATGCTCCATTGAGTCTTTTCCTCCTCTTCTCGTTACCCCCACATCCTCTTACTCTAGGCAGCGGAACTGTTAGTTCTCCTCACATAATTACCCGCTTCCTTTTCATATAGGTTATAGTACTGATGGTTCCGGATAGATGCTGTCCCGACAGATTTTGACCCGGCGCCTGCCCCAGGTTGCCCTTCGGTCTACCATCCCTCGCGCCTCATTCTCACAAGTTCGAGCTCTTAAGGCTGCTGAGCTCGATGATCCTTTGCAGGTATGATGCGTGCTGAAATTATTGTCGCTGGGTTTCCGCCTCAATTGACACGATTGGAACCTACCTATAGAATGGCAACTATCAGAATCCTCCCCGGGAGAAGCGTGCCAAGAGGGATCCCTACGGCGATTGGTGGGACAAGCAGGAGAGAAGGAACTTTGGAGAGCCTGTTCACGAGGAGAATGAAATTCTGGGTGTCTTCAGCCCCGAGCAATATAACCATGTCACTGCCCGCAAGGGTCTGTTCCAAGTCGGTGCTTTCATTGTAACCTTCTTAGGACTGTGCGGTGTCGTGAGCCTCTACTACCCCGATAAACCCAGTGCTCCTAAGACGTACCCAGATGGATTGGAGAAAGAGCTCGGAGGCTCAAATGCTGTCTTGGTGAGTTATATTCCCCCCACCCACCCCTGTTTTCTTGGATCTTCGTATGGCTTTGGGATTTCTAATTCAGTTATACTAGGCCCGCAAGTCGAACGAGGGTTCTTGGTAATTGGGACTTGTTTTCATGTGTAAATAAATACAATGCGATTTCTTTTCGGCGTCAATTAAGGACCTGTATCAATACCACTTTCGTGGTTATTTCACTATAAAATGTTGAAATGCTATGTTCTCCAGGTTTCTATGTCTTACTTATTGTCTTGCAGGCTATCGCTAAACTATTGTAGAACCAGTGACTCTAATTGACACCCAATTTCTTTTGATATAGCGAGGTCGAAATGGCAAGCGGATTCTCAAGAATGTTAATTGTGGTAAGACTAACATCATGAATTTTATTATTGCTATTGTTATTGTCCTTATTAGTTTTACAATTATTTTTGTAAACAATAATTAGACACAAAGTTATTTTTGTTTGTGTGTGTATACTTTTTATGTTAGGATAAAGAGTCAGGAATCATCATGGTCTTAAATAGGATGATAGAAAGCTTCAGTTCTTGAAAGGCATGATGGAGTCAATAGATACCGAGAAAATTAAACAAACACTACCGTAAGCAGTATTTTTCCAAGACCCTTGTTGGTTGGAAACTTCCCTTGGTCTCTTTCATAAATCAGCTCCTCACTTTTATTAGGTAAAAAAGGTAATAATAAGAAGCCGCCTGCAACACCTACGTCAGTCAGTCTATTTATTATGGGGGGGCTTCTTTTTTTGTTTCAGGTGCTGCAGCAAAGAAGGGCCTCCCGCAGCAACAACACACACCCCTTTCTTCTTCCCTCCCACCGCTACCGTAATTCCTCCCCCCAATAAAGCCTCTTTAATGCTATTACTTCTATTCTAATACTTAAGTGATAATACAAATATCTCGCGGGACATTCCCATCTAGCTACCCTGGCTGGTGGCCTGATCGCAAGATCTCCTCCATGGTCCCCCACTCGCCGCACCTCCCCCTCTTCAACGTTGAACAATCCAAGCAAAGACCAAGTCCCCCATGTCGACAGCATCTACGCAATCCCGAGGCATAAACCGACGGATCAATAGTCTTCAAAATGAAGCCCACCATGCCCGGAACCTCTCCCTGTCTCGTAGGCGCCCGGTCAACTCAACAGTTGCCTACACCTATGCTCTCCGCGTAGCGTACCTCGCCCATCTTCTCCACCCTCGAGCACGTCGTGTGCAGAATGTACCGGCACCCCACCAGCCTCCCAAGAAAGCATCGCAATCCTTCCAGGATTTAATGAGCGATTTTTCCCTTCTTCGCGATTCCAAGAGCGCTAGGATCCCTCATGGCTTCATCGCGGAGCTTGAGAAACGGTTGACTAAGATCCTGATGGGGAGAGAAACAAGGAAGGAATATCAGGATCCACTGGTTGTGAGGACATTCGCTGCATTTCTCAATACTTTGAAGGATCAGTCGTTCAAGAAGCGAATGGAGAAAGATCGAAGGGCGGAAGACCTAGTGCTCATTTTCTACTCGGACGCAACCAAAGAGCTGCGCAAGGGAAAAGATCTTGATGATGATAGTTGGAAATTCATGGTGGATAGACATGTTGCTCTTTTTGTCCGGTTGTTTGCTCTTATTTTGAAAAGCCATGATTGGGCAAAGGAACGCCCGGAGCTAGCAAACCGGCTGTCTGTTTTAGAAAGCAAACTTCTTTCCCAAGACCAGGATCTCGTGCAGGCCACGAGTCCGTCGACAATGGAAGTTGTTGTCCCATTGAGCTATGATGTGAAGGATATGCCACATGTGCAACATGTCGCAAAAATCTTTAACGTGAGTCTTTCTCAAGTTCAGTCTGATCTCGATAAGCATCGGGGCGTGTGGACTGAGCAGGCAGCGCTCCGGGACTTAAAAACGTATCAAACCCACCTCAGCCTCAACACTGGGAAATCACTCTCGGTTCAAGACTTTGAGGATGAGGAAGCATATGAGAGTTGGAAAAAAAGTGAAGGGCCAGACTTGTCGCAAATGATGCTTGCGATTGTGCAATCAAACCCTGAGCTTGCCAAGAGCACTCCAGGCGGCGCACTTCCCCAGTTCAATGCCAGTGGAGGCGACCATATTAATGGCGAGGACTTATCAAGGATGCATTCTGGCCGGCCAACTTCTTACATCATCGACCAGCCCGTGGATATTAGCTCACTATCTCTACATGATGACAATGCCGACGAATCTGACACATTCACATTTATACCAGCGGACCCCCGATCTACGTATTGCTCTATCTTGTCTCAAGCTCTAAGCTTTGACTTGAAAGACCGCGAGCTGGAAGCTACACCAGCTACGTCGGAGGTCCCATCCCTTAAACTACTGTCAAAGCAATCAACAGAACTTTTAAACGAAATTTGCCTTCGCTGGCGGATTCCAGGTTTCTCTAGGATTGTTTTGTTCCTAGACGCTGTGAGAACCAAGTTTGTGGACAATGAAATTGACCTCAAAGTTCTTGATGCGGCTTTTACATTTATCAAAGAAATGCCATCCTCGGAGGGCAAGAAGCGCCACAGTTTCGTTGCCTCAGTCCTGTTTGATCGGTCCAAATGGACAATCCATGACAATGGATTAATGCATCAAATACTTTCCTCCCTTCACGAAGCGATCTTGAGAGAATTGTACGACGTGATGATGGATTGCTATGAAGCGAAACCTCGCCCAATTGGACCGGTGATGTACGTGCTAGAGAACCATATAGAAGATGACCCCGCCTATACCGAAGACACGAACGATATTGATCGCTTCAAGTCATATGTACAAGAAGGGCTGTCGACGAAAGCAAAAGAAAAATACCAAGAAATCCTAAATGAAGTGGTTCCAGTGGATCCGGCCGAATGGGAATTAGATCATGTTATTCAGCTTTGCGATGCCATCATGAAACATAGTACCAAGATTCAAAAACGCTACCGAAAAAATCCAGAAATTATGGGGTATGTCAATATGTGTCCTGATCATGAAATCCAAAAGAAAAAAAAAGACACCACGAATCAAAACAATGACTGACTAATTTTCTAGAGTTAATCCTTACGGCATCCTAATAGCAAATGTGCTCCCAATTTTTGCAGAAGATGTTCACGAAATGATAATTCGAACAATAGAAGAGGCTAAAGCGAGAAATGAGGAGATTGATATTCAAGACGGCTTTGAGCTCTACAAGCAGTTAAGCGCTGTTCGGTCGATTTTCTCACAGGGACTACCTGAGTAAGTCCAAAATTACAAGTGTCATTATAAGGTGCTGGCTGCTGATTGATACCGAAAAACAGCATTTCTTTTCCATTTCGCGTGGAAGACCTACTGGAAGATTTTGTTTGGCGTTGGATACGACTTACCGAGCAGAAGATTATGGAGTGGGTTGAACAGGCAATCAAACAAGACCAATTTACCGTAAAGGATGGGAGCTCAATGGAGTCAGACAATGCGGAAACCAGACATAGTGTCTCCGTGATAGACATATTTCGCTCTTTTAACCAGATAATAGAGCAAATGGTAGATTTGAAATGGGGAGATGAACTCCAGCACGCCAAGTTTATGACGGCTTTGTCTAAATCAATTGGGAGAGGTGTCGCAAGATACTGTGAAGCAATAGAACAGATGTTTGCGAGGGAAATGGATAGGCTTTCTCCAGACCAGGAAGCAGCTTTGAACCAAACAACACAGGAAAAGCTCATGCAAATTGCGAAAGAGGCCTGGAATAACAAGGAGAAAATCGAGCCATTCCAGTTCTATCCAGAGGTAAGCCAAGAGCGATTTCTCCCAGCCTCTCCATTTGTTCTATTTGATGGGCTAATGGTAATTATCAGTCTCTCGTCAAATTGAACAATGTCGAATATGCGCTCTCTCAGCTCGACAGACTAGAACACGAGATAGAAGTTGATAAGTGTGCGGAAGTTATTGCGCGCCATAGTCCTCCACAGATCCAGAGAGTCCGCGGGACGAGCACTTATGTCTTTACTATCAAGGTTGTCGAGGGAGAGGACTTGAAGGCTTGTGATATGAACGGGAGTAGCGATCCCTATGTCGTTTTGGCTGATGAGTACCAAAAGCGAATATCAAAAACGCGCATCATCTATAACAACCTCAACCCACGGTGGGATGATGCCGTCGATATTACAACGCAAGGCCCCCTTAACATTATTGCTACTATTTGGGACTGGGATGCAGTGGGTGACCACGATTATGTTGGCCGAACATCAATCAAGCTAGATCCTGTACATTTCAGTGACTTCCTACCAAGAGAGTATTGGCTTGACTTGGATACGCAGGGGAGACTGCTACTTCGCGTTAGCATGGAGGGAGAGCGCGACGATATCCAATTCTATTTTGGCAAAGCCTTTAGAACCCTGAAACGCACCGAAAGGGACATGACCCGTAAGATTACAGAAAAGGTAAGGTTCTGCGGTAAATTGTGTTGCGTTCTCTGGGGCTGACAATTTCTAGCTATCTGCCTATATCAACTACTGTTTGTCGCGGCGTACATTGAAATCACTGCTGTCTCGTGGCCTTAGCATCTCCTCAGTGTCGAATTTCCTGAATCGAAACCGTGCACAATCAGCAGCTGCGGGTCCGTCGGAAGCAGACGTGACAAATGCATTGACTCCGCTCTTTGTATATTTCAATGATAACTTTGCCATTATGAACAAGACACTTACCCCCGAAGCTATGAAAATGGTCATGGCTCGTCTATGGAAGGAGGTTTTGGCTACTATTGAAAGCTTACTAGTGCCTCCCCTATCGGATAAACCATCGCATCAGAAGCCTCTAACAATGCAAGAGGTTGAGATTGTCTCACGCTGGCTCGTGTTGCTTTTAGAATTTTTCCATGCAGTCGACGAAGTAACTGGCGAAGTGGGTGGGGTTTCCATGGATATTTTGAAATCCCCCAAGTACCATGAGATCCAAAGTCTAAATTTCTTTTATTTTGAACCAACGGATAATCTGATCCGCACGTCGGAGCGGATGGCGTCAGCCACAATTTCTCGCCAGCAAGCTCACAAACACCGAGCATCTGCGCCACCCCATCTTGGTTTGGATAACACGCCTAGCGTCCTCGGCCTCCCAGGCGGACGCCGAGCCAAGAGTATTATGCTCTCACGAAACTTGGGTACCATGAAGAAGGCAAAACAGGAGAAATGGCGCGATGCTCAGGCCGACCCAAATGATGATATGATTCTACGCATCCTCCGAATGCGGCCTGAAGCTGCTGGCTACTTGCGCGATCGCAGTCGACAGAAAGAGCGACTTGCTGCGGCTGCTGCGGCGGATGCAATTGTCAAGCAAAGCTTGTTAGCAGGCGCAGGTGGAAGGATGACCAGCACTCTTGGGCGGCGTTAAACCTTTCTTTTTTTCTTTTTCTTTATTTATTACCCTTACCATTTCATCTCATCTCACTTTATCATTTATCCTATTTTTTTTTTTTTCCTTTGTATGCGCGTATGTTTTACTCAATGGTTGCATTTCAGCATTGTCTTTTCTGTTTTTTTACAATGGATATGTTATGATTTTGCGTGCACTTGTGAGATTATTATATTGAATGAAAGGCCTAATGCCAGATGATGGATTTGATTTGATTTGATTTTTTTTTTTTTTTCAGGGTGTAGTTAGCAGCTGTTATTACCTAATGATAATATCATGTTTACCGGCTTTACTGAGATATAGATTCATAAAAATTGGATACCAACCCTCGAAGCAGAACAAGAAGAACAAGGTACTTTCCACGAATACTTTGCAATCATTTTATTTCATTTTAACTAGAGAGGGATAGGGCACTCAATTCATAAGTCTCCCCGTCCAGTTTGTTTCAATACAATTAAGCTAGAGCAATGCACTCAATCTCAACGGGAACACCCTTGGGCAGCTGCTTGGCGGCGATACAAGAACGAGCGGGCTTATGGGTGAAGAATGTTTCGTACTGCTTGTTCATCTCGGGGAAGTTGGCCATATCATCGAGGAAGACCTTTTTTTTTTTCATAATTTAGTAAGCCAATTCAAGATATCAAACGAGAGACGAAAAGAAGAAAAAAAGGAACACAGAAGAAAGGGGAAAAAAAAAAGAAAAAAAAAAAAAAGTTAATATGAGTAAATGGAAAACGAAAGGATATAACATACATTGACACGAATAATCTTGCTCACGCTTGAGCCGGCAGCATCCAGGATAGCCTTGATGTTATCACAGCAAGCCTGAGTTTGGACCTTGATGTCACCTTCAATGATGTTACCATTCTTGTCTGCGGGGATTTGACCGGAGAGGAAGATTTGACCGTTAGCTTTGACGGCTTGGGACTATTAAGAAAAAAGAAAAAAAAAATTAGTTCGGTTATGAAAAAACAATGAGAAATGAAAAACTAAAGTAGTTGGTTGGTTGATTTCTTTGAATTCTGTATATCAATAATTTTATGGCGGGGGTTTCAATTGAGGTTGGCTTGTGAGGGGTAGGTCGTAGAGCAGTATTGTACTAAGGAGAAGACATACGTAGGGTCCAACGGCTAGAATTGGAATTGAAAATTCAACAATTAGTTTCAAGTTTTCATCATCATGTTTTATATATGTTTGTCCTCTGCGATCGTGCTAGGCAAGCAAAGGGGAAAACATACGAGGGCAGGCGTTGGGAGTAAAGATAATCTCCAACTCGGAACCGGTGGACATGGTGACAATTGATTGGAAGGTGAGCTTGGGAAGCTGAGGAACTTTGGGGCGGAGTAAGGAAGAGGAGGAGGAGGATGGGAAAGATCGAATTGGACGGGTGGTTAGGAAGAGTAGACGAGATGAGGACCTCAGAAACATAGAGAATTACTTATTATTATCAGTTAGCTATCTTTGTGTGGAGGTAATTAATGTTATGAGTATTCCGCGGGAAAGTGTGGAGTGTGACTTCATGCGGAACCCCGCCCGACATCGGAAGCAACCTTCATGACCTCATGGTTCCCTTTCATTTATGCACAAATAATCACTGTTTTCCTTCTTTTTCATTATTTTTTTTTTTCTCTTTTAATGACAGATAAGGAGCAGGTGATTAGCATCAATTTAAAGAAATCATCTTCATGTTCTTAATGAAAGAGGGTGATGCGTGAGATTATCGAGGAAGATGAGTGATGGAGTCCTTCCTCTCTGAAGTAGAAGAGAAAGCAGTCCTAATCTTATAAGAATCATTTGGACGCTTGGGGAGGTACAGAAAACCAAGCCTAGTTCATTGGTCAGTATATGAATCCCATCATACAGGATTTAGGCAAAACACCAGATGGACATATTGCTTACATCAACCAGGATTATGTTGATCATCGACTCTTAGTGCTCCATCCTTCAGCACGGATCTCTCTTGGTACAGACCTGCAAGATCACTAAGATGCTCTTAGTATGGATTTCCCATGGTCTCCTTTGAGAGAACTGTCTGTCAGAGAGATGGAATGGCAATTACAACACCCTCCCTACAATGAGTGAGAGCCTACAGGATAGGCGCGAGAAAAAGATGAACAGCAAAGTGTGCCCGGGCAAGTACTTACCCAATTACATCCAACTTTCACCGCTTATTTCTCCTCTTGGACGTGATTATGGCCTATCCCTTCCTCCATAATAACGTACAAGGGACGAAAAGCGATCCCCCCTCCCCCATTCCAGTGGCGCCGAATGGAGACCTGAGCTCGCCATCTCCTACCCAGTTTTAAACCTCGGATTTGTGAACTTTGTAGTTGATCAATGCTTCGGGTCTTGCAACCAGGGACGTCCACTATCCCTCCTGTTGTTGCACCTGCACCTGCTTTTGTATTGGGTGTGTTTTGACCATCCTGCCCTTGAATTGCATGGCCGTGACTGCTGTTGCGAAGAATCTCATGGAGAAATCTCATCGCGAGTGTGGGTATAGAATTGGCAACTAGGATGGCTGTAACTGTTAGAGATATGTTAACAGAGTCCTTTTCTCTAGTGCTATTAGAAGATAAAGTTAGTAATGTTGCCATTGCTAGTAGTGTTTAGGCCTCTAGGAGTAGTCTTCATCCGAAGGTGTGGATCTGTAATATAAAGCTTGGGAACTATTGGGGAGTCCAGAGACTAGAGGGTTTTTTAGATGCTATTTGGGAGATGTGGATACCGTATTAGGATGAGGAGCTAAGAGTGTCGTGCTGAAGGGTGAGGAGATGGAGATGTTATAGGTACATTGATCGCATCTATACACTTACCCTGAGATTGAAGACAAGGCTATTAACACAAAGAATCTAATCAAATGAGAAGACTATTATTTTAAGCCCTAGGCTGATCAAGTCGGGATATCTGGAAAATTAATAAAGTAGCTGTTTATATAAACCTACACTGTATAACACGCCTACCTACCCAATACAAATCCACACAGCTCTCCTTTCCATACCTTCTGAAATATACACACATACCTACATCCTAATCACCAATGTGCATACAAGCATTTCCCCCGTCCATTCACTCAACCACATCAAGATAAGAGCAGTATATAGATAGGCATGTAGATCGATCGGTAGGACTCTCAACTCCCCCTCTTTGGTCGTTTTACAGAAATATGCTACAAATTTTGTGCATGCGCATGCGCCATCTTTTCTCCACAACCCCCCACGTGGCTGTGTCTTTCTGGAGCTTGAGTCTGAGTCTGATTTGATTATTCTACTATTTTCTATTTCTATATTTTATTTGCCCACATATGCATGTTAGAATACAGGTGCTTCAAAGGCTGAAATATTGTTGTAAGGAGAAAAAACAGTATCAAAAGAAGAAGAAGAAGAAGAAGAAGAAGAAGAAAGCTTGGGAAATGGAGAGAGAAATAGCCTACAACTCAGATACTCCCTAGTATTAGGTACCTACTATCTTTATGGTATGTATGAGAGAACCTGAAAGCTTCACTGTTCTCCCACTATCATAGTGGGTCCATCCATGATAACACTAGGTACCTTAGATATGTCCTATGTCCTATCTTATCTTGCCATTCCAGGAGGCACTAGTAGGGAGTAGGTACTTAAGGTATGCATGTATGTACATACATTCATTCATACATACAAACATAAATATAAAATAACATATGTATGTTTGTATATATCTAGTTAACTCTGAGCTTGCCAGAAGGAATACTATACAAAATGCTCAAGGAGCAACACCCGATCATAGATGGGTAGGTACAGACAGTTACTCGGGACATTCACAGGGTTAGTTAGATTATTGCAAGGAAAAATCCTGTCAAACCAAATGATGAAACGTCAACAGATAATTATGCAAGGCATGCGACGATCTTAACTTGGGAAAAAAAAAAAGAAAGTGGCTTGCAGAAATAATGAATCATGTTCAGAACCATACCTAGCTAGCTGCATCTGTATTTACATCAGTAGAAAGGAGGGGCTTTTTACGGTCCCCCTTCCCTCTATCTAGTTTGTTTGGTGGTTTGATAATACAAAAATAAAAAATAAATAAAAATAGATAATAAATTAATAGAAATAAAAATTAAAATAAAATAAAAATAAGTAAACGTAGAATTCCAGATTTGTGTCATGCAGATTTTAGCATGTCCCTGACGGATGAGCTGGCTCGGCACGGCGAACCCGTTAAGGGGGGGAAGAGAACGCAACCGAACAATAGGTAGTAGGTAAGAGATATAGAAGAGGGCTAAGGTGCTGCTGCTGCCTGCAGAGACGGGAGAGAGACAATATTAATCATCAGATAATTAATAATTAGAATAATACTAGGTAGGTCGGTAGGTAGTTGCCTAAGAATAATACTAGTAGTAATAAAAATCACTGTTATAGCTAACATGTGTCCAGGCTCTATCTATCCTAGGTACCTACCTTCCTTCCTACCTTGGGATTGGATAATGAATTGGTGTATTTTAAATCTAATAATATTTATCTAAATATTATTTAATGTTTTATGTCTAAATACGTACCTTCCTACGATTTATTAAACAGGTAAATAAATGAATAAATAAAGAATAATAATAATAAGCCTAAACTCCTCCCGTCTTCCCCCCCTTCTCCTTCCCCTCCACTCCAGTGTTTCATATCGTCTTCCTTTTTTTTTCCCTATCGTAATAATTATAACCCGAAGAATATTTATCCGTTCAATCTATATTTATATAATTCATTGAAGTCTAAAGAAGAGATGAAAAGACAGACAAAAAAAAAAAAAAAAGAAGTGTCACAGGAATAATGTGGACTGATGGTTTTGTCGGGCACTTTCGGATCAATATCTAGCTGAAAGTAAATTGCTGTTAATATTGTTATTGTTGTTATTCTATTTTATTTTGTGTCTTTGGATCGATCTTTTTTCTCATCCAGGGTCAAAAGCAGTTAGAATCTCAGAAAATGCCCTTTTTTTTTTTTTTTTCTTGTTGGAGCAAGGGGAAAAAATAACAATAAAATAAAAGTAAAAGTTATGAGTAACCAAGTCTATTTATTTTACTTATAGCAGTGACGCCTCATCAGGAATGATTTTGATCCTCATGTATTCAGGGTTTAGTTTAGTGGTAAATTTTTTTCCTTGGTATATCTAAAGATCATATCATAAGATTCATTCCTATTATTTACTCCTACCACTACTGACTTACGTTTAACAAAAAAAAAACCATTGGTATTCGGCACCTAGTTAGTATACAATCATTACCAACTACCCTGGAGTTTTCAGTTAGCAAGCTGAAAAGAAGAGGCTTGTGAAGCAGCGCCCCTCCACTCCATCCTCCCATTTCAATCCCTGTTCTTGGGGGTTTCTGGGCTCTCAAAGGACGGCGGTTTCGAAGCGAAATAATATCGTGGGAAGTCGTCTCTAATTCTAAACCCTTGCAATGATGGCTTGGTTGGTTGGTAACTAGATAGCTAGCTAACTAGGTAGTTAATCCATGTTTTAAGGGCACACATGGTTTAGCCATTCAGGACCCACGTCAGCGTGAAATTTGATCTCTCCCTTGTCTTTTCTTTTTTTTTTTTTTGGATTCCTGTCGGGAGGGAGAATGATGATAGTTGGCGTGATTGGCAGCTTCAACCGAGTGATTCCTACCTAGACATAGCGGAGGAATATTTAGGAGTTAGTAGGAAGGGGAAGAGAAAAGAATGAATGAACCATTCTTCCGATGATGTCCTTCTTGAGTACATACCTTACCAGGTACCTAGGTAATAGGTCCCGACAGGAGTAAATAGAATATTGGGGCCAATCGCAAGTGTCCGGGCACTTGTCGGAAATGGTCGGCGGAAAATTGATATACGTCAAATAGGCAGGGTCATCATGATATGATGGACTAATGACATACTCCAACATGTTCTTGAACCCGCCGATCTACCTTCTGCACATGCTGAGCATGTTCTTCTGGGGAAAGGAGGAGGGGCCAGCAGTGAAGACTAAATTAACTGTCTACCTGCTAATGCGCTCACTGCAGAGGTAATATAATATCAAGCATGGAGAGATAAATACATCCGGAGGTACTTGGGAGGTCCAGTCGGTTCCACGATGTGTCATCCAATCAATAGGATTATTCGAAGAATATTATTACCAGAGAGTGAGGGAGGGTTTCTCTTAAACAATCCCATAGAACCTTGGTTGTTGTATACGTTTTCTCTTTTTCCACTTGGTATCGTCGCCATCACCACTATAATGATGATTACATTACTTTAAGGATTTTGAAAGATGTTCAATGGTTTGATCAATCTGCAAGAATGAGCCCCAAGGTTTCTATGGTAATTTACAAGGCCACCACCACAGCTGATACGACCGTGCAATGGTGGCTCCATCGAGCCTAGACTAAAGGGTAGTCTCGGCCATGAGCGCCCTAGTGTCTCCCTTCAAAACGGATAAGAAGCCAGGATGTCTGGTTTCTAGACGAGTCCATGGCATTAACTAACTAAATAAAATAAAAACAAATAAACAAACAAACAAAGAGAAGTAAAATAAACCACCAAAAAAAAAGTACTATGGAGGGGGGTAGGCGGGGAGTGGAGGGGAACAGAGGAGGAACGAATGAATAATTAATATTACCGCGCAAGGCTGGTCAAGTAAGTTGGACTAATACTCCTACTATTCTTGAACTAGGGAAGTGGAACCAAGTCTGCAAGAGGTGACCAAAAAGAATTATGTTTCAAGAGCCATTCGCACGTCTACCGGGGAGGGGGAAGCGTCACATAAGTGGCAAGAGAAACATAGAAAAGGGTGTTGATTCACACACCCTTCCACCGCGCATTGACGATCCGTGGTGGTGTCGTTGATCCACTTAACAAGGTGGATGGAGTCGTATCTGCAGATGACATGGACGACTAGGAGAGTTAGTTGACCGCTAATCGTCGAGGATTCGGACGAGAGAAGCCAACCAAAGGGATAAGATCAATGATAGAATTGATTAATATGAATTAGAGTATCACAAAAGCAAGACAGTAACCTAGTTAGGGGAAGGGGGAGGGAGGAGGGATTAGGAACCAGGCGTTGGCTGTGCGCTGATAATGATAAATAAGATTCTAAACATTCTAGATTCTATTCTATTTCAGAACGGCAGCCAAAGCTCGAGAGCCGAAGGAAAGGAAGACGAAGAGAGAGAGCAAAAGAGTGGATGAGAAAGCGTGTGTGAGAAATCCCTACCTCAGAGGGACAAGCTGGGAGGAGGGGCTGTAATTATAGGTACTTTTTTACATAACATCCATCATACCATAGTTACACATCTCCAGTATATAACTATTTATGTGTCCAAACCACATTGGATCTTTACTAATTTATGTTCCCGATTCTTTGGCTGACTCTTTGCTGTGTTATTTATTCTTATGAATCATATATTATCGATTATGAAATGCTTAATATAAAATACCTCTCTTTAGTTGAAGAGTAATATTTAACCTGGTCATGATTGGGATGATTTTTACCGGAATTACTCGATACAGTACGGAGTCCAACCAGATTCAGATCTGATTTTTATTTTTTATTTTATTATTTTTTTAATCTTTGATTTTTATTTTTTTTTTTGCTTTTTCAAATTTCCCTCATTTTCTTTTTTTTTTTTTTTGAACTTCCCCTCCTGCTTATCACGTTCGAATCAACTATTTTTACCTTTGACAATCTCCCTCACCCCTCACCTGTTTCTTTTTTTTTCCCTTTTCCTTTCTTCTTCTCTTCCTTTCTTCTTCTTCTTCTTCTTTCCTTCACCATGTCCCAATCATCCGTTAATCCTCCATCCCAATCTCCAGATGCCACCACCGCCGCCCAAGTCGCCGGACACCCCACCTCCTCTCCCTCCCGCACCGCCGAACTCGCCAGTCTTAAGGTAAAACTGCGCGCTGCTCTACGCCAGTTCCCAGACTTCCCGTCCCCAGGCATTCTTTTCGAAGATATTCTTCCTATTTTCGCCGACCCCACCTTACACGAGTCTCTCATCCGTTGCCTGGAGCTTCATGTGCTCGCAATTTCCGCTAGTGAAAAACCCGATGTTATCGTCGGCTTGGAGGCCCGAGGCTTTCTTATCGGTCCTAGTCTCGCCTTGAGACTCGGCGCAGCCTTTGTTCCAGTCCGCAAGAAGGGCAAGCTTCCCGGACCATGTGAAACTCAGGCTTATGACAAGGAGTATGGTCAGGACTTCTTCCAGATGCAGTCTGATTCCATCAAGCCAGGACAGAAGGTGCTTGTAGTAGACGACATTATTGCGACTGGTACGTTGCTGAATTTATAATTGTCCCTCCACCTGCGTCTCGATTAATTCTTCTCCGAATGTAATACTGATGCTTTCCGTTTTCCCTTGCCTCTAGGTGGCTCTGCATATGCGGCTGGAGAACTCATCAAGAAGATGGGTGGTAGTCTGATGGGCTTCATTTTCATGCTCGAGCTCGAGTTCCTTCATGGACGGGATAAACTTCCTGCTCCTGTTTACACCCTTCTCTCTGGACAGGAGGAAAAAATGCTTTAATGACCATATGATTTTTTTATTTTCTTCTATTTTCTATTTCTTTCCCCCCCTTTTTTTTTCAAAAAGAAAAAACTTCTCCCCATTTCATATCATCTTTACCTCTCTCTCTTTTGCTTCCTCTTTTCTCCGTGTTTCATTTGCTCGTCGGCGTGACCTTGATTTGCATTCCCTTGTGTTCTACAGGGCTTGCTCACAAACACCTAATTTTCGAAAAGTACTCTCGACTTGATCGGCCCTAGTGCTGTCTCGCTCGGTACCCATTTCCCATCACCAATTCCTCCCAGATCTCGACCGTCTAAACAACGACGTGAAAACAAAACCTCTTTTCCAGTTTGATTGCGAAATTAGCTGCATCAACGTCCGGATAGACTGCATACTTTAGACGAATCATTGGATAATCCGCAAGGGATCTTTTTCTTTTCTGTTCTTATCTTTGGTGGGGGGGCATGAGCAGGCCGCAGTTGAGCACACCTGCATTGTCACAGTTTCTTGCCTGGTCGGTCGAGGCGATTTGCTTTTCACCAATCAGGTTTTTATTTTTCTTTTCCTTTTTTCTAAAAAAATTAATAGATTTTGAACAGAGATTACCAGTGTATAGCATGACTATTTTATGAATAAAAACCCATAATTAATATTGAGCCGATTCCGATATATATGCATTGCAATGGCCTAAATTGTAACTTGCTACCCAAGTCACCCACCAGTTTGGTAGTCGTGAAGGAGGACTACCTAGTGTCAACGTTTCCTTAACTCTAGAGTCATAAGCAATCTAGATCTAGACATGAGTATCTACCTCAGTTCAAGGTCAAGGGAATGTCCCTCCTCATCACCGACTCCGCCCATCGTTGCGGAAACCCCAACTCAACTGCCTCCTCAATGGCCCGGTTCATCCTCGGAATATATTCATCCTTGGGTGGACTCAACTTGACTCTCTTCTCATCGACATAGACCAACACTTTCACTTTCTTTTTTTCCTCTTCCCCAGCATCCCCACTATCCAACCATCTTACCACCTCCGCAAACACATACCATTTATTATAATGTCCAACTCCTTGTTCACGAGGTCGAATCTCCCTACCGGGTCCCACTACCCCACCACCACCAGCAGAAGCATCTTCTCCCCCATCACAAATCAAATTCACTTCCGAATCACGATCTACCCACTCATATCCATCCAGAATGTCCTCATCGGCCTTATCCATATCATACAAGATACCAAACACGCAATCTTCTTCCTCTCCATGCTGATCCTTCTCCTCCTCCCCCTCTTTCTCCGCAGACGAAACAGGCACCTTATCCCCATCAGCAACCTGTCTCCCGACACGGATCTCAATCGGGGGGATAACGTTTGCGTAACCGGCTTCGCAAATCAACCAACGCCATTTAGGGAGACGGGCTATAGCGATTGGGTGGGAGGAACGATCTGGGTTCTTGATGCAACGAAGACGCATTTGGGTGGGGGAGAGGTTGGATCCATAGGCGAAGTAGTAGTAACCGGGTGGCATTTTCTTCTTCTTCTTTGCCCTGTTATTTTTCCTTTTTTTCCTTTGAGGGCCGAGGGGGAGAGGGAGCTTCTGGCTGTGGTTGTGGTGGTGCTACTTAAGTTCTAAAGTTGGGGGTGCGGGTTGGTTGGTAGGTTGGCTGGTTTGGTTTGGTTTAATTTGATTTTATTGAGGGCGTCAAAACTAGACGACTAAGGTACCTAGGGTAGGTAGAGACGATGAGATTGAAAATAAAAAAAGGATGGATGGTACAAAAGCGGAGAAAGTAAGAGGGAGGAAGAGAAAATTATATTAGTGCTAGTGCCTGCCTGGCACGTATGTTTGTTTGCTATAGTTCGAACATACCTACGTGGCTGATGATAAGATAACTTTTAAGTAGTCAGTAGGAGGTAGTAAGCGGGATGGATTGTAATGTTTCCATGGATCAGTGGAGTTTTGGCGTCCGAGACCCACCCACACTACCTC
The DNA here is from genome assembly GCA_027569155.1 of Aspergillus haitiensis. Classification (NCBI taxonomy): domain Eukaryota; kingdom Fungi; phylum Ascomycota; class Eurotiomycetes; order Eurotiales; family Aspergillaceae; genus Aspergillus; species Aspergillus haitiensis. The sequence continues at coordinate 240,488 of JAPDEO010000001.1, read as the reverse complement.
TCCTCTCTCTATATACGGAGTAAGGTATATATACCAAGGACGAGGAGTGGTTGACGACCATACAGCATATTACGACCTCTACTTTGAATAGTACATACATACATACATACATACATGATATTTAGTGGTCCAAATTGTGAGTGTTTCGTCCTCCCACCGCTGAGGTACTTGTTTCAGACTCAATCATACCCAGGCAGGGTTCAAGATAAGGAACTTCTCAATCACCTTCCGGTAGTATGTAGAGGTACCCTACCTAGGTACCTACCTAGTACTCACTTGCTACCTTCCCAGGTATAGTGTGTGAATTTATGACTAATCACACTATCTTTCTAGGTACCTACCTTGACTAGGTAGCTAGCCAGCCACTTATCTGGATGTTCCTGTAGAACCTTGGTATTTTACTCAATGGCCGGAGTTGAAAAAGAAAATTAAAAAAATAAAAGAACATGGTGAATATTGGGTTTCCTTTTTGTATCATAACTCAAGTTTCACTTTTTACGTCCTTCTTGTACATTCATACATACATCCAAACTCGTTGCTTTCACACACATTTATATATAATTGGATAGATGTTAGTAGGTTAAACCACATATAAATTGTTGATTGGGACCCCTTGTGAACGCATTGTATACCGGCGCTTGATCCCCACAGCTTTCGCCCGTCGAAGTAGTTCATACGTCTCCTCGCCGCCACCCACCATCACCATACTGAGTAGATGTCGTCGCGGGATCCCTCCTGCGGTAACCTGGGTCTCATCGAGCTGGGGCCTCACCAGGTATGGTTCAGCGACGGTGGCCGCTAGTCCCGGTGTGCTTGATTGCCGTTTTCTGCGCCCTGTGGCTGGCCCAGGCCCTGGTTCTGGAAATTCTGTCTCGTCCTGGTAGGATACAACTATCACCATTTTTAGAGAATTCCGGGATGGTGGATATGCGGCAATATTTCGTAGTTTCTGCGAGAAGCTACAGCCTCCCCGCTTGATGACTAGCACTTGGTGGCTTTGTGCAATGTCGCGAAGAATACGCTCGTCACAAAGCTCGTCGGCCATATAAATGGTAGTCCAAGGAAGTTGTTCCTTGGATGCATCGCCGGACATGGAGATAATGGAGGAATCGCCGATATCCGGAAGGGGGGCAGAGCCTAATCCAGTAGACAAGGCGGCCGGAATCGGAATCCGGAAGGTCGGTGGCCGTTTAGCAGACGAATGTCCTCCAGGATGTGCCGCATCATCTCGGAGAAGTGAGGAGACCGAACTGACTAGTGACGAAAGCACGGCCTTCATACTTGAGGCTGACGGGTCTATTCGTCCCACCTTGTTGTCTTCAACGGACTTGGAGGAGGTGTGGATGATGGTTTGCTCTTTATTTTCGGTAGCGAGATGTTGTCGAGAATCATCTGAATCGTTCTGTGGACGTTGGGTTTCTGGGACAACATCAATGACTAGATCAATCATTGCGGGATCGCGAAGCCGAGTGAAGTTGGGGTCCGAGGGGTCGAGGATATCAAACGTGATTTCCCGCAGGAGGTATACCTTCTCATCTCTACCAAGGGGTACATTATTGATCACCTGCACTCGGAATCCGCCTTCTTCAGAGTCCGCCATAGAATCACGCAATGGCGTGTCCTGAACCATGCTCAGCCGCAGTCCACCGATTGATTTAATGACGATTCCGTCTTGGACCCGTTCCAGGGACCCTGACCCAAGGGAGAACCCAGAAAGTGAGGGAAAGGATATGTCGAGGGTAGGACGAATGGTCATGAGTGAGCTCGTAGCATTGAAAGGCACCAGCTCCGGTGGCAACGTCCAAGGAAAGAATGTGTAGTTGGTCGGTGAGGACAAGTCTGAGATCGATACACCTGGCTGGCCTGCTTCATAGTCCAACAAGGCTCCCTCCAGGGGTGCCCGAGTGGGCATCAAGTCTAGGCGAGCTAGATTCGCTGCATGAAAGACATCGGGACGCGCAGCGGTTGATGACAGGCCGAAGGGAGGCGGCGAAGGTGGGGTTGGACATGTAGTCGCGGTCCAATGCTTATCTAGAACCTGCGTTTCAAATCGGAGGGGTCGCTCCGAGGTTGTACTCTGGGGAATGAGCAGTGGATGGCCTTCTGTCGAGAAGACGACCGGCTGGTCTAGACTATTTAAGGGATGGGAAGGATGGTAGAGCAAAAACATATACTTGGATGTCTCGCCAAGGAAGAAGCTCTCCATGCGGTCACTCAATTCACCGTTTCGAACATCCTGAAGTCCAGCCCAGCCGCACTTGGTCCAGCAGCGCCGCTTGATATCCCGCAAGACCATCTCGCCGACATGTAGATACCAGGGATCCTTGGTCGCCTGGTAGAGATAGTAGGTAGACTCAATGAATTCAGGCCGACCACCGTACCAACCAAGGTTTCCCTCGACGTGCCCAGTTGCAACATTCCACCTCTCAGGGAGACCAGAGAAGCGGTTCCAAACGGCCGTTGTTAGGAGATGAATTCCTATCGCCTCTTCCAGCTCACCTGCTATGGTGAGGAGACCTGGGTAAAATGCACTGAGACTATCGATCCAAAATGCGCGAGTCGCACCAGTGAAAATATCTCCCTGTATCAGATGTGGGTGTTGAAAACCGTCTCCCCGATATAGGTGACGCTTAATCGACGCATGCGCTTCCTCCCACACCTGAAGAAACGCTTCTGGAGAGTGTTCGTACTCGCTGAGCGGCGGAAAGAACGCATCTAACGCACGCCAGGGACTCGAAGTGGCATGCTCAGGGCGCTCCCCGGAAGAAAGCAAGACATAAGATTTGAAAGCATATTCATAAAAGCTGTCAATTCCGGCTCCGACCTAATCGTAGTGTAAATGTTAGCAGGTATCTTTCCCTTAACCCAAAACCAACAGGTCCTTTTTCTTTTTTTTTTTTTTTTGTGATAAAATACCGAAACATTCGACACCTACCCCAGTGTAAGGATGAACCCATTTGCCGGTTTCAGCATCAATACCCGCACCAATCAGCCCAATATCACTTCTACGATTCCAAACCGCCCAAAATGCTCTCTTTGCTAACTCCTCATATCGGCCATCTCCTGTGAGCCTACTCAAGACAGTAAATTCGAGAACCAGACTGCCAGCGCCTGCGCTACATGTCTCCGTAACCTCTGGGGATGATAGCCGACGAAATTCTTCACACGCCTTGTCATCACCATCTCCGCATGACCAGGCAGCATTCAAGGGGGAATTGGCGTAGAATGGCTGTCGGTGCACGCCATACCGCAGGTTGACACGGGGGTAGGGGAGGCCGGTGTCGGTATAAAATGCCGGAAGAATGCGGTTGGCAAGATCTACTGCAAGTCGTAGTAATTGTCCATCATAGACAAACCCGTTCTCCCATTGAATTCCTTGCCTATCAAGCGCAAAAGGGGTCTTATCCCAGGCTTTTGCGAACGTCGCCTCGGCTTCAGAGGGATGGTATTTAGCGATGGGGAGGTCACCCACAGCAAACAGATGTGCGCTTAGTAGACCGCCTATAGAAGCCTTAGATGTTAGAGAGTGTGCCGATGTCAATCTCTCGTGGCGGGTGGAAATGCGTACCCAGTCCGCGAATAACTGTCTCGAAAACCTGGACCTTGCTGTCCATGTCAAACCCCTTCTCTCTTTCACCCTGACCGGCTGGTCCATCCGACCCGTCTCCATAGAGCCTCACGAAATCCCTCACACCATTCTGAAAATAGCCCCATGCTTTCTGGCCGTTGCCAGGGCTTGAAGAGAGAATCGCCAGAGAAGACAGACTATCAATCAGAGTCAGGGAGTAATTCCCTAAAACGTCATTTAGTTCGGCATGTCCAGGATTATTTCGATCGCGAGAAAGCGGACGACAGGAAAGAGGGCGCAATTCGTCTTCGGGAAACGCATGTTCAATGTAGTTCTCGAAACCGTGATAGAACATATGCTCTGTCTCGATCCTGGATTCCCCCACCACAAACAGATACATCAGCCTTGGACACAGTGGAGGTTTATATTAAGAAGAAAACCGGGCACAAGCCTAACCTGAGCTCATTTATCCGATCGTTCCTCATCCCCTGGGCCATGGAAAGCCATAGCGACAGCAGCAAGGCCCAGGTAGTCATCCATGTTGAGCAGACGGACATCGGTAAGCTCCAACATCCCGAGCGCATTACCGCAGAAGCGAGCCGGCCACAGATGGCATGGGAGAGCGATTCGTTTAGTAAGAGCGGAGAGTCTTTTTCTCGTCAATCAAATTTAATTTAATTTTTTCCCCCTCGATTTGAAGGGAAGACTTCTTCGAGATCGAGTCCCGAAACGAGGAATGATTAGTGGTAGCAGCTCCGCACGTGAGGGGGAGAATCAGGGTCTTTAAAGGGCCAGATATGCCGTTCCGATGCCTATTCGTGTTCATTTAATAAATTAATATATAGTGAGAAAATAGCTCAAGTATCGGCTAAACTGTTCTAGAGATCAACAATTTACATTGCCCTATGTTTGACGTTTCTTCTTCTTTTTTTTCTCTCTTTACCTTAATTTTTACCTTTTTTATTTTTTTAATATCAACAGCTAAGCCCAGGTCAAACTAGTTTACACCATGTTCCGATTCCATTGCACAAAAAAATAAACAAAGGTTAACACCCAAAACCCAATGTAAATATAACTCCTGTCCAGCTAATTATGCAAATTCAAGATAATAAAACTGTAAGTTAATAGACTTCAACAATGCAACCCCACCGGGGAAATACTCAAGAAACAGCGAATAGCCGAAATAACTAAAGAAAAGATAAACATGTAGCAGTGCTACCTGGACGCATGTGGCCAGCCATCATGATAATCATCGGTATTCGGTAGTGCGGTAGTATGAATAGGAACACGCCTGCGCCTCAACTGCGTAGTTGACTCCGTCGTCAGAAGCATAGCTCGGAGGCCGTGGCAACTGGGCCTTGCCACTTGAATTTCTTTCAGCGGTGGGATGTTTTTCTACACGCTGCCAATAGAGCAGGTCCGGGTTAAGCCGCTATATGGGTGTTCATTAGCGAGGCCTATCCTCGAGCAATCTATCTCCTACTATTGCTAAATACTTACAACGCTACTTCTCCAGAGGCCGTAGGCTGGCGGTGGAATGGTGAACTTTTCGTGGACAGCACTATGATGATCAGAGACGATCTCCTCATCGCTAACAAACGTAACATGAATAGGTCGTTCTGGTTGTGCATAACCAGTGGGTCCAACTCTGCTAGGTATACGGTTCGTTGCGATCTGGGCGTCTTGGAAGAAGACCATGGAGAAACGGATCAGTGAATGGCAGAATAAGACGCCAAGGATCATTATCATGAATATCAACAAGATATGGATCTCACGGCCCCAGTGTGTATCAGAGACAGAGAATGCAAAAACTGAAGGTTGAGTTAACGTCATCCAATAGATTAAATATAAGAGTAAATCTTACAAATAGCAAGTAACAGAATCAAAAAGGTCGCAGATATCACCAACCGTATAAGTCTTCTCCTAGGGCGCCGCTCTTTCAGTACCCAAGCCCAGGATAGTCTGTTACTAGCCAGAGCTCGAGAATTGGTTTGTAGCTGCGAATTCCCAGATCCTGAACTAAGTTCATGGCTTGCCTGCATGTAGTCACCTAAATAGTATTGTCCATTTTGGTTTGGGGCAGAATTCAATATGCTGATGGTTCCGTGATTCAGTGAAGATGGTCCAGAATCACAGGGTCCTCGGCGTCCAACGTGGGTACCAAGGGTGTGTCGTTCATGAATCGCAAGTCGATTTGTCCCCCACATCTCAGAATGGGAAGCTCTCTGGAAATTGGCGTCTGCTATAAGCTCATTATTATTACTATTTGACGAAAAATTAAGTATTCTTCGAGACTCTGAGCTGGCGATTGAGTGCAACGATCCTGATTGAGAGGGCGGGGCCAACTCCATATCAAATGATATTGTCATAAAACAATCCTCATTTGAAAAATTTGGGAAACAGTATAAGAGGGACTATCGCCAGTAACTTAATCGGAGTCACGGTTACTCAGGGCCCCCGATCTGAAGATTAGTTTGGTATGTGTGAAGTATACCCGACCTTCCGCATCCGTTGGTGATAAGCGTACAAGACTCTAAAAAAAGGGTCCTGAGCAAATGGAACGTGTCGCATGAAGTGAAAGAGCAAAGCTACCTATGTTTTGGTATTTGTTCCACAGCGCTTGCGGCCAGAAATAAATGCAATTCCTAGAGCTATGCATTCAAAGCATCACAGGGCCTGAGCATAACAAAGGCCGAGAACAGATAACAGATGGATGATAAACGACGGGACAAGCAAAAACTGAATAAAGATGGAATCAAAGATAATAAAACCTCTAACGCTTCAGACAAAGCTGAAAATCAAGAGAATGAGCGAAATAGGGGTGAGCGCCTGGCCACCACAAGTGTACTCGATGTACGAAGTAGTATACAGTAAGCAATATGGAAAGAATCGCCACAGCGGATGGGAAGAGAAGTTCAGGAATGAAAGATTCAGTAGCAAAGCTTCTGATAGAAATACAGGTAAGAGAAAGAGAGCATTTTGGAGGTGCGATCAGATCGAAAAGCCCTCATGGCTAGAGGGGTTTGTCTGCAGGCAATACAATCTAAGGATAGGCAGGAGGTGATCGATTTCACTAGTGCCTTTGAAAAGTGGAACATCCTAAAACTGGATCGCCCCTGGGGAGAAGAACGCCAGACCCACGCTTCCTAATTAATGAATCAGCTCCCACTGCTATGACGCTTTTCAATGGTTTAGTATTACTATTATTATATTCCTTCTTGATATCAAAATAAATAGCATCTAATGGTAGCTCTATACGAGCTGTCAAAATACTACTAATTGGCTAAACCTTGCATCTCCTTGGAGGTACTTCTGTTGGCTTCATTTTGTTTGCAAGGGATAGTAACTACAATTGACTCTTTCCCCTGCCCAGCTTCCTCTCTCTCTCTCTCTCTCTCTATATATAAGCGGTATGAAACTACCCATTCAAAGGGGGCCTAGAACTGATCAGCGCCACCCCTCATTTCCGCTAAGAGTCTCGCTTCCTTTTACAGGTCATCTGTCTAGAATAATCATTATACACAGTATGAAGAGCATGCGATTAATCGTGATGTATATTCATAGTTATGATTCAGCAACCCTTTCATTATACCTTTCTAGAGTGTTCGAACTCTATTTTATATCAGGGTATTGTTACACTACCTAACAACCACAACCCTTGTTGAAAGCCTGAAATGTAGTAAAAACTTATTGTTAGAAAATAATCCTGGCCCGTAAGACGCCTCCCCATACTCATTGGATTGCTCTAGTCTGCCACAGGTGAAACAAACTGATTTGCGCATATCCCAGATAAACAGAATTAAATGAGTTCGTCGGCCGGTCAGGACAGCAAAGTTCACGAGATACTAAGCGGCCTCGAACCTCCGGATTAATTGTCGGCCATTTAGAATGCAGGCTCATTTATAGGAAATAAGATATTGCGTGAGAATTCTCCCACAAAGGTTTTCATCACTTCCCTAGTTCACCAAGCATAAGTGTCCGGTCCGATGAAGCAGAGACAACTGATGAAAGATGATTAGTACAGTTTCCCCGATTGCAACATGATGATAGAAAACTCACTGATGGGCTCATCATTTGGTGAAAATCGCACGTCATTGACGGTGCCTTTATGTCCCGGAAGTTTGTATAATAGCTTTCCTGTCTTGAAATCCCACACCACAACACTCCTATCGCCGCTCCCAGCTGTAATCTTATCACCTGCGGGATTCCAGCTCGCGCGGATGAGATTCCCCTCTAGCCCAACAGGCGCGCCATCGTATGTCTTGATGTGTCGATTTGTCGGAGCGAAGGGTCGGATATCCCAGGTGCGTACTGTTGAGTCGTGGGAGTTTGACAGGAGGGTCTGCGAATCAGGAGAAATTTCGAGAGATGTGATAGTGTCCATGTGCCCAGCCATTGAGTAGACGACACCCTTCTTTCGAATATCCCACACATGAATCGTATTGTCAATGCCTCCACTATAAATTTCATTTCCTGCCTCCGATAATGCCACGGCAGTAATCGGTAGTTCTGTTTCCAAGTATTCGATAGCATCTTTCTGGCGAGGATCCCATATTCCGATTGTACCATCATCACTACCACTGACTAGCATCTCCTGGCCGCGCTTGCTAATTTCTAAGCAATTGATGATCTCTTCATGGCCCACATGTCGTCGTATTCTCTGTCCCGTCTCAAGATCCCAGCTAGCAACCGTCATATCGGCGGATGCGGAAAATATCGCCCTCGAGTCTCGAGACCACTGTAGGTCGAGAATCGCTCCTCGATGGCCAGTCAGAGAGCCATAGTTTTCGCATTGACCATATGTGTTCCAAAGCACTATTATTTCCATACATTAGCATCTCCATATCATTCAGGGAACTAATCCTAGTGGTTGACGTACGAATGGATCTATCCATTGAGCCTGATGCAATGTGCTGCGCCGTCGGGTCAAATCGTACCGTAAATACTTCACCGGAATGGCCTAATAGTATTGATGTTAACTCTTATCCTAGAGAGAAGTTGGTTTGGCTTTAAAACTCGCCTGTAAGCTCCATAATGGGTGCTTCAAGTCCGCTAGTACGGGGAATCTATAGCTAAGGTCAATCGCAGTTTTGAGGACGGTGTTGCTTTTTCTTTCCCTTGATTTTTAGCAGAAGACATACAGTCTGTACAAGAGCACCATTTTGCGAAGAACTTTTGACAATAGCTGTACCATCATTGAGACCTGCATCTGACTTCTTTCGTTTCACGACCAGTTGGCTGGACGTCCCGAACGCGGCTTGGGCCGGCCGTTTCTCTCCAGACATCATTGAAGGAATTCGGTTGATCGCTGGTGATGTGAACAAAGGGAAGAGCGTGTGATAAATTAAATTTTTGAATAATAAATCAATGGTATTAAGTTGGGGATCAGTGGTGATCTTAGGTCGCAAGACATGAATAAACCACTAAAGACTTTACGACCTTGCTCGCACACGCTACAGGATCAGGTTTGGCGGGATGCTTAGCCGCGACAAACGCCGACTGGCCAACCAAGCGCGTGAAGCTCCGCCTTCCACCCCGTTCCAGGCGGGGAGACTCATGCGTCTGCAGAGTACACTGGGTTCCACTCATCAGAGGCTCTACTTCTTTAGTCGAATAATTCGGACTTATTCTTGGATTTAAAAAGGGCAGTCAAAGGCTATAAATATGTCATCCTCAACAAAGGTTTCAAGAATCGGAGAAGAGTGAGTATTCTGGCCCACCCAAACAATGCAGGCTAACATCCATCCTATAGACTCTGGAAGTCAGTAAGCTGAATGCCACCACCTTTTACCTTCTATTTACCTTTTCATCCGGCTGTCTGGAGGGATCATGGAAAAGGGAATCTAGACCACTGATAAATATGCTCTGCGAGATATAGAACGAAGATTGACAAGGTTAATGCGGAGTTGGTTACATTGACATACGGCACGATTGTTGCGCAGCTATGCCAGGATTACGATGGGAACTACCATGAGGTCAATAAGCAGCTAGAGAAGATGGGCTACAATATTGGAATGCGACTCATTGAGGACTTTCTTGCAAAGTCCAATGCTGGCCGGTGCGCCAATTTCCGAGAAACAGCGGACATGATTGCAAAGGTACGGCTCGCAACCACCCCGGCCAGCGTCATCCACATCAGATAGCTATATTCATTGACAGAGTATTGATCTTGATTACACTTCAGGTTGGGTTCAAAATATTCCTCAACATTACGCCCACTGTGACAAACTGGACCAGTGACAACAATCAATTCTCGCTCATATTCGACGAGAACCCATTAGCAGACTTTGTTGAGTTACCGGATGATGGACGGGCGCAAGATGAACTATGGTTTTCAAACATTCTTTGTGGTGTCCTTCGAGGCGCGCTCGAAATGGTATGGCCGATATTTCTAACACTCACCTATATGCTCTATTCGAATAGTTACTAATGTTATGTTCTATATCCAGGTTCAAATGCAGATCGAGGCACATTTCGTTAGCGATGTGCTACGAGGCGATGATACAACAGAAATGAGGGTGTCACTTGTGCGATATATTGAGGATGAGATGCCCCCCGAGGAGGAATAATTTCACTATGATTTTAGACTCAAGGGCGTCTGGTGTTTTGGGCTCTATTCTCGTTATATTTTGTGTGTCTTTCTCAAATGGAGCTACACCTGTCGGTGAAAATCCTTAATTTCATAAATCAACCCTTACTTGAACCTTTTACCTCATAAGATGAGGGAAAACACTTCTTCTGGGGGGGTATCTTTGACCTTGCATAATCATCTATTTAGCTAATATTATGGGTTATATTTTTGTGACTCAATTGATACCCGAACGCAATCCTAAGTTATCTAATTCTATATACGATGCCGAGCCTAGTAATTATCTCTGTTAGCCGCTGATGATCCAGGCCTTGCAGCCTTAGGATAAGGTATGTAGTCCTGAATTTGAATCACCGTCCTGTGGCATGTTGGTCAAACTTCGGGGACATTAGTCTCCACAATTCAGGTAGCTAGGCATTCGGTGCGGGCCAGCCCTGGATACTACCTAGTTAGCAGGGAACTCCGTAGGATCTTTAGCAGTTCGGAGCATTCATTAATATTAGGTACTGTGGTGTGTGGGTAGCCTCTGTGGCGTCAACAATCGGCTTTCATTGGCTTTCCTTTGCTAAGATGGAGCCCAGACATAGTGCTTCCCAGCTGCTTGGCGTGCCCAAACTGCCTAGGAAGGTATTAACCATCCCTCTTTGTCAAGCAGATCAACACTGATTTCTCGATTATCATCTTGAAATATTGATTCGGCTCGGCTTGGCTTCATTCGGCACCTTATACCTACCTAGTTAGAGACACACACCATAGATTATGTCCGGCCCTCAAATCCGACCAACTCTCTTTCCTCTTATCTTAGCAGTTAAGCTCCATTGTTAGGTCTATATCACGGGATTAGGTGTGGGCATGCGAGTCTAGGTATGGTCAAGGGGGCCGTGTGTCATGAAGATCCTATCAATGCGACTATGTTCCCAGGTACATGGTGTATATTTTTGTTGTTCAAAAACCTTATTTCATCATCCAAGATTAAAATGTTCTGGAAGATATATATCTGTATTGTTGCTACCTACTTTTTTACTACACTCCATCCTTTCCATAGACAGATTTACTAGTCCTTATATACACGCTCGGAAGAGAATACTTTTTTCCCACCTCCCTTTTCATTTTTCATATTTTCCCTGGCCTTATTAGAAGGCCTATATCTAAGGGAAAACGAAGGTTAGAGTTATTTGTTCATAGTCATTCTGTCTTTTGCCATCTACCTATGTACCGAGTGAACATCCTACTTAGTTGGGATATGATTTAGCTTCCTCATTATTGCAAAGGGAGATTGATATAATTCGTCTGCTGGATGCTCAATGCTCGTATTTAATTTTCATCTATCAAAAATATAATTCTAAGCTGATATAGTTGAATGGCTGGAAGAATATCCGAGGTAAGTAGCTAAATCCCGGCCGCTAGCGCTATATGGATTCCATAGAAATATCGCAACGCGTTAGGCCGCCGTCGGGACACACCTATGAATTCCACATAGTTTTATTTAACTATTTTTTTTTAATATGATAAGGACGGAAACTAATCGGTTCACCTTGAGGCCATCAATGCGACTAGAATGCCTCGTGTCTAAGGAGTGAATGGAGTGCCAATGGCTCTATAGGATGAGGAAGCCAAAAAACAACAAGTCTACTCCATATAAAGCTAGATGATCGCCCTTCACGAAGTTTATGCTTGCTTAGTGATCGACCTCTTCAGCCATACAGGGAACATGATGGACGCGATCCGATCTGGCGTGACGGCACCGAGTCCGACAGAGGGAAAATTTAGACACCGAATTCGAATCAGCACCGCCGAGAGCCCATCTGGTTCATAAACAGAGATAATTTCAAATTGGCGAAACCTCAGCACTACTTGGAATCAGTGGTTTGCCAATGGTGAGATTAATTCCGCGTATGAGGAGGGTCTACTCCGTACATAGAAGAGAGAAGAGACACTTCCGCTAGGAGGGGCTCCACGTGATACGCTAGTCCTTATAGGGAGAGGACATCCCATGCTGTGCTGGGAAGTACGCACACGGAGACCCTGAGTGTAACAACTGATTGATCGATTATTGATCAGTTGATAAATTTACCTATCACTCCTGCACTTTTTCCAGAAGACGTCTTTGTTTTTTCTTTTCTAAAACGTAGAGTTGAGAATTTCGACTACCTTCCCTTATACAATTTAACCTCCCTCTTTTCTTTTTTCTTTTTTTCTTTTCTTTTGTTTCCGTTTTTTTCCCCCTTCTTTCTCCTTGTTGTCTTGTATCATATCTTGCCGTGGTGATGGGATAATCGAATCATCCGTTTGCTGTTACGGTATTGAAACGATTTTACAACTTTTTACTACGACGTTTTTATCCCCGAAGCCGAATATTCTTCTCAACAAAATAGAGTAACACCACCCAATTTGCACTCTTCTTTAGTTTCATATCTTGCTGGTAAATTGCCTATTAATAGCCTTATTTCGACGTTCTCTTTTGTCTACTTATTCTTGATCTCTACCGCATCAACCGCTCCTTTTCCCCGTTTCTTTTGTTCCATAACTACGTTTTTTTTTTTTTTTTTTCCCTTTTGCCGCCTCTTCAGTTACCGCATGCTCAGATATACGCTGAACAGCCGCACCTCCCAGCCCTCCCGCCGTGTTCCGACGAGGATAATCCGAACCGGACAAGCGACTCACGCCCAGCCAGCATTGATTGAACAGCCCAGCAGACACTCCAGGCACCGCGCCTGATATCCACGTCCCAACTCCTCCCACCCACACCACCGTCAGAACACCTCAGATCCACCGCTACACCTTGTCCTGACCTTCGCCTCTTTCTTCCTCCACCCCCCCCCTCCCCTCCACTCCCTCCTGAGCTGAATCCCGCCAGATCGCTCTGTGACTTCCCTTTTTGTACTCTTTAGGGGCCTTTGCATCATCTTGAAATCTCTTTTGTGTTTCAAGTCCTACTTTGCTGGCACTTCTTGACCGGCTTCTCTCCCTGAAACGCCATTCCCGCCCTCTCTACTTGCCTTTTTGTATCGCCTAGTCGCCGCTCACTCCTCCTCCGGCTGATTCTAGCCGCGCTCTTGATCTCGGTTGAGATCTTTTCACAGATGAAATAATCATCTCACTTCTATTTCATCTTATTTGCCATTTGATACCCAGGCGAATTGCCCTAGACCTGTGCTCCTCATTCCGCGCACATAAAGAAACTGCAGATTCTTTCACTATCTTTTCTCTACATACCCTCTGGAGCCTGCGATACTTGTCCCTCCCTATCGGGGCATCATTGCAAACCTTTTCTACTTTTTCTTTTTGTACTGTGTTGGTATTCATCCAATACTAGGAGTTATATCTTGCCGTTACTTGGTAACCAGCTTATCCCCATCCTAATACGAGCGCATTTCATATCAAAATCTGAGATCGTCTTACGCCGGCTCGCCAATATCGGTCACCCTAGTCTCGGGCATTCAACACCACCTCCGCCGCTCCTTCGCCCTTATCGCTTTACCTACGCGCATATCGTCTCCTTCTGGTGGTGAGCTCTCTCGCCGCGAGACGGTGAATGCGCGTTGAGCTAATCTAAACCAAACGCCTTTCACCGAGGACAATCTTCATAGGCGAGGGTAGCTGAAGCCCCTCGAACGCCTCCATGAACATGAATGTGGCTGGGATGAACCCTGGTGCAGGGGGCCCCGTCGGAGGTGTCCCGATGATTAACAACGGGTCAACCGCGCCCCGTAATGATGGAACCATGAATACAGTCCCCGAAATGATGATTAACAACCTCAACACCTATATTTATGACTATTTCTTGAAACGCGGCTACTATGACTGTGCCAGAGCCCTTGTGAAGGATGAGTCGATTAAGCTGAACACTGAGCCCCCTATCAAATCAAGTCCCGGTCATCGTCGCGATGGCGAAGTGAATGGGATTGATGGTGACGCGATGATGACTGATGGCAAAGACGGAGAAAAGCTCAAGATCCCCGATGATCTCCCGCGACCTAACCTTTCCAGTGAATCCCTAAACTCCTCATTCCTCCTTGACTGGTTCACCCTTTTCTGGGATTTCTTTTGGGCCCAACGTAAGAAGGGGAATAGCAATGACGTGAGACAGTATCTCCAACATACTCAGGTATGTATTCGTTTTTGTCTGGCTCTCGTATTCTGAATGTCTAACTTCTTCCACTGCAGAATATGATGCGCATTAGAGAGCAGCAACAGAATCATTTGCTGCGTCAACAACAGCAACAGCCACAGCCGATGATGGCGGGTCAAATGGGGCCAATACGCCGGCCTGGCATCCCCCCCACTTTGCAAAAAGCCGTCCTGCAAAATAATACAAGTAATTTGTATGTTTCCCATCCTCTTAAACAAGATCATTCTAAACTGATTTTCAACGCCAGTACCCCGCAGCAATTGGCCCAGGCCCAGGCCCAGGCCCAAGCCCAGGCCCAGATGCAGCAAAACAAGCATCTACATATGATGCAAATGCAACGGGAGCATTCGGATATGGACATGAATGGTCATCGACCTCAATCACCATCCTCCGCCGATAATGCGCCCTCTCCATCGAAGAGACCGCGTCTCGAAGGCGGACATATGAACGGACAATTGGCGCCCAACGGACGAGGTCAAGGACAGGTTATGCCTGGCCAACCGAATCCGCAGACCATGTTGATGCAAGGAAATGGGCTTGGCCCGCGGGCCATGAACCCGAATCAATTCCAGGGTTTCCAGCAGCCCGGTCCGGCCGCACAGCCGAAATCAATTCAGGTATATGCTCAGAATTTGGCTCTTCATCACTCTCGCTCAGCATTGAATAACCAGGGTATGCCGAATGGTCTCATAAACACCGGTGTCATGCCAAACCAGGAACTGGTGCCTATGACAGACGGCCAGGGTATGTATCCGATGAACGGAGAGTACTATGGCAATGGTCAGTTGCCACAGGTCCGAGGTGGAGTGCAGACACCTGGCGGTCAGCACGGTAACCATGCTCTCCAAGATTATCAGATGCAGCTTATGCTACTTGAACAGCAGAATAAGCGGCGCCTGATGATGGCTCGTCAAGAGCAGGATAGCATTAACCGTCCTGATGGCCAGCCCGCAATGCCTGGGCAGCAGTTGCCGCCAGGCACTTCTCCCCAAGGCAGTAGGGCGGGAACGTCGCCAAATCCCAACGATCAAATGAAGCGCGGCACCCCTAAGATTGCGCAGACCGGTTTACCCGGTTCCCCTAGCACGACCGATCCGATGGTCCAGGGACGTGGGTCTCCTGCATCCATGAACTTCGCCAACGCCCAGATGCCCCCAGAAATGACGGCTCCTTTCTTCATGAAGAACATGGAAGGTATGCAAGGTCCGAACGGTATGCGGCCGCCTAGTTCCAACCCAGCATTCACTGGCCCACCAATGGGTCATTCGATCCCTGCCGGAGGTGCAAACCGTATGCAAAACGGTGGTTGGCAACAGGGCGCTCAACAGCCCATGCCACCGCAACAATCTCCTGTTGTTCAACCCCCGACAGGTACACCCCAAGAACGAACCCAGATGCCTCCTCCGCAGGCGCCCTCAGCCGCCGGCGCGAACGCTGGACGAACTCAGCCTCCATCTCCGCAAACTGGAGCTGCTGCTCCACCCACGCCACAGCCTGGAAACAAAACAACGACAAAGAAGAAGGAACCTAAAGATAGGGCCAAGGTATGTATAACAAACTGTTGCATGCTTCCTCTCCCTAGCTTACTTACATGGATATAGCCTCGGGCGAAGAAGGCAGCCACAGCGGCAGCGGCAGCGGCGAACACCGCCGCTACTCCATCATCTGAAGCAGAACATCCCCCAACTCCCACGCCATCTACGCCGATTACCCCTCAACATGCAAACTCGTTCAACAAGACCGGTGCAAATGCTACAACAGGAGCTCCGCAGCAGCCAACATCCGCTCCCGCCCCACCACCGCTGGTTCAGCAGCCCCCGGATCAAACGCCATCGACATTCTCTAATCTTGCCTTATCCGAAGTAAGTCTACGGGACCATTTCTTCCTCTTAAGGATTGAAACTAACAATCTCAATAGCCCACTTTTCTTGATTTCACAACCTTGGATAATCCAGATATCCTTGAAAACTTTGACTTCGATACATTCCTCAACACCGACACTGACTCAGGTGCATTTGGTTTCGACCCGAACTTGAACTTTGCTGGTGATGGCGTTGAGACCGGTGCCGGAGATGGCCTATGAAAGAATGTATCCAATGTTCCAGCCCCAAACTCTCATATACCCTTGCTTTGTACATTTCATCTACTTTACCTGTGTTGCTCGGTTGTTCACCTCTCTTTGTCTTCTATTTCATTTTCCTTTTATCTCTGTATCGACATGATTTGGATATGTGCCCGTGAGACCGGCGTTGGTGTATCCTTTCTTGCATATCCCTTCTCTTCCTTTTTTTATTTTATTTTTTATCTCTATCCCCCAAGAAGTGTTAATCTGACTGGGAGATGGCTGTGCCTGTATTCAAGCTGGGTTATGTATAACCTTTGCCATTGAATTTTGTTCTTTTTTTACTTCCCCTTTTTTCTTTTCTTTCCTTCTATTATTACTATTCTATTATTTGGTTAATTTTCTCTTTTTTAGTCAAAAGGGACTCTTGTGTGGTACTTTTCCCCCTCTAGCGCTTAGTCTTGCTTCCATTTAATACCTGAGAATTATCACAATCACAAATACCTGTCCTGTTTCTTCAATTTTCTCACTACCCATTCCTCTATTATTGTCAAACCTTTCTCCACCTATGATCTCCCGTTTTCTTCTCTTTTCTCTTTGCTCTTTTTTTTCTTTTTCTTTTCTTTTTTTTTCCTAAAGAAAAAACATCTCCCTCGTATTTGCTCGTCTCGTTGGTCTCTTATGCTTCTGTGGCGTTAATTGCGAGGCAATAGTCAATGTATTGATTCCTCTCTGGGAATGGTCTGATGAATTGAGAAAAATCACTCACGTCTTTCTTCCTGTTTGTCTTGCTCTTATATCTTATTTTGTCCACTATCTCCCGTCTATTTCATTCCTCTCTTTAAACTACCTATTCTTTTTTTTTTTTGTTTTCAAGTTCAATGCATGACCTTTGACTTCATACAGCTCCTGTTTATCTGTATTTCCTCCATTCACCCAGAAAGAAGATAGTTTCTTGAAAAGGGGTCTGCGTTACTTCGGGACAATCAATTCAATATGGTAGTGCAGACAGTAGTCTTTCATCGGTCTCCCCTAAATTAACCCGTGTACCCGTGTCTCGAAGTGGTAAAATTTCTTTCGCCGCATGTTAGGCCGGTGCTAGTTCTCCAGGATTACTACACCCCACAAGCTCTATTCACTTGGTAGTGTTCGGCCATTGACTGAGATTGTTTCGTTCTTCAGTAGCCTTGTCTTCTAACGCGAAATCCTCTTCCACCATTGAAATCAGATACTCAACCACTTTCTTCGCACAAGCTTCTTCGACCACTGTTTTCGATGCAGTCATCGCATTGATTTGGCCAACTGCCCCCGCCCTAGTTAGAAAAGGGTCGTTCTTGAAATACGCTCCAGCTGAGTATTCGCCTTCAGTTTCGGTCAGCTGCCCGTCAAGTCTTTCGACGCGGATTTGGGGGCATTCGAGTGATAGGAGATCACATATTTCTTTGATTGCGTAGATGGAGCTGCTGTTAGTTTCGATATACAATTATGTAAATAATAGGTTCTTAGGGAAAGAAGGGTATTGACGTTACTTATTAACTGTGCGGTATTGGTTTCTAAACCTTGTAAATGACCAGAGATTTCTTTTGGAGTAACGTTCCATCTACCAGTCTCCTCTATGATGGGAACTTCAATTGATGATAGGCGGCAGCGTTCCAAAGGTTGCACATTAGCGTTTTTAAAGACTTTATTTCTATCGCTGCTGGAAGGAATTTTACGTTGCCTGGCTCTTCTGGAGCGTTTGCTGACATGATTTGAGTTATCACGGGTGTTTGAAGCTCCCAGATGGTTTCTCTTCATACTTTCTGATGCATAGGGAACCCGTTTAAGGAGGGCTTCATCACATTGCTTCAAACAGAATGGACCGGGAATCTCACAATTGATTCCACCGTCGTTTGTCATGAGGGAGTATAATGCAAAGTGAGCGGCTGCATTAAGTGACTCATGCTCTCCTGGGTAATATTTGAGTACCCCGAAGAAAGTTTTATTTAGGACTTCCACTTCGTGTCGAAACCCGCGATCATGAAAATATTTAGTATATTTTGGTGCATGTGCTCCGTTATGAACGCAGAAATCTGCATATTATTGTATGGATATGTTAGGAGTGAAATATCTCGTGGATACTCTTGAGGCTTTTTGCATACCACGTAAAATTTCAACCCAGTTCCATCCGGGAGGGACCATGGAATAGCTAGGCTCTTGGGGAAGATGCCAGTCAAGGAATTCAGACTTCATTTGTTTCAGCGCTTCTCGACAAGCGTCAACCTTGGCTTCTTGCTTAGTCAGATAGGCGTGGGATTTGATTATCGAATGTCCATAGAACGTAAGCTTGACCCCCCACATTTTATTTTTCCCAGTGCTAAATAGGAACCTAGGTAAGAGGAGTGCTTGTGTCGAGAGAATACCGAAGTAAAAGAGAGCCTGGGCTTCACTCATTGAAGAAAAGTCGAGAGACGAGAGAAGTATGGGAGAGTCTCTACTTGGCTAAAATGGATTGTTAGCAAGAGGTGGGGGGAGGGAGGAATGGGAGAAATAGATAGTTGTTTAATACAGATGGATTACTGAAACATATGGCGACTAAAATTTAGTATTAACGTACCTGAAACCTCGAGCTCACTGAGTGATGGGGATGAAAAGCCTGGGATAACTCAGAAGTAGACGTAACATGGCTCTTCCCCTCAGACAGGAGACGATCATGAGGAACGCTAGATGAAGGTTCAATCGTGTTTCCATGGACATCACTAGTGCGTGTGATATTGATAGATGAGGATGAATACAAAACGCTAGATTGGCTGCTGTCTGCTTTCGAAGCAAGTTGGGCAGGTGCGCTGGGAAACCTGTTAGCCCAAGGTGAGGGATGAAAAGCCCATTGGGAAAACCCAGTGGGCGCATCTTTCGCTGGGGACGACAAAGCGCTGAAGGCTGGGGTATTATTATCATGGCTTTCCATGCCTAAGTAGTCCAGTCTGATAGGAGATAGTTGGAATGGATCGTGAAGGTAAAAGGTGGATCAAAGAAAAAAAGGGGAGAGAAAGGAGAGAGGAGAGCCTGTTGGTTGGGGGGGTTGAGAAGGATGAGTGGGGAGGATAGAGTGGTTGCTGTGCAGAAAAAAGCCGTTTGTTGCATGCTCCATGGAGCACTCCTTCCATATTACGATATGTATCAAAATGAGTGACTAAAGGTTGGACATGAAGTGGTCTATTCTTATTTCATTCACCTGAGGCTCGATCATCTTATACATCAATACAAAATGTGTTGATGGATCTGGGAGGAAAATTAAAATTGAACTCTAATTATATTGATTGCTCTATCCTATATAAACACCTGTATTATTAAAAGCACGCCTACCTAATCTATTAGTAGAGGTAACTAATGGTTCGATTGAGGATGAAATAGTCTTTGAAAGAGAGTGGGTTGCCACATGTAGCACATGTGATCCTAGAAAGATGTAATAGCAATAAGAATATTTCAGTCAAGCTCTGAAACTGTTGTAGAGCTCACAAGCTTTGGCCTCGAATCAAGAAACGTATCTATGTCGGCCTGGAGAATAGGAGATCCTAAGCCAGACAAGTCTTGAGGTGGAGAGGCCAGGACAGGCTCCACTTTACCAATACTGATGCTTTCTTCACGATTAGAACTGACGGAATACTTTCTTCTGGCATCAGCAGAAATCTCGGTAATCCCACTGGCCCTCATCACGCTTTTTATAGGAGACTGACGAGCTTTGTCGGTATCTTTTGGTGTGTCGTCTGCTTCATTCTCTTTATTTTCACAAGACATTCCTTCCTTCCTGCTTTTCACATATCCGCTGGGACTTGATGGGAGTCTGTTCACTGATGTGCACTCAATGGTCGGCTCAGGTGGCACATTGGATTTAGTGCTGGAACTAGATACTTCCCGGGTGCCTGGATGCGATAATTCCTTTAGGATAGATGAACGTCTTACACCTTTATAAGATGCAGAACGCGCCTCTGCTGCAGTTGACGGTTTGGTACCCGTGGGCAAAGTTGTGGGGGGATTGGAGGCAGGTGCCTGCGTCGCACAGGAAAGCGGTTTGGGAGGACTGAGAGCCTCGATAAGCTGATTGTACGATTCTTCATCAATAGGACTAACAATGCTGGGATGCTTGCTATGCTCGTAACTGATGCCGGTCATGCTTGAGATAGCACGGCTGCTACCTGAGCTTGGTGCATAATCTGGCATCGAGACGTCCTCCCAAGATGGCCGAGCGCCTCGATGGCGAGCAGCCGGGTCAAGCACATAAGGATCAATGAAAGGATCAGCAAAGCCCATCTCCGGAGCGACCCATCTAGGTTCTCTAGGAGCCCCTTGCCACAGTTGTGGCATGGGTCCTTGGTAACTTCGGTTTCTCCAAGGGTTGTACACAGGCTGGTTAGTGACTTGAGTATTTGATGCTGCCACTGATCGGGTATCATGTCGAGTTGGCGAGTGGGCATGAGCATCCTCTGGCTCTCTCAGGTCACAAAGGCTATTTCCCGAGTTATACCTGAAAAGACGGGGCTCCCGAATCCACATAGAAGCATTTGGCCAAGCAATGCTGGAATACTCTAAAACATCTGTTCCGCATTAGTGCTCGGGTGGCCTTTTTTCCTCTTAACCCTATAGATAGAATGGCTTACGGAGAGGGGCATGTTGAAATGCGAATGCAATTAGTTCCCTGACACGCTCAAATGGCGGATTACGATGCGGTCGAGCAAACCCTTCGGAAATCACTACCCTGATCCTACCATGAGTGTCCCCTGCATCCCAGTGCCTTTGTTCAAGTATCTCATGATGGAATGGGGGGAAGCGCAGACAATCTTGATTGCCGTTTTTATCAACATCTGGATATGGCGGTTAGTTATTTATAAACATATGGACTGAGCCATGGGGTAGTAAAGTGTACAAGAGCTCAGATCTAGAGAAAAGAAATTCAGTAAGTATTAGCACTTTGCCTCACGTCGTGGATCTTAAAGACAATTAGACTACATACCAATAATGTGAGGCCAATTGGTTCTTTGACCAAAGATACTTCCTCTATCCGCCAGTAAGGTAATGTTTAGAGCCTGTAGTAACCTGGGTTTTGGATTAGAAAACTTACGAGATGAAGGCTCCATCAACAAAGACTCGTATCTCAAAGAGTAAAGAGTCATCTGGCTGTAAAAGGCTCTCCATCAACCGACTTGCTTGAGGCTGGTCCCAACTATGAATGGATACTCGGAAAGGAGCATTCTCAGGTAAGCTTGGAACAAAGGTCGTGAGAACCGGTAGTTGGCCCAAGCTGTTGGACTGATATATGGATTCTGGGTTGACAAGGGCTGGACTATGAAGATAAGGAGATTCTAGATACTCTAAATTAGCAACTGACATATAATCTCCCGTGACAGAGACTTACCACGATCGGGGGCTACAAAACATTGCGTTTTGAATTCCTGAATGGGCGTCTTGGAACTTCTTGGGAATAGGAGGATATCCCAATTCTCGTATCGCATTGTGGCTGATCTACTATTAACGCTGTTTGTTCGAGATATAATGAGAAACGAAGAATTTGGGAGTTGAACTGAAACCGAGTAGAGAATATTAGAAGTAATGAGACCACATCTGTGTAGAAAAGGGAGATGGATTCAATGCTAGAGTTAGTTTTGTTTATGCAACACAAACACCACTGGGTTGGAGAAGGCTATTAGTAGTCGCTAGTGGTACCTACCACCTACTTATTCTGGGGAAGGAGCTCTTGCCATAACAGGCCGAATCCCAACATGTTAATTGCACCCGGTGCTTGAGCCCCCAAAATAGCAGTTGCAGGGTTGGAATAAAGCGCAATGGTTACTCATGCCACTAGAATGGAATACGGGATAAAGGTATTTGGGATGGAAATGGAAACGGGGCCAAGAACCTAGAGAAATATGAAATGAGGTGGATAGTTAGATATTACAACTCTAGATTTGATAAGTTTGGTTACAAAGGGAACAAAAGGTATACGCCAAAATTCAACATATGAATAGTTGAACGTGTATTTCCATACTCCGGGAGCCGCAGGCTAATACTTGCAATTTCGCCATCCTAATTTATGACAACAATGACTCAAGTATCAAGGGGCAAATGAACAGAACGGAGAGGCCATTATGGGGCGATAAAATAGGAGGTGGGGAATCATCCATGAGTATAGAGAATAGACATAGAAAACAGCTTGCAGGACAGGAATCCGGCAAAAGAGTCAGATAGTCGGATAGGAAAGGGAGAGGGGAAAAAGGGAACAGCCCAGATTCACCTACTAAGACTTGTATACTAAAACGCCCGGATTTTGGTAATAATGTCAACAATAGACCACCCGCTTCATAGAAACGCATACAATAGTAGCAGCTTTCAACCGGAACTCCAAAAAGGGCGAAGAAGGGGGCAAGTAAATCACCTCAAACCCAGCAGCTACAATAAATAGAACAAAGACTCAGTAAGGAAATATAGCAGGCCCAAACGACGACACCTTCATATGCAGCAGCAAGAGTAGGGCAAATAGAGCGTCAAACTTAAAAGCATCACCCAAATTGAAATGAGCGAGAAAGCACTAAGCCCAGGACAAACTGAATTGGAAAAATAGAAGATGAATGAAATAGTGTTGTACAGGCCAGTCCAGCATAGAGCTGGACGTAACATCCTCAAAGCTCAACAATTCAAATTTGATTCCTTCTTGGGAGAAAAGACTTCAGAAAATGAACTTTTCGCAGAATGCCTGCCCAGGGAATCCAAGCAAAAGACGCGCATCCGATTGCCGTCATACTAACAGAACTATGACCAGAACGCAAGGTAAAAAAAAAGAAGCAAGAAATGGGGAAAGAGGGGAAAAAAAAAAGGGGGGGGGGATGTAAGTATGCGGGAACTGGAGAGAAACAAGCAAATAGAAAAGGAAAAATAAGCCCCCAGAACAGGTTGAGTAGAAAGAAGAAAAAAACGACTCATATCTTGCTAAAAAATGGAAGCGCTCAGAGACGAAGTACGCAACACAGGAGAAGATGCCCATCAAGAGCTAAGAGGGTGGAACTTTCGCAGAGATAAATAGCAAATTTGTTACAAGACAAAAGACCCATCATTGAAAGGATACAAAACTCCTGCTGTTTCTTTCAGAAAAAAAGGAACGCTTTTGTTTACTATAGTTTTGGGTTAGCGGGCCAAACCTTGCATTCCCTCAAAGCGGAGGAGGGTTGAAACTGCTTACCTTCATAGGCGCAAAACTAGCATACTGATGCTGGGGGGGAATGTACATAGGAGGGGGAGGGGGAGCGGGGCGATAAGGGCTACCAGCAGGGCCAGAGTTGTTCTGCGATCGGCCCCAGCTCAGACGCACACGAGAGTTGCCGATGGGGTATCCCTGCATCTGGTTGATGGCCATCTCTGCGGCGTGACGCTGAACGAATTGAACGAAGCCACATCCCTTGCCAGGAGGGATCTTAACATAAGTGATCTCGCCAAATCCTTGGAAGAAAGAACGGAGCTCATCCTCAGTGACATATCCAGAGAGACCGCCGACGAAAACAGTGGTGTTGTTGGGATCAGTGAACTGGTTCATCGGCTGGGGAGCCCCGTAAAATCCCATTGGGGGAGCGCCCATGGGAGGATACATATTCGCAGGGCCAGGCATGCCCATGCCACCGGGCACAACACCAGGGCCCTTGTTCTTGGGGGTCGCGGTGGAAATGCGCATAGGGCGGTTTCCACAGTAGACACCTTGCATCTCGCTCAATGCACGCTGCTGATCATTTTCATCGGAGAAGCGCACGAAACCATAGCCGCGAGACATGCCACTGATAGGATCGGTCATAATCTTAGCAGACTTGCAAGAAGGGAATCGGCTCTGGAAGAGGGAAACGAGCACATATTCATTGACCTCAGGGCCCAGGTCACCAACGAAGATGGAGTATTCGGGGCCACGGTCATCGCGGCTACGATCAGCAAGGCCGCCTCCAGTGGCCCAGTTAAGTTTGAACAAACGACTAGTATTGGGCATAGGAGTACCGTTTAGGGACAAAGCTTTGGCAGCAGCAGCAGGGGACGCGAAGTCGACAAAACAGTAACCGGCATTGCTCCTACTACCAACATTAGGATCACCTTTCTCTCTTTCATTCTTTTGTTGTGAACTCACCCAGAAAACTTGTCACGAATCATCTTCACATTGACTTGTTCGCCCATTTGAAACCACAGGTTGCGGACGAAGTTCTCATCGATCCAAGGCTCTAGTTCACCCATCCTACAACATAAATTGTCAGAATTTGGCGTATTCGCAATAGGGGAAAATGGCGCATGACTCGCGCATACAGTGGGATTGTCCGTACCAGAGAGTAGTTTTTCCATCATTTCCCTGCTGCGGAACAGAAGAGGAGGCAGGTTCACCGGGGGCAGCACCCTGGAACTGAGAAGCCGAAGGGTCGGCCTGACCAGTCATGGTGGTGTCAGCGGCAGCTGGAGCGCCGGGAGCAGCGGCGGCAGCATCGGCCGCTGGGTGCTGGTTTTGGAACGAATCGAAGTTCTGGAAAGACATGATGTTTGGAGTAAAAACTCGATAACAATAACAATAGGTACGAGAGCGGTATCTATAGCATGTAACAGATCTTGTTAGCGGACCCTGCGCAGAGCCCCAAACTCACAACTATTGACCAGCGAGGATTGCGCATACCTTTAGATGTGAGGCAAGGAGCAAAAACCCAAACACAAACAAACTTTTCTATCCCGAAACGGCCCGTGAAACTTAACTTCGTTGGAGTCGTCAAGGAGAGAACAGCGTATGATCGTTGAGCACTAGGGAAAGATTGATAGGTACTCTACTTCTTGGACGGTGATTAGCAGATAGAATAAAAGCAAAAGAAAAAAAACGCTTCAAAAGAAAAGAAGAGCGAAAATAAAAGGGAAAAAGAAAAAAGGTACGAAAAATGAAAGAAAGAGAGAATTGGTAGCGAGAGAACAAGTTAATAGTGTCTGTCAAATATAATCAAGTAAAACGAAGGTGAAGAGTGAAAAAGGTTCGAAGAGAGTTGCCAACGATAGATGATTTTGGGAGGTCGAGAGAGTGTGGTCGTACTGGTCTTGATTGCGGTGAATCGCTTCCGACAATGCGAAGGTCATAGATCGAAGCAGGGCTCCACGACAAATTTCCGAAAAAGGCCAGGTTTGAAGTAAGATTCAAATAACAGAGATATGGAATAGAGAAAAAAAAAAAAAGTCGGGTAGACTACGCAGACAACGTTTGCAAGGATCGGCGTGGTCAATGCAGCAAATTATCTCCAACGAGGCCGCGTTCGTCGATAAATGCTTCCATTCCGCCCACTCCGCTTGCGACCGTCTTCGTCGGAAGGTCAAACCCGTCCACTCGGCGGTAAAATGAGCAATGCGACAATCGATGGCAGTCCAATTATTTGAAACTGAAGATGAGACAACACTGCCATTCTTCCTTCTGGAAGGTCCTTCCAAGGCGATTCCACAGAGCACACCCAAGAGCCAAGGGAGCGAACAATTGATAGGCGCATATCTCGATTATCGGATGTGCATGGTAGAGGCTATTATGTATTATGCCCAATATAGGCGTAAATTTTGGCCGACAGTAAAAAGTAAGGCAAAGAGGATATTGTTGGTCGCAGCGAGATATGGTGAATGATCCTTCGAGGGCGACCACTGAACCAAGGGATGGTGGAAGCGTTGATCCACCACTCTCATGAAAGAACCAGTTGGCGAAGAGGGGGAAAGCAGAAATAAAGAAATGAAAAACGGACGATAAGGACTAGACAGAAAAGAAAGTAGCTTACCAGACAATGCAATATCAATATAAGTGACCTAGAATAATTAAGCTTTGCGAAGAGCTTTTTTAAAACAGGCAAATAAATGAAGAGATGAAAAAGTGTTGCTGAAACGTGGCGCAAAAGGATGAATGCGTTATAAAAAGGGCGTTAGATGATGAGAGCTTCTAGGAAACTGGAGAAACCAGATAACTCCAGCGAGGCGGAGGATAAGAAGAAAAGAAGAAAAGAAGAAAAGAGTAGGAAGAGACAAGAAAAGAGGTACAGAACTATCCGCAAACTGACTCCGTCTTTTCCGACAAGAACAAGAAAACGGTGGAAGGACTGAAGGAGAGGGGAAATCGAAGAAGAAAAAAAAAAAAAAAAAAAAAAGGAAATAAAGAAGAGGGGTAGATGAAGACGATTCTTCAGTGATGGAGGGGAGAAAGGAAAGGGAAGAAAAGGGAAACGAAACAAAACGAAACAAGAAATGGAAGAACGATGGACGACTAGGGCAGACCAAGGACGGGAGAAGCAGAATCGTTAGACGAACAAACGAAATAATAATAATAATAATAATAATATTCAACACACAAGAACAGCTGCGCTGCAAGTGTAGGAGATGAGGGGCGAAGCGTCTGCCAGCTGGTGGGACGAAAGTTTGCCAACTGAAAAGATTTTTATTATTGATTAATTTTCCTATTTTAATTTTTTTAACCCTCTTTTCCCTTCCTTCGTGACTCGGTTCAGCAGGAAATCAGAACCAGGTCTCTGTAGATCTGGATTTCGGTGGGATCGTATCGTGGGCTTACTAGAAGGTATGGTGTACCTAGGTCCACGGTGTATCACTACGAGCTACGTATCTGATGGATCTATCTTACCCGACAATGTTATGAGCATTGTTGGAGTAAGAAATTATAGTTAAACTCGAAGCCCATGAGTCTTGCTAGTCAGATGGAGATAACTCAAATCTTGATATCAATATAATATACCTTGCTAACATTATTTAAATGATAATCACATAGGATACAATAGTAACCTGAACGATGAGAAAGAAGGGGAAAAATAACAAACATAAAATACTAGTATTGTACGGTAAATACAGACCATAGTACATACAGACACTACTCGACCAAAGAAACGCGGCAGATGACTACTGCATCCTGCGGGTCTGCGACCTGACATGATTCTTATTTCTATCGCACGCACGCACTAACTAATTGATTACAAAAGAAACATTTAATAAAACCCTACAAGGGTCTTCCATCTACCAAGTTCGCTTGAGTTTCTGAGAGCATCCTTGTTGGGCAAAGGCCATCCAAAAACCGGAGTTGCGCAACGGTCTCCAACCCAGTTCTATAAGCAGAACTATACAGAGATCATGTCCTTCCCCATAGCTTCAGTGTACAAAGAGCCCAATCAACTCACGACCAGCAAGAGTATCAGTCGTTTCTAAGGTTCTTGCCTGCATAGACAGTTGGGTTAAGAAATAAAATAGACGTAGAAAGCCACCCACCACTCTGTTTAGACTTCCAGGAAGGGGATTCCTAGCAAAATTAAGACGAGACAAAGGAAAATGGGTGTTATCAACAATAAAGGTAAGGAGATACAAAGGGTCAAACAAAGCAAAGGGGTTGAAAGGGGTAAAGCAAAGGGCTACGGTTAGAGCTTCCCCATCTACTCAGCCTTTTTTTTTGTTCTCAAGGGGAAAAAAAGAAAGGAACAACAGGCAAACCAAAAATCACAAATCTCAATAAATTAATGGTCGGAAGAGCTGCATGAAATCTGCAAGGACCTGACCGATGGACATGCAGAGTCGTGAGCTCTTTTATTCTCTCTTGTCCTCGCGCTTTGACTCGTCGAGTTCCATTCGTGTCTCATGAGCCTTATCGTCATAGGCGTGCGCATGTCTCCGCCTAGACTTGGGATGCCCTGAAATAATTCGTAGATCGGTTTCCGCTTGCAGCCACGCCAGTGCTCATTGTTCCTTGGATCGACCATTCCCTCTGGAAGCCCGGAAGGGCTGAGAAACTCAACCGGTTGGAAAAGTTAAGAAAAAAAAAAAAAAAAAAACTCCACCGATGAGCCCCGATACCTTGGATCGTGGAGCTCTGCGACATACAGAACATCGAACTCTTTTAGCAATATAAAATACGCAAGGGCTTCTATACCGTCATGATAGCTCATTAACATGAAATTTATGGAAGGAGAAGATATTTATTGTAGACTACTATTGGCATTATGAAAGTCGTCTGCCTCTCTTTTTCTGTCTTTCTTCCACACATATACCTACCCCATGTGTTTTCACATCTGTTGGCATGTATTCCTGTCAATGTTGTATTTACAGTACAATACATGATGTGGAGTAAGGTTCAGCTTGATATGCTAGAGTAAAAGTGAATGAAAGAGATGAGAGGGCGAAAGAAAATGAGAAAAGAGGAACTCCAGACCACTAACTCCACTTTTCCATTCTAAACCATGGATTGTCTAAAGTATCGTACAGTGATTGGCTAGAAGCATGTTATGGTTCATGTAAAATTCATTTGTTTTTATTTCTTTTTT
The DNA here is from genome assembly GCA_027569155.1 of Aspergillus haitiensis. Classification (NCBI taxonomy): domain Eukaryota; kingdom Fungi; phylum Ascomycota; class Eurotiomycetes; order Eurotiales; family Aspergillaceae; genus Aspergillus; species Aspergillus haitiensis. Next base: position 211,817 of record JAPDEO010000001.1, on the reverse strand, counting down.
TTTCTTATCCTCTTTTTTTTCATTCTCTCATCACTTTTTCATTTCCAAAGGTCATGACTACTTAGGAACATGGAATGGTAAAAAGTGATCAACCAAAACTATAAATAGTTTCTTTATCTGAAATACCTTTGTCTTTTGATGAATTACCTTATAGATCTTAACACTCCTCACTATTAATTAATTCTGAATGATTCTCTCATGCCTCAAGTGGTTGCCTTGATTTTAAAACACAAACCCCGAGCTTTTTTGCGGAGCACGCCCGAGCGGAGCTTACAGGGCAATTTGGTGCCATAATACTAGTCCTCTTATGGAGGACACAGATTTGCCTCCAGAGGACTTAGTGAGCATAATTACACAGTAGCAGTCGGTTAAGTGGGCGCTGGGCAGTGCAACCCGTTACCTCCCCCCAACAAGAAGACGCGTACGCGACGCGATTAGTACTAGGTCTCGTTTAAAAAAACCAATCGGCGGTGTAAAATACATCTAACTGTATTATATTCCTTGTACCTGTCCTCTCAGCTGTAGGTTCTTCATTCTGTAACTGATTTAGTACAAACAAGGGATATATAATGCTTTGATTACCAAAAGGTAACTACAGTTAGTAGTACCTAAGTAGGTATTCCCTCTCCCTACCTACCTAGGTAGGTAGGTATCCAGCCGCTTGTCACCAAGCGCTGTATTTTATGAAAACTATGTAAGAGGGAATTGAATTGATCCATAATCAAGTAGCTAACATATTAATAATACGGCTTTTGAGTGACATGCACTCCCTGGTGCTTTAACAATAAAAGATATTTTCTTTGTTAAATTATGCAGATGTATGACTGTTCTAGGAATAAATTACCGTTACTATGCTAAGGGAGGGATGGAAGAATGATAACTAAGAAACTAGTTCACCAACCACCTCGAAAACCCGCTCCTTCCCCCATCCTTAGCTAACTCGCTTGTCAATAAGACAGTATACACTCTCTCTTTCTTTCCCTTTTCTTTTTCTTAGATGAGTTGGAGAAGAAAGAAAAGTAATAAAAGTGTAGGTAGAGTATCCAATAGCAAAATTTCTCAAGGAACTAAGTCACAGTATCCAGTATGAATATAAATTAGGTGTGGAGGAAACCTCAAAATTCGCTTGGGGGGAAAAAAAGGTATCAGAATTGAAAACTTCCAAGCGTATATGCAAATTTTCTCCATGCTGCAAGTCATGTATGTATATATGTATGTATGTATGTACTTAAAAGCTAAGGTTACACTATTCCATAACTCTAGTGAGAGAACTATTATTGATTGTTTTCCTAGGGCTTTGTCCCTTGCAGAAATGGATCCCCTTACAATACTTTTGGACTAAGCTTGTTATTAATGTAATGGTGCACTCCAATTCAGGAACAGTCTCTGGTTTTTTTTTTTTTTTTTTTTTTTTTTCCTCAAGGTGATCCTGACGAATTAAACTGTCAATGCCATTTCTAATATGAAAATTATGATTATTGACTCCATTCTCAGCTCACGCCATCAGTATTGAACCGTGGGTCCAGCTCTCGCCCAACAACCCGGCCCAACGCCCACCAAACAGTTATCAACAGGCTGTTTATACCTTATGCAACTTAGATTTCTCTCTCTCTCTCTCTTAATTTACTTATGCGTCATGTATGTAGGTAGAGGAGGTAGGTATTTACGTATTATCATGGATGAATTAATGGAACTCTGTAAATTTTTAACTTATCTCCAACCAATAAGATGATCTAAGCCTCGGAGGTTCGGCTCAAAACAACCTGCTACCTAACTTGCTACAAATACTACGGGCTCCAGTACTTGCCCTCTGTTAAAAATGCTTGTTATTTATTATCTACTCTACCCATTTATAATCAAATCAGTCAGCTTTGGGTGTCTAAGGCCCAAGCTCCACCGTCACCGTTCCAGCCCCGGTAAAGTGGCCCCTTCCTGTCATACAGCGTTTTTTAGACAATTTGGTTGTTCCCACTCTCCGATGGCGCCAGAAGGGAGTGGAATGAAAGTAAAGCCTACAGTAAGTGGGTGCCTGGTAGTGACGCGCGCTATCTATCATTTGGGCGAGGAAGAAATTATTTAAAACTAGGTACCTAATCTATGTATGCCCTGCCCAGCCTTAGGTAATAGGGTGATTTTCTAAAAGAGGGAACTTATTGCGATGGATCATGCATCATTATTATTATTATTCTCATATCCTAATATATCTTGTACAAGTGACGACTTAGGTAAGTGCGCATATTATATGTACGTACCTGCATACCTCCCCCTACCTCCTTATGATTTAATTATATGAAGTCAAAGGAAGAAAGAAACTATAATTACACAGTAGAATCAAGTAGTAGTAGTTAACCATTTCAACATGATTGACACTTCATCATCTCCGCTTCTTCCTCCCCAGTAGTAGCCATATCATTATCACAAAAATCCCCCGCCTTCCCCAACTCATCGCCTAACAACTGAATCGTCTTCTCATAGACCCTTGCTGTCTCCATCTCCCACTTCCCAGGAATAGCGTCCCCATAGTCCTCCAGCCCATACACATCCTCCATATCATCATCGCCGTCCTCGTCCTCGTCCTCGTCGTCATCCATCATCTCATCAGTCTGCTCTCGAGCCTCAACAACAGACACCCTCGAAGTTTCTGCAATACTCTTTATCCTCACCTTCTCCGTCATAGAGATGACATTCCTCCTACCTTCAAAGCCCGGCAACGGCGCCCCCGTATCCGGATCCTCCCCAACGATCAGGGAGGCAAATACAGAATCAAGCTTCCTCAGTAGACGGAAGGTTGCCTTGGCTGAGAATGGATAGTCGGGAAGATATGTGTTGACCAGTACAGCCAAGGAGATAAGGTAGGGTATTTGGAGTGATGCTGCCGAGCCAATAAAAGGTTAAAATAATTAATAAAGAAGTTGGAGGCTTGAGTTGTCACTTACGGGTCCCACTAACCCACAGCACATCAACTAACCCTTCAATGTCCTTTGCCACCTCCTTGAAACTTTCATATCCTTTTTCCGATGACTTATCGTCGTCAAACGCGCTGCTGAATTTCTTCGCGTGTCTTCGGTTAATAGTGAGGATGTGCCGATCAACGTGGTTGATCACCGTGGTCTCTTTGGTGGACCCTGGGCGCAGGGGGTGCGATCTCGGCTTTGGAAGTAGAGATGGTGTCACGGTTGAGGCTGTCGATGGAGCTGGGGAGAGAATAGAGGGTTGAATGAAGCCTCCACCACCTCCATTGCTACTGTTAGACGTATCATGTGGATTGGATGTTGTAGACGACATTGTATCTCTGGGGGGTTAATTCTGGATCTATAATTTTTTTTCTCCCCTTTTTTTTAAGAAATAAGATATAGGAAGCTTTCCGAAGTAACAAATTTACCCCGCGATTGGAGTGGGATGGTGGTGTAGAAGAGGAAGAATGGTATACTAATTTTTATGGGTCTGTGAGATATATATGAAATATTCGTCGTGGATTTCGTTATCCTTGTTTCTTCGGCTGTTCTCCTTTATTTTTTTTTTCTCGTGATGCACCGTCCTTTATTCTATAAGGACCAAATGAGGAGGTCATCTTCGTATCGGGGAAGATGCAGGATGACGATGTCATGCCAAGCCCTCCAGTCATCTGGTCCGTGCAGCATCTTTCTCCAAAACTACCTGATACCTCGTTTACCGCATATGGATCTATATGCTCACCAAAATAATTACAAGTTATCAATTGAGTTGATTTATGTGATCATAAGTGAAGGTATAATACTAAAGGTATATTTATTGGCTGTATGTTCTTAAAATGATAATGTTGTATCTATATCTGCCAGCAGCACCTGCTCCCACACAGACAGAGGGGAAGCGAAAAAAAAGAACTTATTTATGGTCAAATTAGCATTCATTCAACAGTGTAAAATGATAGTGGAGATGGAGAGGCTAAATAAATCGTATCAGTTCAGAAAGGTGAGAAGAATTTAGGTTAAAAACGCTGGTTTTTGAAGGCAATGCATGACATCTCTTGGAGTCTTGCTACTATGGCCCCAGCGAAATCATCAAGGTAGGGGGGAAACAAAAGCAAAATGGGAAACAAAAGCAAAATAAGGAAAGGGAAGAGAAAAGTGAAATTCCATACTCACATAGCTGCATTAAACGATATTATCCACATATCTAGCCCGATCTTATCAAGCTCTTCAAAAAGACATAGTAAACTTTTGGGACAAAAACCAAAAAGAAAAACCCCCTTTTTTTTTTCCTTCCATAACGCCTTGCTAAACCATCAGATGCGGACTGTAAGACTTTTCACTCGGGCTGCAATATAGAATTAGCTTTTTCATCTTCAACAGACCAATATAACAGAGGCCTTGGAAAACTCACCCGAATCTTTCCTTTCCTCATCTTCATCTCCGCCAATTTCTTCTTATCCTCATCAAACTTCTTCAGCAACTCATTCTGCTTCTCCTTCCTCTTCTCTCTCGACTGGAACCGATAGAAATCGGAGAAACCCTTCTCTTGCTCCTTCTTCTTTTCAATCAACCTCTTGGCTTCCTCTTCATGCGCAGCAGAAGTCAACCTCGGGCCACTGGTCACAGTAACGAAACCATCTTCATCGGGCTCCTGCGCACGACGAGCCTCCTCCCTCTTCCTAATCTCCGCAACCTGCTCAAAGACAGTCATATATTCGTTCACTGTGCGAAGTAAATCCGCACGGGCGGGGTACCGCGCCCGCTCATGATCTAGGTACCGCTGGAGACCCAGCGGCGGGAGTCGGTCCTCATCAATTCCCTCACCCCAAATAATTGTAGCGCCCTTAGATGTGCTCTTCCGTCCAGCCTTCCGTGCGGCTTTAAGACTGGCCTCCATGCTGGGTTTGTCCGCGAAGACGACAACGGCATGGGCGCCGGAGTGAAGGAGGTCGCGGTTCCAGGTTGACGGGAGGGAGACAGAATCAAGTTGATCCTGAAGTTCATCAGCAGTCACGCGCTTACGTTTCTTGCTTTTGGGGCCCTGAGCCAGGGCGAGGGGATTGGAGGTGCCCTTTTTCTTGGTGGGAATGGACTCGAATTCGACTCGCTCTACGCGCCCAGCGGCGAGTTGGGTACCGAAGAGATGGCGCAGATGGGTCTCTGTTGTGTCGATGGGGATGTTCACGAGGAAGAGAGAGCGGGGGGAATCGGGGTCTGGGATGCGTGGCTCATGAGGTCGGAGGTAGAGGTAGTGGGTTGCAGGTGTTGAGAATGAGGATGTTTCGGGGAATTGTATAGGCAGGATTGTATATCCTGCTATCTCAAGTTCTCTTTTCATCTTGAGTTGGGTGAAAAAAAAAACAACTCTCACACCTTTTGGGTTGTTTTAGAAATATGCTAGAAATATTTCTAAGAACTGCTGCTGAGCTTTGCTTTTGCGGCGACGGAGAAAATTTACGACACTAAAAAAAAAGGCGGAGAGCCCAAAGATTTTGAATTTTATACATGCTACTCCGCACTAACAACTCTTAAAACAAATCAATCAAGCATTAACATACTGTTTTCCTCCCCTTCTCTTATGTTTTAATACATAAAGTTCAGAAATTAAATTGAAATTAGAAAAATAGAAATAACTGCAGGAGTCTTCGATCTTTAGGAAATTTTCTCTATCGACTTTCTAAATCTTATCTGGGTCGTTGATTCCGCCGTTTGTAATTACGTAGGTCGCCTCTCGCTCAGGACAATCTAGAAGTATACCATCAGCCCATAGCAACTGGAGTGGGTGAGGATACTATAAACCTGGAGAATCTTGGATCTTCGCTACGCGCTCCTCGCCACGACCCTTGCGGAGAAGAACACGGGTCGTAGATGCATGTGCGAGAACATGCCCGCCAACGGGCTTGCGGCCATCAGCCCCAGCAAAGAGGGCACTGGCACCAGGATCGCTTTGTACTTGGTTGGTCTGCACATTTTCATGGATGAGTGATGGTAATCTTCGTCTCGTGGTAAAGGAGCAAACTAACCATCAACACACAAACATTGAATTCTGTTCCACGTTATTAACTTTTTATTATGGTACTGACTTGGGAGGCGAAGGAGAGAAGGGGCAGAGAACACAAACCTTCTGCTAGATGAGCCAACTTCATCAAGAACTGGTTAAGCTTCTGCTGACGCTCTGCAAGTTCCCCTCTACCGCAATAATCGACTCGAAAGCAATTCATAATACTATCGATGATCAATAGCCGGAACTCCCCTCCAACAAACTCCTTACTAAGAGTATTCAACAACTCCAACTGATGTTCACTATTGAGAGCACGCGCATAGGCAATATTCTCCTTCGCTGAGTCTGGGTCAACGCCAAAGCGTTCGGCAATCTGGCCGATACGTTCCGGACGAAAAGTCCCCTCAGTGTCAATATAAGCAACCTTGCCCTCAGCACCCCCCATCTCCTTGGGGAGCTGTGCAACTACAGACATTGTGTGAGAGAGCTGAGTTTTGCCACAACGGAATTCCCCAAAGACTTCACTAATACTCATACTCTGGAAGCCACTACAGAAATTTTTAATTAAAAGGAACCTGACAGGTCAAAGAGGGGGGCAGTTGATCCCTTACCCTCCTAATATGGAATCAAATTGCTTGCTGCCCGTCGAAATCCGAACAACCCTCTTTCGTTGGTGACACAATTCCATTGCCGTAATGAATCCAGATGCAGATGGCTGCGTAAGTCAGCTTCGACAAAACATGGAAACTTCCTAGGGAAAGCTAAGTAGAAACGGAAGTCACAGGGGATCGTCAATAGAAAGCCATCATACCAAGCATTTGTTGATAGCTTCCTTAATTTTTTCCACTTTAACCTCACTAAAACCCTTGATCTTCAGGAGAGTCTTCCTGGTCGCTCCATGAACCGACTGTGAAAGAAAGTTGACAATGTTAGTGCCCAGAAAGTGATAGGAGATTCGGGTTGGGTTGTGTAGATACAGCAATAGTATAAAACCCATTTGCCTTGAGCTTTGTGATGTCAGCAGCCCCAATTCCTACGTTAAATTTTAGTAGGTTAGATTATTGATAAAAATGGAAGGACAAGAGGCCCTAAATCACCATGAGCTTGAATCGTGTCAATGTCGACAATGAAGTCCTTAAAACGTATATAGAGAGAGTGCGTGTGAAGTTAGCTCAAATTGGAAAGAATCAGAATTTCTCTGATAAGAAGAGAGAAAAAGAAAACTCTCGCAGTAAAGGATGATGGAGTGTTACTATACATCATCACCGAATTCTTCGCTCGTGTCAGAGCCAGGCATGGTGTCTTTAGGCGAATTCTTCCGGGGAATTATAGAACGTAAAGATATAGGAGGTACCTTACACCTTGGGCCTTTGATGGAAAACTGGGATTTAAAGGGGAAACGGAACTTTCGATTGGGAAGAGGAAAGGAGATGAAGGCATTGTCACGAGGTCACCTTAAGCAAAATACTCGGTAGGTCCCAAACTCACTTCGTATGGGATATAGGATACTCGCAAGGTGTATATGTATGCTTTTTGCTACATACACCATAGCTATGTAGGTATGTTTATCATACCAAAGAAGATAAAGTTCATTTGTTGGTTTCCAAGATGGAGTGGAGGGTCTATTCATCCCATAATTTGAACCAGAAGGTGTGCACCAACGTTATGTCTACATCAACGAAGTACTCATACCCGGGGGAAACGTTTTTTGAAATATTAAAATTGCTTTTCTTCTTTTTTTGCTTCACTTTTGACGAATATAAAAAGGAAATCGTACGCGCAGATGAGGGAGGTAACCACGGCGCCAGGTACCTTTCCATGTTCACTCACAATCTTCAGCATAAACAATCCAATCCGTACTCATGTATTTAAGAAGCCAGTTTCCCCTGCATACCAACGCGCTTGCTTCGGTCCACCCAACGTCTCTCTTGCGCTCGATTAACCATTCGCCTCACCTCGTCTCCTTCCTTTCTTGCCGCACCTATGATTTTAAATGAGAAAGATATCCGAGGAGAACAATAGACGCCAATCATAAGACCCTGAACCGTGAATAGGATCCAAGTAGTAAGGGAACCTAAGTCTTCGTGAAACTTTTTGTTCGTCGTATACATAAGAGGAAATGAAAAAAAAAGGGGGCCGTTGCCTAGAAATAAAACAATGGGGCGTAATATATGCAGAGGAAGAAACGCATAGAGAACTAAATCCAGACCGAGATCAAAGATCCTAATGTAAAAGAAAATAAAATGATAGGTTAGGAGTCAATAATTGATCCCAAATATTAGAGGAAGTGACGATTTATGCCACAGCGGGTGTAGTAGTTGCAGCAGCAACGGGGGCAGCCTCGGTGCTAGCTTCGGCGGCGGCGGAGGCGGCAGGGGCAGCGGGGGCAGCGACAGGGGCAGTTGATTCAGCGGGCTGCTGGGCGGCAGCCTCATTGCTAGGGCAGTCCCGAGAAATGTGGCCGGCCTGGGAACACTTATAGCAGACCTTGCCTGCAGAGCTTAGGGGTCCGCCATTCGGGGCAGTGCAATCACGGGAGATGTGACCCTAAAAAATAAAAAAAAAAAAAGTAAATAAAAATAATTCCAGGATAGGGAGACTATTTGAAATGGGGGGACAAGATGCACTCACAAGTTTTCCACAGGCGTAACACTTCATGGCTTGAGCTTGGCAATCACGGGCAAAGTGGTTGGGTCCACCACACTTGTAGCAAGTGGCAGCGCGAGGGTAACCACCATAACCACCGCGGAAACCACCATTGAATCCTCCTCGAGGAGCGCCAGTACCACGAGGGGCACCAGATGCAGGGGCCGGGCAGTTGCGCTAGAGGGGTTTGATTAGTCTCTCCTATGTATGTGGGATCGCCAGGGGTGGGGGGGGGTGCGCATACCGCGAGATGACCAGGCTGACTGCAGTTGTAGCAGCGACCATTCGCACCGTTGAGGCGCAACGTAGGACAGTCCGCCTGAACGTGGCCTAGTCCTTGACAATTGTAGCATTGTTTGGCTGGAAATTATATATCAACATCTGCGGGGCTTTCTATCAATGGCACCTGGGGAAGCCTTACTCTCGGTGGTACGAGGACGGGGGCAGCTGCTAGACTCATGTCCTATCTCGACGGATCAGATATCTGACCATGTTGCGTCACACACGCCTAAAAACTTACCAGGCTGCTTGCCTATGATGTCAAGAGTAGTCAGTATGAAGTAGAGGAAAGAACGTCGAGGCAAAGATAATGAGATAAGATCCACTTACAGTTGTAGCACAGACGCTCAGATGAAGAGCAGACCTCTTCATCAATCCATTAGCAAATTCCGGTTCGGACCATGGTATATACGCCTTCCACACAACTAACCAGCATAGTGGCCAATGTTGCCACACTTGTAGCACGCACGTCGAGAGAGCAACATCTTGTCGATATATATAACTAGAAAGAAACAAAAAGAAATAAATCATCCAGTCAGCATTGCTTATCGAAACCCCAGTGCGGGGTTGGCGTAAAACTCATGAAACACATTGGCATGACAAGCTGATATGGAATGACTTTCAAATGGCACATGTTTCAGGGAAGTGGAAGCTTGGTTGATCAACTGAATAAGGAACAAATGAAAGGAGGCAATTGCCCTCCTTGGGGCTCATGCATGTGCATATAGCGACATGTGGTGGGATGAATGGATGAACCAGAAAACAGCGAACTGAATCAACTGAACTGCGGGAACAAAACTGGAGCAGCGCAAGACCGCAGCATATATAAGGATCACGAGGGCATTCCTGACGAATCACTCACCCTTCCTAGACCAAACAGACTTTAGATCTCCTTTTCAATCAGGGAGTTTAGATCGTCAGACTGAGAACCCTGGAGGAAGAGCGCTTCCAACTGCCCACTCGCGAATTCGAAAAAAGTGGGCTGACAAAGAAAAAGCTACCAAAAAAAAAAAAAAAAAAAAAAAAAAGAGGGAGAACACACAAAAAAGACTACTAGTAACTCACCAGACAACTAAACAACTCCGCACTGAAACCTCACAGCACACCAAACCCGCCGATCCACAAAGAAAAGAAAATTTTTAGTTTATCCCCTGTAACCCACAAAAGGCAAACAGATTTAGAATGATCAATCGTAGCAAGTGATAATTTAAGCAAGGACAGAAAAAAAAGAGTTGAATGGCCTTGCGGGAGGATTGAGAGAAAAAAAAACCTTACTAGCTTCCGGCCTTTCCCGTATTGCGTAAGGTGGTTAACCCCCGGATTGATTGGCACGGGGCGCACGGCCTGAGGCACACGTTCCGGAAAGGGGTAGTCATCGCCCGTGGGTAGTATAGTAACGGACTAGCAAACGTAACCTACATAGTTTAAGTTGACGGGTTGGCACTTGTCATTCCTAATGACCTGCAGCTGTCGAGAGAAGCCTCAGACCCCAATAATACCTCCGTCGTACAGGGAAACCCCGTGCTGGTTAAGATCGGCCAATAACAAGAATGAACCCTGAAGAGCACAGAAATCTTACTACTACTCCAGAAACCTAAGTTGGGGGCGGGCTGGAAAAAAAAAAAAAATAAAAATAAAAAAAAAATAGAATCCGCTACAGAGTAATAACGAACACGTCAGAAATTCATCTTGGGGTGAGCTGACTGGAATCATATGACAAACCAAACGGTACAAGGTCCAGCCTCAATACTTCAGGTTTCAAGTTGAAAATTCACACCGAGTATGTACTCTTCTCGACATACATGTCTCAGCATAACAACCCCTTAGTCTACAACTAAGGTTGGCTATTTATGTATTATTTACTTTGCGAATACAGGGGAAAATTCTTATATAACGAGAAAACAAGGTCGAACAGTAAGACGTCGTCAGAAGCCTATTCTTCTTTCTCAATGACCGCCGGGGCCTTGATCTCACGACCCTTGAGAAATTCGAGACCTTCTCCGCCCTATATGTAAATGTTAATTTGAGTCTACAGGCGTTGATTTCGGGCACAAATTGGGAAAATACTTACGTAACTGATCAATGGGGATACTTCCACACCAACAGCATCTCCTTCAGTTATCACAACGCCGCCGACGCTCTTAATCCATCGCTCGCCCTGTTCCATGATGTCCCGTTTGCTAGTATCAGGATCATCCTCGCCAGTGCCTCGAGCGTTCTTGAGAGGTGAAAACTCGTCTTCCCGACGCACTTCAAGGCAGGCGAATTTCTCGAGAGGAGTCATCGGGAACACATCAAAGACAAACTGCTCAAGCTTGATGCCATTGGGTTTTTCGGGCTTGAAAAATTCACCGCTATCGGGCTTGATGCAGGGGATTTTCTTTCGCGCAACATGGTGAGGTAATTTGTGAACCCAGGTCTCAATGGACTCGAAAAACTTGAAGGAATAATAGTGGTTAACAATGTTGGCTGCACGGAACTTCAACACCTCAGGTTGCTTGGGGTCTTTTTCTTCAGCTAACGCCTTGTCAATTTCAGAGTATTCAACCACGTCCGGCTTGCCGTTCTTCTGAAGAATCAATCCCACTGACTCAGTAGCATTACGCTTCCTAACAACCTTTGTCGCAATATCAACCTGCTTGGAGGCAGCGAACCCAGTGAAAACGGGGTCTGCAACCTTAACTAGGCAGTTGTCAACGCAATAGGTGTGGATGTGCTTGATTCCGCGCTTCCGCATATCCTCTCTCACCCCCGAGATCAGGAGAGCTTGGTAAATTCCTCCGTTGCCATCAGGAGCAACAGCCACCTATTGAAGTCGAGTTTAAGCATTAATCTATGCTCATCTGTAATTTTTGGGTGGGGTTTCTACCTTCGATTTGCTCTCCATCAAGATCTTGCCCTCATTAGAGATGCAAGGCAAGACACCTTGTTCGAAAAAAACAACATTCTCCTTCTGAAGCCCAAAGTACTTGTTTTTCTCGAAGAACTCCTCTGTAGGTTTGCGTGTAGGTCCACTAGTCATAACATACCATGGGATAACTGCATCCTTATCGGATGACTTCTTCGCCAGCAGTTGGAGCTTAGCAATGCGCTCACCCTGGATCTGGAAGAGAGACTTTTTGCTAGGGAGCCCTATATCATAGCAGCCCTTGGGCGCAGAGCTTCCCAAACGAGTGCCCTGTCCACCTGCCAACAAAACCACCGCAACCTGACCCTGTGCCACCAATCGGAGACCCTCATCGTACCACTTCTGAATATCGTTGGGGTCGGAGTCGAGTATGGAAGCCGTGGCCACCTCCGGAAGAGGTTCGAGAGAGACGGGACCGCTCTCGGCCTTTGGAGGATTTAAAGCCTTGTCGGCCAGCTCATTGATGCGCTTCGGGTCGAAGTTGATCAACTGGTGGAACAATTGGACCTTTTCTGTTTGGCCCAATTCTTCAAAAAATGCAAAGACCTGCCTTTGTTCTGCATCTTCGTACTTTTGCTTGAGTTCCTGGATTTCTTCGGGGGAGGGTTCACGGAGGGCAGTGGTCTCGGATTGAATGTGGAGCTTATCCACCAAAGTAGAGATGGTTTCCTTAATAGCGGCAGCCATGTTTGGTTGACTTATGAGTAAGGAGAGGGAGAGAGCAATTGGAAGAAGGAAAGGTCAAGGAGGAATAAGGAGGGGGAGTAGTAGGTCAGTTTTACTGAAAACAAACAGACAAAAAAAAAAAATGAAAATGAAACGAACAGCACACAGAGGAGGGGGAGGGGGGATTTGAATAAATGAGGCGGCGCGGGGCGAGTTTGCAGCTTCCAGTTGGGTAAATAAACTATGACCGAATACGGGTGGCCAGGTGCCTAGATTACAGACCGCCGTGGTTATTATTAGCAGAGCAGTGATCATATACATTATTGGGAACCCCCATCCATGTATTGGGTTTTACTATTATTACCCATACAGTAGTTAGCTTCGTGAATACTGGACCTAGGTAGAGACTTTATTTTTATTTTTAGTTAGACCTTTTTTTTTTTTTAGAGAGGGGGGCTTAATTAGGGAGCTATTACTTCAGTTTTCTTCCATTCATGTCCTACACTGAAGACACGACTGATTTTCTTTACGTTTGGCGGGCCAATCTGCGCGGGGCATTTTCACTAGGGGCGGGGCACACCACCAACTACACCGTGGAGCTGGGTTTCACCGATAGAGCCTGCTGAGCCAGTCGCAGGCTGTGGGCGACAAATAGTGTACTATTATTATTGTAGGTACCTCCGTAACTGAGGTACACCAAGCCTACTTCTGACCAAATCTGGGAGTTGGCTAAGGCTGCCAGGTGTGAGACCTCTTGAGAATGAGTCCATTTGATTTATTGTAATTATCATCTATTATTTATAGATGCAATATCCTCCTTTCTATAATTATTTACACTAGTATTTCATAATAGTTGGTTATCTTTCTCAAAGTAAGATCGATTTAGGCTTTGCCATAGCATTTACCTATTTTTACCTCTCCTTTATAATTTCTTTTTCCCCTCCCAATTTCAAGTCATCACCCCTTGAAAATTATCGATAACGCCTTTGCCTGTAACGGTCATCCTCACGTCGAGTACTAGTTTTTCGCTCATCGCCATCGTCGTACTTCCTCCTATCTCTGTCTCGGTAGGAGTCCCTCCTCCGTGGGCTCCGACTGTAAGCGCGATCTCGGGGGCGGTTCCGATATGAGTCTCGTCGTGGACTTCGACTGTCTCTTCTGTTCCTTTGCGGATTCCGTTGCGGGCTCCGGCTGTGTGATCGTTCACGAGGGGTGGAGGGCTTCCGAGTTTCGTTCTTGTCGAATACCATGTGGAAGTCTTCTCGCTGCCTAGTATTCTCAGATGCCCTATATTGACGCTTCTGCTCTAGACTTGCTACACCGCCGAAGCCGCCACGTTGTGCGCTACGCTTAGAGATGGTGGCATTTCTCCAGCTTTCAGACAATTTAGATACCTATTCCAAATGTTTAGCGGTGGTAAAAAAAAATACAAAAAGAGAAGGGTTGGTCGGCACGCACACTCTGAGAGAAATCTACATGGATTCGGTGGTCATCTATCAAGACGCCCTGCATTTTGAAATAGGCTTGTTCGCAGTCTTTTTGGTTCTCAAATTCAATGAAAGCATACTGGAGGCTGTCGCCCGTCCGCTTATCCCTGATGACTTCACAAGATAGGATTTTTCCGAAACGGCTGAAGATCAGCTCAAGGTCCTCATCTACCTGTAGGTTAATGTCCGAACTAAATGTAAGGTAAATCATTGGGTCAATCCGTACCTTGAGTAATGGGATTTAACTTGCAAACAAATAATACATTCTCCGGTGGTTTGACCTCTGCAAAAGGAAGGTCACCGACCATCTCCAGGGTCAGAGCTTGCGCTCTAGCCTCACGTTCACGGCGCAGCTTTTCCATTGATTCTTCATCCATATTATCATCAAGATCTTCATCGTCGGCGATCCTAACGGTAGCTAATTGTGCCTTGGTCGGCACAGGGCTTTCTGGCGGCTCTACCAAACCTGGGGGGTCATCAAAAGGGTCATCAAGGATGACCGTATGGCGGATGCGAATATCCTTGAGCGGTCGACCTCGGTCATCGAGGAAGGATTCATTAACCTTCTCGAGGACATCAAACCCTTCCACAACTTTGCCGAATATCACTGCCTTGCCATCCAAGTAGTCAAGGTTATCCCCAAGTGTGACGATGAATTGACTTGTGACAAGACGGAGGTCAGGATCGTGAGGGGAAGGAACAGCCGCCATGCTCACTGTTCCACGTTCATCGTGTTTGAGCTTCGGTGGAAGTTCGAGAGGAAAAGCTTTTTTCGATGGTCCTTGTAGTAGACCCCATATCGAGGTTCCGCCGTCGCTTTCTGGAGAATCAGGTCCAATCGGATCGCCAGTCTGAAAAGTAAAGTTTTTTTGAACGCTGTAGATGGGCGAGAAATTATAATACTTGATTTTGCAAAGCTTTAGAAAGCTGTAGCGGTAGAATATAAACAGCTTAGTTTCTCGTTCAGTCACTCGACATTAACGCGTAGCAGGGTCGTGAGAGGAAGGGGAAGAACAGGATAGGAGAAAATAAGAGGGGTGGGAGAGGAACGATTGGGAGCTGGGCTAAACTTACTTCTCACATGCCTTGGGAGACTCATCAACCAAGAGATCAATGACAACGTCACCCAATGAAGTTTCCAACAAGACGCTCATCGCGTTGTATTGGCGACTGCGGAAGATCGACTCGCGCAGGCAGGGAAACCAAAATTGAAATAGAATGAACAAAGAGGAGACGGGGATGTTTTGTGTAGAAAAGGATGCGTGTCAACAACCTAGCCTCGACCAGGATGAGGAAGTGCCGGGGATGACGGTGATTATCGTTGAGGTTCTACAGCTCGGAGCTCCCACGCAACCTAATCAGTTATCAGTAAAATTGAGTACTCAGGTTGGCGGAGCCGCTACCGCCCGAGACGGCTCCATCTGCATGGTGTAAAGCTTCATCACATTCCCCTACTATTAAGATGACTGGCTCTAGATAAAATTCCCCTAAAAAAAGAAAGGAAAGTTACAGGAGAGAAAGGAAAAGAGAGAAAAAGAAAAAAATATTCTGGCTCGATCACCAGTTGTATTCACAATTACGGATGTCGGTTCGGTGTGCCCTCGTGTAACACTGCCTGCTATACCTAGCAACGGCACATCCTCCGGAGAACCCTGTTGGGTAGATTTATACAGAGGGAAACATGATAGAAGGAGACGATAAAAAGATAAACAAAAAGAAAACGGAAGAAACAAGGAGAAAGAAAAGGATAGGGTAGGAGAGAAAGTGGGAAGTGAAGGCAACTAGCTATCAAAATCAAGCGCCCTCACTTACCTAGTTCAACCTGTTATACTTAATACCTACAATATCAAGGATAAAAAAAAAGAAGAAGAAGAAGGGCATAAATACTTAGGTATACTAGCCCTCAGTATGAGAGGATTATTCTTCGATTTTTATGATGATACCCTCTTAAACCCAATGACAGTCCACTATGAAGTGGACCCTTAAGTCATTGCAATGTGTGGAGAAATCCCTCCCGGGGCTGTTACAAAAGGGAGAGAGTCTTAGCAGTAAACTGAGTAGGGATACCTAGGTATTTACTAGTTGCCTTTTCCAACGCTGAGTCCTTTGCTTTGTCCAGTTCCACAACAGAGGCGTTGGAAATAACGGGCGGTCTCCTGCAGATTGCCCCAACTGCTTTCACTTATATTACTTCTCTGGTTGGTGGCTAAGACACAAGTAGAGTAGTCAAGACTTTTTGAACCTGGAGAATACACGTGGTGCCATCCTGCTATTTCTTTTCCTTCTTCTTCTTCTTTTTTTTTTTTCCCTTGTTTCAATACTCTTGTAGGTCACTAATTTAAGCTCTATCAAGAATTGACCACACAAGGAAGTGCCATTTGCAATTGCTCGCGTTAGAGGTAAAAGGGGCTGGTCCTATTCAGAATTGTTGAAATTTTCTGGTCCAAACATTTCAATTCAAATATGTAAGGAAAAATAAACTTTGAGGCTGTCTCGCATATATCTTCAGCTACTCGAAGCTTCTGTCTTTTCGTCGACTCTTCAGTGGACAGCACTTGCTAGTTAGGAGGTATGGACCTACCTGTTATCTACCCTAGACTACTACAACAATAATACTTTCCCTTTAAACCCCAGTCCGACGCATACGTGGCCACCAGAACAGAGGTCTATTAGCTCCATAAAGGTCACTACTGATTTGAACCTGATATATGAAACCATTCGAATCACAACCAGTAATCAAGAATGACTACGTTGGTTCGGAGCCCACTTAGATCACAATAGTCGACCGACAGACATTTACATGGGGCTAAGCCTAGGTTTTTTGGATACATCCCTGAGCCTGTTGCATGTTAGCTTCACTTGGTGGGCTCACGTCGTTGTTGGCTCTCATCAAATTAAGGCAAGAAGAACTGGGCTACTGTACTTTTGTTTTATTTTATTTTCCTTTCTTATTTTTTTTCTTTTACGTATATTGTGCCGTGATTGGTTGTCTCTGGCTCTTTTCTTCCTTTTTTTTTGGATCTTAGGCACATTAGTACCATGTAGGTAGGTCTTCAGGGTTCTTCTTCACCCCCAATATCCTTGCCCTTATTATTTTAGCAGAATTTTGATTCGTAAATTCCTCTGTATTTTTGTCTAAGTACCTATGTTGAGGCACCTAGTTCACCGAGAGTAAAGAAGTACCTGATAGTTTGATGCAAACCATACCAGTCAAGTCGGTCTATTATGGAGTCTAGACTATTTCTCGTTTTCAGAAAATAACGATAATAATAATTCTAGTACCTAATGATATGAAAAGGAAAAAGGGAGAAGAAGAAAGAAAGCTGAACCCAATGAGCCATTTTGTGTGTATATATATATGTGCGTGTGTGCGACTGGAACTCAAACTCATTTAGTTGAGCCGAGTAAAGGCTTCTAGTTGGAATCATTTGTTCATGCTAGCGTAGGAGTGCCAACTTTCCGAGACACAAGTGTAATAATTAGGTAGGTAGGGTTGAGGTGAATCGTTTGTAAAGGTTTGGCATATTGCCTGTTGGCCCGAATTACTCCTGTCAGCAAAAGCTTTCTGGGGGTACTGACATGATTGCCTGTGGATTCTCTCCTAAATGAAAAAGGACTATGTCAAAAGCACTGATGAATAGTCCTTCCGCATATTTGTTTGATATTGAAGCCCCCGCCTCTCTCCCAAAACTGAACCAATGGGTGGTCCAAAGCGATGATCTGCCACGGGGCAAACAATTTCCGCTTCTCATGGATTCTTTCATTGAGTCGATAGATAGGTGTCGATCTAAAGACTCATGCAAACGTATTCGGCAGCCGTCCGCTTTATGATAGCCGAAGGTCTGATATAATATAAACATTTCAAAAAGGGGGATTGCCGGGGACAACAGAATTTATCCTCGCTGGGAGACAAACGGTGGGAAAAAAACAGAGCCCCCCTCCTTCATTGAGTATATTTTATGATGATTGGCTACAGTAAGATTTCTGGCGATCTAAGACCTAGCGGTGGTTGCTATCAGACAAAAGTGACATGGTGCAACGTTACTTTGTGAAACAGAACCTCTTTATTAAAACACCGAGAGATGCTTCAATCTGGCTGGCCCTCTACCAGCGTGTTTTTGACGTTCGAACTTACCTAACTTTCGAGCAGGATGCAACACGGAAATTTGCATACTAGTCACCCTGGCACAACCACGGCTAAAAAGAACAAAGAGTTTTGCATCAAACTGGCCAATATAGTTCCTATCTGAGGAGAGGCGGTTGGGATTTTGTGCTTCAGAGAAGCTATATTCTAGCTATATTGAATCTATGCTGAGAAGCTGATAAGAGTAGAGATCGAGAAGTAAATGCAAATAGATGAAGGCTAAAGGCAGAAAGAGATAGCTCTAGTTTGTTCTTTCTTCTCCTTTCTTTTCTTCTCTTCTCTTTTCCTCTCTTTTCCTCTCTTTTCTTTTTTTATTTTAATTTTTTTTTTTTCTATGCAAAGAAAAGAAGGTCGGGAGATGAAGAGAATGAACTACAATTGAAAAAGCAATAATAAAAGATATAATAGAATAGAAATAAAATTAAAAGTAAGATTTAAGAGGAAAAGGAAAAAGAAAATAAAAGGCAATCAAGATAATAAAAGTACTGTCCTGACACATGGACTCAAATCTACTTTTGCATCTACACAGGCCCCTCGCACTTCGGTCCCTTTTTGAATCCCTGATGATTATGGATCACGTTGGACACACTCGGATATCCCTAGCCTTTTATTGACCTTCATTGCTCACTAATAGCCTCCGATAAGTACTTTTATTTCCGTGGGTCTGTCTTGAGTTCGATGTGAGTTTCAAAGTTAGGAACACCATGTTTTCCACCACACTGATTGATGAAGTAATGGCTCAACCCTTCTACTCTTCGGAGGAAGAGGTCAGTTTCGATTCACAACACAGGAGGGACGCTTTGTCGATATTGCACTCCGGCCAAGGTGACACTCAGCATGAGGTCATGGAAAGGAGTAATAGCTGCATCATTCCTGGCTCCGAGATTGATGGGAAGGGTAGAAACTCGACAAGGCGTCGAATTCAAGTTGCTGTAAGTGCACTACTCCATCACACAAAGCTGGAAATTAAGCTCTTACTCTCTATAGTGCAATCGTTGTCGAAAGAGGAAGATCAAATGCAGTGGTGATGTAGGCGATGGTCAAGGATGTTCGAATTGCCGGAGCTCAGGAAATACAAATTGCCAGTTTCTAAGAGTAAGTTTACCTTCCCATTCCAACAAGTCATTCATATATTACCCAAAAAGTAGAAAGAAGAAGGGCAAGACAGCCATGGAACTAATAAGCTGAAAACAAAAGGTTAACTCCTCGATGCTGCAAACAAAAGTCTCTGGGTGGCCTTACCCAATGAATAATGTGATCCCTCCCTCTCAAAGACCAGGAATGTATGGATCTTCTACTACTGTAACCAAATTTGGGGTCTTGCCTGGCAATTCTCCCAGCCTCCGGGTTGCGTCTTGCTCGCGAACATCAGAATACGACATGGGAGCTGTCGATATTCAGACCCCCTACCCCCGACAGTCATTCAGTATAGAAAACGCAATGAATTATGAAAACGAGACGTCAGCCTCCTACAGGGCCCAAAGTTCTACCTACATATTGCCCAGCTCGCCCCAAGGTTCCATGGTAGATTACTGTGGTTTGACATGGAATCACAAAGGATGGAGCGGCCTACAAAGTGGGAGAGCCTCGAGTGAAACAATTTTTGCAGGCCATGATGCAGAGAACTCCTTGACGACGCATCCATCATATTCTTACACGTTTTCGGGGCCGGGGGCCCAGTCAACCGAAATATCCCCTGCTATGACTTCTCCAAACTCGCTACCTTCGCCAGGTCAGAGTGCAGAGAGAACTCTCCCCAGCCCTAGTAGGAGAAACCCTTTACAGGCCAACGCTGCGACACTTACCGCTACTGACGCCATCTCGGGGCTGTCGCTCGCTCACGAATATAAAACTAATCCTCATTGGGCACAGAAAAATGACCCCCATGCATCTATTCAGCCACCCTCACATGAGTCCCTAAGCGCTAGTGCAGCAATTAGAACGAAATTTATCCCCTCTAGTGCGCAGGAAGTGGTTTTTGGATTTTTGCCAATAGCTTCAACCACCTCTACTTCATCAATAGTAGCATCCAATGGGACGTTTACGACCCTCGAAGGTTCTGTCGATTCTAGGGGTGAGTTTCGTGGGAATACCGACAGGCGCTTGACAAGAGTCCTCTCGCGTGATAATTCTCAGCTACTATCTCTTACGGACTATGGCTCAGAAACCTATGGGTATAGTAGCAGCGAAAAAAGCCACAAGAATCGTTCAGAGACCGGCGATCCCACTGGTGCTTCTATCTTAATGAATGGAATGCCCTATACACGGCCTGACCAAACGAATACATCCCACGGTATTTCCTTAAGTCTCATTCCAACTGATCCACTCTCAGACTTTCGAGTTTCATCAGACATGCACCGAACATCCGTTTCCGCTCTAAGTAATCCAGACGGGTTTTGATGGATTCGAGGCACTCGTGGACCATATTCTATCATCGCTAGATTCCTAAAACAAAAGGAAGAGTGAAATAAACAAAGGAGGCGAGAGAAATTAGATAAAGTGGGTACACCTGAAGAACAAAGAATGATTACGCTAAAAAAAAGACACTGGAGAGGAAAAGAAGATGAAAGGCAGACCATTCATTGGTTTCTGCTTCTGTTTTGTTTTATATTTTTTTTCTTATTTACCTTACAACACCTTATTTTTCTTCCTTTTCTACTTACTCTCTCCTTCCCCTCTCCCTTTCTCTCTCTCTTTCTTTATCTCTATTTACTGGTGGTCCTTCACCGTGCAAACTCTACGTACATTCCGCTCACTCTGATAGGGCACTTTATTTTTGAATCTATTAGAGATACGCAAATTCACCATTAATTAAACCAGGAATAAGCAGGTAGCGCCTTTTTTTTTTTTTTTTTTTTTTGTCTTTCATTTCAAGTGGGTGGCATACTGGCATCTAGAGCCAATTTTGGCGGCCTTGTTGCCTTGCACTCAAAAATTTTCCAGCTTGTTATCTGTTGCTTTGAGTTGGTTCCCTAGATGCAAGTGTCTATCGAATATGCTCGAATACCTACATGGATTATATGGATTGGACAATATAATACCCCTAATATGATGTTACTATGTACCTAATCTACTGTGATTCTTACTGCTACCATTATTATTTGAGAAGTGGGTTTCTTCTGATTGGGTTTATTTAATTACTATGATCATTGCTATTGCTAATCTACCGCACCAGCATTACCCGAGATAGCAAAGAGTGACAGCTCTATTCAAATCATTATTGTTCCCAAATTGAAAATTTCAAAATGTCATATATGGGAAAATAAATTTAATAATTAAAAACAAAATAAACAAATCTATAGGTCAACGTGAAACAGAACCTGTATCAAACCTATCTAGGGAATCGTTACTAGGCTACCCGCTGAGGAGAGATGTATAGATCCAGAACCAGGCGCCAATCAACAAGATAACAATCATAGGTAGATTTCGTTTCATCCTCGAATGCACGATTATTCATATTACTATTCATAGTACAAACTCCATTTAATTTCACTTTCTATAAAGGGGGGGAAGGGGGAGGTAGAGAGGTCGGTATGTCAAAATAGAATTTTATACTCTCGAGGACCTCACTCCCCTTCGTAACCTAGTCATTGTTCAACCTAGCATAAATCAATCAATGTTGATATCAAGAAGGACACATACCTAGTCAGTACTACCTACTCCCTACTACCCAGTCAATGGCGCAATGATCCGCAATCTAATTCATTCACATGCAGGAGGGGGCTAAACCTTATAATTGGAGCCATAATGGGGGATTGTCCGGACTTTTTGCTGTGAAAAAAAAAAGAAAAAAGAAAAAAACACACCAGTAATCTTTTCCTAAATATTTAATTATTAAAAAATTAACAACTCCCCTGATTGTTATCATTTATTGTTTTCTTTTCCTCTCATTTGTTAGGTAGTAATTAACTTACCTACCTAGAGCGCTAGGCAGGAGGACCACCCAGGTAACTCTGCAGCAGCGGTGAGATGTCAACCAGAGCAGCACCCTATCTACCTAAGTACTGTTAAGTGGTAAGAGAGAAAGATAGTGTGTGTGAGCCTCGAGACTAAATAAACCTAGAAAAGTAAAGAGAAAAAATAATCCATCCCCAAAACCCTGGACCCTCCCGACAGGGATTGCTTTGTATAACGTCAGCCTGTCTTTTTTTTTTTTTTTTCATATATATTGTTGTTGTTTTCATTATTTATCGCTTTACCTCGGCGAAAAAGCTTGAAATATTTCCAATCAGGGATATTCCCTTGTCAGTTAAGGTCTTGAAGTGTCTGCACATCAAGGGCGTTGTAACTGATGACTGGCTGGGACATCATCCCGAGATTTACCTTTCGTTTTTTTTCCCCTCCTCCTCCTCCTTTTCAATATGTTCCGGTCCACATAATATTATTATACGCCTCACCTCATTCTTTGAACAGGTTGGGCTTTTCAGTTGGCTGTTAACAGGGTAGATAGCCTGCACTATGCCATTATTGTCTTTTTTGGCAGGGGAAATGGCGTGACTATCTACGCACCTTAGGTAGGTAACCTACGTACCTCGCTTGGCTCGGGACGAGCTGGTACTTTCTACTTTGTGTTATCATATCGATCTAGGCTTCGGGTTAGTGTATACAATGACTCGGTAGATATACCGAGACCCAAGTGGGAATGCTATGACATAGTCTATAAGCATTCTATAACTGATGTATACCTCCTAGATAACTAGCACACACACACACACACACACACACACACACACTTCTCACTTCTTGTCTTCAACTACCTTTTGCCTTGTTTTACTATTCTGCCCTCTCCCAATCAGCAGTCGCCAAATGCAAGTGCAAGACAAAGAAGGGAATGCATAAAAGATACTAGGTACCTAGTTCCCTAGTACTAAATTTAGGCATGACTTTTTACTCTACGCCCCAAAAGGAATTATTTTTTCAGGTTAGTTATGTCGGTCATCTTCCCTACTCCCTAGGCAGGGAGTAGGGACCAATTGACTGGGCTTACCGGAGGATTAGGTATGAAAGTATGTACATGATTATTATATTCTTATCCGCCAAGCGGTAGATCCTACATAGATATACAAGAAGGTAGGTGACACTACCAAGGTTCTGTACTGTACCTTTTACATGTATATACAGACGTACATACATACATACCTACCTACCTACATACGAACATGCACGGCTACTTCAACTGGACTGAAACATTCCTTCGAGCGAGGACGGTAAGAATCGCACCGTTCTTTCCCCGGCAGATTAAGCAATTGGATATCGGTATGGGGAGATGCGAATGACAGGAAAAAGAAAAAAAAAAAAAAAAAGGAAAGAAAGAAAAGAAAAGAAAAGAGAGAAGAAAGAAAAAGAAGCACAAGAGGACAAACAAAGATTTTATTTGGCCTGTTATCTATTATTATTCTACAATCTTATATTATTACACAACGGATGAGAATGAAAGCTCAGGCTAAATTCATGTTAACAATGGCAGGCTGGAAAAGACGGTGTCGGATTGCCAATTCGGTTCGATGAGAGCCGGAGTTGGATGTTTGATTGTTGCGTGCGTAGTTAGCTGTACTGTACTTTGTCACTAGTTATTTAATTAACTAACTTAGTCGATCTAGAGATGACAAATAGTTAAGAGGAGATATCCGGCGATTCGAATCTTGGGTGTTTCCTTTTCCTTTTTTTTCTTTTTTTTATTTGTTATTTTTATCATCTTCTTCCATTCATATGTCCCGTTTTTCCGCGGGCTTTGAATGCAAGGTGCTTTGATTCAATCAAGTCCCTGGTGTCAAAAGGTAATGAATGCTCTACGCGGCGGAAGTTATTCGAAAAAGTGCGCCTAGGCAACAGAGGGAAAAAAAAAAAGAAAATTGCAGGGGACTCGTTTTTTATTTTTATTTTTTTCATTATGCATCATAAAAAACATCAGCCCCTGGCTGCCCCTCGTTCCCTCCCCATAGCCTTTCTTTTTAGTTAAGAGGGGAGGGGTTTGAAAAGGTAATCCATAATGAAGAGAACCGAGTTTTTATAATTTCCAAACCCAAATCCACGACAAATAAAAAACACATTCCCCAACACACACACACACCCCCCGTTTCCATCAGAACCTTCATAGACGATGCATTTAGTCCTTGCTCTTCTTGGGGCCCTTGGTCTTGGCGGTACCGCGGAACTTCTTGGAGCGGTTCTTCCTTTGCTTGCCTGTATATCATTATCAATATTAGCATCTCTTTGAATCTTTCCGAGAATTCTCCGTCTTCCCCTTCTTCTTCTACCAACAACTCAATTCCTCGCCCTTTCTTTCTTTCCTGCATTTCGTGGATTTGGGAAGGTAACGTACGCTGCTGTCGGCTGGGCTTCTCAATCTTAGAGGCAGCACCAATGCGGACGAGACGGTAGTGGGGCTCGAACTTCTTCAGAGCCTCCTGGGAGTCGTAGATCATAGCGAAGCCAGTGCTCTTGCCACCACCGTACTGCGTGCGGAAACCGAAGACGGAAACCTGGTCCTTGTTGGACTTGTAAAGATCGGCGAGCTTGTCGCGGAGCTCATCCTTGGAGACATTGGCGCGGTTGGGGTGGAGGACGTCACTATAGGTAAAAAAAGTCAATTATTAGTCCGATAGTCGATTCCAAACATGGTATTGAATGCCCATAAAATTTTATAATTTTTTTTGGGGCAATGCAGTTGCGTCCGTAATGAAGCGAATCCCCAGTTCATCGTCAAAAACAACAAGAGCAGCAGTTCATGGTCGAGGCCGAATAATTTCTCTTGTTTGATTGTCCCATATCCTTGTTGATCATATTCTTTTGTACCAGTCGCTGGGTCGCTATGCTTTCGTCTGAAATATATTTCCCTCCTCTTTTGCTCATTTGACTGTGTGGGTATTTGCCTCGGACTCTTGCCTCACATGGGATCAGAAAAGGAAGGAAAAAGAGAGCGCTTACACGACCATCTGCTTGCGAGCAAGCAAAGGGTTGCGGATGAACTTGCGAGTCCGCAGGGTAACGGGAGTGTCGGCCATGATTGTGTGGTGTGTTGTAGGTTGTCAAGATGAACCACCAGCAAGAAGTTGACACGGAGGGGATGGTCGTTGGGCGTGAGTAAGTCGCAGTCGTTTTTTTTCGAGATGGCTCGATTGATTTTGGTGGTTTCTGTGCAAGTTTCCTGTGGGCTCGGCTAGGGCTTCTAACCATAACAGGTTAGCTTTAATGCCTGTCACGTGAACTATATCGGAGTGGGTTATTTCCCAACTAGGAAGGTCGCCAAGAATTCCATCAAGTCGAACTATGAGCGGCAACCGGACCTCTTTTCTTCATACTATCATCGTTATTCCTATGGTCAATTATGCATCCAATCCACCTCCTTTCAGCTCAATACTTCCAACAAGTTGACCCTCCACACCTTGCTCTCCCCGATGGCCGCACACTCGTCTCCCCCGCCATCCAATCAGCCATCTATGAGTCCATGTTCAACGAGGAAACCGCATGGCCACTTCCTCCAATTCCCTACCAGACCCGAGTCCTGAAGACGATTCTATCTCGGCTTGAAGAATCCATATCCGATCCTGAGGAGGATGTATGACTCCTATCCCGTATATATAAGTAACATTATCACTATTATTATTATTATTATTATTATTATTTCTATTCTATGAGATGTATGCAATGCTATGCTTTTGTTATTCTTACTAACCAACACAACCCAACCCAACGTGGAGAAATAAAGTTGAGAAAATCATATTAATAATAATAATAATAGCCATAGTTTGCACAATCAACTCACAATCAATAAAATAGGAAATATCAGAAGACCTACTTTCAACATGGACAACACTCCTCTCACACCCCAAACGCTCCGCCGTCGAACAAGCCCAAAAACTAACGTATATCAAATACACTGCACCTTCCTTCACCTCCTCCTCCTCACATACAACCAACAGCAACAATAACAACAACTTGGAGCATGTGAAGCAAATACCAGCAAGAACCATAATCACCTCCGAATCTCGTGGTCTAATCCTATACGCCGGTACAACCGGATTCCGCACCTGGGAGGCTGCCCTCCATTTGGGTACATACCTCGCCAGCACCAGTGCGGGGAATGAGCTGGTCAAGAACAAGCGGGTCCTAGAGCTTGGTGCTGGAACAGGCTTTCTCTCCATGTTCTGTGCCAAACATCTAGGCCCCCAGAGTGTGTTTGTGACAGATCGTGAACCAGCCTTGATCGACTCGATCGAAGATTGCATTGGGCGGAATGGCCTCGATAGAGAAAATATTCAAAGTGGCATTTGGGAGTGGGGGAATCCGTTGATTATCCCTGGCGCTGACAGTGAAGGTCGAGACTCTGTGGAATTCGATGTTGCATTAGGGGCGGATTTGGTATGTTATACTTCCTCGTCCTTCGTTTTTACTTTTTTCCACCAAAATTTATATTTCTACTCCCTCAATCCGCCGCAGCAAATAACTCATATCAATCCTGTTGGAAGCACTTTCCAAACAAGACAGAACACCAATTGGAGATGACGTAGGAATTGTATCTAACACTCATCTGATAGATTTACGACGTGGACCTGGTGCCCCTTCTCGTTTCAACAATCCAGGATCTCTTCAACCATTATAAACTTAAGAAATTCGTCATCTCCGCCACTGTGCGGAATCAAGATACGTTTCGAACGTTTCTCGACACTTGCGGTTAGTTGTCTTACTTGCCCTCTTATTCGTTTTATCCCGTATGAATAATTCTACTAGTACAGAGGTACACTAACAACGAAACAGAGCAAAATAATCTCTCAGTAGATCAAATTCCATTTGAATCCCCCCCAGCGACGGACCAAACGGGGTTCTTTCACTCAACTAGTATCCCCATTCGGACGTATCAAGTCACTCGATCCATTACTTCATCTGAAACGGATTGATTAATATGTAAGTACATGCCGAGTAGACAAGTAGGATTTAAAATAAAAGATATCTTTCCACTGTGAGTTACCTAGGCATTTTCACAAGGAGTATGTTCTATGTAGGTAGTTGTATGATATAATATGTCAGTATATGGATAGCTACATGCCGGTTTGGTAAGCCGTCATATTATTACGTAGAGTTAATAAAGGGATAGAGAAGAAAAGGAGAACAAAAAATGTTTTGAAATCTAAGAGAAGGTAAGTGACATAGGTCATGGTGGAAAAAGAAAATAAATCGAAAGGAGTGGGTGGGGAAAGAAAGTAAAAATTAAGTAAAAAAAAAAAAAAGGGAAAAATGTGTATGTGTGTGAGAGAGCGCTAAATGAACGCATCGATCATGGGTATCATAAATCTATGAACAACCAAGGAAAGCTCCAAACGAAGGCCAGCAACCCCCAATGCGAATGCGAGTGGATAGTAATAAAACACGTATACAGCGAAGGAAAAATACGGTGAAACCGAATGCATTCGGTATATGGGAAAAGAAAATGTGAGTAGTACGATTACTCTGCCAGACTCTCTCGGAGTAGCATCTCATCCAGTCGCTCTGCGTGGATAGATATAGGCGGAGGAGGAGCCGGACGAAAGCCCAGAATCGGTCCTTTTTGGTTCACTCCGGGGTATCGGAACCTCAACACTGGAGTAGACTCGGCTTTGAGGGCTCCTCGTTTTCGCGGTTGTGACGACACTGACGGGTCAGAGGAAATAATTGACGACGTGGATGATTTAGTCGTTGCAGTGTCTTCCTCGGAAGCTGGTTTTGGGCTACTCTCCGGTGATGATACAGCGCCGATGCCCCAGCGACCACGGACCCAGCCACCAACTCGGCTACCTAGATCAAGGATTTTAGAGGGTGTGTTGTTAGAGTCGGAAAGATCAGGGTCGGTAGACGTTAAGGCCGGGCTCTCGAGAAGTCGTGGCTGCGGCGGCTTGCTTGCAGTGAGCGACGCAAGGAGCACTTTTGAAGATTTATCCGAGGGTCTTGCGGGGATTCGTCCGGCAGTAATTGTGCTCGTGGAGGTGACGGGCGTAAGGGATACTTCTGTGCCCGATGAAATAATACGACGTGGAACGCGGATAGGGTAGCGACTAGACGAGAGATCGTTCATGCGTGATGGATGATGGCTAGATGTGTGAATGTCCATTCCCGCAACTGAGAACAAACTTTCATGGGAGGTACCTCTGCGAACTATTCGATGAGGTGTAGAGGTGGAAAAGATGTCATCATCGTTGTGCACAGGAGAGTGGGCTCTCTCGGATCCTCCGTAGGGAATAGATGACGAATCTTCTGTTTCCTCTGGGATAATTGATTGCATTGGGGCCCCCTCGTGGAAATCAATGAGCTCGTCATCACTAATAGGTTCAGCATCGTCCTGCCCGTCCAAAATCCGATATGCATGTAATGGCCCGCCACTCTTGTATCGACCCCCACGAAGTGGCGATGTGAAAACGGCACTGTCAGGGCTGGTGGGCTGCGATGAATCGAACCCACGCTCTACGCGGTCGAATATAGATAGAGACGACCGATATGCCGACTGGGGAGAGCTAGCCATGGAATCTGGCGGGACCGGTGATTGTAATGACATATGACGAGATGATGCTAAGGGGGGGATAGAAACAGAGGTTTGGGATAATATTGTGGATGCAGAAGAAGCAGAGGATTGAGAGCGATGCCTGGATTTTCGCGAGATCTGCGTACTCAAAGCGGAGTGCATGATGGCAGGATTTGCCATGGAACGTCGTTTCTTGGGCCGACGAGTGAATGCGGCCTTCTCCTTCTTTTGGATAGATGGAGTGTGGTAGTGATGGTGGATGTGAAACTCCTGTGATACCCGACGCGACTCGTTCGCCTCCAGCTCCTGACTCAAAGTTGTTGATGGTCGGACCTCTTGTCCATTCTCGCCGTCTTCCGAAGCCATCGTCAGAGGTTGATGAGATAAGACTTGATCCCTCAAGTTCTGAACTTCCTGGTTGGAACTCTCAAGCAGTTCCCGCAATTCCATGATTCCCATTTGCAGATTGGCGTTATCTTGGAGGATATCCCGAACGAAGCGCGATACCACATTGCTGCCACCAGCTTGATTCTGTCCCAGATTTTGCGCCGCGGCAGCCCCTTTCAATCTGCCAGCCGCACCCTCAAGCTCTCGCTCCACAGCCCGCCTCCGTTCCATGCGCTGGATCAACTCGGCGTGTCGGTCTCGTTCCTCCCGGGCTTCCTTCTCGATGCGGTCAACTTGGTCGTGTAGGTCCCTAAGGGTACATTCAGCCTTCTTCCACCGATGTACGGCAGACTTTGACTCCTCCTGGGCCAGCTGCAAGCTTTCCTGCAGCTTGGACTGCTCGGTTTCCATCTGAGCCAATTGGGCCTCGAGATCAGCGGCCCGGGTAGCGGACGCGGTCAGTTTGCGCAGTTCTGCTTCTGTACTCTCGAGGATGAAGGCGAGAGCCTTAGCACGGGAATCAGAATCCGCGACGGCCCTGTTCAGGCCATCCAGCTGTTCCAGTAAACCCCGATTCTCTTCGACTATGCGGGCATTTTCCGCCTGCACCTGACGTTTTTCTCGCTCCAAGTTTTCAATGTTGAGAAATAACCGCCGACGGTCCTCTTCCGCCTCCGCCATGTAAGATTCATGACGATGTAACAGGGCCTGAAGAGCAAAAGTTAGCGAGGAAGAGTTCCTTTTCGACTCTTGCACAAGATGCAAATTGTCTTGAGGGATAGCCATGACGGACAAAACAGCGTGATAGGATAGGAGACTGGTATTCCGCAGCCATGAGGGGAAACACTTAGGAAGGTATATTTTTGATTCGGGTGGTCCAGTGAGAGAAATAATATGAATTAAAAAAAAAAAAGGTAAAAGAAAGGGACACCGCCGATTAGGGAAGAAGTGGAATGCCAGAGCTGGGGGCAAAACAATGTAAATGGGGCAATAGAGAGAGCTTCGTCGAAGTATGGACAGGAAATATGTACGCCAAACGGAGAAAAGAGAAATCGATGGAGGGGGAGGGGAATGTGAATGCGCAGGAACAGAATAAAAATAAATAACAAAGCAGCAGCAGCAGTAGGTTGCACCCTCGTTGTTTACAAGTCATACATGTTATGAGTGCCCAACTGCCAGCTCAGTGAGGCATATATATCCACTATGAATCATAATATATGTATATTTATTTGAGAAAAAAGAAATATAATAAATAAAACGTACCTGACCTAATCTCGCAGCAGTTTCGAGATCCTTTTCGAGGCCCTCTAGAGCAACATGGTTATTATGGAGATATGCACAATCCTTCCGACCACAACAACAGTGGAGGTCCATCCGAGTGGTGGACGAAGAGTGGGTAGGAATGCAGGAGGAGGGAAACTGGCTAGTCGCAGGCCCCGGACTATGTGGGCGGGATTCCATGGCGAGATGATAGATAGAGAAACGATGAAGAAGGATATAAGGGTGCTCAGGCACCCGGGGAAAAGGGCTGGCGCATGCACTGATTGAGAGCGAAAGGAGGAGGAAAAGATGAGGGAAATCTACAAATAATAGTGGTTCTTCTGGTGTTTTTTTATTTTTTATTTTTTTTTTATTTTGCTGGGGGTTTGGGTCAATGCTAGGAACAGTCAGTCAGTGACCTGGATGGATGTTGCTGCTTTAATATTACCGCTTTCTCTTTAGGTCAGCTGATGACTGAGCATTTTTATTATCTTCCCCTCTTTTTTGTCAACCACCCATTCATCCAAGATCCTAGTAATAGCAGTAGCAGCAGTGTGAGTGATAGTACTGAAAGATGGCTGATTGCTCATGGATCGTGGATAAATTTGATTTGGTCATGGCGAATAAAATCCCCGATTGATTACTCTCTCTCTCTCTCTCTCTCTTTTTTTCTCTTGTTTTCCCTAGACAAACCCCATCACAGCCTCGAAGTCAAGTTATATATAGAGCGCCTAATCATAGGAGATAGGGACTGTCAGCCCCAGTCTGACACGATGATGACAGACAGTTAATGAGACTTCCTTCTACACCTAGTAAACTAAATAATCATCTACTTACCTAGGTATCTACAATATCTCCTTACCTCCTCGCCGATCAAGTCTAATTGTCGTTCAATTGAAACGCCCAGCTTAAAGCGGCAACACACTTTCAATGCAACATTCCATAGGTAGTACGTGTAAACAATACAGTCAATCACTTATATATCAGATTTGTCCATTTAAAGGGAAGAAAAATAAAAAATTAAATAAAATAAAATAGAACAACAAGAAGAAGAGTCATAACAAACAAACCAATATAAACATCTGTTTTTGCTTTTAACATCCTGGTGATCATCATTTAGTGACCATGAGTTGTCCCTCTCTAGCCCCAGCGAGCGAGTCAAATAATGCGTTGTTCCTTACTTGCATTGACGGGATCACCCACCACCATTATCCCAAAAAGAAGAAGAGGAACAAGAGGGGTCAGTTTATCTTGACTTAAAAAGGCATCTAGTACCTCGGTATATATTTATCTATACCTGTACCAATACCATATAACTAGTACCTGTGTGATTAAATCATACCTACTCCTATGATTCTCTTGTTGAAAGATTTAACACCAATAAGATCTATATCTCTAGGCACCTACCTACCTAGTTGTTAATTAATTGAGAGTTGATTTTTTTTTTTAAAAAAAAAAAAAAAAAGCGGGGGTAAAATTAACCACCCTAAAAGCATTAGTTACATTCTTTATTAAAAAAAAAGAAAAAAGAAGAGGGGAAATACATATATTGTTTGTACTTTTGTTCAAAGACTATACATGCTAAGGTACCTCTAACTAGTGCGAGTGGTAGGAGGGGTAAAAAATGGAATAATAATAATAATACCTAGTATGCTATTATTATTATTATTATTTCTCCTTCCCGATACCCCCTCTCCTTCCGAATTTTCTGGTGCAGAAGAGCCGTTGGTCTATGTAGGTATGTATATTCTATGCGAGTCTATCTCGTATACACTTAGGTACCCGGGAAAATACGTCATTGCGAGGAGTTAGTTTAATTATTGATTGGTAATTAACTAGGCAGTTGCTAGTCTCGATTTGAAGAGGGGGATGGAGGGGGGGCTGGAGTCAATACCCAAACTATCTACGGAGTAAGGACAATAAACAAGAATATTAAGTAATAGATAGTCATAGGGAGAGGTGAGAAAAGCTGAGAAAAAAAAAAAGTTCTCCCAACCAGCAACCCTCATATTGATAGAACCAATGATAAATCCCAACCAATAATATCAATTACTTGCCTATTCGCAGTTCCAGAGGTAATTCATCCGGATCGGGTTGGACGATGTACATGGTGAATCAAAATAGGCGCAAGACACCTAGCCACCTTTCATACTCAAAATATCCTAATTGCATGAACAATAGGAGGACAGGACTTCCACCTTTGCCACTAAGGTCAGACACTCGAGAAAAAAAAAGATATATATATATATATAGGCTATTTCGAATATATTACTGGCTCATAGCACCGTATGCCTATACCTACATATGCCGATTCCCTATAGAACAGATGTATAGGGATAGAGGGTTAAAAAAAAGTAAAAAAAAGAAGGAAAGAAACCAAACACGCCGACATGTATGATATGGGAGGAGATGAGTGAGTATAAGGGGAGAATGTGGAGAAAATAAAACAGGGAGCAGTCAGTGCCAGTCTTCATATGCCAGAGAATGTTAGAGAAAATAAAATCGCAAAGTTCAGCCCATCATATTTCATGTCCCAGAAGCGCCATCAATCGAGCCCCTCAAAGCAAAAAATCATTGCGTACATTAATAAACGCCCCAGCGCCTCCCTCTTCGCTAATTTCATTGACCAAGACCTCTGTCTGTTGGTACAGCCGCTCCAGAGCAGCTGAGGATGACTTGCCAAGTGACACTGAGATCGTTAGTTAAGAAAAAAATACTTTTACTTCGCTGCATAAAGCAAGGGGAATTGCCATGGAGGAGTGGGGAGGCAAATTAGGAACCACAAGGGAAAAAAAAAAAAAAGGGGGGGGGGGGAATACCTAAAATCGCCGAATTCAACTCTTCCGCAACAGCTATGCGTCCAGCAGGGTCCAGGTAGTGGCCATGTACCGATCGCTTTGGATCGGAGTAAGCTACTAGCGAGAAGATTTCGTCCAGCATTTTCTTATCGCCTCCATGATCGTCAGTCGGGTAATCTATGCGGAGTTGCTGTCCATATTGCACTGCTTCGGTAAGGAGTTCATTGGACTTGGTTGCAGTCTCGGTTTCTTCTGTATCCATTCCATCGGCGTCCCACCCACCGCGATCTTGGGCTTGCTCATCGAGCTCCATCTCTTCGTCGAAGATTGCACTCTCACAAACCCCGTTGGTGGCTTTCCCTTTCCTCGTGGCGACCGATGAGAGCTCGGTAGAGCGTCGCATCATTTCCAGAAACTTTCGACATCGGAGTTTGAAGTGGATGTGAGGGTATTGTTGTAGAACATTAGCGTAATATGCATTAGTATACTTTAGAGCTTTGTCGATGTCACCGTCGAGAATAGCCGCTCTAATCTCTAAGGCCATAGTGAGTACGAGAATAGGGTAGGTGGGAATACGTGATCTTACTTTGTCTATTGATCGCCTCAACATCCTCCTCGACTTCGTATCGTTTAAGCTGGGCCTTGCGGCCATTTTCCAAAGCCCCCGACTCCGCAGCAACCTCTTCAGCAAATGCACGAGCGGTCTCGACATAGCCATCATGAGCTAGGAACTGCGCAACTAGCTCCTGTAATAAGGCGGTCTCGTCTAGAGGTGGCTGAATGTTGGCGGTGCTAGTCAAGCGAATTTCAGAGTGAATAGCGGCTTTTTCCTTCTGTGAGCGATTGGATTAGCTTGGCATTCTTGAGAGGAGATTGAATCAATAGTTCGCCCACCTTAACCATGCCGTCGATATCAAACATAAACGGTTGTTGGCCGAAATTAGCCGACAAATGGACAGTTGGTTGCTTTTTCATCCCCACAGACGGATACACTTTCAAGTTTCGTAGGTCCCGGAACGCATTACCTAAAGATTCTCAGCGATGCCATAGTTGAATTACATCCAAAGTAAGGAGCGTACCTAGAAAGACGCCATTTTTGGTGAAAAAAGCACACCCTGTTGAAAAGTTCACACCACACCCCACTGTATCATTGACACCAAAAGTTGGACCATATTGTCGCCCTTGCCCTTGACTTTCACCAAAAAATGACTTGCCATCATCACCATGATAGGCCCATGATTCTTGCTCCCAACCAGGAAGCCGCTCGACGGATGCTTTACCACCAGAAAATCCAATCCCGATCATTCTAGTTTTCTCGTCAGTACATATTCTCGAGGTTGAAAAAGGTTGGGGGGAAGGTTATTCATACCCCTCCTTAGGTTTGGCGTGAATTGTAATTTCAAAGTAGTATATACCACATTGTGGTGGCATAGGGAAATTTGCTCGGACAGCAGCAGCTTCATGCTCATGTTTATTAACTGGGCCAGTGTATCGAACATCCAAACCATCACTAGGAAGTTCTAGCCCAGGATATTTATCGGACTCATTCCATCGGGAGGGTAGCGGCGTAGGTTGGTCGTCATCGTTGGCTGGTTCTCTGTCGATGATATCATAGGTCATACCGCGATATGAAGGCGCGATCCGAGGCTGGTTGGCCTGTAACAATCCATTCATAGCTTCATTCCTAATGGATGCGAGCTTTGCTTTTCGAGAAGCATCGAGGCGGGAGACATATCGGGAGTTGCGGAGGTAGGACGGGGTGAAGGAAGAGGGCGAGTCGGAGAAGCTGCCGGGATTATGGTGAAAAGGATCGTGATTAGGGAAGCTGGCAAACTTGCGAGAGTAATGAGGAAGGGTATCTCCGGAGGAAGACCTCCAAGGGGAATTCATCTGCATGTCTGCATCCACGGCGATGGATGGCCTCAGGAGACGGCCTTCGGGGTGAAAGGGCGGGGGAAAGGACGAAGTGGAGTTGGACGGGACCAAATGAGGGAAGGGACTATTGTTCTGTGGCGAGTGAGCCGTCCCCGATAAGACCGAAGCGTAAGATGAGCGACGTGGGATGGAGGAGATGCTCGGACCGGAATATGTGGTAGTGGTGGTGGTGGTGGTGAGAGGAGCTCCTCGAGCTCCACCGGAAGAGGAAAAAGGTTCAGTCATGCTGTCGTCGTTCGGTGGATGGAACAGAGCCCAAGGCGGGTACTATGGTTGAATTGATAGGCGGGCATATGTAGGTATGATACCTTACCCTCTCACGCGCGCTGCTCTTCGGGTTCAGAGTGACTACTGTCAACAAGGTAGAGTCAAACTTGCAACATTTGACTACTAAATTTTAACCCTTTTTATCGTCCTTTTCGCTCTCTTTGGCTCTTTCGATATTTTTTTTTCTTTTTAATTACTTCGAAAGTTACCAAGATAGTATGTACGGAACTCTGTTCTTTTTGATTTTATTCTTTGGTTCCAGAGACTTTCCGTAAACGGGGTGGAGAGGTGGAGCTAGAGATGTTCACCAAGCTGCGGAGGTGACCTGTTAGGAAAATGAAACTGAGAAAAAAAAAAAACGAAAGGTATTAATACTATTGATAGTAAAAGAAAAGTAGATGGAACTATTGTGTTTTGGTTGAGTGCAAAAGAAAGATTGGAATGAATCTTGAAAGTAGTAATAATACTTGTGGTAAGAAAGAAAACATCACTTTTGTTCGCGTGACTAGAGAGACAATAGGGTAATAGGTATCCATCAAACAGGGGGGGACGAGAGGAGGATCACAATTGATGAAACTGACTGAGGGAAGAGAAAAGGAGGGAGAAGAGGTGCCCAAAGAGCATGATTACTATTTGATGGCATGACAAACGCCAGAAATTGCGGGGAGGGGGTCAGGGAACTGGGGGCTGGGGGGAGGAGAGGGGGAGTCAGTAAAAGGACAGGCAGCCGGTTTGAGGGGGAGATGCAGAGTGTAACTGCATCGATTGAGGAGAATAAATGGAAAAAGGAACACCTGCATAGTTTGTCATTAAAAAAAAATTATACTTCAAAATACTTTCGTTGGAATACTAACACGAACAACAATACTTCAAATTATAACACCATAACATTAATGGCAAATGTGATCTTTGGGGAGTACTTTGGGAGATCCGAGGTGCTCTTGATATTCGAATCATTCTTTCATACATGATGCGACAATGATGCTGACCGGTACGTCGTAGCATTCCTGACTTTCCCCATGTCCTTACTGTACATCCATACCGACAAGCGCAGGTATAAAGGGTGTGACCACGGTATTAATACGTCAATCCACAAACTCACAGTACTTATGGAGTGATATAGGCCTGGGTTAATGAACGCTGGACATAACGCCCGCACTAAGTTGCTTTCTATGTGTATTTGGCATTCTTAAAGCAGTTGCAAGTAGCTATATTGCAGCTGTATACCAATACTCTTCAGACTTAACGAGTGTCTCGGGCTCCCTCTTCTTCATATATATGTGACCTCCTTCTACCAGCCTGGCAGGTGACTAACGCCCTGTTACAAGCATCAAGGCAAGGGTAAAGAAAGGGAAAGGGATTTCCATTACAATTACTTCCAGGGAACTTGGGCGCGTTTCAGAAAGTTCAACCATCTTCCCTGCTGCCCTGATATTCCCTGAACATTAATTTAAATTGCGTATGGATTAAGCAAATCAATAGTCAGATAGTAAATATAGGTATTTCATACCCAAATTTGAGATCGATAATACTTACGACAAGGTATGCCTTGCTAAAGATCAACTAATTAACTAAGTAATTTGTTATGCCACAAGCGCTTTATAAGCAACTGATGCAGATCCAATGCTTCTTATAATAATGTTACATCATGAATAGAATGCAGATGTATGCCCAAGAGGTGGTAGGTAGGACAATAAGGATGGGGCGGAAGAGGAAAAAGGGTAATCAGATGGCAGACGAAGCAGGACAGATATCTGTAGGCGTTAATGCCTCACAATAGTCCAGTTTGGGGGTGAAGGGAAATAAGTAAAAAATGAAGGGACAAAAAAAAAAAAAATGGGAGCAGTGGCTCGTGTGACCAACCAATAACCGACATAAAACCCAACGCCGACAAGATAACAAGAAAGAGAACGCTCTAGAGCCCACCGAGAAATAAAGAAAGTGATGTTGTCAAATTAATGTACATGAATAGATAGGAAGAGTGTGGAAATCGAGTTGGCTTTAACCTATGCGGCCATGGCGATGGCGGGCGACGATGCTTCAACAATATTGGAGGGAGCCGGAGTAAGCTCTCCGTCACCGAGATTGCTCTTTTCACTAGGAACGACACTATTGCTCTGGGCGGCCTTGCTGTCACTGTCTCCAGTTTCGAGGACAGCGTCTTTCATTTCAACATTCTCCTCCTGTTGCTGCTGGGGTCGAGGGGTTCGCCATGTGGGGAGATGCCAATGGCATCCAGTGAAGCTCTTCAGTTGTAAGGGTTTGCGCTCCCACTTGCGGCAGGGAGCCCCGCTACGGTCTAGTGCGCGAAGACCGGCATTGATAGCACCTGTGTTGGCCTTGGGTCCGAGTTTATGGGATATACCCAACCGTGCATTTTCGGCACTTCCCTCATCCCTGTTAAGGAGTAGTTAGCAAGACGATCGCAAATGCTATGACTAAACATAGAAAAAGGGGAAATCAAGAAAAAAAAGCCAACAGAAAAAATAAAATTGTCTGAAACTTACAGTCTAGGTTTCTTCTTGGGACCTGGTTTTCCCCTAGGCTTGGGGTAAGCCTCACTAGTCTGACCAAGACCTCTCTTACTGCCAGGCTTCGGGCCAGGAACACCCTTCCGGCGAGGAGTATCCGCGGCTGATGTGCCAGGAGCAGGAGTAGAAGCAGCATCAGAAGCATTGTCCACAGAGGAGGGGGGTAGTAGTGGTTCTGCCGTAGATGAGGCTGGGGAGGAGGGAACCTCTTCCTTCTTTGTTGGAGGTAACTCGGGAGTGGGTTCACTGCTTGGGGGTTTGGTGCTTGTGCTATTCTTCTTCTTGGGGTCCTTGATCTCTGGGGCCGGAGGGGCGAATTGACCTAGTAGATCGGATGAGAGCTTCAGGACAACCACAAGCTTAGAGGGCCCAGAGCCCGAGCGACCAGAGCGACCGTTGGTGGTGACTGTCGAGGTAGCAGCGGGCATGATGCTGAGGGGCTTCTGGAGAGAATTGGTTGGGAAGCTGATTATCTTGGTTTTTAATTTTTAGTCACTTTTACGCTCCTTGTGTTCGGTCGGGAGGTTAAAGGAGATTTGGCTGCCAAAGAAAGAAAAACAAGTGTGAGGATGTCGTGGTGGGAGAGCAGAGTGGCAGTGCTTGAATAAGTTAGATAGTGATGTAGAGGACGAGTGGGTGTTTGGGGTGTGTTGGGTGAGATTGATCGGCTCTCTTAGGTAGGTAGACGTCAAACGTGGCGGCGAGACTTGGTCAGGGCGAGGCAAAAGTTCGGGAAGGCTGGTGAAGGCAAAGGCGAGGCAGAGGTGACATAGTCTGGTGGTGGAGTGAGGATAGTGGTGTTGGTGATGGAGGTGATGATGGTGATGCGAGGTGGAGGTGGATGAGAGAAGGTGGGTGGGAGAGGGACGGAAGAAGAAGAGGAGGATGGGGGATGAATGGAAGGGATGGGGATGTCGAGGCGCCGTGTGGTGGTTTCATTGTTGGCGTGTGTGTGTGTTCTCTCTCTCGTCTAGGGAACAGCCAGACTTTCGGTGCGGTCAGTCCAGGAGAGAAGCCGGTGGTGAAGGTAAGTAAGGTAAAGGTAAACCCCGTCCGGGTATGCGTAAAACTACCGCGTAAGATTACGCCGCCGGGCGCGTCCTTTACCGTGTATTACCCCCAATTCTGTTCGAGACCAGCGGCTCAGGACATTGAACAAGGGGTTTGAGTGACCATACAAGACAAGTTCTGTTTCTGACGGTACCTGGCTCTACCACTTATGACATTATGATCTTATTCTTTTATTATATACATTTTTTATTTCTTCTCTTTTTCACACTACCTACTTTGCTTGGGAAAAGAGTAGTAGGAGGGTGTAATTATTATGAGGATGATTATTATCTAATAATACATAATGTTCATCCCAAGGTACCTAGGAGTGTAAGGAACAGGTCCTTTGGAATTAATACTACATTACCTTAGTTAACTAATTAGTTCTACATAATCAAAGAGGCTAAATAAGATACTATCTTAAACTAAAAGTCTGATATATGAGGCACAAGAACAATGTTTGTTTGCCTTTTCAGCTGATTGTCATTCTTTCATTTCCAACCTGTTTTTAAATTTTTCTTTCTTTTTATTCCTTTCTTCCCTTTTTCATTTTACCTTCAATGTCTCTAGTTTATCATCCTCCCTAGTCCAATCTAGATACACGTTCCGGGCTCGGAGCAAGTACAATAATTACCTTTCCAGCCATGTCTACATTCCATTTTTTTTCCTATTCTTACTCTTACTATTGATCGAGTTATGGATCGCCAGTCCCGCCTGAACCCGCTTAGACTTTGGAACGAACTTTTCTCAGCCTTTCCACTGCTTCCGTCGCTCGGGTTTAATTCGCAGGCTTTCTCTTTTTTTTTTTTTTTTCTCTTCTTTTCCAATCCTTTTTAAGTTTTTTTTTTTTTGACAAGAAAAATATTTTTTTTCTCCCTCTTATTATTTGTTCTTCTCCTTGGTGATGGTCTGTCTGTTCATTCCATTCACACGTAACCACCACTCACTAATCTCCATCCCAACCGGAAAGGGAAATAAATGAAAGGAAGAAGAAAAAAGAACAATAATCATAACGCCCTTAATACCAGAAGACTTACCCAACTACTAACCAGGTTACCTGCCTCTCGGGGGCCTCTGCCCCCCCCAAAAGCCCCGTTTATATTTATTTACCTACCTAGGAATTTCAACCAGATCCCGTATTTTGACTCTTACATGATGTGATCTTCCGTTCTGGATGGATGGATCACACAGTCTACACATGCGCACCACCACATCCCACCATTTACCTGGTCATCATCAACCTAAGACTCCCCTTCTCCATCATGTGGCTGGACTAGGGTGTATCCAAATAAGGCTAATCAGGATGCTCAGATCGATGATGCCTACTTTTCTTAGCCTGTGATGATGATGATGCTGTTGGTCTTGCTTTTCCTTTTTGTCTCTATCCTTGCCCTCAAGGTCTACCTCAAGGCCTATGAGTTATTAATAGGCAATTCCTTTATAAAGAAACATAGTCTTTTCTGATACCTTCTCTTCAAAAAAAAAAAAAAAAGTACTGTATATGAGTACCAAACCTACCACAATCTGCAATCCGCAATAATAGTTCAGTAGCAGCAGCAGCAGCAATACCTCGTAAGTAGGTACTGTAACTACCGAGTCAGAATGATTAATTAGAATCAAAATCACGAACCAAGAAATCTCTTTCCGATCGGCTCGCCACATCCGGAGCACAACCATCCTGTTCCCCCCTCTAACAGGTAAAATTGGAAAAAAAAATAATAATAATTATGTTTTATTACTTTCCAGAGGAAGGAACGTGAACATAGGGAGAAATATAAACAAACCCCTCCCTAGCAAGTATGACTGACTATATGTTGAGAGATTTCTAGCTGAAGCTGAAATGATAAATAAATTCTTCTCACATCTTCATTGGGGCTCAGAAATTCTTCATTTCCCTATAGTTTGGATTTGGGGTCCATATATACTATATCCATATGATATACTAACTAGAGAACTCACTGGATACACAGTAGTTACGTAGTTACTAATACAAGAAAGAAAAAATCAGTATCAGGAAATTTGTAGTTTAGTAGGATATTATTATTGTTGACCCGCTACTTTTAGAACGGGGTATGACTCCAGATAAGGGGAGAATTGCCCCTTTGATCTGTCTTCATCTCCATAATTAATTTTACGTCGCCGCTTCCTCGGTTGAATCCACGCTCGGATCACCAAACGTAGTTCTACCGGGGGGAGGGGAAAGCAAAGAGAAAGGAAAAAGAAATCGCAAGGAAACACCTTGGCCTCTATTCTCCCCTCAAATTAAAGTAAACCCGCATAATCATTTATTTTATCCTCCTAAAATAAGAACGGCGACGAAGAAGAAGATATTTACAATATCCACATAATAAGACTACAGTTATAATATATACTTACATAATCTCAGAGATGCCTATTCAGCAATTCCTCTATAACATTATTTAATCTACTTTCTTCTCCTGCTTCTTCCGCTCAATTACCTGATTCACAGCTTGTTGCACCCCCGGGCTTGCTCTGACACTGCTCAGGACTAGACCCTCTCTCATTCCCTGCCGTAGTGTAGCGGTACTTTCCTTGTCCCCTTGGAATGGAGCAAATCCTAACTGTAGTAACCGGGTTGCCTCGCTATCTGTAGACCGAGAGAGCTGTACGAGCTGGCCCAGGCGCTGCATCGTCTGCGGGTGTAAACGTTCCCCTGCCGCGGAGGTCTTTTTGTTTGCCTCGGGCGGTGCCACTTGTGAGATGAATATATGTAATGTGACGGAAGCCCGCTGTGCTAGGGTCATGATCTGGAATGGCAAGAGGTAGAATCCAGGGGAACCCAAAGACATCCCAAATAGACCTTGAAGGCCCGGGGGAATGTATGAACTAGGAATAAATACAGCGCTTGTGTGGGTAGTCAGGGCCAGTTCGAGTGTAAATAGTGCAGCGAATGTGAAGAAACGCCACTAAAGAATCCCAATTAGCTGGACAAGTCAAGCGGGAAGGAGAAGAAGAAGGCGGAGGGAAAAAAAAAGGACTTTACTCACATAACGCCCCCAGTCAGACCACCACACGAAGTTCAGGAACAGAATCATCAAGAGCCCACCAATATAACCCGGAACTGACTTCTGTAGGCCGGTGACCATGAAACTGTGCGCTGTCTTCTTTTCACCCCAATTGAGCACATCGGGTCCAAACCGATCGTATGCAAACCTCTTCGCCGGGTCCACAAGTGTCTCCTGCGCCGTCTTCAGATATACAAAGTAATCATCTGAAACGCCTTCACCATGAATGAGCTTGTCTGGGTGATGTTGGGCGGCGAGACGACGAAACCGGGACTTAATGGTCTTCTCGTCAGCTAACGGGGATACCCCCAATGACTTATAGAAGTCCCCCCGCGCTTGAACCTGATGGAAAGCTTCGAAGATGGTATAGAGTAGATAGCCTGTCACAACCATGATGAAGATGCGTCGACGATGTCGTGCGAATCGTGGTGAACCAGGCTGAGGCTTGGGCTCACCCGCACGGATAGTGATTCCATAGTAGAGGCTTTGTAGGAATGAAGTTACATACTGGGTATCCCTTATTGTTAGTAATTTTCAAAACATTGATGGAGTGCGACAACACCGTAACTCCAGACAAGTAAATTGCGGGATATACTTCTGGGGTATCAACTCAAACTCACATTTGGAAGGACTGCCCAACCAAGATAGGACAGTAGGGCCGACATGTGTGAAATTTTATATTCAAAATCCCCATCCAAAAAAAAAAAGAGAATTAGCCTAGCCTGGAAAGAAACGAAAGACAAGTTAGGAATTGGGATTGTAGCGCCCTAGTCTTTCCCTTCATGTCTTTTGTTGTCCTCTTCTCTCTCAATGGCTACCCCGACCCTGACCGCCTCACCTACCGCCTACCATATTCTCCCCCGACAGGTAAAGAACCAAAAAAGAAAAAGTAAAAAAAAAAAAAAAAAGGCTTCAAGGACTTTCGCAACCCTCTCAGCACCAAATTAACCCAGCTCCCCCATTTCTTCCCCGGGGAAAAAATGGCCGTTGACGCTATGGAAATTGATTCGAATCCCATATCTACGGGCCCAATTGAGCCCGAAAAGGAGCGCAAGCGCAAACACAAACACAAGGACAAAGATAGCTCCTCACCATCGAAAAAGAAGCGCAAGAGTGAGGATGGAGAAAAGAAGAGCAAAAAAGACAAATCCAAGAGCAAAGAAAAGAAGAGTAGCAGAAGTAGCAGCAAATCTCAATCCAAGAAGACAACAGCAGAAGACCCTGCTTCTTCCTCCCCATACACACTCACGACCGCAACTCTGTACCTACCACTCTCGCCCATTTCTATCTCTCCAACCCACGCCTTAGCTTCACTGCTGGCAGAACACCTCTCTCCTCTCCTCTTGACATACTACCCGCCATTACAAGGCATAGTTTTGGCCTATTCCAATGCTTCTATCTCGAGCTCCCCCCCCTCCGCCTCATCTCCGTCAAACAGCCTCGACGACCTAAACCCGCAACCACTGACCCTCGCAACCACCGCCGGGGAGTACGGCGTCATGTACATATATCTCACGGCCACATTCCTCGTGTTCCGTCCGCAGCGCGGCCACACTCTAGAAGGATGGGTCAATGTGCAATCCGAAGGGTTCCTGGGTGCTGTGGTCCTGAATCTCTTCTCCGTTGGAATTGAACGAAAACGACTTCCCGCGAACTGGAAATGGATCCCACCAGGTGAAGAGGAGGAGGAAGGATCCACTGCCAGCAAGGCTGATCAGCCCCAAGGAGCCACCACCACATCCGATGAAGACGATGACGATTCCACAGCGAAGCCGTCCTTTGACCCTGAAAAAGAGCACTTCAAACCCGTTACACTCGCCTCAGACATAAATCCCCTCGCCGATACCATCGATGCCGAGGCTGCCTTAGCAACTGATAATACACTCCCCATGGGTGACGATGATGCTGCAGTGGAGGGCTACTTCCAGTCAGTCTCGGGCCACCGTGT
Source organism: Aspergillus haitiensis (assembly GCA_027569155.1). NCBI lineage: Eukaryota > Fungi > Ascomycota > Eurotiomycetes > Eurotiales > Aspergillaceae > Aspergillus > Aspergillus haitiensis. The sequence continues at coordinate 168,041 of JAPDEO010000001.1, read as the reverse complement.
ACGCGGTACCATCCAGTTTCGCGTCGTCGATGTCGATGTTATCCCCGGTACGGAGCGGGATCGTGGCTTCCTGAGTATTGAAGGCACGATGCTCTCGCCCGAGGAAGAAGCAAAGGTGGTAGAAGATGAACGGAATGGCATCATTACTTCGTCTTCGACTGTTCCTTCTAGCGTAAGACGGTCAACTTTCATCCCTGTCAGTGCAATGTCTGGGGCGTTGGTATCAAGTGTGGATGTGGAGCTAGATTCACCGAGTAAGAAGATGAAGGGGAAAGTGAGATTTTGAAAACAAGCAACAAATAGAGGAAAGAAGCGAAGAAGTAGAGGGGAGGAAGAAGGAAGCGTGTGAGCGTTGAAATAATTCATTGTGTAAATCTTGTCATAGTGACGGTTTGGTTCTAGTTATATATCTGTTTTGGGATTTCTTGATGAGAAAAAAAAATTTTTTTGTGTTCATTCATCTATTCTCACTATCATGCCTATTTACCTTTCTACTCTTCGTTCTTTATCTCATAATTTGGTGATATTATAGATCATTATCAATTCCATTTTTTTTTTGAAAAGAGAATATTAGTTAGAACAGATCAAATCCTTTTATACATCTGAAAAGGTGTATAATCTTTACATTTATAGAGAAACCTTGCCATTTTAGACATTCTCATCTATACCAAAAACAAAACAAAAAAAAGCCCCTTTCTCATCTATAATAATCTATGCATCTTAAAATCTATCTCCAAATTAGGGTTATTAAACTTGTACTGGAAAAGGATCAAAATATTAACAGAGGAGCGTTTTCTATAAGTTGCAATTCATTCTATTATGAATCCCTTTTTGTTTGGTGTTGGAAAAGAAGGCACCTTTCAGTGTGCTTCTACTAAACTAGGTGAGTTGTATAATTATGAAAGGAGATAGAACAACCTCACTATCCCAGAAATATATATGACATCAGAGAGGTAGACTTTTGCAAATCCTAGTACTACAGCCTTTCTACCACGTTATGAACCTACGTATGTATGTACAAGAGTGGATGACTAGGAATGTACCTTGACAGTTTCTGAGAGCTTTCTTTCTTCTTTTCCCTAGGTACTTTCATGAATTGAACTTGGTAAGGTAAATAATATAACATTGGGGGGATACCAATCGATCTACATCTTAATCTCACCAACACCAACTGATAAGACGTCTACCCCGCCCTCAATCTCATCTTTACTGGGCATATTGCCCCTCCGCATTAACTCCGCACATTTGACCATGACGGGATCCATACCCATCGTGGCAACGGAAACAACCGTATTGCCTTTGCAATAATATGCCACAAACTTAGCATTTTCTGGTTCGCCCTGCAGGATCAAGTCGTCCCATCCGTTGGGTGTACTGCCACAATAACGCAACTGCGCGCCGACCGCGGACCAGAAGATAGGGATGAATGGCTTGGGCTTGGGAGAGGCTGATGAGGTAAGAGAACGGGCAACGGCGCGGCCAGCGTTCTGGGCTACGTTCCAGTGTTCAATGCGGGTCGGGACACCGTCACCGCCCGGTCCATGGTAGGGGTATGTGGCTATGTCACCAATGGCAAAGACGGAGCCGTCGAGACCGGGGACGACGAAGGACTCGTCTGTCTTGATGGAGCCGTCACGTTCGAGCGGGATGGCTGGAGAACTGGCTTTGAGGAAGTCGGTTGCGGGACGTACACCTACGCCCAGGATGACGAGGTCGGCAGGGATGACTGTGCCATCTGCTAGGTGAACGGCTCCTACGGAGCTGGGATCTGACTCAGAGGGGGTGGCCTTTGTGACGGCAGCGGATAGATGGAATTTCACACCGGCCTTTTCGAGGTTGCGCTGGAAGATGCGTCCGACTTGGGCGCCCATGATGCGTTCCATGGGAGCTTCTTCTTGACCGATGATGGTCACATTGTTATCTTTGGCAAGAGCATTGCCAACCTCCATGCCGATGAAGGAGGAGCCGATTACGACAATTTGCTTTTGCTTAGTTTCGCCGACGGCAGCCACAATCGATTGGACGTCCTGAACTGAGCGGAGGAGAAAGATGTTGGAGAGATTATCGCGGAAGCCCTCGAGAGGTAAGGTGCGTGGGACTCCGCCAGTTGCGAGAACGAGCTTGGTATAGGGGTAGCTCTGGCCGGAGCTGGTTAGGACGAGGTTTTGAGTGAAGTCGACCGATGTGACCTCGTCAGTGATGGTCTTGATGGAGGCGTCTTGGTACCAGTCGCGTGGACGCCATTGGACCTTCTCAGCGTCGGGAATGAGTGCTTTGGAGAGTTTAGGCCGGTCGATGATAAGATTGGGCTCTTTCGAGATGAGAGTAATGGAGCCTTTGTATTTAAGGTCTCGGATGGATTGGATTACGCCCCAGGCGCCAGCGCCACTGTATTAGAGAAGGTAGTGATTAGTTCTTAGCTTCTTGGATGCGAGAAGACCAAAAGGTCAGGAGAGCGTCCAGTTCTTACCCTCCTACAATAACTAGCTTTTCAGGATCGGAAACACTGCACTTTATAGATGGGTTCCTGTGACCGCTCTTGATAGCAGCCTCCTCTCCGCGGATATATACAGCTCCATCCTTTTCGGTAAGTTCAAAGGTATTTAATGCAGCTGGTGCGGGAGCATCTTCGACATCACCAGTGGTGATATTAAAGCAAGCTAATAGAATTTACAAAGCAGGCAAGGTTAGCAATAGCTGATCTAAAGTGACGATAGAAGATATAATTTACGAGAAAATGATTAAAAAAAATACACACCTCCATGCCATGGGCAGGTGATTCTACCCTCTGGAGAAACCACTCCTAACTTCAATGGAGCCCCGTAATGGGTGCATTTAGGGCTGATAGCATGAACTTGCCCATCGGATTTCACAAGTAGCACTTTGCCATCTTGAATACCCTCTACCTCACACTCAACCTTTTCCATGCTCTTGATCCCGGATAGAGACGAGATGCCCTTGAGTTTGTATTCCTGTGCCATATTTCCTGATCTTGATGAGAAGGCACGAAAAAGAGAGTGGATGTGATACGGTTTAATTAAAAGCGACCAGGGTGATGAAGCTGGTCGATGAAATACGATGGAGTGACGCTGAATTGAATTATAGGGACCACGATAGACTTTGGGTGAAAGAATCGACCAGCGAGCAGGGGAGAGTTGAAGGAAGAAACACAGGCGCGGGGGGGATGGAGGAGAGAGGGAGAGGGGTACATGCATAAGTTGGAGGTGGCTTTTGGTCAGCTTTGAATAAGGTAATTAAGGGGATAGATGAGCAATCAAGGTATCTACCTAATGATTTACTGGGCACTCGGAGAAGGGTTTACTTAAGAAGCCCAATTAGAGATGTGGATAAATTGATTAATCTCCCCTCCCAATCATCCCCAAGTTGGAGGTATTGACGTTTCTCATCAATGACGTGACGTCGCTGCACAGCATCCCGCTGGCCAATCATAACCACTGTTTTGTCACGCATCTCGATGTGGATCCCTGTTAATTGAACCGCTATGAGAAAAGGCTTCTTATATCATACATATTCTCTCATTACACTACCTACATGATCAAGTTAGTCTACGATGAAATCCGTACATATACATACAAGTATCCATTTTTAGGCTTTCCGACTTCGTCGTCTCTGTCTCCGAGGTGGGCCGATGCCATTATGCAAGCTTGCTGATAGCTGCCTTGTTTGCCTTCTTGCTTGAGAAAAATCCTTTTTGACCCAGCCTGAGCCCCGTGGAAGCCGATGGGTCTTTGCAAAGTCCTTGTCACTGCCCCCAGGCGAGACGAGAGGGCTGGATTGAGTCAAGTCAACAACCTCAGTCGGCATCGGAAGAGCGGGGGAACAGGGTGGAGGGTCTTCAGCTTTCATGTCATAGTTAATACAATTAGATGCCACGCTGATTCGTGAAGAGTTTTGTGAAGATTTAAGCGGGTTCTGCCCACGTTTAGATAATTTTTGAGGAGATAAAGTTGAAGGTGGAGTATCCGACATGGGAGACTGTTCTCGACTCCGTTGGTTATGTAATGATACTTCATGTTTTCCTGTGCTACCATGTCGCCGGCGCTCTTCACGAGCTTTGTCCACTTCGTAGAAAGGGTTGAGAATAATGCAGGACGATTGCGACATAGGGCTGCTCATATTCAGTGGGGAGGATAGGTTGTGTGAAAGGAGATGATCCATTAGGCTTTCAAAGGAATTACCATTGACTGGGCTGTTGTTTGAGGCTAATTTATCACTGGCCCCAATTTCGCTTTCTGTTATATTGGAAGGGCATTGGGTAAAAGATGCAATATTTCGAGTCTCATAATGATCACTTGTGCTCGACTTCATAGGGGATACGTGGCTGGCCTCTAAAGAAGGCCTCAAACCGGAACTAGAGGCTTCGAATCCATTAAATTGCGGTGACAGAACTGGGCTACTCTCCTTCATATGAGCACCCAACAAAGAAAGCCCGTCACCATGCTGGTCGCCATTACCCCCACCACTCAAGTGTTTAGCTTCAATTCCTGGCATACTAGCGTTTTGTATAGGCGATTCATCGGTTGCAAAGGAGCTTGATCGAGTGAGCGCGTGAACGCCAGATAATTCGATTAACGGAAAAGAAACTAAATTACTGACTTGCTCTCGCCATTCTCACAACCACAACCTGCTGTCTTAGTTGGAGCAGCACGAATAAGTTTTGGATCGATTAGATCGTCAAATGGCACCTCTCGGAAACCATCGTCTTCCCCTTCATCGTCTAGACCGGGCATTTCAAACCCACTGTATTGAAACGGTCCATCCTCTCCATCTCCGTCATTCCTAGCCTGTCTCCGATACGGGCTCGCAAGCTGAATACTGAGAATATTATCATCAAATACATCACGCACTTCAGCGACTCTGTACTCGGACACCATAGGCTGCCAGTTTGTAGCTTTTGACACATCCAGTTGCTTGAAGGCGAATACTAAGCCTGGTGCCATATTTGCTGCAACTAGGTCGGCGAGAGTGTTAATATTGCTTGGTAGGGGAGGTAGGTCCTGGGATGAGTTTTGAACTGGATCATTCGCTGCCTGTTCGGATTCTCCGTTTTTATTTCTGTCATCTTGTTCGGCGTCATCATAGTTAAGAAGCACACTATCTTCCATGAGGCTGTCTTCGCCAGTTTGGTCATTTCCCCCATCATACACCTGAAACCGTTGCCTTCGTCTTCTCTTTTTTCCCCACCCATTGCGCTCTCTTATTATCGGCCCGGCTGCATCATCCCAATGCTGCTCGAACGGAAAAGGTGGGGTGGTTAACTTGATGTCGTCGTATACACACTCTGTAGCTTTTAGTGTTAATTTATCCCGCCAGTCTATTTCAGATTCACTCTCAGCAACCTGGGCAGTAGCATCCTGGACTGTTGGCTGAGGAACAGGGGTTTGAACTTTTCCTGCTAGCTTTTTCCGGGTAACTTCCTCATCTTCTTTAGACTTTGGAGTTCGTACGCCAAGGGAGCCGAAAAGGAGTCGTCTAGTGCTCGCCACATCCAATGTTCGTCGTTTTGAAATCTCAGGGCTTACTTCATTGGTATCATCTAAATCTCCTTCCTGAAACTCAACATGGCTAACAGGTTGTTCTTGGACTTCATTCCTGTCGGAGCTTGGTGGTAGTGATTCATTTTTAGAGACTGGAGAGACATCGATGCCCCCTGATTCCAGATCTCGAAGAAGTTTTTGTCGCTTTGCCTCAAATTCCGCCTGCTCTCTCTCCTTTACATCGATGGTGTCTGGGGGGACGTAGAACGAGCCTCCATTCGTTTCCACCCAGTGTCTGAGAGCAGTAAAATCTGCTTCTTTCTCTAAAACACCTAGCTCTTTAAGTTTCGCGAGCTGGCGCCGCATTTTGTTCCGCTGGTTGGATTTTTTGGTTCTTAGGGACCCACCACCAGGAGGATTGAACTTGCTGGTTAGTTTTGATGCAATGGCAGCATCCAAAAACTCGTCCTCTTCTTCTACTTCATCCTCTGACTCTGATGATGAGCTTTCTGATTCTGAAGATGAGCCTACCTCTTTCTCAGAGTGGGATTCGTCCGATGAAGAGGAGCTGTCTTCATCAGATTCAGAACTAGATTCACTCGAATCGTTTGTAGAGGAGCTGCTGTCACTTTCACTGGAAATTGACTCTTCGTCTTCATCTGAAGTTGACCCAGCTCGGACTAGAGATGTGTTGGGCTTGTTAGCAGATGGAGTCATCTTTTGCCCGTCAAATCTGACTGCTTTCGCATCCAACAATGTGGAACTCCCGGTGGAACGTCTTTTGCTTCCTTTTCCTGAAAGAGAGCTCTTCCTTGCCGCTATTGGCTGGGTACTGGGCCGCGAGCGTAAAGGATAACCCCGTGGCCCGACTTCCTTGATATCGGTCTTTTCCGCATCAGGTTGACCTGGAATCTCCATGTCATCCTTGAGATCTTGTAGCTCCTGCGTTAGCTCCTCAGTGTTAGGCTCGGGAACTTCGCTATCGCTTTCCGAGCTTTGACTAGATGGGTCGATGGGATGCCGGATAACGGTCCCATCGCCATCTTCTCCGGGATCATGATAATCTTCGAAGTCGTCATGGTAGGCATCTCCATACTCTTGTTCGTCATCCTCGATGTCGCTATCAGGTCTGAGCAAAGACAGTTCTTTTCCAGAGCTGGCAAGTGTTGGGGCCCATTCTGTATCCTCTTCTTCATAATTTTTCCCACCACTACCCCAGGGCGCAAGAGCGGTCCGTCTTTTCTTCCTTGGAGGAATCATGATCGCGGGTCTAGAAGACGTTGGCCTTTTTAGGAAAGGCTTCCCAAATGGAACGCCGTCTATGAGATGCTTGCCGTCAGTCGATATTTGATGTCGGCCGGAAAGCCGCCGGGCTCGTAGATCAGATATTTGGAGGGCGCGTATTCTAAAGGACAAGCGGTACTCAGCACGGACTCTTGATATCAATAGCTTGGAGTAGAGCTGACTATCTGGGGCCCTGATGAGGTTTGATTAACTGGTGGGTGTACTCACAGGACTTCATCCCCATCTCTCAGTAGACCTTCCACCTCCATGAAATGTAGACATTCCGAGCCACCAATCTCGACGACATAATCTTCCAATCCCCATTGCCCGCTCAGCTCATCTTCGAACAGCCGCGGTTCAGTCTCTAATGGAATGACCTCGTTCACGTCCTCCAATAGCTGCGCAATAGTATATCCGCCATTTGAATATAATGCATTAGGAGTGCGTGACGATGTAATAGCGGTGGAAGCAGCGGGGAGTATAGATGAGGGGCTAGGAAGTTTATGACCGAAAAGCGACGGCGGTGACGTAGTCCAAAGAATGCGTGTCACAGGTAAGCCGTGACGCTGAATGGTGAGATGCAGACGCATTTTTAGCAATCTTTGAAAATTCTGCTGCTCCTTTCTCTCAGGCAACACAGATGGGGTGGTCACACAGCGTAGAATAGCCGAGGACGTTGAAATTCATATAGCAGGATTGAAATGCGAAGCGAAATGCGAGTTTCTGCTACAAAGGGTTGAGGGGGTTTTTTTTTTTCGTCGGTAATAAAACACAATAGATATAGAATGACTCCGAAAAACTGCACAGCAGGAATGAGGCGAGAGGTGAATTGTGAAAACGCCGACACCGAAGCAACGAAACAAAATCGCTAATAATCACAATCCAGGAGTATTGGAAGAAACGTACATGGTGGTACACGGAGGAGGTGTCGTTGAGAAGACTTAAAGAGAGCTCTCGAGGAGAACATCGGGTGGGAGCTCCTCTTTTGCTTCACCGCTCGGCTTTGTTTTGATCTGCACCGCCTAAGGAACCCCACGCCCAGTTAGACTGCTCTTTTTTTCTCTCACTTTGCTTTTTCCTCACTTCTTTTCTCACATTTTCAATGCGATAAATGTGACATTCATTAGGAGGGGCTTTTTTCCTCATACCCACACTTGTGGATATGAGAAAGAGAATACTGGATTTGGAAAACTACCTCTTGAGACCCATATTCTAACTAAGGCTGGTAAATCATTGCTTCCTCGCTCTGTACTAACAGATATTTCTCTAGCTAAAATATCAATAAAGGCAGACAACATCAGTATTCACCCTACAATGAAGCTTTAATAATATCTTACAGGTTATGTATTCCTTATTAGATCAGATATTCTAACTACTACTATTGAATCTTCGATGTATATTGGGCTAAAAAATTTAAGGAAGTACTCTGAGATATTCAAATATTCCAGTTTATCTTACGCTTCCCTTCACAGAGAAAAGGATTGGCCCAATATAATTGATGCCTGTTCGAGCAGGAGGTACAGGTAGTATCATAAAGATAAATAAGATATGGATATTGGAAGATTTCTTTAATATTTCTTAATAAAACCACCCTAAGGTCAATTGAGGAAATGGCACCGAAATGAAGAGAAACTGGAAGGGGTTGAAAATTTTAGGAGAGGAGAAAGAGGGACCTTATGTTTTTAGCAAACCAGATAAAGGAGAGGGAAAAACCTACAAGAGGGCTAAATTTGGCTTAAAAGGGGAGCCATCTCAGCACCGTCTTGGTTGCAAATGGAATTTGGTATATTAATTTATTAAAATCAAGCGCTAGACACTTCCTCAAGAGGGTCGCCGATTATGCATAGTGGTGACGGATGAAAAATATTGATGCTACTTTAGAGAGGCTTCACCGCTGACGGTTATGGATGGAACTAAGGCTGTTTCTAGCCTTAGCAGGGTCTAGAGGTAATTTATGACAAAACATTAGAAATGTGCCAGCTAGATTTGGGTACTGTGTGAAGTCGGACTTCGAGGCACTGGTTTTCGGTTTGGGACTCCAAGGTTCATGGGTCGGATTTGAGGCCGAGATGGCTCTTGGTTCTCCTGGGTTTCTTGGGGGGATATCTCTTTAGCCACTGCCTGGTATTGTGGAGGTTCATCTTCTACTGGGAGTGGTGTTTTATGAATTTTGAGAATGCTTTGTTGGCGAGCAACAGGTGATGTGGGAGGGGATTCTGATCGAGACTCGGGGGGTGTCGAAGGAAGCATATCAAACGATTCGGACGATGAGCTCGCCGCGCCATTATTGTATGGTGTAAACTCCTTAAGCGTGGTTCCAACTGGAGATTTCGTATCAGCTCCAGGTTCAACGGTGGTTCTAGTAGAGGAGACATCTGGTGGGTTATACTCGCGACGAGGGCCATCCACAGGACTTAGACTTTCAGCTATCGCGTCTTCGTAACTTGGAGGAGCATCGTCATAACCTTCATCAGAAGTAGGGGCGTTGGAGGTAATTGGGGGCCTAGGAGGCATGGGAGGCCGCTCAGAGCCATCCTGGGTGTGGCTAGGGCTAGGACGAGCAATCTTTGATTTAGCACCTGTATTGGCAGCCATGGCATCCAGAAGTGCTTGGGGAGGACTGATTCCAGAGTAGACTTTGACGGGCATCCTTAATGGAATAACAATAAGTTGAGGCTGGAAGGGTTGTTTTTCACTATTGTTAGCTGACTCTCTTAGGTAAATTATAAAGCAAAATACAAAGACTTAAGAAAGGAAGAAAGAGTCCCTTGCTTACTTTCATATTTCCCACTACGCCGTGAGCTAAGCCAACTCGCACCTCAAGTTCATAATAACGTGCAATGTTGCAAGTTTGAAAACTGGGAGCAACGGAGCTGGGCAAAGGAATACGATTCCACATTTTCTCATCTATTGTCCACTCGGTACCCGCAGGATCGCCCCCCCGTCCGAGAGGTATTCCCATGTTACTGCGACTTAGCATCACCCATGTACCACTTTCTGTACGCTGTAAATCCTGAGCCAAGATACGAGTGTAAGAGATCAGCTCAATTTGCAACATCTGCAAGAATACCGTTTCGTAAGACTCAGACAGCTTGCTAACGAGGAGCCTCATTGGTATAGGCTCATTGCAGGTAAGAATAGACGGGTTTGGCAACCTGAGATCCGCGGAGATACGGAGAGGATCTCCAAACCCCTTAGGATCTGGGGACTTTCGAAAGAAGGATTTTGATGGGGCTGGACCACTAAAGAACTGATGCTGACGCCTAGCATAGGTTTCTTCAGCAGGGTTGCCTGTTCTTGGGGGTTCAATTGGAAGGAAAGTTAAATTGGTGATCTATAGAATTGATTAAATTAGTTTAGGAGGCACAAATGCCATTATTCTTCTTAACCAGAAAAAAAAAATTGATCTTATCTACCATGGAGCTTGTCACATACCGCTCTGATATTTTCTTTATAGAACTGAGGGCGGATGACAGTAGCTTTCACAAAGTACTTTATTTCAGCTTCCCCTGGGAACCCAGAGAGAGATGGTGGAAGAGTCTTCTTCACATGCCGGGTGGATTGCTTAGCCATCTCAACTTTGAGACCCGAGAAATTTAAATTTGTGAGCATGCTATTGTGTAGGCTGCATGCATTATTAAAAGGGAACTGCAATCATCATTAATTTAAGATCTATGACGTTATTCACGGAATAGATAGATGGGATTCTGACCTTGAACTGGAAAGGATACTCGTATCTTCCAGCAGCAAAAGTAAAAGACGACGCTGGAGGCGTTTGATTGAAAATTGCCGGGTCAGGAAAAAGATTTATTACTTTATATAAGAGCTGGAAATAATTGATTAGCTGTGACCTTAAGGGGGACATAATTATTACAGTTTCGAAGAAGAGGGTCGACAGTAAAGGTGTTAGATCGGTCGCTGTACCTTATGGACTTCGAGTTCGGTCCGCTTCTTGTCAGACTGTTCATATTGAGGATTTCGCGGACCTGCCAGACGTGTTCGGCTTTCTGCCTCTAATTTCACCTGGATGCCTCCTATTGTAGTCTCGGAAGATAAATTGAGGACGACCTTCCCTGTAATAAAGTCTAGGTTGGTGAAATGTGTGTGCGGTCGATCTAGGTAGATGGTAACGGACATCGCGAGTTCTGATTACAAGCGAGGTTTGGGACCAGCGAAGGGAAATAGAGTTTTGGAGGGAGGACTCCAAATACTCTCCACGATGGTAGATGTGGGGATATTTGGTGGTCAAGGGGGGCAGGTTGTAGGGGAGATTAGATAAATAAAGGAGGAGAATGATGGAATTGGACATGGACTACTTGCGATATATACGGAGGGAAAAAATGACGTTGAGGTTAAAGGCCAAGGGCCGTGGGGCAGACGTTCTCGGCGATCTCGGAAAATGCAGTGTCAAAACAAAAAATAGGGAGTTTGGGGATGGGAAGAGGGAGGGGTGTGGGGGAAACCCAATTCGTCATCGACATAGCATTCCTGAAGTATATAGGTAGGTAGCCGAGTAGAGCATGAGTGAACACGCTGACACAAAAAATTTCCTGGACAATGAATTTCGCTTCCCTGGCACTTGTTGGGTTTCTTTGCACAGATCCAATCTGGGCCTGGGCCTGATTGGCGTGTGGGACTAAGCCACTCCCGGATATCGTAACTACACCATGGTCGGCAGGAGGTGCACCGCCACGCTCCAGCACCCTTTCCTGACCACTCGACCCACGATCGTTGCCTCAAAATGAGACATGTTGACGTGAATAAAAATAGGAGGAAAACAAGGAACTGTCGCTCCATGGCTAAGAGGTTGATTGGCATCGTCAATTGGCCGGGGTCTCATTCGGCTCTAACCGGATTACGGAACTCTAGGCATCAAGATTCTTACATTACCTATCTACAGTTCTCAACTTTATCACAGCCCTTCCTTGGCAAGCATATCTGCATCATTAGCTTTGCTTTGTAGAGGTGATCACGCAGGGGTACAACTTACCGGCAATATCTAAGTACAAGGCAACTGCATTAAACCTAGAAAAGTTGATATAGTGTTAGTCTGCATAACTGATAAGGATGTGTCGGAGTGAGGGAACATAATGATCAGCAACTGACGTTGGTCTATTTCCAGTGATCTCACCAGCGAGCCACCTCAGCCTATTGCTCCAATTGATGAGATCCAGATGGCTCACTCCCACAAGCGTTCCTTTGTAACCATCTTCTCCTCCCCACCGGCTACTAGCAACGCTAACGAGCCCGTCATTGTATCCCTCTCGTTGTTCAAGCAGCCGGTGGGATAGGTGGAAGACAGACCAAAAGCTTGGCTGCATTGCGGCCCCATATGAAAAGTATCTGCTAGACTTAGCCTTGAATTTAAGTATTATAGTGAAAACACGTACCTGACCCCCTCAACGTCTGGTGTACTAGGGTTGAAAGTTTTTTCCATATATTCACGGGTTAGCTGAGCAAAACCGTCTGTTTCTACCTTAAGTCTCCCAAGCGCATAATAGAGTTGGGCGAGACGATCATCTGGAAAAAGGGAAGTATGTAAGTCACAATTGAAGCCCCTGACTAGGCAAATAACAACGCACCACCAATCTGCTTTATAACGTAATCTGCCACCGCAGATCCTGTGAGGGAATTAGTAGCGATGCTTGAAATGAAAATATACATACAAACCTCGATGTGGAGTTGCAATAGTAGTGAGGGATGAGATCTTGAACTCTGTAGGCTTTAGATGCGTGATCATATACCGAGAATCAAGACCGCTAGAGGTTCTGGTTAATAGATGCTAAATTACTAGAATGACTCCATAGTCCCTCACCCCTAGGGCGATTCGTAAGTTAGCGCTACGTTATAAATACACAATATGGCGAAAACAACCAGTCATACCATGCTGTGACTATTTGATGTTAATATAGAATGATCCTCAATGAAAAGGGTAAAAAAAAGGGAAGAAGGAGAGAAATGGAGATGACGCGTACGCAATTATATTTACATCCTGCCCTCGCGCACTATTGGCAATGCTCTTCGCTAATTCCTGGGCGCGCGCCTCGATGGAGGCTGAAGGAGGCACTGTGGCTGTGATAACATGGATGCCTTTTAGCACCAATGCTTCTTTGATGCCACGCCAATACTGGATCCCAGGAAGGAAAGGACCAGCAAGACGCAGCTCATCGAATCCAAGAAGACCATGTGCGAGCACAATGGGGTGCCTTGGGGAATCTAGTCGATGTACTCAGTCAATGGGTTGGCACAGCGCATTGGCATGTAAGCTGTGAGTAGAGCTTGGATAATTGAATGTGAGACTAACCATATTGATCCCGAATCACTGCGTACTCATCCCTAATAACTTTACCTAAATCTTCTAAGCGAGGATCTGTGGATTTTTGTGAGCTGTATCTTAACGATGACAAGCGCAAACTTTGTAAAGTTGAACGACTCAGTCGGAATGACAGTAATCCACAGGAGTTGGTATACTTGAGGTGTCTAGTCATGTGTAGATTAGCGACAGGAAATATCATATTTTATCATATTTTCCTGTCGGATAACGCCGATGTATGTAGAGTTTACCGATTGTCGCTGGGTAAGAATATGCTGGTTCTGTGACGCAACCTAAGTCCACCCCGAAGCTAATTTGTCACGCCTGAGGCTAGAGCTTTCTGACATGTGAATTAGCCTCCGCAATCCCTTTAATGTTACCAAAAAAAGTCAACCCCTTGAAACAAGTATATAAGAGCTACAGACGCAAGGTTTATATAAAAAGTTTTTTTAGATCTCAGATCTATTCTAATTATATTGGTAACAATGTTCGCCAATAAGCAGCTTAATCCTGCTTGGATTTCAAATGAAAATTGGCATGTACAACGAATTTAACTGAGCAAAACACTATATTCATCGACACAAAGCAAAGAACTGAAACAGACTATCTCTCAGGCCGCCGGCGGAAGCAGTCCCTCGCTTCAATTCTATGCTTTAACCACGATCTTCGCATTTGGCACGGGCTTTACATCCGCTAGAGCGTGGATAAGATCCTCAACGACTTTGGCACCCTTTTCTTTGCCAGCTGTTTGAATCTCTAGGAGCTTGGCTTCGGCCTCCTTATTCGCCTCTTCTTCAGCCTTCTTGTATCCGCTCGAGTGCTGATGCGCGAGAGTTTAGTCGTTAGCTTTCTAGATTTCCCCCAAATAGGTGCCTTTGACTTGACTTTATATATTATCATAAGAGAGCAAGGTATTTCTCACCTCAGCCTCGAATTTCTTAAACTCTTCCTCCTTTTGTTTCCTGTAGTCTTCGATTTCCTTCTGTGCCTCTGACTTTGCGTCCCTTATCCGCTTTGTACGATCTATAAAAAACATTAAAAATAGAGCCTAAAAACCATTAATGTTGAGTGGGGGAGCAGAGATATGGTACATTCTCGAGCTAGATGGGTAATGCGACACGTCAGCGGGATGTTTTTATGGAAAAGGGGTAGAACTGACCTTGCTGTACGATCTTCTGAGCCTCTCTCTCAGCCTACCAACATCTATAATTAGTTTAAGGAGTCTTCAAAACATTGCTCTAGTATGGACCTACATCGAGGAGGGTCTGAATGCCTGCGGAATTCTGAGCTGACTATATGAGCGTTAGCATCTCCTGAGACGGAAATCGGGCGGGAGAGCTCACCATATTTCAAACTAATACCACTTAACAAAGTTCACAGAAACAAAGACCTGAAGCCAAATGTTTGTGGCCTAGAAAGAGAAAGTAGTGAAGGAAGGAGGGGTGGGGAGCTTGATGCACCGTTTAATCTCCCCGGCGCCGCAGATGACCGAGTTCCAGAGGCGGTCAGGATTTTGCCATTGGCTACCGCCATCGATAATCTTGCCGATCATCTTAAACAAGGCTTGCATAATAATTTCGGATTCACGTCACTCAATCTCTTTCCGCGTCAGGATTTTTTTGGATTTCATTTTGTTGCATGTGGGATTGAGTATTTTTTGCAGATGTCTCGAGCTTCCAAACTTACATTGGCTGCCACTGGCCTTGGCACCGCTGGAATCGTTTATTTTGTCCATTGGTCACAAGAGCAAGAGAAAGCGGTAAGTCAAAGAAAAGCCAGTTTCATCGAAACAGGGATCACAGGGACTGATACCTAATTATTACTTTCTAGTCTATGCACAAGGGCGTTGAAAGGGATATGGAGAAGCAGCGTATTCGATTAGAACGACAGGCTGAATTCGAGATGCAAAAGGCACTTGAGGAGGAATACCTAAAGCTTCAGAAAGTTTCTCCAAGCACAGAAGGACCAGGGCCGAGTGGAGGAGTAACAAATTCGGGGGCCGGGGCATAGTTTTGTGGCTACTGCTAGATTGGTGCTACTCCTAAAACACAACCTTAGGGATAGGTGGGTTCCGGCGGCAAATTGATTCCCCAAGAGAACATAAACTAATGATTATCCTGATATTATAGTGACGAATATGTGTAATATATATACATGATATGTACATTATAGACGACTCAAGACTCCTTTCTCTCCATTAAAGATAGCCCTGTGGCGCAATCTGTTATCGAGTCGTTCACTACAAGGTGCTAATTGTGGAGATGAGGCTCGGATCAAATTGTCAAGTGTACTACTGGAGAGACTAGGATACTGGTGAATTTTGGAATTAGTCGCCATCAGTCCACTACCATGTATTCTTAAAATTGGGCATTAGCGGCTGATATGCGCAACATTTGGCTGTGCAGATTCAAACTCAACGATCGGTCACTTGGACGACAAAGGATATTATTTCATTAACTCTTCCAAGCCACCTGCACATTTATAGCTGCTAGCGAAACTCGGAGGTCGACAATAAAATCTGATTCCCAGCCTCGACGCAACAAGCCATCTTTGGCCTCACACGTGTTGTCACTTAGATAATCTATATATTTGGAGGATGTGTATTTCCAAGCTGGGATCCAAACCAAGCATTGTATAAGCGAAGCTGCCCTACCAAATGAAATGGGATCTTGGGTGATTCGGAAATACCGAGGATGAGGATAGGTTTTCTAGTCAACGGCTTCTGATGTATAATATGTCTCTGATGCCCAAGGGAAAGTCGGTGGTCGGGCCATCGGGTCATTCTTACCAGTACCTAGCTATTAAAGCCCCCTCCTATGAGGGATCTTTCTCCTGCGGCAGAACTTGGCGGACCTCCTATCAAATAGGGTTGAGGCCGGCTATTAACGGAGGCCGGACCAATTCCGGCCTCATATGCTCATGACTACGACGTGGCAAGACTAGATGAGAGTAGTGGATCAAAGTATAACGTCAATGCACCAGCATCGGGAATCTTCGGTAGGGAGTCGCAACCAATCGAAAATATTTCCATTCCTTTCTGTCCATGCTATTCGCTAGCATATACTTGAGCAGTCTTTGGATATATATATCACGTGACCTAACCAACCCTACAATGCCAAGTTCTTATATAGGAATCAGTGAAAACTGTCAGTGTACTAGAAGGTTAGAGGCATATAGGAATGGCATTGAACACTTCGGATGAAGCTTGATATATTGTTGGGTAACGGAACTCCATGGTTATAGTAACGTTATAATCGCCTGTACTGGTAAATACGCCCATATTTTTTCTATTTCGTAATGGGCTGTCGAGGCCGGAATTGATACCGGCCTCAGGCTATTATAAGAATCCCCTCGCGTTCCTGCTTGATTCTCGTCTCCTTTCCTCCTTCATCGTCTCACAGAATATCTTCTGCCCTTCACTGATCACCAACTCTTATACCATTTCATAGCATTATTAGAATACAGGAGATTACTTGTCTTCCTATCCACCATGTCACCTGCCAAAGTCCTCACAAATTCCCCCAATATCCTGAAACATTTCCCTCACATACATCATGACCCATCCACCTTACCTCATTCCTTGGATCCCTTTACTATCACAACTTCCACGGGCTTCTTACCTTACCTTACCTCTCCCACCACTCTGCCTGATGTCTTTCGGCCCTTGATGTCCCTTCTTGCTCGTCTTCCAGTAGTGAAGGATGACGGTACGCCAGGTCTACTAGCTACATATGACTTAGGTCAAGCCGTGCTCGATGAACTACCTGACCTGACTAGCGAGATCGACTCCCTGGTTACGGCCGATGGTGCTCTTGATCTCTACACCATTATGGCTGTTTTCCGGGACTATTCTTTCTTGGCCTCCTCGTACTTACTTGAACCTTGCTGGGAGAGTTGGTGCAATACCCCTGATAAGGGCTATGGACTGGGCCGTGAGGTGCTACCAAGAGCTGTAGCCGGACCTTTATATCGCTGTGCTCAGATGTGTGTGAATTTTATCCGTCTTCCTATCTATATATTCGTCCACCCAAACTACAACCCCCCTACCATTTCCTACCCTACTCTTTCCTATCCTACATTACCATTCCCTACAATATCATATCATATGCTATAATACTATCCCATCTAGATACCATTATAGCTTCAATCATTTATAATGTTAGTGCTAACTGTCATAGATTGGATATTCCACCCTTTATGTCGTACGCAGCATCTTATGCCCTCTTCAACTTTACTCTCGCCGAACCTTCTAAGGGCCTGGTATATTCCAATCTACGCCTAGTTCGGGCATTTGAACGTGGCCTAGACCCTCACAGCTCTGAAGCAGGCTTTATCCTCACACACGTCGACATGGTAAAAGAAACTCCGGGTCTGATAAGCGGCGCTCTTCAGATAATCGAGACAATTCAACAGGGTGGACCTCGGTCTGTCGTCAATAACGGCTTCCGGGAAATAATAGCCTCAATGGAGAAGATTGAGTCTAGTATGGATGGTATGTTGTGCTACTAAAACATTATCCTTTGTGTGTTCCTTGATTGAAAGATATCAACTCATCATAACCCTGTGTTTGATCTGGCAGATATGTGGGCCAACTCTAAACCATCCGAGTACCTATCTTTCCGCGTCTTTATCTTTGGTATAACCTCGCAATCTATGTTTCCGAACGGAGTGGTCTACGAAGGTGTTGAAGACAATAAACCGCTCTTTTTCCGCGGAGAAAGTGGTGCTAATGATAGCATAGTAAGTTTTCTCCATTCTTCTTTACCTTTCTTCCTCAACAACAACAATATCACAATACCTGCATGACACATCTGTATATAAAATTACACACATCCAACAGTAGGGGATTTTTTATATAAAAAAAATCCCAGGAGAATGATAGAACTAACCATTCCCTATGTGATAGATTCCCCTTCTCGACCATCTTCTCGAGATACCCATGCCTGAAACTCCTCTTACTAAAATTCTCCATGAGTTCCGCGCGTATCGACCCCTGCCACACCGCACGTTTCTCACCTACATTCGCGAGAAAGCAAAAGAAATCGGTGTTCATGACTTTGCTACTCAAGATACAGAGACCACAATTCTTTTTCTTCGCACTCTTAACCATGTGCGTAGCTTCCGCTGGAGACACTGGTTATTTGCAAGGGAGTATATTATTCGTCGGACACCTCATCCTACTGCTACGGGTGGTAGTCCTATAGTTACGGTATGTCTACTCTCCCTTTCTCTGTATATGCCAGAAAAATTGAAAAAGAAAGAAAAGAAAAGAAAAGAAAAAAGAGTTATTGACAAACGTAGTGGCTGCCGAACCAACTATCCGCTGTCATGGACATGATGATTTCCATGTACGATCTTGTCCTTGCGCCGCAGAAGAAGAGAATCGGTAAGACGAGTGGGTATAATGGTGCTTGTCAGAAACTCGTAGAGCCTATGATGGAAGTAGTAAGGGACCAGCGAGAAAAGCTGGCGAGAGAAGTTGAAAAATGGTGCAAGGAACGAGGGGTTGAGAAATGAAAACATTGAGTACAAACCCCCATTATCCAGCTTAATGTGACACAAGCCGTTGATTAGGGCACTTAGATAACGGAGATGAATATGGTATTTGATTGCTCCCATGCACTAGGTTTAGAAACTTTAGGACAAGATAGCAAAACAATGGTTTCGATTATTCAGTCATCCATTTCATTACTAAGTTAAAGAAAACTTTTGAGTATCATCAATTATATATATAGATCCCATTTGCTTTCCCATAAGCAATCGCATCGGAAGAAACCCGTTCACAGCCCACAACATATAAGCAGTCAACTTTTGTTGACGTGTTTTCGTGTGCCTCATCTTGGGTATTTGTGAGCTCGTTCACTTTCACGAGTAATCGGATCGTCACCCCTGTAACTTGGGTATAGGATAAATTTAGTACTTTAAGGGTCCGAATATGTTGGACAATCGCCTCGATGATCGAGTCTGTGACACTAGAGTGATAAGAGAGATTCAATGTCGTTAAATTAGTCGCAAAGTCGCAAAGGGTGGGGGTGATTGCTGGAATGTCAAGGCGGAAGCAGCGATCGATATGAAGGACTTCGATTGGAGATTTGTCAGTGAGGAAAGCGAGGAGAGTTTCATTGGTCGCCCAGGGGATGTCGCTTAGTATGAGAGTATGGAGATTAGGGAGATGAAGAGAGTCGCTGTTGTTGGTGGTATGAATATAGAAAGGGACAGCTTCTGCAGCAGCACCACCGCGGATACGAAGATATTGGAGGCTTGGAGGGAGCCCAAAGTAGTTATTGTCAATGTAGAGGCCGCTTATGTCAAGGCGTTGGAGGTGATGTAGGTCGAGGGGGTTGAAGGAGAGGGGATAGGCGAGCAAAAAATTCGGATTGGATTGTAGACGGATTTCGGTGAGGTTGGATATAGGGAACGGGAACGCGGACTCATTTTCTCTCTGGCGCCGAGGTATATATAGGGGGGGGACGAGATTTTCCCTCTGAGGAGTGTTCTCGGTTGTACCGAGTGTTATGCTGCGAAGGTTGGGGAGTGCTGGGGGCCACTGGACTGCGTGACTGGGGGAGCTAAGGGATTTATGGATTTCGAGTCGTTCAAGATTGGGGAGGCTGGAGAGGATTTTGGCAGTGATTGACTGGGGAATTGCTGAGTCTGCAGATATGAGGAGGACCTTTAATTTCTTGGAGGACCGAAAGAGTTGGTAGAAAGCGTCTGGCGTGATGGCGCACCCGAGTTCAAGATGCTCTAGGTTCGGACACCGACTGAAAAACTCAAGAGACTTGTATATGGATGAAGAAGAGAGATTCTTCACGATCGCATGGGTGAGCATGGCTTTCGAACGTTGAATATATGATCGAACGGAGGTCCAGTGAATATTTTTTCTGCGTGCTCCAGAGAGATCGATATGCATCCATAGGTCACGCTTCGATGACAGGAAGCGTTCCCATCCCTTTGAGACCCGTAGCATTCTGCTATTCTAAAGCATTAGCAAAAAATACCATGAAATAGAGCTTAGGAGGGTATGTACACAATATGTTTAAAGTCGAAGTACTGTAGTACCATTTCCGCTATCTCAAACGGAAGCACAGTAAACGGATCTAGATGCTTGCAAACCAGCGTGTCTCGTAGCTTCTTGTGCAATTGCTCAACAATCTGAAGGCGTGCATGATTTCTCGGTAGTGATTTCAATGCATATGCATATACATCAAGAGCCTTTTTAGGCTTTCCGTCCAGTATTAATGCTTTTGCGCACCGGAGATATCCCTATATTAGGTTAGCAGTTGCGTTTAGGGATCTGACTCGGGGGGCCTACACGGTCATCCTGCTTATCTTGCTTTATCATCCGCCGGGAATCTTTAAGCGCTTGATCATATCGCAAGAGCTTTGTATAGGTTGCTGCTCGATTATCCAGCACCGCAAGAACATCGACGTCGGGGCATTTTAGTGCCTGAGGCATCATATATTAGCTGGTGGTAGTTGGAATTTGAAGGTCAAATGATATGAATTTCTAAAGGTACATAGACATATATTGACATATAGATATACAATGAAATATCGTACCTCCGTAAAGGCATCCAACGCGCCCTCTAAATTGCCTTGACGGTAGAGATTTTGGCCGTGCTGTTGCAGCATAGCGGCTTCGCCTATGGTTGGAAATTGGAGTCAAAGGACTTTTCTTTTACCATTTGGGCAGAGACCGTGATGGTGATGGTAGTGGAGGGGTGGGATGCTATTATTTACCTCGAGACCCCATCATTAGCCATTCACATCAATGCCATCCATTCCGTGAATCCGTTTTTTTCTTTTTTTTCTTCTTCTTCTTCTTCTTCTTTTTGAGGGAGTCGGATGGCGAGGTCAACCTGGCAACGGACGCCACAAAACTGGCGGGGAAATAGCGGTTATGGCCTCTATCGCCTCCCCGAACGGCATCAGTGTTTACTTTCTTCCCCTTTTGGATTTTCTTCCCGCCAACAGACCTCGACTGTGCTTTATTACTTTTAGACGGCAATCATACTATTAATTTATAATACCCAGCCCCTTCGGCAGCTTGCAGGACAAGCCCGCCCATCATGGAGCAGCATGCGAATTTGCAAGCCGCTTCCACATACATCAATAATGTGTTACTGGCCCGGGGCCTGGTGAAAAGCGGCCGACCCATTGATTTTGCGGATCCGGAGAACGAGGAAGGAGGCCTAGGAACCACCATGGCGCGGATTATTAACTTGGTCAACGATCTGGTTTTGAGACGAGATGTATGGAAATCCTCTTTATTAATGCCGGGGGTTCCGACTGACAGTATCTCCAAAGCGTGAAGCAGAACACCGGGAAAACCTAGCGACGACGATACGGACCCTCCGTGCGGAAGATTCGCACAAGACGATGGAAATTGTATGTGTGGAGATCTATGTTTTGTTCCACTTTACAATGGAGAGATGTTCTTGCGCTAAGATATGACGGTGTAGGAAAAACTCCAAACGAAAACGTCCGACTTGACTCGCGCGCTGGCGCTAGCGGAGGCGCAGGAACGGTCGCTGAAAACGAATTTTTCGAGTGCCGAAGCTACGATTCGAGGACTGAAAGAACAGGTTCAGCGCATGAAGACGACCGTCCAGCAAGTTCGTGCTCAATGCGCCAATGATATCCGCAAGCGAGATCTCGAACTACACAAGTTGAAAGCACATTTAGCGGAACGGCAACGGGGGAGGCGTGAAGGACTCGGTGTGACAACTATCAATATAAATCCAGCTGCTAGTCAAGTATCGAAGACCCGGCATCTAGCGGGAGGTGATGGGGTTCATGACCCCGGTTACAGCCTGAAACAGGAGACGAACGAGTTCCTCACTCAGCTATGCCAGAACCTAAGTGATGAGAATGACGCTCTAATCCTTCTTGCGAGAAATACTGTCGATACCCTGAAGGACTTGCAAGGTTTGTCGGCTGAAGAGGGCGAGAATGCGGTGGATGAGTATCCACAAGGCTTAAGCAGCATCGGAACGCAGAGGTCTACACATGGCCCAGCTGTGACAAGTTTACCTGCATCGTGTGAAGAACTGTCTTCCCAGATGGACCAGGTCCTAGAACATCTGCGGACGCTGCTTACCAATCCATCATTTGTGCCATTGGAAGAAGTTGAAGTGCGCGACGAGGAGATCAATCGACTGCGAGAGGGCTGGGAGAAAATGGAAAGTCGATGGAGACAAGCTGTCACAATGATGGATGGCTGGCATAAGCGTATTGCGCATGGAGGTGGCTCTATCCGGGCAGAGGAGCTCCGCATGGGCCTGAAGCTAGATATTCCGGTCGATTCAAGGCGAGCTCGGGTGGTGGACGGCGATCGAGATGTGGCCATGCACTCACCTATATTCGAAGATGAGGAGGCCGAAGAGGAGGAAGATGATCTAGATTTACAAGAGGAGGATGAAGAAGAAGAAGAACAAAAGGAGGAGACACAGGAGGAAGAGGAAGCGGCCGAAGCCAATTCAACCCATCAGGGAGTCACATCGCAGCCTGAGCAAAACCAGCCTCCGCCCAAGCCTAGTAGAGCTCTAAAAGAACGGAGCGACAACATCATTTCCACTGCGCGACCGCCACGCAAAGAGGTTTCATTTTCTGCTGGCATCTCGGGGTCCCCCCATCCACAACAACAAAAACCACGACAAGAACCTCCACAAACAGTGCCAGACGAGGACGATACGCTGCCGGTAAAAGCGCATCGGTCGGACGCCGTCACACGACGACCTTCGAGGAAACGAGTTGAGCCCAAGGGGCCGCGTCCGGTAAGAACAGTGCCACTCTACGTACGGCTTCTCGGGCCGAAAATAGATGTATTAGAGCTAATTGGGTTTCTACATGTATAGGCACCGGGTACGTACATGCAGATGAGCGTATCACAGAAGCTTGCAGCAGCTGAGAGCGAAGCGCGAGCTGCAGAACAAGCGCGCAGGGAGCGCGAGAGCCGTAAAAGGAGCCGGGGAGGTAAAATTCCGCGTAAAGGCACGCAGGATCGACGACGAAGTACGTTGACGCGGGATGAACTGGGGGAGTTGATGGGGATGGGGCGTTGATCCATATCCATATACCCTTGTTTTTTTTTTTTTTTTTTTTTTTCCTTTATTTAATATTTCCCCCCCCCTTTTTTCTTTTCTACTTTTCTTTTGTGATATATATTTTGGAGGTAAAATTTTCCTCATATGAAGTCGAGCATAACGGATAGTAATTATTCATGATGATCAGAAGAAGTATATCCAACGGCACCAGTTCTCCACAACCTCGGCACGTTCGGGTCTCCTCAGCTCCATCTTTAGCTAACTTAGTCCTCCATCCTTATTTAACTGCCCATCCGTCCCACTCACCGTACATTTTGCACCACCTTTCTCGCCCGTTCTAAGAAAGAAAAAAAGAAAATAAAGAAAATAAAGGGATCCAAAGAAGGGAAAAATGGCAGATACCTTTAAAGGCTGGGTAGCCACAAACCCAACAGACCCATTAATCCACACCACGTTTACGCCCAAGCCATTCGCACCAACCGATATCGAAATTGCCATTACACACTGCGGTGTCTGTGGTAGCGATATCCACACGATTCGGTCCGGCTGGGCACCAGCCGACTACCCCTGTGTCGTGGGCCACGAAATCATCGGCACGGTGACCCGACTCGGCGCGGCCGTCACCTCAAGCAACAACAAGAATACCGACGATGACATCCAAGTTGGCACGCGGGTTGGCGTGGGCGCACAAAGCGGCGCCTGTCTCCGACCGGACTGCGAAGCCTGCGCGGACCACGCAGAGAATTACTGCCCACGGATCGTGGGTACATATAACAGTCGATACAGCGACGCGACCAAGAGTAAGTCGTATGGCGGGTACGCTGATCGGTGGCGGGGGCCTGCCCACTTTGTGTTTAAGATCCCCGAATCGCTTCCGAGTGCGCAGGCGGCACCACTGCTCTGCGGTGGAGTGACGGTGTTTGCACCGCTGCGGAAGTATGGCGCGGGTCCTGGGAAACGCGTGGGCATTGTGGGGATTGGCGGGTTAGGTCATATGGGGATTTTATTTGCGAGAGCGATGGGATGTGAGTCTGTGGTTGCGATTTCGCGATCAAGTTCGAAGAAGGCGGATGCGATGGGGACGGGAACGGGAGAATCGCTGGGGGCGGATACGTTCATTGCGACGGGGGAGGAGAAGAATTGGGCGAAAAAGTACGCGCGAAGCTTGGATTTGATTATTTGTACGGTGTCTGGGGATAAGATGCCTTTGTCTGGGTATTTGCGTTTGTTGAAGCGGGATGGAGTGTTTGTGCAGGTGGGTGCGCCGGAGGAGCCGTTGCCGGCGTTGAGGGCGTTTGCGTTGATTCAGAAGGGGGTTAAAGTGACGGGATCGAATATTGGGTCACCGGATGATATTCGGGCGATGTTGCGGTTGGCAGCGGAGAAGAGGGTCTTGCCATGGGTGCAGAGGCGACCGATGGAGGAGGTGAATGGGACGTTGAAGGAGATGCATGAGGGGAAAGCGAGATATCGATTTGTGTTGGAAAATAAAAGCGCCAAAGTGGGGAGGCTGTAAAATGATTGCAAAGGCGGTTTACCTGATGTAACTACAACGTATTATTAGGCCGGTAGTCTCTTTCTTATTCGTATCCTTTACTTGATGCATCATTAGTCCTCCGTAGCCGACCAGAAATTCTTGTCTGCCTAATTGATCCACACGGAGTCTTGCCGAACTCTGGTTGAAAACCTCGTTGTCTTTCCCTCTTTAGGCAAATAATACGAAATATACGAGATCGCCCCTGGTATGTGGTCAAGAAACAGGTATATAAAACCCGTGTCCGATTATTACTATTATTTTTTTTATTGTACCTCTTCTTCTCACTCTCAGGAACTATTGAAAGACAAAAAAAAAGAAAAAGATCATAATCACCTCAGGCGTACAATAGCATAATTCCACAAAATTTCCGTTACAATGTCAGACTCTTATGCCAATTGGAAGGCATATGAATATTATCCCTCCACTGCAGCTGCGGCCATCTTCATCGTCCTATTCGGCATAGTGGGCCTCCTGCACACCTATCACCTTTTCAGAACTCGAACATGGTTCTTTATTCCACTCGTCATCGGAGCGTACTGTTCGTTTTCCTTTCCTAATATCTATCTAAGGGCCAAGACCGAGAGAGCCATAGCGACGGACACTGACAACCTCCCTAGTTGAGTTCATTGGATACATCGGCCGTGCAATTTCAGCCTCTCAGTCTCCAAACTGGTCACTTGGTCCGTATATCCTACAGAGCACTTTATTACTCGTGGCACCCGCTCTGTTCGCGGCGAGTATCTATATGTCTCTCGGGCGAATTATTGCTCTTGTGCGGGGTGAAAAGTTCGCTATCATCCGGGTCAATTGGATGACCAAAATTTTTGTCGCGGGTGACATACTTAGCTTCCTAATGCAAGCCTCTGGTACTGGTCCCCAAACAAACTCCCCCGTTTTGATCGACTCGCTACTCCGGGGTAGTTGATACCATGATTGCTAATACCGATTAGGAGCCGGAATCCTTGTCACCAACTCCCAGAGCACAGGAGAGAACATAATTGTAATTGGACTTTTCGTGCAGATTGTCTTCTTTGGTTTCTTTGTCGTCAGCGCCTTTATCTTCCAGAGGCGGATAGCTCAGCATCCCACCGCCCCAACGGTAGCGAA
Organism: Aspergillus haitiensis; assembly: GCA_027569155.1. Classification (NCBI taxonomy): domain Eukaryota; kingdom Fungi; phylum Ascomycota; class Eurotiomycetes; order Eurotiales; family Aspergillaceae; genus Aspergillus; species Aspergillus haitiensis. The sequence goes on along the minus strand of JAPDEO010000001.1, from coordinate 142,253 downwards.
TGCCACCCCCTGGCGAAAACATCTCTTCGCACTCTATATGTCAAGCATCCTCATTCTCATCAGGTCTATATTCCGTGTTGTTGAATACCTGCAGGGATGGGATGGACCGCTGCTGCAGAACGAGACGTACATCTATGTCTTCGATGGGCTGTTGATGTGGTTGGTACTAGTGGTCTTCGTAGTGGTTCATCCGAGCGAAATTAACTGTCTCCTTGGGAGGGGACGAGTCATGACCACTAAAATGGGATTGCGCGTGAGTGAAATGGCTGTATAGCTAGTGCTGGTGGGAGGTAGGGTGGGAACAAAAGATCATCTAGACTATTATAGATCATATAAACCAATGGTATCTTTGCTAGCAACGGTGGGAGAGCCAAACGATATTTCTTTAAACGGGCGCGCAAAATAAAATGAAATAAAAATAAATAAATAAAAAAGCAGGGGATTCCTGTTCGCTAACTGCACTGAGTCAAATACTGTTCTCCAAAGATTTCCTGCATGCATCCCTGAACTAATGGCTTCCACTGGTCTGCAAGCGACCGCCAAATGGACCGAGCCACAAAAGCTCCCCATTCCTCTCCAAGCCAATCATCGCGCAACCGATGTAATACCAGGCAGAAATGTGCCAAGATAACCAAAGCCAGCGGGCGATGGTCTCGCACTTGATCCAGGTAGGACTGCTGCAGCCTGATCACCCACTGACAGGCTAAGGATAAGCCGATTCCAACCTCTGTACCAGCCATGAGGTCGGCCAATTTATCGATGACATCTTCATACGTCGATGAGTCGTGTAAAATTGGGTCAAGGCGAGCGAAGGTATCATTGGCACCATGTAATCTCTCGATCATCGCACGGGCGTTCTCCGTTAGAACTCCATCATGATCGCCAAGATCCCGCAGTGGTCTCCAATTAGGATCGTCGAAAACGACGTCCATAGCCTGGCTCAGAATTTGGTGCATGCCACGCACGAGCACCAGGACCTGGAGTAGGTCATCAACTCCCGCACCAGGGCTGTCTGGATAAGTCGGGCGGGGAAACCCGAAGGCATAGAGAACTATCATACTGGCGAATGCGAACATTGCTTTGCCATTGGTGGCATTGATATCGCCCAGCTGATCGCGGAAGAGTGACAGAGCTTGATTTTGGTGCGCCACGGCAGCCTGAAGATAGTACTGCTGGTTTTGGGTCTGCCCGTTGTCTTGGGTACTTGTCCCTGGCTTTATTGTGCGAGCAATGTGCAAGGCTGATAGGGCGAGGATACCATGCATTAGGAATGGGTGGGAGAGAGCTTCCTCGGGGACAAAGGTGCGCCAGATAGGGTTCGTCATATGATTTCGAGATATAATCTCGTGTGTCGCATTACACCATTGCATCATTAATTGTAAATCACAAAGATTCAGTGGTGCGGGGGCTACGTCGGTAGAATTATTGCTATTGTAGCTCCCGAACCGTCCCAGGAGACTTAAGTCAGGCGCTGGCTGTTGTGGACGGGGCGGAGGCTGTCGGTCGGAGAATGGACGAGGAGATCGTGATGAAGGCTCATCACTCATCCATCGAAGGGGCCCAGTTGAGTCATATTCGCACTCGGTCTGGCGTCGAGAACAATTACCGCAGACGGGTCGGGTTTCGTCACACTAAAGGGATCTTTGAGTATGAGCGGAAGATAAGAAACTGTGGAGGAAGAGAAGAAGGAGGAGGGGCAAGGTGATCTTATTACCTTTACTCTCCGTCGTTTACATTCCAAACAGCCATGGCGAGACTTTTGATGGGATCTTCGAAGAGCCATGGCAATGCTTTGATAATCATAGCGATGAGAAATTCCATGAAGTTAAATTTCATAGATCGGACCTGGCCCTGAAGGATCAGGTTAGTGGGAGGGTATTAATAACTTAATAATATAGCCAAGGCTAGGACATGACTAGGCTGCATCGTTTCTTAGCGAGTTGCTTAATTAACTAACTCTGATTGATGAAGAGAAAAGCTTTTTTGAGAGTCTCTAACAATTCGAGTATTAATTGGAAAGGGGAAAAAAAAATTATTATAGATTTATCAGATAGATGTTAATGAAAATAAAAAATTATCATTAAGGTTGAGTTAATAGTTAACTATTTGTTCAGGATTATGTCATAAGGTATGTCAGACAATGACTTCAAAATAATGCTGTCTATGCAACAAGAACCGTGAGAAGAAGAAAAAAAAAAAAAAAAGAACGAGGAAAAGGAGTGAGAGATTAAATTAAGGGATAAAATTTCCTTCTTCTCTCTCAAGATCACTAGTGACCTATGAAACACCTATCCACCTCCACCCCGGCTCTGCTTCACGTAATTTGCAAGCAAGCTGAGAAGAGCTAGATATTCAAACTCGGATTCATATGAGAAAAAACATCTGGATTTTACCATTTTTTTTTTGACGCTCTTGGCATTGTTTGTAAAAGGCTGCCACCACATGGTTATTCTCTTCCTCTATAAGCTTGAAGGTCCGACTGCTTAGCTTTGATAGCGACTCCCTCCACCGCCACGGATTTAGTTCTTTTCCAAATAAATGAGCGGCGCTCGAATCCACCATCCGCACAAGGCACAGACATTTCCCAACGGTACTTCGTCCGTGTATGGTCCAGGCAGATTATATCTTCCCACACCATGTCGAGGGCCTGCCCCGGGTCGCCCAGACCTATTTTGACGTGTCGAGAGAAGCGGAGGAAATTGCAAACACTCACAATGGGCGTATTTTTGTTTTCACCAGCATGTAGCGTCAAATTTGGGCTCTTAGGTTTGAAGGCCGAGTTGTCGGCAAAGTATAGGTAGTTTTTATCCGCATCCAAAACGATAAAATTGCGAAGAAAAGGCCGTGTGGTAGATGTGATACAGTCATGATGTGGATGAGGTTGGCAAAGCGGTCTTAAATTCTTGCGCTAAGCTAAAACGCTTGCTGTCAGCCGTTCCGATAGAATCTCTAAGGGTTAAAGATGTCATCGTGCTTCTTGAGGTTCGATTTTTAAAAAAAAAAAAAAAAAAAATCTTAGAACGACTCATATTGCGAGGGATTGAGCAGCATTTTTATAACTTGTCCACTTCGTTCAAGTAAAAGAAGGTTTAGCGAGGCTCATTTGTCCACTCATGATGACCACCTTTTACGAGGACGAATCATAATCAAGACTCTTGCAGCCAGGCAATTGGAAAGCTCAGACGGGAAGCCATGAGAACAAGACGTAGGCGGGAGAGTGTCCAAGCTTTACTTGTACTGGGTGTCCAATCATAGAAATCCCCGAGTACGACAATGGGATGTGGGCCCGGCGGACCCTCTCACTTGGGTAGGTACCTCGTACTGAGGTCTATCCGGATAGTCACTATGCTTCAGAGAGGCAATATCAATGAGACGCTGCTGGGTGTAGCTAGACGAATATATGTTGGTATGTGAGGTGGCGAAGGAAGAATTAGAATTGTTTCCTCTAACTATTTTAGCATTAATCAAAATTCCAATTCTTGACGTGCTTTCTCGAGTATAATACGCTGCTAGATAGGCCTTAGAGAGTCCATTTGAAGCAGTCTGTAATATAGGAACATTTTCGTCGTTCATATATACCTAGGTTACTAAGGTAGTAGACATGTAGGTAAACACGAGACATTGATCTAGATGGAGCCTGTAGGCAATGGAAGTTATGAACGGAATAAAGTATGCAGATGACTAATTGACATAGTTAATCATCACATGATCTCACCTGATGTCGGTCATGGAAACCGCCTCCCATAATAATCATAATAAAAGCAAGCTCAGCATAAAATAATATCATTTACCTCGTACCGTCAACACGGAGGGGTCACGCTGAGACTGGATGCTTCATCTTGTTAGCACAGTTCTTTTATCAACCTAGTCCGTCCCCATTTTGCTCCGGCAGTCGACCGTGAATTGAGTTACTCGCCTGGAGCAACTGAATGTCGATTTTCTTTTCCCCGGTTCATTAGCTTCGTCTTGTACGATTTTAGATTTTTTTTTTTTTATTTGGCTTTTAAATTGTCGCGTCATTATCTCTAGATCAACTCTCAACATGAGCTTCAAGTTCTCCTACGACCCCAATCCTCCATCTACACCAGGGAAATCCCGAAGTCTGCTGAGCAATGTGTCTATGACACCTGCTGGCGCGCCGCCGTCTTCCACCAACTCCTTTACTCCGCAAGGTCTTCCTTCATACGGCAGCTCTCAGATTAGTTCCGGATCAAGAAACACTTCTCCCAAAGGTCTTTTTAGCCAGTCTGAGATTATGAATGATAGCATATTTGGGTCATCAATCGACTCCCCCAATTTTCCGGTTCCTCGCTCCAAAAAAAACGTACCCGCGAAACCTTTTGCCGCCTCACAATCCCTGTTCGGCTCAACCAATGGCAGCCGATTTGGTGAGTCAAATGGCTGGGGCGCATCAAACGGTTTCGGTGAATCGCGGATGGAGGATGATGATGCTGAGTTTGAGGAGGAAGAATACATGGAGGAAGACGAAGCTATTAGTGGGATGGGCCAAGGACCTACAGACCGGGCTCCCGGTCTCGGGAAAACACTTTTGGATACTCAGATCAGTGACGGTGGCCCTCCAAAGTCAATATTCGCCCAACGAAAACCAATATACTCCAATCCTATCAATGCAAAGCGGCCTAAACTCGACGAGCGGTGGGCAAACCAGTCGCCTTTACGCAAAACGAAGCTCTCTCCTAAGAAAAATTCATCGGTACCATCAATTGTGCGGAATTTTGCAGCGCGGTCACGGATAGCAGCGGTGGAAGAGCCGAGTGATTTCATTATCAAGACTGAAGACGAAATCTCCCGGATGTACGACGAAGTAAAGCAGGCAGAATATGGGAATGCGGACGTCCAGACTACCCTTTCACAGGTTTGTAGTCGGCTTTCTGCGGTTTGGCAGACGCTTCCAGAAAGTCATGGGGCTCCACGGCCGGGGACCGGAATTGGTCCTGGAGATCACGCCTCCAACGTCGCCAAAGCAAGTTTTCTAGGATCTTTGTTGCTGCAACTACGCCATACTCCCATATCTGCTACCAAAGCTCCTGGTCCCTCCAACCCCTTTACGGCGCCGCGCGCATTTATGTTTGGCAGTCCCAAAACAAACAAACCTGTACCGATTCCGAAATTTTTGCTAGATTGGCTCGATGCAAATAGGACCACTCAAACAGTCGAGACTCAGACTTTGAAACAAATCGAACCCAATCCTACGGCCTCTCCCAATTTCTGGGATATTCTCAACATCGCTGTGCTACGAGGCCACCTCGCAGACGCAGCAGAGCTTCTGAGATTAGCTGATTTCAACTATGCTCGATCCGCTTTGGAAGATGGACTCCCACAGTCGGGATATCGAGGCGCACAGTTGCAAAATATCCAGAGATGTATCAACAAGGCTCTCCAAATTCTAGAATCCTGCCCTGGCACCCAGCATAGTGACTGGGACGTGCGGGGGCCGGAATGGGCTTTGTACCGGAAGCGTGTGCTGGCTGCAGTGGCAGATTTGGAAGAATTTGCTGAGGGAGACGAGCAACCAACTCCAGAACCTCCAGCTGTGGACAACCGATTCCAGGCAATTAACTTCGGACTAGGGCCCAGTAAAAATGTTTTCCAGGATACTTCATTCACCCAGTCAGCGCGTATGGCGGAGAGCAAAGTCCCGTGGACCATTTATCAGAACCTTCGATCGCTTTATCGAATTCTCCTCGGTGATCCGAGCGCCATTATGAATCATGCAGAGAGCTGGGTTGAAGCCACTATTGGCTTGACTGTGTGGTGGGACGGCGAGGATGATGATGAAAACACTGGCAATGTCTTTGATGCTCTTATTCTGCGTCCCCCAAGCTTGAAACATTCTTCCGACCGTTCTCCAGACAATGCATATCTTCGTCGGTTAGACTTAGCTTTTGGTAGCGCTACAAATACTGGAGCGGATGAAGCGGGGTTTCAGATCAACTCCCTAAGTGGGATCGAGGTTGGATTGGCGTCGGTGTTTGAAGGAAATGTGGAAGGGGTTCTAGAATTGTTGCAAACATGGTCACTTTGCGTTGCATCCGCTGTAGCGGAAGTGGCGTTAGTTGGTGGCTGGCTAGAAACAGGAAGTCGGCCTAAGCCACTCCCTGGTCTTAGTGAAAACGATTTGATGGTGCTCTCCTACGGCCAGGATGACAGAGCTCCGACCCGTCGAGTACGCAAAGATGATGTGCTCAGCTCCTATGCGTCGGGCTTGTTCGAACGGCGGACCATTGAAAATGAATCTGGTGCGCGCGAAGGATGGGAACTGGCGCTTGAAGTTTTGAGCCGCCTGGACAACCAGGAGAAGATGCAGAAGAGTGTTTCGGAATTGCTAGATAAGCTCCCTCTTGATACAACGGAGCAAATGGACAAGGTTGTCTTGCTCTGCGCTGAGTTGGGATTGGAGAAAGAAGGCCGGCGAGTGTCCGAGGTTAGTTTCATTTCCCGATTTCCTGTTGAGTTCTTGTACGTCGGTAAGAATAATTTCAAATGCTGATTGATATATGAAGCGATATGGAGATCTCACTGTGTCAAATGCTGAAGAATATGGTCTGGCTCTCGTGTGTTACGCTCGGGCTCACAGCCGTCGTAAGGTTAAATCCGTTGTCGACCTCCTCATTTCATACAGCCTTGTTCAATCTCGGGCATATCCTGCGTCGGGAGACCTCGATGAACAATTGAGAGCTTTGATTCGCGAACCACGAACATGCCTTTCGGCAATTGGGGCAGTGGACGAGGAGGCTGCCACTATGCTACAATTCTACTTTAGCGGTTATGCAACCCTTCGTCGATTCTATGAGATCCGCGATGAGGCGATCGGGCTTCCCACGGGGCAACGTCCACGATACAAACCTTTGGCTAGGCGACGGGCGGCGGCTCAAGCGTTAGTTGCAGCGATCAGCAGCGCAGCTGACGGTATCTATGGTGGACTTTACGATCCAGATCGTGATACAGCAATTCAAGTGGATGGGTTGATGGCCTTGCTAGGAGAGGCACTGCCCTTTATTAATCGTGAGTGTTTTATTTCCCCCCCCCCCCCTTTCCTTTCAGGTTTATTTTGCTAAGACCTTTAGAACCCACTCCAATCTTGTCCACCGCTCAACAATTCGCAATCCTCTCCGCGATTGAAGATCTCGAAACCGTTACCCCCCGAGTTTACGCGCAATGTGAGGAATGCTTCCGGTCGACGCTACTCGAATATCAAAGCTCCAAACGGGGATCGACGGCAGAGTCATACGTTCTCCCACCATCACCCCGAGCTCTGCTAAAAAAATCGGTGTCATCATTGACAGCTTCAAGCACTTTCTCCTTCATTGGAAGCGATATGTTAGGGTCGGCGCGGACTCGGTCGTTATCGGGGTCAGCGGAAGGGTCTGGAGTGTTGGTGCCTCGTGCTGGGGGCCACGGGGGCGGGTCATCTGAACGAGAGTGGGACTGGCGGGCGGGATTGACAGAAGACACCAGGGGAGAAGATGTACTTCGCATGTTACGTTTGGGACTGGCGAATGGGCTGAGTTTGGGGGTTTTGGGGGGAGTTTGAGTAGGTTTGAGTGTATTTATTTATTTATTTATTTTTTCCTTCTTTAATTAGCTCAATTGTCTTACTGTATGATCTGAGACTTTTTTTTTTTTTTTTTCCCCTCTGTTTTTTGTTCTGATTCTTCAAGATAGTCTCTTCTATGATCTACTTTCAGGGATCTGACTTGGACCAGATGTACTGACTATTTAGTATTAGTATCGATCCACAGATATATTTATCTTACTGTACGATATGCGTCGTCTTGGGGTCTGCATTTTGAGTCATTGAATTTTTCATTTCCGTCTTTCTCACTGTGCTCTGTGGGTGTTTGCGCTCTCTAGATTAAACTCAACCAACCTTCATCAAAATGTAACATAATAAACAACACAGCCCGTCAGCTTGATTTGAAATACATCAATATATGAATAAATTAGTACATAAAAAATCATAATTATTAATTAGTTTGAATCATGCGTGACGACGATGACGATGATGATGATGCTGATTGATGATGGTGCTGATAGTGCGGCCGCGGAATGATGACAGTGATTATTCATTCGGTAGTTCGCTAGTTCACAAGTTGTATGGAATACCCCGAATTTGCCACCTCCCCTCTCTTCTCCAACTCGAGTACCTAGTGCCTCAGGTAACGAACTAGTTGACTACCAGCCCGTCATTCTAGTTCAAAAAGACCCGACCCAAGATTTGATTAGGAAACCCATCATCATCGTCATCACCATCATCATCATAATCATCATCAGGTTGTCGCTCGAGGTACCGTACTTTTCCCCCTTTCTACTGCCTATTCTGTCGCCACTCGGATACCTACCTACCTGCCTGTCTAGTCAACAACGGCTCGAATAGGTAGGTACTTTTTATCTCGATAGCTACCTGCCTAAAACCTCCCTACCGATAGCTTCGTGGGTATGGTGTATGCCATAGTATGTAGGTCCAACTACAGCTGAGGAGGAGATGTCTTGTCTTGTCTTGTCTTGCCTTAACTTTACCTGTTTTTCTTTTCTTTTCTTTTTTTAAGTTTAAGCTAATCTATAGATAATCACCTTTTCTCTCTCTCTCTCTCTCTCTCTCTCTCTTTCTCTCAAACCTCACACAAGGGTAGAGGGGGAGATGGTGATGTGTTGCAAATACAGGCATAGTAATAGATAGAATATATAACCTAAGGTAGGTAGATCGTAGGTAGGTAGGCTACCCTGGGTAGATACCCGGTAGCAGGTGATATTTTTCGTATGTACCTCTTAAAAGCACCATAGATACCTACCTAGGTACTACTAGTACCTAACCGGTAATACCTTGCCAGGCCGGGCAGGCCAGCAAACTAGGTACAAAACAAACTTGGAACTCACTAACCATTTCAAGCATACGTCAATCTGTATCCCTATTGGTTAGTACCTAGGTACCCTAAGCTCAAATGGGGGCCATCAATTTCAAGGTTCCGGATTCGAACTAGGTACTGAATTGGGTATTATCTCATGCTCGAGTCTTTGGGGGCTGTACTTCCCTAGGTAGTAAATGAGAGAGCTTAGTTGGTTGGATGAGGTCTATATATGGGGGCATGGGGCATAAAGCACAATTTGATAATGGTGAGTTAATTTTAACTTTTATCAAAATAAAATAAAAGAAAATAAAAGAAAAGTAAAGGAAAAGAAGGAAACAAACAATAATACTAATAGTGGTAGGAGTAAAAAGATAAGAATAATTCTAATTCTAATATTCTAATTGTAGCAGTAATAAACATACGGAGTAATTTTTAAGTAGACTAGCTAATTAGTTAAAATGGTATTTGTAATAATCATATTTAAATATACATATAAAATGGTCTGCTTTCTATTTTATTTTATTTAATTTAATTTAATTGGCGTATTCTTTCCCTACATGTGGGTGAGTGATTGACCGAGTGGCGAGTTATACAGATACAGCCTCAGGCTTGATCGTCGTCCTTCATCTTAGATAATGATACGACGACGAATCAGACTCGAATGTACCTTAAGTATGGTTTGCCTAAGATGGAAGAGAAAAAGAAAAGGGAAACTTCTAGGTTGTTCTTTGGATTATCTGATATTTGCTTGGTCAACAATTTTTTTTTTTTTTCTCTTAATTTATTATTTGAGAGAGAGGGCGCGTGCTTTCAGACAAATGTAAATAAGAACCAACTCCAACCTATGAGGAGCCGATACAAATCAACTAACTATAGATCTACGTATAGAACAATATACTAACTAATTATTATCTAAGTGAGCTTAGCCACTCTGCATGACAGAAGTCAGGTACCACCAACAAGTCGGGAATTCGGGATAGAGACTCGATACCCACCCAGAGTACCGATCATTTAGATTTAGCTACAATACTTCCTGCCCATCTGTTTAGACCCTCCTCCATGTCAGTAATTCCAGCCGGTCCCAGGACTGAAAGATCTCTCAAAGACGAGACGCTGTTTGAAACCGATCTCCGGAGAGAGATGGGTGATGGTAATTGAGTAACCATATGACTGTGATACGCAGCGGTATCACACGCTGCATGTAACCTGATCGACCACTCTTGAGTTCCTAGTCTAGAAATGGATATCCATGACGATATCCAATAAATTTGAGTTATTTTCACGCCATGCGATCGGGATTTGCGAGCTAGGGAGGATGAGGTTTTGCAGAAACTAGATCACTTTAGGTTTGTTTCAGTCTTTTTTTTTTTTTTTTTTTTTTTTTTTTTTTTTTTTTTTTGGGGGTGACTTCATATGACAGCCTGGGTCTTTGAGGATGATTCATTGTCTTTGTCACTAGTGGCTTATGACATGGATTTATTTTTTTGTTTTTATTAGGGGAAGAAAAAAAAAAAGGAAGAAGAAGAAGAAGAAAGAAAGAAAGAAAGAAAGATAATGGGAAACAATAGAAAGGAGAAACATTCTGGTCTTTTCTTTTCCTTTTCTTTTTTTAATTCGACTGAGCAACGGTTCCAGTTTCCAGGTAAGAATCAGCCTCACCTCAAGCTGGGGTGATTTGGGCGTTGTAAGCAGCTGATTGGATGGGGAACCTCTGCTGAGAGTGAGTCAAACCATGCCATCACCGTCCCTAAACACGGGGTCCAGAAGTCTTTCCCCCTTGACGCGAATCCCGAACGTTCATGCCAGAAGAGAGGGGAAGAAGTCAAAAGGGAAAGTCGGAACCATCGACAGCTGAAAAAACCAGCCTATATCTGATTCTGGGGGGCCTACACTGAGCCGGGTTATATCGTCCGACAAGGAGGAGCCATACTAAGCCCAACTAGGGGAGACTAAACCCCATCACTAATATCCGACTAAGATAATATCCCAGCCCTTAGCAGACGACTTAACGAGGATCGAGTTAGTTGAGCGAACTAGTTCCATCCTTTTTTTGTATTCTTCAGCCCCGATCTACCGCTGGGCTAATTAATAATAAGCAAGTCTGCGAAGTGTAAAGCTATTCCTGGGCTGTGGCTGGTTAGTTAGTAATGAAGGAGTCGGTTGTTCATGACCGTTTTTCGACCGTTTCGCTCTCCAGAGACCAATCGTCTTCATTGGATCCTCTCTCATCATCTCCCGGTGCTTTGGGTCTTGGCTGGGGTGGCTTTTAAGGACGATGGTCTGTGAAAAGGCAGAAACTAGGTGTCAAGTGTCAGGCAGCCGATGGTGATTTGATGCTTTTCTTTTTTCTTTTTCTCTTTTTTTAAATAATAATAATAATAGTAATACTAGTAATAACAATAATAATAATAAAAATAATACAATTCTTGGGGGGATTTTAGGATGCGTTTTGAATGGTCGCCTGAGAAGAATCATAAAGGGTCTCTCATATTTTCCTTTCCTTCTATATAAGACGTCAATTGGATCCCTCCCAAGTAGCTTTTGGAACAGATCAGATCACTCACTCTCAAAAGATTCGACGACAGACAGACACTCTTTTAACTTCCTTCGAGTCCTCTTCGGTTTTTATCTGCTTCTAGTTCTTCATCAATTGTGAACCACCTCTTCAAAATACAGACATCCCTTATCTTAATTCATCCGAGCTATATAATAATCGAGATGTGCTACCAGCTTGTCGAACGCTTCTCCGCTTGCGGCTGCCTTTACTTTCAGCACGCCATTGACCCGTGTCCAGCCCACGGCCAGCGTGGTCACCAAATCCAAGAGAAGACTGTCCTAGTGGGATACACCTGTACATCACACTCGGGACGACGAGGACCGACACATTTCAAGTGATCAGAAAATTACTCTCTCGCTATGCCCTTTATTTTTATGCCGTCGATGCTCATGAATTGTCGTCAATACTCCGCTCTATACCAACGTCCGTGGTTCTTGTTTTCGAAGCGAATACTATGTCCGATACTTTATTTATTTTCATTTTTATTTTTTTTATTTATTTTGCTTTCATCTCATTCTTCGTCTCCTCCTAGGAATTACTTAATTTGACGAGAGCTGCTGGCCAGTGATCTCAGATCATCTATCCCATCCTATTTTCGGTTTATTTAGAAGATGAATTAACTGGTGTTTGTGTCCGTACTCTGTTTCTGTTCATCTCTTGTCTTTTTCGTGCTTTTATTTATGTATCTGTTTTCGGGTTATTCTTTCATGGCGCGAAACTGGGATGAAAGCTGGTATTGGAGTAATAAGGTTGCGTCGCATTGCATCCGTTCTTTTGCTCTTTTCATATTGTTTTCATGTTTCATTCATCTTCAGCGACGATGGTATGATGGAATAGATAGAATAGTTATTGCAATATATCTTGACTAAGACGAGAAAGCCTAGATTCTAGACTGAAAGAGTGAGTGTGTGGTGATAAAGGTAGAGAATAGTTGATAGTAGTAACATGTGGTTGTTAAATACGAGTCTAGCACTAATCACTTGACACAACTTAATTGGACTACTAACTTGACCACACTACGTTATTCTTCCCAATCCCACGGCCTTCCTACACCTTCTCCAAAAGCAACGCATCGTACCGTATATAGCGTCTCTGTTTAAAAAGAATAAGGAGAGACCGATGTTTGTTCTTCGGGCTCTTCGTCCCATTTACGACGCCCTCTTTTCATATCTTCCCCTCTCGACCCGCTTCCGTCTTCTCCTTCTTCAGCCTATCACTCTCATTACCTACTCTATCCAATGGTTCGTATCGCGTCAGTTTCCCTATTCAAGGGAGCTTTGGGTCCCTCTCAATCGAGCACCTGGCAACCACATACGGGTAGTGGTCTTCACCCCAGCATCAGCAGTATCATCTTCATCACCCCGCTTCAATAGTCTGGCGCCACTGCATCTGAATATCCACGGGGGTGGGTTCCTTGGCGGCTTGCCTGAAGGTGACGCCCGATTCTGCTCCGAGCTCGCCGAGAAGACTGGAGCTGTCGTCGTCTCTACTTCCTACCGCTATACCCCGAGACATGCCTTTCCCATCGCCCACCAGGATGTGCAAGATGTCGCCGAATACCTCGTGGCCAACGCAGAGAAGCTTCTGGGTGCCAATCCTAAGACTTTGACAGTGAGCGGATTCTCTGCAGGAGGGAATCTTGCTCTGGCTGTTGCGCAGTGTCTCTCCGGGACCGAATATGCCGTGAAGGGATGTGTTACCTTTTACGCACCGGTATGTTTCCCATTTGCCCATTTTCAACCGTGCCGTTTATATCGGTAGAAGAGACGTATGCGTTATGATAAAGCAAGGAAATATGTATTTATTATATACAATAGGTGGATTTCCGGCCCCCACCCTGGCTAAAGCCTAGGCCCGATAACTTCCCCAAAAAGGACCCGTTATTCTTCCTTCAGCCGTTGTTCGACGCTTACGCTGGCTCTTGTCGGCAACGGGAGATGCAAAACCCGCTCCTTCACCCTATCCTAGCTGATATTACCACTCTACCGCAGAATATGCTCTTTATCATCCCTTCCATTGATATCTTGCTTCACGAGCAGACAGTTTTCTGTGAGAGATTGAGAAGGGAAGCAAGGGAGATTAATCTAGCCCGAGGGCTTGGCCCGGAGCCTGAGATGCCAGATGGGAAGTCGGTTTGTATCCAGAGCGAGGTTTTTGAGGGACAAATTCACGGTTGGCTAGAGAGTAAGTGATTTTTTTTTTTGGTTTATTAGTTTTTCCTCCTTTTTTGACTAACTCAGAAAATATGTGTAGTTCCATCAGTGGCCATTGATGTTGCTACTCGGACAAAGGCTTGGAGCATGGCTGTTGGATTTCTCAGAGAAGTATATCGGGTTTACAGTTAATTCCAGGGGATGTTGACGAATGAAACGCCCCATCTCCTCTCTCTGGTTGACTAGCGGTAATTGCATTATTATATAATTCAATCTCCTACTCAGAGTTTAAATTTTCTATAATTAGTCTTATCTGGCAGATAACATTTATGCGGGAGCGGCATGTGACAAGTCATTCTTTTAGCTCCTCGAATACGTCACATTCTCTCACTACCTACCTACAAGGCCCTTTTTAACCTGAATAGTCCTTCGTGAGGTTAAAAATCTATATATACTCTAAGCTCAAAGTAGACTCTACCCACCTACCTCCCTCCCTACCACAAATGCTCCGAATCATCCTTGTTTATCTCTCATCTACCCTAATCATCCAAGCCCAGCACTCCCCACCAAGGAAGAAAATCATCATCGACACTGACCTATTTAGCGACGTAGAGTAAGCTCTTACCAATCATTGATGGATCACCCCATCTCCCCAATACCCCACATAAATATCCTAGTAATACCTCGGTACCAAGTTCAGCCTCTACCTGCTAACCGCATTTCTACCACTTCTCCATACAAAATTACAGTGACGCAGGTGCTTTACTTCTCGCCTGCACCCACGATAACTTCCCAATCGACCTCTTGGCCCTCAATGTCAATTACCCATCAACATATACCGCTCTTGCTGCATCGAGTATTCTAGGCTACTACAACCATGCCCATGTCCCCATCGGCCTTCCACGGCCCTTCTCAAATGATACCTTCTTCGACGATTATATGTTCCAGAATGGTGAGTATGCGAGTAAAGTCGCCTATCATTGGCGCGAGACGAGTGACTTGTCGTCCTCCATACCCTGGAATGACGTGAGTGAAAAGACGACCTGGGATCCGGTCGTGTTGTATCGAAAGACGTTGGCCGGTGAGGGTGAGGATAGTGTTACTATTGTTAGTATTGGATTTTTAGATAATGTATGTATTATATCATACATCCTTCACCACTTAAACCTCCCCCCATACCCAATCCCCCCTCATTTCCCCCCTTCCCATCAATATAAGTACCGGGGTTATCCTTATTGTGAAGATGATTGCATTTGAACAGATTTTAATAAAGGATAAAAAGGAGAAGGGGTAGTAGAGACATGGACTCTGACCAACCTAACTGACTAATACTTGATAAAACCGTCAACCAATGTTGTCTGTCTACCTAGCTCTCGAAACTTCTCTCCTCGCTAGGAGATCAATACTCCCCACTATCAGGAAAAGACTTGGTAGCGTCGAGGGTGACCGAGCTCGTCATCATGGGCGGGATGTATCCCTCCGGAAAGGAGTTCAATTTCTTCGGATATAATTCGTCCGCCGCCGCACATGTGGTTAATACATGGCCAGGACGAATCGTCTTCTCCGGCGGGGAATTAGGAGCACAGGTCTACTCGGGCGCACGGTTGACGATAGAGGAAGGGCTAAAGGGAGATCCAGTAGCTGCAGCTTATCGGTGGTATAAGTAAGTTAATTTGTCTCTCCTGCGTTGAAACAATTTCCCTCCCCCCCCCTTTTTCCCCACCTCCATTTTGTTCTTCCTGCAATTTCTTGAGTTAACCAGCCAAAAAAATATTACCTAGCGGGTATAATGCCTCGAGGAGCTCGTGGGATCCACTTACCATGCTTTATGCCATACAGGGACTTGGAGATGTCTTTCGCTTTGGAAATGAAGCTGTGGGAGGCTATAATTATGTGTTTCCTGATGGGAGCAATGAATGGAGAGAGACAGGGGATGAACGTCCTGATTATGAACAGTTTTATCTCCGGTTGGCCATCACCGAGACGGAAGCTGGGAAGATTCTAGACGATCTGTTCATACGTGGAGCGAAAAGAGCTGCTTCGACTACCACTTTCAGAAAGGGCTATTGTCGTCGTGATCATCAGCAGACACTGATTCACAGCCACCCATTCTTACCTGAATGCATGCTTCAATCATAGGAGTACCCCGTATATCAGTATAATATATAACTCTATTACGTATACCTATATACGCACAAACAAGCTAAACAGACCCCGAGATCACCCTCTCCAAAAACTCAAAGCCCTTCTTCTGCACCTCCCACGTCCTCCCCCCAGTCTCCATCCCCAACGCAAACGTATGGTCTTCCCCAGGCACCTCAACCATTCCACACGCCACACCTTCCTCCTGCAACCGTTCAAACAACCTCCGACTCAAATGTACTGGCACCATACGATCTGAATCCCCATGCACGATAAACGTCGGCGGAAAATCCCCGCTCACTTTCACCACCGGATCAATCTCACTCACGTCCCGATTAGGGAAACAAGCCTTGAGTACCGTCCCGCGCGCAATCTGCGTCAATGCAAATGCATCTCGGGGGTTTGAAAAGTCTGGTCCCTTTCTTCTCGGTGGGACTTCTTGAGTTCCTTCTTCTTCTTCTTCTTCTTCTTCTTCTTCTTCTTCTTCTTCTTCTTCTTCTTTTTCTTGCTTTTCTCCAACAGCAGCCGTGGCAGATTGTGGACCACCCTCGAGTGAAATCCCACTCGTTGTGGGGACGGGGACCTCGTCGTAGATTTGCTGGAGAAATTTCTCATCGAATTCTGGGAGTGTAGATGCAACATGGGGAAGAGGTGTTTCCCAGAATGGGTCTGTGAAGTTGACGGCACCGTAGAAGTCTAGAATTGCCCGGACGGGCTTTTTGACGTCGTAGCCCTGGTTGGGATCATGTTAACCTCTTTTTCTCTTCCGCATTCCTGTGTATAAACACACACACACACACACACACACACACACAGACAGACAAAGAAAGTGAGGGAGAAAGCCATACTCACCAAAGAAAGCGCAATCAACCCCCCGCTACTCATCCCAAACGACATCACCTTCTCCATATCAACTCGATACCCAGCATACCCGTGATCAATCAACACCCGATCCAGTTCCCCCGCATAAACCCACTCAAGAAAATCACGGATATCCTGGATCGGTCCCTCGAGGATATTCACCTGTGGACAGAGACGGTGGTTCGGGACCACGACGATCCAGTTCCGGTTATAGAGACAATCGTGTACTTGGGCGTGGTTGATGAGTCCACTGTGTCCGAGCATGAAGGCGCCCCCGTGGATGATAATTACTTTGTTTCATTTTTGACCTCCAAGGTTAATAATTATAATTATCATCATTATGGTGAGGGATTCATGATGTACTGTTTATTTTTTGTTTTTGAAAAAAGGAAAAGAAAGGGGGCGGGAGGGGAACACTAATAAATAAAATCAAGAGATATGCCGAACTTACAGACTGGATACTGTTGGATTTTGTCATTGTGACTAGTAGGTGATGTCAGTGTCGATGTTGATGTTGATGGTGGAAGGTAGATGTCGGTTGTGATTTTGCTTGAATTGATTTGCTTGTATATAGTTGTTATCGGGGCTGGGTTTAGTTGAGACGTCATCTTTCTCTCTTTTCTTTCTTTCTTCTCCCTTTGGGTCTTGTTTTTGAGTGCACTGAAAGCGAATGGGGGGATTGAATGTATGAATAGATAAATTGGTAAATACTGCATTGGAGTGCGGGTACCGCAAGTCTGGGGTATTTATCATTGCTTTACTTGAGTCGGCTTTTCCGAGAACGGATAATCCGATTTAATGGATTTTTACAGTTTCTCGGTCGGAAAACAACTTACAAAGGAGGACCAAAAAAAGAAAACAGCCTGAGTATATAGAAAAGTCATGATTCATCTCTCATCATCGTCTTCTTCTTCTTTCTCTGCACCGCATCACCTTCATTGACTTTCTAACTAAACTACCCACATCCACATCACGTCTGGCTATACTCACAGCTGCAGAGCATAGAACGGTAATTGTCCCATTTCATATCCCGAACCAGTCGGGGTCCCCCACCTCCAGACACGAGTCGAGCACAGCTCGCTCGTAGCTTTTGATGAGGTCCCAGCCTGATTGAACCTTTTTTTTGGATTTTTTTTTCAGGTATATGTAGCGTTGAGTTTGTGGTAACAATGTTACCCAAAAGAGTGACTATTGTACTTGAATGGCAGTGCCGTAGCTGTTAAACTTGCCAACCTTCCAATGTCAAGTCAATCAAGACCATTTTCAATCCTCTCCTCGAGGCATCCCGCAGGATATCTGCTGGTAGCTGACTTCCAAAATCTGAGATGGAAAAAACAAAACGATTTGAAAAAAGAACAAGACATCACATCCTATCAATTTTTTCCCCTTTATAATGTTTAACGGCGAACCACGATGCCCTGGCGCCGGACACCACGACGAGCATGGCGGTACTCCTCATCACTCTCAGATTCCTCAGAGCAGCTGTCCTCGGACGACTCATCGATGTAGCCGCATCGGCTGCCACCGCAGTCAAGCTTGACACGGTCACCCTTGCGAGTGATACCGTAGCGCTCACAGGTGCAAACTGAAGAGGGATCGGACATGGAGGATAGAGATGAGGGAGAAGTGCTGCCGGAGGAGCGGGAAGACAAGGACGAGCCAACAGAGCTGGGTGGGCTATTGGAGTAATCATCATACTCATCGGACATACGAGAGCCAGCAAAGCGCTTGGTGAGCTCATCCATGGTGGGTGCAAAGTCGGTCTCACGGATCTGGCGCGACGCGTATGGCTTGGAAGGCTTGGGGTGTTGGATCTTGGAAGGAGACAAGGCACGGCCTTTGACAATGTCGGAGCCACGGCGGCTTCGGCGCGAAGATGAGCTTTCCTTGTTTCCGGGAACATCAAGGATATTAAGCTTGCGGCCGGTTGTGGGCTCGACAGTGTATTCAACAGCGGGATCATGGGAGACCTTGTATCCATCCATGATATACTAGAGGCCGGTTAGCTAAACATACGCTCTTAAAAGGCACAAAGCCTAGATAGAAAAAATAAGAGAGGTAAATAGACAAACATACGTAGTACCAGTAGCGACCACCAAGCTTTAGCATGGATGTTTGGAATCGGAACTTGCCAACCCACGCGCCCGGCTTCGAGTCATCGCAGGAAAGGGGAATTTGACGGGAGTAATTGTCCCAGGAACCGAGGAGATGGACGGTCTTGACATTGGAGGAAGTCCGAAGGGAAAACTTGAGTTGAACAGCGGACATTTTGAAGAGATTGACTAAATATTAATTTATATGCAATTGCAGGTGGGTGGGGTGGTTGTTTGTAAGAAAGGGGGGCAAAAAAAAAAAAAAATAAGTATTCCGTAAAAGTTAGATCGTGTCGAGGGCGTGAAAGTCGTTGCTCAAAGAACTTGTGAGTTGAGAGACTACCTGAGCCAATCTCAATCGAGCGAGTTCAACGTTGTTGTTGGTGGGTTTGTTGGTTGGGAGGCCGAGCAAAACAACAACAGGCACAATGACGAGGAACCAGTCCACGACACGTAGAAATTGAATTAAAATAGGATATCAAAAAGCTGCGAGGCTGAGCAAGTAGTCTGAGCTGGCGAACGGAGAATACAACACGTCGACCGGCGACGAGAATAAAAACCGTCAAGATTAAATTAATTTAGTAGTATCCTGGACAAAGGTATAGGGGACAATGTAAACACCAGAGAGCACAGCTCGTCCGATGAGGTTTTTATGGATTGGAGAGGTGAATATAAAATGGGAAAAAAAGATATCAAAAAGAATTATAGTAGGTATAGTGGAAAGGCACGAATGGAAGAGCAAAAAAGAACTAAGTGCAACCAGTGCACAGGATACTGAAAATTAGAGGCAGCTTCGACAAGACCTTGCTTGCTGAAGAAAGAAAGGAAAAAAAAAAGAGAAAAGAAAGAAGAAGAGGAAGCAAACAAATGTAGGCGCTTGCAGCATCTTAAAGGATTCCAGGTGTTGGCCTCGTGCTCGAATCCCATCCTCTCATCACACCGCAGCCATCTATTTTGGGTAACCTCCCGAGTTATCCCTCCGCCAATGATCGTAGGGGATCCACTTGCCCCGCAGCTTCAGTGCTTGTCGAGTGGACCGGAAGGAACAGTTGGCGGGTAATTGAGAGCGTTCATTGGCAAGTGGATACATCGCACTGCAGGTCACATCCAGCCAACCAAGATCCTGGAGTTAGCGCCCGTGATGAGCCCTGTCGTGTCGTCTTGGCCAATGAAAGCCTCCAGGATAATCACATAAACTTTGAAGACGGGATGTTCGGGTCGTATTGATCCTGTTGTGCATGTAGTATAGGTACTTAGTAGCAGCATGTTGAGAATACAAAATTACAGAGAGCATAATTTCACCCTTGGCAACCATTTGAGATTGAGGAAGGACGCAAGGCTCGTAAATACACACATGTCCCCATCTCTCCTGCCTGCCACCGCGGCTTCCTTCGACTATCTTCCAATGGAATATTGGAATATCGGGACTCGTATTGAAGTAATCTCCGACTGCCAGAAAAGACAGACACACCGTGTATTGTGGTATAATAGTATCGGTTTATACACCATATCTATTGGAAATCTTACGCTTGCTGTCTTAGACACCGACATCACTATTCTCCAAAACAAGACCAGAAGACGTGGGTAACGGGATATGATATCGAAAGCACCTAAACGCTAAGAACTTACACCTCCACATGATAATGTGAAAGACAGGGTGCTACTTACAGGTAGAGGTGCCGTTCTACCTAGTAGAGAAAACACCGTTTCTGTATGTATTACCATATCTCCCTCCTCCTGGCGAATTTCCAATCATGCCGATTTTTCTTCTAAGTCCAGCTTCTTAGTAGGTAAAACATGTACTTGATACTCGAGTCACTAAAATTAATATTTAGTGGTCCCATACGCAAAAAAAAAAAAAAAGAAAAAGAAAAAGAAAAAAGAAAGAAAATAAAAATAAATATTGCAAGAACAAAACGAAGCCTTGGAGAACTCTGGAAAGAACTAATTACACGGTTAAGGGAGGAGGAGATGGAAAAGTATGCATGTTGTACATGTATAATACCCACCTATATAGATCTTAGAACTTATCATCGAGTGTAATGAAAGCCTACGCTGTTCCTCTTCCGCGGAGGAGAAAGAAGAGGGGAGGGGAATAAAGCATGCAGAGCTCAGCCGCAAGGTTGAAGTAAGGACAACTAACTAACCTCCTTGAGTTGAAGACAATGCCTTTTTGAAGGCCATCCTATGCGGCTGGTGAAGGATCGTCTTCCCTGTAATAACTAGAGTACCTACTAAGTACCTTAGGTAACGGGCGTTATCATCCTAGATACCTAGGTATATACTTCTCTCTACGGAGTCGGTACCGATTGGTAACTTAATCTATGTGTCCTAAGAATTTACTGACCTTGAGGTGAAGGCTTAAGGACAAATTTTGGCCCTGGTTCTCTCCGCTGCCCCGCCCCCCGTTGACGAGAAAATTCTTTTGCCGTAAAGAGAAGCCCTATTCTGAAGACGGCCGTTATTACTTATGTCTTATTATGTGAACGATAGAAAAAAAAAATGTCGTCAGTGGGGAAATTGATCCAGACTCGGTGGATGCTCGTAATAGATGTCATTGGCTCTTTCCTACATACTGTTTTCTAGATGCCTACAAAATGCAAGAGATCATTTGGACAAGAAAAATAGGAAAAAAAAAAAAAATGAATAACACCATCAGTTAAGAGGGAAAAGACCAGGAATGAAATATTCTCCTTTCCAATCATTCGGGAGCCTACTATTCTTTGCAGCAAGAAAAGGAAATGGTTGCAAAACCCGTAATTACGAATCCGTTACTGTGCGAACAATTAATTTAGCGTCGAGACCAGGGGAGAAACAAGGGTGGGGAATTTTGGTCAAGTATTTTCATCAAATAATAGTAATGATAATAAGTAATCGTGAGAAATTACTATGAATCCTCTCGGTCCTCTCTATACGCCAGGAAAATGCCAACGGCTCTCTTTTCAGTTGATATCACAAAAATTTTCGGGGGAACTTGGGGAGAGGGGAAAAAAAAAAAAAGGTAAAGGAAAATAACAAAAGGTGAGACATCGCCAAAGAAGAAAAGGTAAAACCAAAAGCGAAGTAAAAAGCGAAGTAAAAAGGGAAGAAGAAAAAGAAGAGAAATATGAATTACTGATGTACACCCTTGTCTGCATCCCGAGTTCTGCATGCATGATGTTGCACGCACTTTCTACCCCTCATCACCGCACGGACACACCGGATCGATTGGTAAACATGCGAGCCGTAATATTCATCGCAGCCAACTCTTGGAATAGTAGCTTGGCTGCATACGGAATATGCACTTGTGAGATTCGGTGCTTGTTGTTGCAAAGTCGACACTCGAAGAGGCCCTTTTTCAGTTTCCTGCCACATGGATTAGCTCCGAATTCTGCCAGATCCTACCAGGAGAGGGGGAAAAAAAGAAAAAAAAAAAAAATAGAAACAGGGTAGATATGCAGATCATAAAGGAAAACTTACGCGACTGGTGTCATCAATCCACAATCATCGCAGATGTGGACACGGAACGGGTCGGAAACATCGAATAATCGCTCTTTTAGGAATGCACTAGCTCCGTGCGCAATCATACAATCGCGCTCCATCTCTCCGAATCGGAGACCTCCATCACGAGCACGACCTTCGACAGGCTGTCGGGTCAAGATCTGGGTTGGCCCGCGCGCACGAGCGTGAATTTTATCGTCGACCATGTGTCGCAACCGTTGATAGTATGTGGGTCCCAAGAACACCTGTGCCACCAATTTGCGCCCAGTGTGGCCGTTGAACATTACCTCGAAGCCACGAGATTGGTAACCGTGTTCTCGCAGAAGACGAGACACTGAGTCAACCGTGACATCAGTGAAAGGTGTCGCATCACCCTCAAAGCCTCGCAGTGCGGAAACTTTACTCAGCTGACATTCGATCAAGTGCGCGATGGTCATACGTGATGGAATGGCGTGAGGGTTGATAATGAGATCAGGAACAACGCCCTCACGAGTAAAGGGCATATCTTCCTGTCGGTAGGTAATACCAATCGTACCCTTCTGACCGTGACGGGAAGCGAATTTGTCACCGATTTGCGGGATCTTGGTGGTTCTCATGCGCACTTTGACGAATTTCAAGTCATCATTGCTAGTCGACACCAGAACTTGATCAACAATACCACTCTCCGTGCTACGAAGTGGCGTTGACACATCCAGCTTTGTATGAGCTTTGGTTCGCTGGCCCAATTCCTCTGCATCGGGGGACAGAGGAGCTGTCTTTCCAATGATAATATCCTCACCCGACACACGAACACCGGGAGCGATGATACCATCTTCATCTAGCTTGTCATATGTGCCTTTGCGCATACCAATTGTGTCCGAGCGCATAGGTTTTTCAAAGCGCTCAACGACAGTCAACCCAACCATTTTTTCTGAGTCCGTGTATGTGCGGTAGAATAGACTGCGGAACAACCCGCGATCGATACTGCTCTGGTTCATGATGACGGAATCTTCTTGGTTGTATCCAGAATAACAGGCAATGGCGACAATGGCATTTTGTCCAGCAGGCAACTCACGGAAGCGCAAAAACTCCATAGATCGCGTTGTTGCCAGTGGCTTCTGCGGGTAGTAGAGAATATTTGCCATGGTTTCCATACGTTGGTCAAAGTTCGTCAAGAATACGCCCATAGCTTGTTTACCCATGGCGGACTGGTAAGTATTACGGGGCGACTGGTTATGATCTGGGAAAGGAATAATACTAGCACAGACACCGAGGATCATACTGGGATGAATCTCGCAGTGTGTCCAAGTATGGGCCTTTTGGCTCAGAATAGACCGAACACGCTTATTGGGGTCATGAAGTTCGTCTTCAGGGAGGGCGTAGCCCGCCTGTAGTTGCTTAGAAATTTCCAAGTCTTCAGGTGTCATTGAAATCATGATGGTCTCTTCTTCTTCCGCATCCACATACTCGACAACACCAGACTTCACCAATCCATCCCATCCAAAGTAACGCTCCCGGCGGTCCTCTGGGTCTAGATCTGGTGGTAGTTCTTTATCCTGCTCGAGCTTGCGGATGTGTTCTTTGTTCAGCACCAGGGAGCCACAGTTTTCACTCTTCGGGTCATTATCAATTACAAAGAGTGGTCGGCAGACGCGACCAGCATCAGTGAAAATTTTGAACTCTCGCTCACGAATATCTCGGATAAGACTGACTTCATGTGAGATCATATTGCGTCGACGTAGTGAGAGCATGGTGTTAACCAAGTGGGCAGGATCACGATGAATACCAACCCAGACGCCATTCACGAAAACCTTGGTAGCGTTAGGGGTTACTTGAGGCTCGAATTCCTCAAGAACTTCCATATTACGCTGGATCATGAAATCAATGATAGGCTCGCTCGGTGTTCCAACAGTGATGTAACACATGAGAGCCAAGTTTTTAACTAAACCACAAGCCTGACCTTCAGGGGTTTCCGCGGGGCAGACCAAGCCCCAGTGTGTATTGTGGAGCTGGCGAGGTTTGGCAATCTTCCCATCGCGTCCGATTGGCGTGTTGGTACGACGAAGATGCGACAATGTAGATGCATATGTGTAGCGACTAAGCACCTGCGATACACCTGCTTTGGCACTGGCCGCCTTCTTTTGCTCTCCCCAGTTACCGGTGGCGAGAGCATATTTCAAACCTCCCGTCAAGGTGCTTGCCTTGATACCAATATTTAGATAGATCTCTCTGTTCGTTTCCACACATCTCTGCACATATCTTTGCAGATCACGAGTGACCCTAGTGAACAAAACACGAAAAAGATTTGCGAGAAGCGGCCCGGCAAGATCAAGACGTTTCTTACCGAAATGATCACGATCATCCACATCCCGGCGACCCAGAGCGCACTGGAGAAGTCTATGTACCATGTAACCTAAGAAGAACGCTTTTCGGGTTTCGCTGCCTTCGCTTTGTGAAATATGCGGAAGCAGCTCTTTCTGCATGATTTCGCGAGCGTATCGGACACGACGTTCATGATTCATACTATTTTGAGATGAACCACGTTTAGCGATAAAGTCCAAAGCTACTTCACGGTCTTGAATGACGAAGCCTTCTTCAATACAGGGCTTTAGCATCTCCAGCATAGGGGTATCGTTGCGGTCATAGCAAATATGGTTAAGAATATCCTCGTCAGAGACAACGCCAAGCGCTCGGAAAACCACGACGATGGGGATATCGGTTTTCACGTATGGTAGGGTCGACCTAATCGTAGGGCCAAATCCGCCTTTTGCACTGTCTCCCTTAGCAAACAGCTTCAGAGACAGTTGTGAGAGCAGTCTTGAGCCCTTCTCGACAGCACTACGAATCTCAGCAACATAGGGTGTCGGACTTGGGGGAGCTTTCTTGAAAACCTGGACAGTGTTACCAGCACTTCGTTCCTGGGCAATCAAAACCTTCTCGCTTCCGTTAATGATGAAGTAACCACCCGAGTCGTACGGACACTCGTTCCAATTATAAAGGGCCTGCTCGCTTAGATCCTTGAGAATACAGTACTTGGATTTGAGCATAATCGGCATCTTCCCGATAAAAACGGTTTCCTCCTTGGCTTGATCAGGTGGTAGTTCCTTTTGCTCCCATTGCAAATAGGTACCCTGTGCTTTCCTATCCTCAGTCGATTCTGCCATATCATCCTCATCACGGTCGGCAACCAAACGCTCTCGTCCCTCCATAATTTTCTTCGTAATTCCTAGATATAGAGGGCTGGCGTATGTAAGGTTACGTAGACGAGCCTCTTGCGGCAACATTATCGTGGTCGCACCATCACCCTCAGTCACGGAGGGTCGAGAAAGCATAACGGTTCCAAATTTAAGCTCGTATCTGCGAACGACGACAGGATCGACTTCATCTTCGGAAGGTGGAAGTGTCTGATCAAGGGTCACTTGGCCTTGCTCCTCTACCAACTCTTGCATTGTCGAGGAGATAAATTCGTCGAAAGAATCTAACTGTTGCGAAACGAGACCCTTAGTGTCGAAGAAGGACGAGATGACGGTCCAGCAATCCTCCGACGTAATCCCCTCCTCCATATCATCGTAGTACTCCTCCTCGTAGGCATCTTCATACTCAGCCATCTTGGTGAAAGCTGGTAACACAAACTCGAGCGTGGGACGACCGGTAGGGAGAGCGCAGAGGGCGCGACGCGCTCAAGGAAAAGAATCCCACTTCGGGGTTTCTGTATCGAAGGTGGGTAATCACACTAGTCCCAAGGTTGCCGGCGGTATCAATGAACACAATTCAGCAAGTTGGGAACCCCAGTTAGATGAAATGTGAGAGATCCCAGACCTGCAGTTGATGCTGGAGGAGTGAAAAGGCGCTGAATTGCTTCAATCTCAAGTCTCCGGACCTTCACCAGAGCCGCCACTAGCGCCTCGACCGCCTTGGCGGGAAGGCGGTATGAATTGCACTAGTCCTCGAAGGGGAGTTTTTATCACGTGAAATATTTTGCGCCTCAGGCATTATTATTTTTATTATTATTATTAAACAGTTTCCTGAGTGTGGTCAAAGTATTATACATTCATGAAACGTAATGCGCTATGGTTATACATGATGAATAAAATTATAGGAAATGGAGGAGCGTTTCTAGCATCTCTTTGTGGTCCTTTTCTCCAGCCTCATCTTCTGAAAGCCCCCCAATTTGTTCTATAAGACAAGTTAGCAAGACAATTATCAGCATCACGTAAGATGGGAAATCAGCTAACACCTACCCTGCAGTGTTGCTCGGATGATAGAAAGATCTTCATCGCGGTCCGAGAGTGCTGAGACAATCTTCTTTTTCGCTCCATCATCTTCAGCGATCAGCCACGCGAGGATAACGTCAATAAGCTGTCGAGTTAATTAGTATACGAATGCAAGGCTGGAGTTAATTTGCATGTAGAATTACCTGAACAGAAAAAAGGCCCGCATCAAATCTTCGCGAGAGCCATTCAGCTGCCATCACTTCTTGTTCCTCTTCATTGAAGCTTTTCCGCTCTTTCTCAATGGCCTGCTCCACGGGTGTGACTCGGGAAGCATAATCCCGTCTTAGCTTGATAAGTTTGTCAATTTTTTCATAGTCTTTCTCCATAAATTTGGCAAGGGTTCGTATGCGTGGGGCTGATCCGCCCGGAAGAAGACGGAGTAGAGATCCAAAGACACCCAGTAAATGCTCAATGGTTTGAGATTCTTGCTATTTTGATTGTTAATCTCAACTCTACTTTCTCAAGATAGGAAGGATAAACTCACCTTTTTCATAAACATTCCGAATATAGTTCGTAGTCCTGCTGCTTCAACGAGCCGTTCGCAGGCGGGCCCGCCCCCGAGACCACCTAAAGCATGATCGAGAACCCGAAGAGCACGTTGTTTACTGAATTTGCCTTCTTTGAGCATGATTTGTACGAGTTCAATTCCTTCGCCATCTAAGAACTTTTCTTTTCCGACAGTCTCATCTACAAGACAGACTAAACAATCGAACAAGTTTTCGGCATATTCTTCTTCGTCTGAATCTTTCTCCGGATCCCGCTTTCGGTATTGGCTAAGTAGTTGAAGCAGGGCATCAATTCCGTCAAGGGAAGTGAACCGATCACGATTTTTAGGGCTCGACTGCAGGAGGATAGCTAATATTTCCGCGGAATATTGTTGGTTCTGACTCACTGGTCTCTCTTTCTTCTGTATGCGAGAAAGGAGCCAGGGCATCGTGTTCGCGTCTTTCCCGATTTTCTCGGCAATTGGTGCCTGTGAAGCCAGGTTTTCCAGAACACCTTAAAAAGAGGTCAGTTCATATAGACATTCTGTGTGCCCAATAAAAGAAAGGGCACATACTCAAAACATAATATACACCCGCTCGATCAGCGTCAGATCCCTCATCCAGCCGCGATAAATTTTGGGCTAGAAGTTCGATGAGATCCACATCCAGCTATAGAAGTTTAGCATTTGCCTTGAAGCATCGATAGTGGTGCAGGACTGTACCATTGCATTTACTAAAGTGTCCCATTGTTCTTGTTCTGCCTCCACATCTTCGTCTGTGAGCTCACTAATGATCTGAATTGCATCAATGGCAATGTCGGCATTTTCATGGGACAATAAAGATATTAATGAGCCAACACAGCCCAATTTTGCAAATTCAGCATATAGTTCTGGGTGTTCGGATAAAATGGATAGGCCTTTGATCTCGGTGTCTAAATCCGCTTCCGATTCCATGAATCTAAAACCGAACTGGTCAGCGCATACACGAAAACACGCATCTTTTCGAAAGGGCTCACTTCTGTGGGTCATTTTCAAATTTCCCTCGTAGCTCTGCATTCTTTGATATCTTTTTCTCGAAGTTGAGGGCAAATCTCCGCAGCCAAGCTGCGTCAAATTTCTCGTTCTATTTCATATTCTTAGAATTCAGGTCGAATGGGTTTATGTTTTAGGATTGCATACCGCGCCTTCTCCCTCGTCTTGTTGATCGATGTAATTCATGGCTTCTGCTGTTTGGCGATCCATTCCGCCGCCGAAAAAGCGCCCTTCATCATCGTCCGGAAGATCCTCTTGGTCGAAACCTGGAGGTAGTTCGGGGCCAGCGTAACCATCATCTTCCTCCTCTTCTTCCACTATAGGAGCCTTTCCCTTAGATTTGACATCCCCGTTAGAGTCTAGCTTTGCGGCTTTGTAAAGCTCGTCTAATTTGTGGTTTAGTAACTTGTAATTTTGTACAAGAGAGGGTCGGCGAACGCACTCGGATCTTTCGTAATATCTAGTTTGCGCTTAGCGCTCGCCGCTGATAGCGGTTTCTTATATTCCCCATTAGAATTCATGTTCCAATAACAGTTGGTGAGAATCAGTTTACCTTGAAAAGCTCATCTATGTTTGTCATGCTTGCGGCGAATTCAGGATCAAGAGTCAAACACGTACCAACCCTGAAGGGCCAAAAGTAAAATTAAACGTTAATATCGCTATAAAGTCCGTAATGAAAAACCAAATGGCTAGATTAATATAGTTTCTCTGGGATTTTATTGCTGAATACTCGACATAATCCACCCTGAGACCGCGCAGCTGCTCCGCGATGACTACGGGTGCCGCGAAAAGCTCAAAACGCAAAGCGGTCGCCAAGCATCATTGAAAGATTTCTCGGACCGGCACGCAGCATTATCAACTTCACTGTTTTTTTAGCACCAATTTATCCCGGATCTTCTTCTTCAACCACCACTTCATACCGACACGATTTACCTAGTCTTGTCTTTTTCATCTCTAATCTTTCAATATGGCCCCTAAGCAGCACATCATTCCCGCTGGCCGCCCTCAGAAGAGCCTTTTCAGCACCACATACGAGCAAATCACTTCGCCTGAGAATGCCACTATTGTCCGCAGCATCCTTGTCTTTGGCGTATGTCGTCCCTATTTGGATCACTTAAGCTTGGGGGAAAAAAAATATAGACATTGGTACCAATACTAACTTGGCTCTTCTCCCTAGGCCGGTGTTGCCTTCCTGCACAGCAGCCTCGGCGAGCTCCTCCTCCCTCCGTAAGTACCGGCTTCTTAACTTTAGTTCATTCCTACATGCGCACAGCGGACCATATTTTTGAGTCATTCAAGAGGAGTGCTAATAAAAAAATCCAGTATGTAAATGAATCCTTGACATGGTTGTTGGTCGTTACAAAGCGAAATGCCGAAGACTTGACTACGTTACCCGCTCCCGTCGATCGACTTTTCCTCAACGATTCCTTCCTGCATTTGAATTAATGGAATTCTGTATTATATATGATTTGCTTGGCGCGTGTTGATTTTTTTTTTTTTCTCCCGGTGAACGTTGTGTTGATAGGTATCACTCTGCAAAACCATGGAGCACCCATATCATGTGGCGTTCCAAATAGACGTGTTTGAAACAAGACGATTTTAGTATCTCCCCTCTCCTCGTTATTGCGACTTATC
The DNA here is from genome assembly GCA_027569155.1 of Aspergillus haitiensis. Taxonomy (NCBI): domain Eukaryota; kingdom Fungi; phylum Ascomycota; class Eurotiomycetes; order Eurotiales; family Aspergillaceae; genus Aspergillus; species Aspergillus haitiensis. Next base: position 112,693 of record JAPDEO010000001.1, on the reverse strand, counting down.
CCTTCAGGGCAATTGCTAGTGCCTTATATGATGGGTGGCTCTATGCTAGAAGCTTTGAACCTGGTAGAACAAAGAAGCGGGGACGGTACTTATCTACCACGTCCAGTCAAGTATAAATATGGCTATTCGTCAGCGCCTTCGTATACTAAATGACATATAGCTACATCAACTAATAAACGCCCAGCGCCTAGCAGAGACTATAATTTATTTACAGTGGCTTGTTTCCTAGGTAGGCAGTTTATGAGTGGAAATCACTGGACTTGGGTAAATCTTAGCCAATGAAAGGAATCTATTATACTGTAGTTAACTAGGTCCACCAGATCAACATAAATTTCAAAATAATATCTAATACATCTCTCCGATCTCTGAGTTCTAGTCGGTGTGCTTCTGAAAATCGATATGGGTGATCTAACCCTTCGCCCATCGGTTACTCTCATCCCCGTCCTGCCACTGATGCTCTATATATCCTAGTTTCCTCTTGACAAGTTGGACGGTCTCCTTGTCACCTGTATTTTTACCCATATTGTCGCTAAGCTTCACCGCAGGCTTGCCATTAGCCGTGGAGATTTTGATAACGATATTGAGCGGCTTGGATTTCACCCCATCTGATAGATTAGTGAAGTCATCTAGGTAGGAAAGGAAAGAATTGCATTGGTTAGTTTCTACATCAGCGAAAAACGAAAAAAATGCCCCTAGTAACTTACTAGTGAAGAATGTGCCAACTCCAAATGTTGGCTGAAAGCCAGCCTCTTCAGCAATAGATTTATATTCGAGACAGTGTTCGATATCTAGTGAGTCTGAGAAAACGATTGTCTTTTGATCTTTGATGCCCTCTCGGTCGTAGAATTCCCGTGCCATCTTCACAAAATATGTTGGATCGCCAGAATCCTGGCGAACACCACTGAAGACTTGCGCATAAGTTTCGGTACGTTGTTTGGTGATCCCGGTCTGCAGGGGAGCTACGATGGGAGGCCTGGCTTCAGCTTCACTTTGAGGTGTAGATTCCACTGTTGTGCCTGGCCCTGATGAAGAGGTTGTCACTGCTCCAGTCCCCGCAGTGGTAAACAAGGGTATCGGTTTCCGGAAAGCGTCAAGGAAAGCCGGTGTACCGAAAGTGTCGGTTAATGCTATACCTAGTACCTGCGTTCCTAAGTTAGCTATCAACTTCTTCAGCTGGGGTACATGGTCGCGGCTGTGGGGGAAGCGGGGGAGGATAACAATACGCACCCCTTTGCCAAAGCAACCAAGCCAATATCTTAAGGCTAATTCATTGGCATTTTCATAATCATCCGTGATGGCCGCGATTGTCATGTACCACTCATGTGCGACCGTTCCAACCGCATTTACACCATATTTCATTGCGAAGTGAACGTTGCTAGTGCCAGAAAACACCCCGGGTAGTCCTTTATCCTTGCCTTCTTTCGCAGCACGACATAAACCCTTCATTACCAGGTCTTGTGTGTGGTAATCACGACGTCGTCTCGTACCGAACTCAGAGAAAATACAGCCATTCTCTAATAAGACAGAGCCCTTCCGGAATGCCTTATCTTCCTGGTTTTGGTAATCCCAGTCTTTGTTGCTAAACATGAAGTACGCCTGACTAGTCAGGGCCAGAAGAGGGATCTCGTATAAGATAGTTTCAACCCAGAGACCCTTGATAACATAATTGATGTCGCCAAAGTCCGCATCACTACCAGTATCCTGAATGGGCGAGAAGCTAATCTCAAGCTGCTCGGACGGTCTGAGGGTAAATGATTCCAGGTATTGTAGGTAAGCGGTGCTAAAGTAAGGACATCGGATCTTCAGAAAGTTCAGCTCATCATCTGTTACTCGAATATTTGCCAGCTCTAACAATAGTTGATAATGTTAGTCAAAAAAATGGGATTTAAACAGAGCATCCACATACTGTTCATTTCAGCCAACATCCACTTGTAGGCACCCCGCGTCAGCCTCATTTGCGGGGTTCGGTTCGTGAAGCCATATGTGACATCTATCACAAAAAGTTTGGTTAGAGAGCTCTGGAGAGGTGTGAAACAGGGATTCCCAATACTTACAAACATCGGGAAAGTATTTGAGAATTGCGCATTGCATCGTCAGCTTGTATAAATCCGTATCAAGCAGAGAGAAAATCCCCTCTGGAAGAGGGGGAGATGCTGGTTGAGCCATTGTTGCGCTACCTTCCCCAAGTCTAGAAGGTAACCCAATATACTAGGTTGTGCGAGATAAAAGCTTAGATTATGCGCAGTAATATTGTGCTGCAGCTTTTATAAAAAGGAAGATCCCCAGCTACGCTGGAGAGGTTGATGGGAGAGTAGAAGAACCTATCCAGTTATACTGTGCGGGGAATATCGCCGAAGTAGGCGGTTTGCACTGTTTGCAGGGAGTCAAGAAAATGTGGAAGTTTATTGAAAAATAAATGTCTTGATAAGATATTGGTTATTTCATTAATCATTGACTAAGATTGCTAGACTTCAAAATGGTATAGAGACTTTTATATTCTGTAGAAATTGGATGTGCAGCATACATTTCATGCATGGTATATGCAAGTCATTACAAACTCATATTTACTTCCAATCTATGACATTCAAACACCACGTATCCGATATCGGCACCTGATCCCAAGTTGCCTAGGGTTGGCGCATTATTTTACCTTGAGACTCAATATATGTCCCTCAAAAAGCTCAGCTTCGCACTTTAGGTATGTACTCCGTATTAGGCTCGTAGACACCTATTACCTACCCTCAAGAACATAGGAAGGGCTAACGACTGAACCCTTGTAGCAGTTCTTTTGCGAACCAATAGGCGTGTCCTAATCTGAGTCTTCAAGGCACCAACTCTACACTAATCTGAAAATGGCCTTAGTGCTAAGGCAAAAGAAACTTCAGTGGCTAGTGGAGTGTGGCGCGGTTGTGGTTGTCGGACTATTATATTCCCGTTTCCGATGGCCTGCTTTTGTTATCGCCATCCATCCTTCCTCCATCAATTTCTCCTGAAAGCTGGGGCCCGATTAACTTTTGACTCTGATTTATTTCTAAACACTTATCGTGATCTAGTACCCAAGCTCCAGTTGACAGCTCTTAAATAGCAGGTTAAGGAATTAAATCCGTCAAGCAGCCAGCCGCGCAAAGGAAACTAGGTCGCAACAATTTCGCATTGCACGACGTTGGAATATGGCTCACGGTGCTGAGGACTGTGCTTCTGTATTGGAGCAATTTGTGCATGATGTTGCCAACCTACCAGCAGAGATTAACCACTTGATGGAGGAAATCCAAGCCAAAGATAAACTGATCCAAGAATGTCGCGTCGTCATCAACTCCCGAGATAGCAGCTTACAAAAGTTCATTAAATTAAACGGAAGTCTTACTCCAAATCCGAAAGAAGAGCAATACGGAAAAACTATAGTGCAGAATCTAGATCGAGCTCAGCAGCTACAAGATGAGAAGATCCAGCTTAGTGAAAAGGCATGTGTTCTATTAGATCGACAGATTAAGAGGTTAGATGTTAAGATTCGCGACTTACAAAATGATGGGGTCCTCTCCAATGACCCTCCGCTTCCCTCTCTTTTCAACAATAAAGACCAATATCGCGACCCTCCGAAGATTTTCTTCCCTGAATCCACCTCCGAATCCGCCTCTTACTCCTCTCCTCTCGCCAACTCCTCAGGGAACGCCAACGTAATACTAGCAGCTACGCAAAGGCTAAACCAGTCATTATCTCGGTCAACAACAGCAACTGCGCTAGGAACACAAAGCAATGCTCGGAGTTCTGCACCAGCAACCCCAGCAGCCACTGCTCACTTTCAACAGCGACAGCGTGAGTCATCGGCCGGCGCAATTGAAAACAAGCGACGCCGCCTCAACGCATCTTTAGGAACACTTCCAGCAGCCTCATCCAATTTACGGCAGTCTTCCTTAGGGCCTGGCACGCCCAAGGCAGGAACCCCAACCTCTAGCCGAGCAGGCAGTGCAGGGCCCCGTGCGGTGGGGACCACTAAGAAACCCCTTGTAAAGAAAGTTGCTCCTCATCAGCAATTAAAGAAGATTAAAGCATCATCAGGGTTGAATGGAAAGCCTACTAAGCGATCCTCCAGCGCAAGCGCTCGTCTCAAGGTCGGTGGAACGCTGAAGAAATCGCCATCGGCTCCGGGTGGCGAAGAAGAAGAAGAAGACTCCCTCCTCAGTAGCGCTGAGGTCTCCGACTCGAATGCCAGCGACACTCGACGAGGAGATGATGATATGGAGGATGAGGAGGAAGACGAGGGTAATGAGGACACAAAAGTCTACTGCACCTGTCGCACCGTCAGCCATGGCGATATGGTGGCATGCGACAATGAGAATTGCAAATTTGAGTGGTTTCATTGGAAATGCGTGGGCTTAACCCGAGAGCCAGTAGGGAAATGGTTTTGCCCAGACTGCTCAGCCGCAAGGGCAGCCGAGTAATAAATTGGATGAACGCATATACCTATTCTTTATGACTAGCCTGTACGACCTTTAATGACTTTGCAATCTTTTAGGCTTTATTATGAAATTTAACTTTTTTTTTTTAATCATTTTCATGGACTCGTACACTCGTTGATTTGGGCACGCGGCGACTCCTATTAGCATACATCAGGTGGACCACAACCAGCTCGAATATACAAGGTTAGCAGCTCTTGTTGAGAGCTGCTTCACCGAGATAACTCTGACATATTAGAGATATTCTTCTGAATCCTCGAGCATATCCATCCTTTCTTGTCCCCCTTTTTGTTTTTTTCAAATTGTCCATAATGTGGCCATATGTGGCCATTTCCAGCATGAGACATGCAACGCCATCGCTATGCAAAATAAAATATCAAGGAAAGCACAGGTTAAAAAAAGAAAATAGAAAGAAGAAAGAACGCTTATTGTGTACAGCCAAAGGGAGCAGAGGCCCAACAGTACCGCTTAAGAACTAAAAAGAAAGCGCGCTCTTGTCATTCAACCATGCGTCGAAATACTCGCAATTTTCAGGGCTGACGGCACCACCGGGTACACAGAGATTGAAAACGGGGCACTGGCCACAGGGAACCTCGGTCATCCCATTCTTCACCAGAGAGTAATCGGTGGCAGATTTATCCCCTTCTGGTTTCCGGGCTTGTCGAGCTTTCACCTCTTCGGGATTTTTGACGGACTTGTAGACTTCGCCGTTGTTCAATGCAACCAACTTGTTATCGTAGCAAAGCATTTCGAGTAGTTGGGTTATACTCTCTTCTCCTAAGCGAACAGGGGTAATGCCACTCTGGTTCACAGCCGTAGTTAACATTGAGATAGTTGGATAGCCTTGATAGCCAGCTGGAAAAGGAAGATAATCCTTCTTTCCAGGTTCTTTCTTCACATGGACGCCTCCGTCTTCAGTTTTCAAGCGCTTGCCACGTTCTCTGTCGGAAGCCGGGGCCTCGTACCAGCTCTTCCGGCTAACAGTGTATTCAATGAACCCGGAGACAACGTTAATAAAGTTCTCATCCAATACACCGTCGGTAAACCAGGCGCCGCCCGTCACATCTTCACTCGGGGCCAGACCAGCCAACATGTACATCTTTCTGCTGGGAAATTTGACATTGTGAACGCTTTTGATGTAGTTTTTGCCTTCAAGGGATTTAAGGCACCGGTCTAAGATGGATTTGTGCAAGTTGGTGCGGTTTTGGATTGCACGCACCCAGATGCCGGAGCGTCCAGTAGAATGAATCACATTATACACCAAACTTTCATCCGGACTGAGGTTCTGGAGTCTAAATTGGGGGGGAAAGGCAATTGTTAGTATACTTGACTAGTAATTACTAGAGGAAATGGGTATATGGTAGGTGAGCGAGGTAGATATTACTTTTCAGCGTCCTCACGTGGAATAATCTTCCACGCAAGTCGGTCATTTTTGCCCTGGAGGAGACGGAACAATTTTTGATCGACGAGAGACTGAGTACACTTGAGGAGAAGAGGAAGATCGGTAATAATCCCCAGGCTCAAGAGATCCTGTTGATAGAAGAGATGGTCGGCAGAGAACTTGCTGAGGCAGGCATCGTAGATTTTGGAGGCAAGCTCAGTCACAGAGCCGCCTGAAGGCCCCGCGGAGGCCATTTTCTAAGACGAAAACCCCGAGGCACCAGAGAACTAAATTCACCGCAAGGGCTGATGATGGGGCATATTCAGAAGCGCATTTCAGAGCAGCTTCTATCCGCGATCGCTTCAAAGAACAACAATCAGGTGGAGGGGTTCATGGGGATTCTGACGCAGAGTGGGAAAAAGTTGCACTGCGGGAAAGTAGAAAAAAGATGTTTTTTGACGGGTTGAATGTCTCGTTTAGGTTTAGCCCAGATTCCTCCACTAAATTCGGAATAGCGCCTGTCCAAGCTCCAACATCGTAGTCTGGAAGCCTGAGGCAGCCTATGCAGGCTCTCGGAAATTTCCAGAAGCTCTGAAGCTCATGAATATTAGTTCCATCGAGTCCAGCCTTCCTTCTCCCCACCAACGCCCCGACTGTTTTCTTTTCACTTCTCTATCGTCGAAATATTCCTACCATGGCTGACGCTCTGAAGGCTGAGGGCAACAAAGCCTTTTCCGCAAAGGACTACCCCACTGCTATGTCTGTATATATTCTACCCCGCTTTGTGATTTTAAGTCCAGAAGGTCGTGGGGCAACATCACTGACTGATCTTTAGTGAGAAATTCACTCAGGCTATCGCTCTCGATCCAAACAACCATGTCCTGTACTCCAACCGTTCCGCCGTTTATTCTGCACAAGCTGAATACGAAAAAGCCCTCACTGATGCTGAAAAGGCTGTTGAGCTCAAGCCAGACTGGTCGAAGGGTCATGTGCGAAAGGGAGCCGCTTACCGTGGACTAGGAGATCTCTGTGAGTTTGCTCTCTGCTATATATAGATATATATTTCATCCCTATTGTTTGAATTCGAGACTCATGGCGTGTTTCTAGTGGCCGCGCACGATGCCTACGAGGAAGCGCTCAAGATCGAACCCACCAACGAACAGGCCAAGTCTGGCTTCAATGCTGTCAAAAACGCTATCAATGCTGAAGCTCAGGCTGATGGAGTGACTGGAGACCCAACCGGAGGACTTGGTGGCATCTTCAACGACCCTCAAATGTTCCAAAAGCTTGCTAGTAACCCTAAGACGTCCGCTCTTCTGGCCGATGCCGATTTTATGGCAAAGTTGAAACGCGTGCAACAAAATCCAAACAGTGTTGGAGAAGAGATTAAAGATCCTCGTTTTCTACAGGTTATGAGTGTGTTGCTTGGTATCGACATGAGCTTCGGCGCTCCTCCTGAGGCCGGTGGCCCCTCGGGTGCCACGGAGGTTGAGGAGGACGTGCCTATGCCCGACGTTCGCCCTGCCCCCAAGAGAGAACCCGAGCCTGAGCCTGAACCCGAGCCCGAAGATGAAGAAACAATTGCCAAGAAGAAGGCCCAGGAAGCTGGAGATGCCGAGAAGAAGATCGGTAATGATTTCTATAAAAAGAAGCAGTTTGATGAGGCCATTGAGCACTATGAGAAGGCGTGGGAATTGAACAAGGACATCACATATCTGAATAACATCGGTGCCGCTAAGTATGAGAAGGGTGATACTCAGGGTGCCATTGAAGTGTGCAAGAAGGCCGTTGAGGAAGGTCGCGAACTAAGAGCCGACTTCAAAACACTTGCTAAGTATGCTTCCTTTTACCGTATTTTAAGGTTAGATGAAGAGTACTAATACCTATCATAGGTCTTTCACCCGTCTTGGTACTTCTTACGAGAAGATTGGTGACCTAGACCAAGCCATCGAGTACTATCATAAATCTCTCACAGAGCACCGAACCCCCGATGCTCTGACAAAGCTACGCAATGCAGAAAAGGCCCGCGATAAGGCTAAGAAGGAGTCTTACATTGATCCTGCTGAAGCTGAAAAGGCTCGTGAACTCGGCCAGAAGAAATTCCAGGAGGCCGACTGGCCCGGTGCGGTGGATGCGTTTACTGAGATGACGAAACGTGCCCCCAACGATCCTCGTGGATTCTCCAATCGTGCGGCTGCTCTCATCAAGCTTATGGCCTTTCCACAGGCAGTTCAGGATTGCGACGAGGCCATTTCTCGCGACCCCAAGTTTATCCGAGCCTATGTGCGCAAGTCTCAAGCTCTCGTGGCAATGAAGGAGTACAGCCGTGCGCTAGACGCTTGCACAGAAGCCTCTGAACACGATGATGGCACCCATGCCCGTGAGATTGACCAGCAACAGCAAAAATGCTTGGAGGCTCAATTTAGTGCTCGTGCTGGAGAGACCGAGCAACAGACTATGGAGCGAATCCAGAATGATCCCGAGGTAAGCAATTTTCTTGAATAATCTGATCCCAACACGCCAGAAATTTATCTGACCCGAGTAGATCATGTCCATCCTCCAGGACCCAGTCATGCAGAGCATTCTCCAGCAGGCCAAGAGTGATCCCGCCGCTCTGCAGGAACACATGAAGAATGTTCAGGTCCGGACGAAGATTCAGAAACTGATGGCAGCTGGTGTTATTCGCATGGGACGGTAAACCTAGAAACTTGATTCGTTGTACGAAGGCGTTGTCGTCGTCCTTGTCATTACCCACACCTTATGACCTCAAAAAAGCCTGGTTTCTGGCAACAGCGCCCTTTAATCTTTCCTCCTGGTTTTTGTTTCCGAAGTAACGATGCATGCTGTCTGTGTTCTGTTAGTTTAATGATATGCCTACTCAAATATGACGTTAACTATGAACATTATTTTTTCTCTTGTCAACCGACAGACCGTTTCGGCTCGTATTTTTGACTGCCACGTTGTTAACTCAGAGGAGAATATCAAAAGTAGTCTCTGTTTACTTGCTTTCACGCAACTCTGATCTTCAGAGGGACTTAGGAGAGAAGACTGCTCCTATGTCATTCTCATCAAATATAGTCGTATCTAGCCTCGTATCTAGCTACTAGTATAGCTATCTACCTGGGTTTCTACCTCTCAATTCAGGGGTCAAAGGTATTAAATCTTCAACAATCCCTTCTACTCCCTTCGCGGCTCTCTACTCAAGAAATGATCTAGCTTGCACAACTTTCGTAAATCCAAGTCGGTATTCAGAAGCGAAGGATTCAAGCACAAGAGTAGTAAATGTATCTTTTAGCGTCGTCGTCCATTAGCAAGAGCAGGTAAATGTAATCAATAAACTTACACAGCTTTTCATCTCTTTTCTTTTCCTTTTTTTTTTTTCCTCTTCTTCTTCTCAAGAATAGGATCCGCCTCTTTAAAGTCTCTCAGTGTGATCAGGATCTACCTCTCCCTCTCTATTTGATTTCAGGACGCTTTTCGATGTATACATGTTGATGGGTTGTCTCATGACACACAAGATGGATAGAAAAAGTGGATAGAAGACAAGAACCAAAGACATAAAAGTGTTACATGTAATTGGAAAGGAGTAAGGCTTAAGACACCCGTGTAAAGGGTGGAAGCTGAATGAAAACCACAATGAAGATCTAGTAGAACCTAGCGAGATGGGGAAAGAAACAAGCCGAGTTGCAGTTTCCTAATAGAAACATTGATGAAAGTCTGCAGCCTCAGGCACGTCGATTGTCTCACTCTATATACCTAGTACTAGGCATCATTGACGGCCTGAGGTTCGTTTGAGTCTCTGGTACCTCTACCCCCCACTAACCTCTTTGGATGACATATACCTACCTACACTACCTAGATACCAGGTAAACTTGCATAGACATCAATGGTCTACTACCGGTGACTCGCAGAATTAAACGTTACTAACCATTTTCGGTAAATCTTATTATCACGTAGAGTACATCTTAGGTAGAAAAAACAGATATATGATTCTACCTTGAAGATGCTTTTGAGCTATAAGACAAATGAGTCCGGGTTGGCTACTGCAATGGACCCTTGTCGGTTATTGCTCAATAGATATCCTCCGTTTAAGAGTTACTTTCTCTTGTACAGAAAATATGTTAAGGGGCCCGTAGAATCTTGAAACTTCCAGGGATGTCAAGGCTGCTGAGCGCCATGTCCATCCATGCCTTAGAGAATTGTTGTTTATGGGTATACTTCACCGATTGCTGTTTCCTTGGTGCTCGTTAGGTAGGTAGGTTTAAGGTTGATATTACTAACCCACCGTACGTACATATATATCAATTGACGACTCTAGATTAAAGAATGCAATTTCCCTGCACTCTGCACGAGGACTTTCTCGTTCTGGATTCCCAGTGGCATACACTTATATGTATCCCTCTTAGTTACTTCAAGGTTGCTTAGTTACTCCACAGCACCTTGGAGAGTAGGCGAGGGTCCAACCCATTGATTTACTTCTACCTAACGGGACTAGTCTAGAGAAGAAGGAAAAGAAGAAGAAGAAGAATACAAGATGAATTATGGTTGATATTGAATGTGTGGTAGGCAATAAGGCCCACTGGCTCGGACATTTGTTTATCACGGGGGTGGGTTCGATCCCCTCGGGCACGTAAGCACAGGAGGAAAAAAGTCCTTGCACATATATATCTAAGGCGCTCAGGCAAAGCCGAGGACCAGGATTTTTACCCCAATATTAATTAGATTATTTTCATTTTTTTTTTAAAAAAAAAAGAAAAAAGATGAATTGAGTTAGGTTAATTATTAATAAAAATGTCTTGTGCCCCGTAGGCAACACAAGCGATCCACTCCTCGATAAAAAGGCAAGAAAAAGAGAAAAAAAAAAAAAAAGAGGTCCCTTGCTTTCTCGGAGGAGACACGGAACATACTACTCGTAGTTAGTTCACAAAGGATCTTCGAGATTAATTGCACATCGACCAGTTGGTATTCAAACTTTTCTTTTTTTGCCTTGGGACTAACCTAACCCCAAAACGTAAATTATCTCGAGTGGCTGGGCGGAGGGGCAGTTTGTTTGCATGCGATCGGGCCTTTTTTGTGAGATATCCTCACCTTTCCAAGTTGTATTACTCCGAATATTATAGTCCTTTCCCCTCTCCTTCTCCTCATCCTCTCATCCTGCGTAACATGCGTGGTACTACGTATTGCGTTGTCGAGTAAGCAAGGTGGTGATAAAGAAGTCAGAAAACAAAACACAGAGTATAATAATAATAATGATAATAATCACCATCATCATCATAATAATAATAAAGAGCCGACTGTACTAAGGAATTCCAGATTTGATTTTATTTTATTTATTTTTCATTCGATTTCAGCTCACTTTGCTCTTTTTCATCTAAATCCATTTTCTTTTGGGATAAAGTCAATCCCATGCAGATTATTACGTGGTGTGATACGGTACTCCGTACAATGTCGTCAAAATCTGGACTCCACTGGGAACCATGGGATGCTGGGAACTTGTAGGACAAACTATTCATGCACGAGTCAACTTAGCGCGATTCCAACCACTAGCCTTTATCAGGACTAAGGGAACCGAGCTTCAGTGGTTGAAGGTGCGCGAACCGGACTCCTCCGAAAGGAGGGGAAAGAAGGGCTAGATCACTAAATGGCTGAAAACGAGAGGCTCGAGCTGTGTGTCTAGATGGATGATAGGAATTAGGTTTATTGATGGGGTGTGGCTGGTGAGGTTGTTAGTTATCTTGTATCAAACTGGTTGCCTGCTAAGAACATAAAGGAAGAAAGCTCTAGAGTTGAGATTGAATAATAATATACGTGATAGCTGATTAGGTATGAAGGTCATGATGGGAGAAGCGGGAAAAAAAGCAAATGGAGAGAGTGGGCTGACAGTCGCTGCCTATGGTCAAAAACATGGAATTCAATCGAAATAATCAAAAAATAATGTAAACGAGGGTGGGGGAGGAAATAGAAAAGAAGCAGCTTACGAGGCCACTGCCAGCCTTCTCTCTTTTCCTTTTTTCTTTTTTTACTTTCTTTTTAACTTCGCGGACTGACAGTTCACGACCTCTAATCAAAGTTTTTCGCTGTTCTTGTCCGGTTTGGTTGATTCTCTGAAGGGAAAAAGAAACAGGAAGTTTAAAATAACAACACAGAAATTATGGATAGATCAGAACCATCATTCCTCCGATATACCATTTATACTATGGGTTGATCTATTTTTTAGTTGGTAGAACCAACGCTGATTCGATAGCGAGCGAGAGAAACGTCGGTAACTAATGGGTAGCTCTTTGGAGAGCGCGAGATTCGTTTGGTTCCAGCTAGGATCTACACTACTATCTTAGCCCTCGATTATCTTGACCGATGAGAGAGGGGGGTTTTGAAAATGGTTCCCCATAGTGGCAAATTTAATACCTTCCATTTATAATAATAATAACATTGGAATAAATTGCGAAGCTCAGTGTGATAGACAGTTCAGCTCTGTTCTCAATCCTGCATGCCACGTGTAAGTCGACTTTTGAGTCTGACAACCAAAACAGGACCTTACCTGCAATGAAGTGAGGTGAGATTGAAGGTAACTCAACTCAGCGGGTAGACTTTATGTGCAGTATTATTGTCACATCAACAAGCTTAGTTAGGTAGAATTATGATCATGACTCCCATCATGATCATCATCATACCACGATGTCGCATATGTTGGAGCAATCGTAACAAGATAAAGTCAACTAACTAGTAGGAAAGAAACCTGGAAAGCCATGACCACGAAAACAGGCAATGATCCCGGAAACCAGGAAACACGAAAAGACGGACTTCCGCCGCATTTTCCGTTTCCATACCTTACATTATTTTACCGAGGGATATCTAAGGTAGCACCTTTGGTATTAGATAATTATTTACGACTGGGTACCTCTGGGATGGAAACCCCACAGAACAACAAACTTGGTGGGTCTTGGCAGGGCAATGAAGGTACATCATACTTCGAGAGAGAGCGAGAGGGAGAGCGAGAGATATCAGGTACCGACGACATCAGACCACTGAAGGGTGCGCGTTGAGAATCAGAGAGCCCTTCGGGTTTATTATATTACCTATTATTTTGAAACGATGACTACATAGGAGTTAAGCGCTCTCCCCACCTTCACTCCAATTCGTCTATCTTGCCGTGATGGAATCAGGGCAAGGAACAAATTACCAGAAACATACGGTAATGTGGCGCAGGAACCATCTGCGGCGGTGTTCGCATTGCCAATAGATCGAAGACCGACGTCCACTTATTTCCCAAATGATCGATTTGGAGACACACCGAGTAAGTACCGAGTAGTAGTGACTACTCCGGAGTCGGTAGGGTAGGTAGTTAGGTTTTATTCGTAGTGAACCAATGTTATTATTTTTTGCACATTTGGGTCGACTTTCGAGCATGTAAAAAGCAAAAAAAACCCAGATAAAGGGGAAATACCACCCATAATAATTAGGCTTCAGAGTAAGAGAGATTTTGCGGGACGAAATTCCCGGGGCAAAATGAATCCTTGCTTTTTTTAAACCCTATCTTGCTAGGAAAGGAAAAATGTTATAAAAAAAAGAGAGAGAGGCAACCTACAACCTTCTGTTTTCTGGAAACCGGGAGTGTAATAATAATTTGTCTCCACGAGAGATTAGCGCTAATCGATCGGCATCGTTCCTTTTTATTTCTTTTTTCGTTTCTAACTTGGGTCTGGCGACGTCACGACCCCGTAGTAGCAGTAGTAATAGTAATAATATTAATATAATAATATTATTATTATTACTGTTTATCATTATTTTTTTAATTATTTCCCTCTTTTCTTTTTCCTCATTTTCAATAGTTGAATCACATCTCTGACATTATCACCATTATTATCCCTACCCACCTCACCCTCTCTTTCTTTTCATTGCATGCAGCTCTCCCAGATAGACTTTGATTTTCTAACAATAAACCACGACCCTGCCTAGTAGCTACACAGGACAACTACACACTCTATCCCGTTGACATTTGCCACACTAAGATCGTTGCCTATTACCATAGGTAGTCCAAGCTCCTCCTCACTAGCCACGGCCCTCCTTGACGCAAGTGGCTTTGCACCCAAATTCAATCCCTCCACTCCCTCCTTCAACTCCGACAGTTCTTTTAATTCTTTTTCTTCCTGTCCCTATTTTGTCCCTTTCCTTGAACCACAGTCTTCGCCTATTGGAACTTGCCATTCAGATTTTCTCCCCTTCTCAGGTAAGCAATCCGCCCCAATTGTACCAATCTTTTTTGTCTCTACCCACTTAAGAGCTCGGGAGCTCTTGTACTTCAGCCGCCTCCCCGCTGCGGGAGCTTCTCGACAGGCGAGGCAACCGTCCAAACGGAAGCGCTGTCGGCTTCCTCGGGGTTGGCGAAGTCTTCCACCTGGCGGTCTTGTGATACGATATTTTTTAAATTCCTATTTCTTTAAACGAGAAATTTTCAAAATTTTACCGATTCCTTTACCCTTCATATCTTGTCTAATTCTTTCATCCCCTTCTTTGATTATTTTTTTTAATTTTCTACTCGGGATTGATGACCCAATCGGTCGCACTAACGGTGACTTGAAGGAATCAAAGCTACCTTAAGCTAACTTGGATTGGTGCTGCTAGACTATAACAATTGGGGGTCGGTAGTAGGAGCTTCTTCACCAGAGGTTCATCCTCTTCCCTACTCCGACGAACACCATGGCGTCGCAAAATTTGGATGACAGGGCAAACGAATTGAAGCAGCAAGGGGCCATCGAGGCAGCTCAAAAGGCTGGTCAAGACCCCAATGCTGTCGAACAGAAATTGGTCGACGAAAGCCGGAAAGCAGGTATACCGGCCTTTCAATTTGATCCCGATGCAACACCCGAAGAGAAGGCTGCTGCCGCAGAAGCTGTGCGTTCTTTCTGGTGATACTATGTGCTCATCGTAAATTTCTTTGAAAGCTAATGCTTGCGATAGGCCATACCCACCGGGTTTCACCGTGAGAAGAAGCCGAAGGGCGTGGCGGTAGTAACAGACAAGGTATGTCTAGATAGTCTCCTCTTACTATATTTTCCTTCTCGAACTTGACACTTACAATTACTGCCTTTCAAAGCCCGACGGCACCCCTGATCAGTACGACCTCCCACCCCCAGCATCGGCTACAAAATTATTGGATGAAAAACGGGCCGAGTCCGCAGAACAGGTCAAGAAGGACCAATTGGATGATGAGGCACGATGGGCGCGCGATCGAACAGGATGGGCTCCACGGTTCGAGCACCAGGAGACCCAAGAAGAACATGACCAGACAACTCTTTTGGATCACCAGACCATGCTGGAGAGTAAATTAGATGACAAGTTTTTCGGAGGTCAGTTAGAGCCTATGCAATATACTTTATGTCGTTTTGGAGCCTAACTTTTCTACAGACTGGTATCATAATGCTGGTGTGATTGTATTTGCATGCTTAGCCTCTTGGGTTGTTGCTGTCCTAGGTGGAGGTCTTGCCTGGGTCTTTATTGTTATGGCCGCCTGCGGTACATATTATCGAACTTCAATTCGACGTGTTCGACGAAATTTCCGGGACGATGTTTACCGTGAGATGGCAAAGCAACGTCTGGAAACTGATACCGAAAGCTTAGAATGGATCAATAGTTTCTTGGTGAAGTTCTGGCCCATTTACGCGCCCGTCTTATGCGATACGGTTATCAATTCAGTTGATCAAGTCTTGAGCACAGCCACCCCTGCAATGTTGGACAGCCTACGACTGAAAACGTTTACTCTGGGCAGCAAGCCTCCTCGCCTAGAGCACGTCAAAACCTATCCTAAGACTGAAGTCGATACTGTGATCATGGATTGGAAATTCAGCTTTACCCCTAATGACAAGATGGACCTGACTGCTCGTCAACTGAAAGACAAAATTAACCCCAAGATTGTCCTGGAAGTCAGAGTAGGCAAAGGTGTTGTGAGTAAAGGTCTTGATGTAATTGTGGAGGATATGGCTTGTTCCGGCTTGATGAGAGTCAAGGTCAAGCTCCAAATCCCATTTCCCCACATCGAACGGGTTGATGTTTGCTTCCTTGAGCGACCCGAAATTGATTACGTCTGTAAGCCTCTGGGTGGTGAAACCCTCGGGTTTGATATCAATTTCATTCCTGGCCTCGAGAGCTTCATCAAGGAACAGATTCACGGCAATCTAGGTCCTATGATGTACGCCCCCAACGTTTTCCCCGTTGAAATCGCCAAGATGCTCGCGGGAGGTGCAGTCGACAAGGCAATTGGTGTAGTCGCCGTGACACTCCATGGTGCTCATCATCTGAAGAACCCGGACAAATTTTCTAGTACCCCCGATCCTTATGCGGTCGTTTCTCTTAATAGTCGTACCGAGCTTGGACGGACGAAGACAGTACATGACACAGATAGCCCAAGGTGGGCGGAGACAATCTACGTTATTATCACGTCATTCTCCGATGCATTGACTATCCAACCATATGATTGGAATGAGTTTCGAAAGGACAAAGAACTGGGCACTGCTACCTTCGCTTTGGACAAGCTCGAACAAGAACCCGAGCATGAGAGCATTTACCTCGAGGTCATGGCAAGTGGTAGATCCCGTGGTACGATCCATGCAGATATTCGTTTCTTCCCTGTCCTTGAAGGAAGGAAGCTTGAAAGTGGCGAGATTGAACCTCCACCGGAATTGAATACAGGTATTGCTGAATTTACCGTTGAGCAAGCGAAAGATTTGGACGGAACCAAGAGCTTGGTGGGACAGCTTAATCCCTACGCCGTTCTTCTTCTAAATGGAAAGGAGATCCACGTCACAAAGAAACTGAAGCGCACAAACAACCCCATATTTCAACAAAATTCAAAGGAATTCCTGGTCACAGACAGAAAGCATGCTCGTCTCGGTTTAGTTATCAAAGATGACCGAGAATTGGTAAAGGACCCAATTCTGGGTTCATACCAAATCAAGCTAAGCGACATGCTCAAAATGATGGAAAAAGGCCAAGAGTGGTTCCATCTACATGGGGCCAAGACGGGCCGTGCGAAGATGACCCTAAAGTGGAAGCCTGTTGCCGTCGGTGGTGTTTCCGGCAGCGCTGGTTATGTTGATCCTATCGGCGTCATGAGAATCCACTTTAAGAGTGCATCTAACCTCCGTAATCTGGAAAAGATGGGTAAATCTGATCCGTACGCCCGGGTCCTGCTTTCTGGGTATATGAAGGGGCGAACTGTTACCTTCCGGAATAATCTCAACCCGGAGTGGGACGAGATTGTATACGTTCCTATTCATAGTGCTCGCGAAAAGCTTACGCTTGAAGTCATGGACGAAGAATCGGTGGGCAGTGACCGAACCCTTGGCTCAACGGAAATCTCAGCTGCAGACTATGTTCGAGAGAATGAGAATGGCGAATATGATGTTGACGACGAGAAGCAACTCGTTTCGAGTGATCTTCGCATTGGTAGTGGTTCTGCTAAAGGAGTATTGCACTATACAATCGCTTTCTACCCGACTGTCCCGGTGGTCAACCCAGAGGATGAGGCTGAAGAAGAAAATGCTGAAGAGAATGCTCAGGGAGAGCTTGAGGGTGCCGACTCTGCAAGGAAGAGCATTGACTCTAAACGCAAGAGCTTCCACTCCAAGTCCGCAAGTGTAGACTCCACTAAAGCAGCAGCCACGAACGGTACGACTGAGCTACAGACAAATGGACGCGCAAGCATCGAGACAACTACATCGCGGCCTAATACTGCAAAAGACTCGGAGACTATGTCGATCAAATCTGTTAAGGAAGTCCCCAAGATTTCTATTGCGGTGGAGGATCTCGCCAATTATGGTAAGTGATTACTTGTCATCAGGTAACATTTGTTGTTAACACTGAGGTGGTGCTAACTTTCAATAGAATCCGGCTTTATTGTGTTTAAGCTTCATCAGGTCCAGCTTTCTCGTAGCAATGTACAGGTTGAAGTTCTGATGGATGATTATATGTTCCCGGCCTGGACGTCCCCTAAAATCCGTAGCAAGTCCGCTAATATTGAAGACAGTACGTATTGACCTTATGCATCCTAATTGGATGGAAGCTAACAGCTCATATAGTCGGGGATGCGTTTGTCCGTGAACTTGAGTTTTCTAAGATTACCCTCCGGATCGTGGAAAAGACAACTGCCAAAGAAGATGACCCTGACGAGCACACGGTTGCAAAACTGACTGGTGACACACTTTCTACTCTTCAACGTATCTTGGTAAGATTTTTGATACTGAATCAAACCTTTTATAGCATATTGCTAACTAGTTGCAGTATACTCCTACCGAACTCATCCTCCGATCTAGCGAAGGAGAGGTGAGCAAGGTCACTGTTAGCGCCAGGTACATACCTGCGAAGATGAAACTTGATCCTGTCGAGAGTATCAATAATATGGGCACCTTGCGTGTAGATGTCTTGGATGCCGCAGAGCTCCCATCTGCCGATCGAAACGGTTACAGCGACCCCTACTGCAAGTTCCGTCTCGACGACAAGGAAGTCTTCAAAACTAAAGTACAGAAGAAAACCCTTCATCCCGCCTGGAATGAATTTTTCGAAACCCCTATCAAGTCCCGAATTGGAGCTAAGTTCCGTGTGGATGTCTATGACTGGGACTTTGGCGACAAGGCCGATTTCCTGGGCGGTGTTCCGATCGACCTTAGCATCCTGGATCCTTTCCAGAGCAAAGAAGTTTCACTTCCTCTCGACGGTAAATCGGGTGCCATTCGATTGAAACTATTGTTCAAACCTACATACGTGATTCGATCACGCCAAGGGTCGTCTACCTTCTCCGGCACCTTTGCCGCACCCGGAAAAATTGTTGGCGCTCCTGTAAAGGGCGTCGGGTTTGTCGGTGGAAATGTCATCAAAGGTGCTTCGTTCCTGAAGCATGGGATTATGTCAAAGATCCGAGGAGACGAGGCTTCAGGCTCGGATGAGGACGAAGCCCCACAGAGCAAGGAATCACTTGATGGAGGAGCCTCCAACTCGGCCGCAAATCTTCAGCATGCCCGTACTCGTAGTGTCGTATCGCATTATGGTGATCGGCTCAGTGTTGCAGGTAAGGGTGATATGGGAACCGCAACAATTACAGTTGTCTCCGCTAGCGGATATCCCCCCTCAACCAATGTCCGAGTATTCGTCAAGGCACTTGGAGCTAAAGGTTCCAAGGAAGTGCTCAAGAGCAAGGCCATCAAATCTAGCGGTGGCCCGGTGCAATTCGATTCTTCTCATGAGACTTGCCGTGTCCACAATACCACAGCTGACGCACAGTATCAAGTCCGCGTGGTTGATCATGCAACCTTCGGTTCGGATACTGTTCTTGGGGAGGCACTGTTCTTTGTTGATGACCAGGGTTCAATCGCCGGACAAGACAAAGTGGTGAATGTTGGTCCTGGAACCGTCGCCATTCGCAGCAGCTTTTCGCCCTCGGAAGGTGGACTCCGACCGGGAACTGCATACTCGAACACTGGAGATGCAGCATCTGAGATTATGGATAGTCCGGATTCAAAGAAGGGCGGTCGCCGTAGCTTCCTCAGCAAGCGGAGTGTCAGCGGAGTATAATTGATCTTCCAGCGGCTGAGAGGAATTCGGAGCGGCTACTCAATTGTTGATGCCTTGATGATGCTTTTTTATTACCCTTTCTCCCATTTTTGTCTGTGTATTCATTTCCTCCCAACTACTTAATTCAATTCTCATACCTTGGATATCTTATATGTTTTTGGCTTTTCTTCTCCTTTCCCCTTTGGTTATTCTTTTAGCCTCAATTCCATGTGATATCTTTTTGGAGGGACTATATCCCGTGTAGTCCTATCTACATCTTTTTTTTTTGCTCACCATAGTTTTTCTTCTCTCTTCTTTATTCTCTTTCCTTTTCCTTTTCTTTTTCCCTTTTTAAGGTGAAAGAATACTGGATGATAGTTTGAAGTATTCCTATTATGGATTCTTTCCAGAGAATTTGTAAATGCAAAAATGATTACACAAGGTAAATGGGCTCTTTAAGCTAATATTCCTACCTCAATGTATGTTATGTATCATCGTAATAAATGTATGTCTGCTCTATTAACACGCTTGTTCGGACTGACTGCCTACATTTGATATTTTACAACCTCTAGCGTTCCCTACCAAGGTATTTACATCAAGATATGCCTGCTCCTGGAAGGAAGCGGTGAGTAAAAGTCATCTGATCTATACATTGCTCACTAAATGAACGTTCTCCTTTTGAGAGAGGTAGTATTATAATAGATCCTAGGTGCGAATGTCATGTCTCTAGTAGCTGGTGGGTATAGTACATATTCACATACATAAGCGACCTATGTTCTGCAGGATCGAGATCCACCGGTGCATCCGGTGCCAGTGAAGAAGCCGGAGAGTTCGATGCTTTGGGCCACCCTACATACATACAACCTTTCATTCTGCATATAATAATGCGGTGAAAAGAGGGGAAAAAACGACAAGGGAGGGGAGGGGGAGGGGGAGGGGGAACCACAAGACAACGCAAAATACAGCAAAGAGGAATATTCAATCGAAATATAACCCGAACTTTTCTGAAAATTTTCACTTAATAGTAGGTAATTTAGGAGACTCGTTTTATTCAATTGGTAGTATGCTTCTTATTATTATTTTTTTTTTTTCTAAAAAAAAAAAGATGTGGTAGGGAGAAGACTAGGCAATAATACCTAGTAATAGAATAACAATTATAAAAACGTTGGATGGTGATTGATCCAAATTTGCCACCTCTGGAGGCTACGACTAGTCCTAGGAGTCCATTAAAGTAAACCATCGTCAATACCTACCTACTTAGTTAGCATCTTCAATAGTTTGGGAAGAATAGTAAAGGTAAACGCCCTCTTGGAAAGAGTGTCCGGTGTATCTAGTTGGAGCTTTATGATGAAGAGGAAGGATAATCGTTAGGTATTATTTATTTATTGCGCAATTCTCCATCCACTCAAGACAACCGTTCTCGCCATGCGCGCCCATGCTTTCTCTCTCCCTCCTCTGCCCACCGGGATGATGAGATCTCGAATTTCTAATTTTAACGTCCCGGGCCCATAAGGTACTTAGCTACGCCCCTCATTATCTCCAGTCTAATTAACCTCTTGACTTCCTTCCCCTTTCTTTCTTTTTTCCTTTTGGCGTTCGTTCCGTTGGTATTTAAGACAAAAATAAAAAGGAAGATTCAGTCTTTTTTTTTTTTTTTTTAAAAAAAAATAGTATTATACTTCCCCTGGCTTCCCATTCTTAAATCTATTTAGTTTTATTCTTTGCTTTACCTAAAAATATTAATGAGGGGGGAAATAGTTGTTGAGACCAAAGAAAATAATCCATACTACTAAAAAAAAAAAAATACCCGAGAGTTTACACAAATTGAATATTGAAATTAAATCCAACCCAAAATTAAAGCCAACCCAAAATTATTAGCTAACCCCCTCCCCCTCCCTCATCTATGACGCGGCTGATGATCTTCTAAATTTCAAGTTTGAGCAAACAGAGGGTATTATATTTCCCCCAACCCGACCTCATAGTCTCGTCATTAATACCAAGGTATTATCAGATACCTAGGTAGTTGGGGAGGGGTATCTCTCTCTTACCTAGATAGTTAGTTGGTTCGACAACATTATAAATACCCGCATAGTACCTCGTTGACCAGTAGAGAATACCTGATACCTACCTTAAGTCAACAACAACATCTCCCCATCATGATGGTGGTACTGGCACACAAATCAAGTTTGCTGTCTGTTGAGTGGGGAAGAGGGGGAGGGGAGTGTAATGGCATCAAAGGCGAGACAGCCTGACAGATAGGTGCCAACTGTCAATGCGCCTTCCTCTTCAGTCTCTCACCAACTAGTTAATCGAGGGGTCCTCTTTTTCTTTTTTTTTTTGTTTTGTTTTTCAAATCGATGGGAGTATAGCCAGCTAGCTAGGCAGTTTATTGTTCCGGTATGGTACAGAGCATATATATTTATTCCACATAACATTGGCATATAAACCATATACAGTACATACATATAAGATATCTATTGAATTAACAATTGATGCATGCGTTTCATTATACCCACTACTATCTATCAGGTTGTACAAACCTAGGTACCTACTCTTCTTGTACACCGTTGGAGGAAGGGCAAACCGGGAAACTGGAGGAAGTAAATTTGACTTGGAAATGTTCAACAACGGGAACGGAAGGAGGAAGTGGAACGACCTAGGTTCATGCCTCCCTAGGATCTTAGCGGGCTTTTAATATGTATAACTACCTAAAGCCTAAGCTTAGCGTGCGTGCTATCTATCTACCAAACCTGGGTTCCTCCCTTGCCTGGTAGGTAGGTGGCTGGCTCTGTAGGGCAGAGCGAGAATTATGATACAACAAGAAAAACCTTAGTCCAGACTACTACTTTTTAGGGGTATATTTTTTTATTAAAGAACTGAAATGGAACGGCTATCAAGTTATGAGAAGGTTATCTTCAATCCTATTATTAACGTATGTATAATTGATTTTGCTTTAAATGCTCCCTTTTCTCTAGGGCAAAGGACAAAAAATAAATAAATAAATAAATCCTATTCGTGATGACAGCTGACGAGGTACCTAAGTTATTAGTTAGGTGGTTGGAAAAAGACTATTGGAGGCTTGAGGCTACTGTCTGATGGTGATGGGAAAAATTGATGGTGACGAGGACAGTGGGGCGGCTCTAATTAGGATCTTTATTAATACCTGCTGAACCCTGGGAAAAAAGGGGCGGCTGATTATTGATAAAAAACTGATGATGGTCTAGAATAGGACGATATTGAGAAGATCCTCGACTGTTTCAAATCTACGAGCTGTCAGATGATCGATATTTTTATTATTGTTGTTTTATTTTTATTTTATTTTTTAACCCTTGAAGATCTAAGTTTTGGTGTTTCAATATCTACAATTAGAATGCTCACAAAAAAAGTTGAAAAAAGAAAAAAAGCAAAGAAAAGAAAATAAATATAATAATAACCTGAGGAGAAAATAGAACTTAAAAAGAGTCTTCGTTTTTTTAGGGGGGAGAGGTATAATAATTATTATTAAAAAAAATCAAGACAGGTTTAACAGTTTAAGCCATACAAGACATGCAGACGGAGCACACAGCTCCCTTTCCGCTTGTCAGTTGTCGCATTCATCCAGACCAATCGCTATGATTATCTGTAGTACCTACTCTGTATCAGCATTATCGTTGTTATTGATGTCCGATGGCCTAACTTTACATACACCAAAGCACTTGTTCCGTATCTATCCAAAGAGGGGAGAGAATTGGTTGGGCGTGATAGTACTGTAGGCATGTAGAGGGAGATTAGCCATTGATACTAAGAATAACCCGATTGTTTTAATTATTTTATTACTTATTCATTAATTATTTATTTTCTTGCCTAATTCTACTTTGATGTACATCATCTTTGGAAAAATTCAGTACAATTCCCTTCTCTTATTTTATTTCTTACTTTCTCGGCTGGGAGAATGTATGTAGGTAAAAACTATAATCACTGTTATCCCCATAGAAAGCAGTGTGTACAATGTACCTCCATGGATACATACATACCAACAAGTGGTGGGTGGTGGAAGTGTTTTGTATGGTAAATGGCGTTTGTCACCGCTTTGGGAGCACGGAAGGAATGCGGGCTGCAGATGGTATGGTACGGTAAATAATTGGGAGAAGCTCTTGAAGGTACCTTAGGGAGAGGTAAATCTTCTCTCCCCTGGAATTTTTGTTCGCCCCTCCCTCCCCACTTCGTCCCTCCAAATTAATCGTCATTGTTGTTTTCGAACGGAAGAATCGAAACCTTCGCAACAGCTCCGAGAAGCTATATCTTTTCCAGATATCCAGCTCCTCTCGTCCATCTCTTCCAACTTTCATCTTTTTTTGCCTCTTCTCGCTCTTCCCCTCCTCCTTTTTCTCTTTCTTCCTACTCTCTATTCATTGATTTTTTTGCCTTCTGCCCTCATTGGATGCAGGTTAGTGTTAGCATTTCCTTAGCTCCCACCCCCTTCCCCTCCTAATCACTGTTTATTCCCAACGGTTGCCGCCCATGACGGCAGCTTGTCGACATCCCCTCCTTTCCAAGGGATCGACGCTATCTGGCGTGGCAACTTTTGGTTGAGAGCAAGAGAAGGAAAATAAAAAAGATTTGAAAAAATAATAATAGATACATTATTTTTTATTAATTTTTATTACCATTTTCTTGCCTCTTTCTTTTTATCGGGAGAAAAGAAAAAGAGGCCCCTCATCCTCAATGCGCCCTTAAAATATCCCCTCCTACCCACTTATCCATTTGTCCAACCCGTATCATTCTGCCCAAGCTTCATTGGCATGCTAACCCTCCCGTTGGACTTTTAGTGAGCGAACTCCTACCTTCTCTACATAGTCCAGTTTTTGAACGTCTACTTCTCAATCTTTTATCATACCTCCCCGCAATTCAATAGAACGCAATGGCCGCCAAGGATTTGCCAACCCACCTCTCGAGTGCAAGCTCTTTTGGCAAGCACCATGGAAAATCCCAGTCTCACATGGTAAGTCGCAAAGAAGTAGATGCGATGTTTCCTTTTATTAGAGCGTGGTGAAGCGCTCTTGCCAATCTATCCACCTGCTTCCCCCCCGAAATTGAGAGTCCTCCTTGTCAAGTACCAAAAAAAGCAAGCATAGGGGAGGGAAGAGAGCAAAAGAAATAAGGAGAAGCTTAGATTGCCATTTAAGCTCGATATCAGAGCGTTGGTCGATGGTCTTCTACCCGCCTTAAGCTTCTGCGATATTCTTTATTCCCTCTCCTTTCCCAAAATTCTCATTGCCCTCGTTTTCTGCTCTCTCACACATTTCATTTGAAACACTTATTCCTTCTTTTGCCTACTTTATTTGCTTTATTGGAACTGGAACTTGTCATTCTTCCGTTTCCACCCCGCAAGCAAGAGCTGTCAGGACCAGTACTTTTGCAGTTTTGTGACTCTCACAAGAGATACCGTTGTAATTGATTTATTCTGTCGTGCACACTGCTCTGTGTTATTTTTTTTTTTTTACAATCCCCAAATCTTTCGATCTCCGATTGCCTTGCCTCATGTGTCCCTCGCCTCCCAGAACTGGGGTGGATTATTCCCCGCCCCAATGTTTACACCCCTCAGCTTCGGATTTTCCTGACCAGTGGCTATTAACTACCAATCAACCATCTTCACCCACGGTAAATGGTTTGGTACTTGAAAATGTTTTCACCCATACATGTCACATCTCCAGCCTGGGACGCTGTTTTCGCTGTTCTGCAATTCTTTTACTAACCTGATTATTATCTCAGGCATTTGAAAATGCCTCCACCAGTGTTGCCGCTTCTCAGATGCGTAATGCTCTTAACGCACTCGCCGAAACCGTCCCTGAGGGCAACGAACGCAAGCGCTTTGAGGCCGAGATGGACAACTTCTTCGCCCTCTTTCGCAGATTCCTGAATGACAAGGCTAAAGGCAATGCTGTTAACTGGGAGCGTATCGCGCCACCACAGCCCTCCCAGGTGGTGAACTACAATGACCTCGGAAGCGAGGCCTCGGTGGAATTCCTTAACAAGCTGGCTGTGGTTAAGCTCAATGGTGGTCTGGGAACTTCTATGGGTTGTGTTGGTCCTAAGTCGGTAATCGAGGTCCGCGATGGCATGTCATTCTTGGATCTCTCAGTTCGACAGATTGAGCACCTAAACCGCACATTTAACGTCAATGTGCCGTTTGTGCTCATGAACTCCTTCAACACTGATCAGGATACCCAGTCAATCATTAAGAAGTACCAAGGCCACAACGTCGATATCATTACCTTCAACCAATCTCGCTACCCCAGAATCATCAAGGATTCTCTTCTCCCCGCCCCCAAATCCTATAACTCCCCTCTTCAAGACTGGTACCCTCCTGGCCACGGTGACGTTTTTGAATCGCTCTACAACTCGGGCACCCTAGACAAGCTGCTCGACCGAGGTGTTGAGTACATCTTCTTGTCTAACGCCGATAACCTAGGCGCTGTGGTGGATCTCCGCATTCTTCAGCACATGGTTGACACCCAAGCTGAGTACATTATGGAGCTGACTGACAAGACCAAGGCTGATGTCAAGGGTGGTACCATCATTGATTCTGAGGGCAAGGTTCGTCTTTTGGAAATTGCTCAGGTACCCAAGGAGCACGTCAACGAGTTCAAGTCTATCAAGAAATTCAAGTACTTCAATACCAACAACATTTGGATGAACCTTCGAGCTATAAAGCGTGTTGTGGAAGAGAACGAGCTCGAAATGGAGATTATCCCGAACGAGAAGTCCATCCCCGCTGACAAGAAGGGGGATGCTGACCAAGCTATTTACCAGCTTGAGACTGCTGTTGGTGCTGCCATCCGTCACTTCAAGAATGCCCATGGTGTCAATGTGCCCCGTCGTCGTTTCCTGCCCGTTAAGACCTGCTCCGATCTCTTGCTGGTCAAGTCTGATCTTTACCGCCTTGAGCATGGCCAGCTGGTTATGGACCCTAACCGTTTCGGTGGCGTGCCCGTCATTAAGCTCGGAACTGACTTCAAGAAAGTCTCCGACTTCCAAAAGCGCATCCCTAGCATCCCCCGTATTGTCGAGTTAGACCACCTTACCATCACAGGTGCCGTCAACTTGGGCCGAAATGTTACCTTGAAGGGAACTGTCATCATTGTGGCCACTGAAGGTAGCACCATAGATGTTCCCCCGGGCTCGATACTTGAGAATTGTGTTGTTCAGGGAAGTCTCCGGATTCTCGAACACTAAATACGAAAAAAAAAAAGCTTTTTTTTTGGTTGAAAATTTGTTTTCCTTTCTACACCTTATTCCTACTAGCGGCTGGGGTCATTGCGTGCTCCATTCTCTATAAGATGAGACTTAGGGGTCTTGCGTGGATTAATAGAACTTTGTTAGAAGCGGGGCTACCTTCTGGATTTTGGGCTTGAAACGATCTGAGTTGATTGACGTCTGGGACGCGCATCAGGGCAATGGATAGCTAGGTTGCTTGGGTGGGCAGCAATACTCGTTTAGTCATCCAGGTTTCCTATCTCATCATTACTTTACACTTTTATTTTATTTTATTTTATTTTTTCCCCTGCTCCTTTATTTCCGCTTCCTCCATCTTTACCTTGTCTCACTCGCCAAGTTCAAGATCCGTTCATTCTATTTGCATTATTAACCATCCCAATGACTTGGTTAGGTGTGGACGTCCCTGCCGTTATTCGAGCCAAGGATGGGAGACAGGGGCCCCCCATTGTTAACAGCACCACTCCTTGACCCCCTTAACTAGCACAAATATTAAGTATCTTGGTAAAGTAAGATGCAATTCAATGGTTCGAGAGATGAGGTCTAGAGCAGATGCCCAAGGTTTATCTGAGAGTCCAGACCCTTTTCGAGCCACGCTATGTCACTATCACGTGTCCCTTCTCTTTCCCTTTTCTTCGCCGGGCCAGGCTTCCAGCAATTACTCTCAACCCAAATTTGCCAACTGATCAATACACAACCATCCTAGTGGCCCTGTTCCAACATATGTTTTGCACTAGCCCTGGTTTCTAATCCATAATTCAAGATGATTTGTGCTGGGACATAGTTCCGTAGTGTCTCGTAGCGCCTCTAACGTAGATGGTGCTTTCTTCTACGTCATCCTTCAGTTACTATGGGAATCGAACCAAAGTAGATATCTAGGTTATTTCGAGGCGCATTTAGATGGATTTTACAACCCGTCAAGTCTTAACGGTTTAGGAATGAAAGATGAGTGAACTTCCCACACAGCATCGACACATTGCCCCCGGGCCCTCTCCACAGTCAGAGAAACATCCAGGCGATAGCCCACCAGGCGAAAGTTATAGAACCGCCATGGATCCTGCGAAGAAACGAGTGTCTATGGCATGTTTGGCCTGTAAAAAGTCCAAACGAAAGGCAAGTTGATCCTGGGCGTTTTAAGTCTTTTCGCAACAGCTTCTCCTGGGAAAAGGGGCATAGTTCTTAAGTCCTTCGATGAAAGGAGAGAGGGAAAAAAAAAAAACACTATTCTCTTGTTCAGTTGATTTTATTTTTTTACCTTACGAAGTAGCCGACCAAAAAACTAGGGAACCGGACCGTTATTAACAGAGATCGTGGTGATGTGGTGATAGTGCTCTGGGGTGCCCCCATGCGACAACTGCCGAGCCTTTGGCAGGCAATGTATCTTTGACGAAACACTCGATCAGCGGCGTCGAGTGGCTGCAAAGCGCACCGCTGACGAACTCAGCTATCATCGAGATATGCTGAACGACCTGCTCAAGGTGATGCGTGCAGAGGACAAATCATACGCGCTGCGCTTGTTGGACATCATCCGCCGAGATGCAACGTCGGAAGAGATCCGTGCTTTCGTCGACGACACACTGAATCAAATTGAGGGGACCGGAAGGGGTTCAGATGAGACAGTGAAAAAGCTGGAAGAGGTTCGGCAGATCATCGACGTTGAGGGTGCGGGACCTTCGTTTCGTCCAAAGGTCATGGATATTCATTATCTGTGTGATGAGGTACCATATCGGGTCCCTGCGAAGCCTTGGACGACAGTCACGGAGGATGCTGATCTCGTCTCGCATTTGGTTTCCCTCTACTTCACATGGGACTACCCGTTCCATGCCTTTATGGATCGTGATGTGTTTCTTAAACACATGGGAAGCGGGAACCTGGATTCCGAGTTTTGTAGTCCATTTTTGGTCAATGCGTTGCTTGCCAATGCATGTGTAAGTCTTCCGTTCCCCCTCTCTCCCTCTCTCTCTTCTTTTCCCCCCTCGTTCACCTACTTTCCCCTTTAGGTCTTTTAGAGGCTAGAAGCTAAGGAGCGCAATGACTGACAGATTTTTGGATTCTAGCACTTCTCAGATTACTCTGAGGCATATGTTGACCCGGGAGATATTGTTACCAAAGGGAATGATTTTCTCGCTGAAGCTGAAAGGTTAAGGGATGAACAGCCCGCAAGGTTGAGCTTGTCTTTTTTACAAGGCACCCTTTTGTTATACGAAAGGTTTTATTTCCCCCCTCCCCTGTTCTTTTTTCATAAAGTTTTCACATGCCCACAGAGGTTCATTTTGATCTGATGAAAGAAAAAAAAAAGATATTCCATATCCGGAGAAAATGATCATGGTTATAAAATGCTACATCAGGCTATCTGGACTGGAGAGTCACTAGGGCTGATTGGTCCGAGGAGATTTACTCTAACCCTTGGGCAGATTTCGGAAGATATGAATGCATCTCTTAAACGAACTGCCTGGGGTTTGTTCCACATAGACACGTATGTTCAGTCAAAACTATATGGGAGCGTTTTAAGTTTTGGTTTTTTCATCGCTAACTACCTTTCTCTACAAAAAAGGGTTGTACACACCGATTTCCTACGGCCTAGTCTTATAGATAAAGTCAACCTGGAGAGGCCTAACAAGCACTGGTCTGATGAAAAAGCATTATGGGTTCCATATCCCACTCATCGCGCCCCGCGGCCGTCCTACCTAAGCCAGTACTTTGATGAATCGTGCAATCTCTGTGAAATTGCACGGGATATGTCGCAGCATCTTTTCGCAATTAATAAAAGCCCAATCGACACAGAAGATCAACGTCAGCTGAAGGACACTTTATACGAAAGACTCCACCAGTGGTATGATCGACTGCCTGCTGCTTTCGACACTGCGCGACGGCCGCCTCCTTATATCATCTTACTGAGGTATTTTACATTATTATATTTTATTTGCTTGATTTATATATAATTTTTTGACGTTTCTATAAATTCATCGGTGAAGGAGTCTAATTGTTCACAGGATGCGATATCATACGTTGGTGATCAACCTATTCTTATTCCAAATGGAAGATGATTTATCAAGCCCCGAGTCAGAAACAACAAAGTCACCTGGGAGCCCAAGGCTGAGTCCTTTATCGAAGCATAGTGCAGGCGATGTCACTCAGTCAGCTGCACGTGCAATTGCAGCTCTTGCGCGCCTACATAGGCGAGAATATGGAATGAGTCGGGCACACCACTTTGCCATGTATGCAATCAATCTAGCACTTTTCGTCATGGTGGGCCAGACAACCTTTGACATTCTAGACGCCGATTTCTTGTCCCTCGCGAGTGCCTTCTCGAAAGTTGCAAGTCGATCTCATCTGGGACGCAACTTATTCCATCTTTTTCGACAGGGTGTTCGAGCCAAAGGTCAAGGAAGGCGCATTCGAGAATCGGATGGGGTCACTGATGAGCTAAAGGCACTGTTTGATGAAGAATCCACGTCACCGTCCCGATGGGATGACTATGCCAAAGGGCTAGAGAAGCTGAATACGGATGAGCGTTACCATGGCATCGGTAGCGAAGGTGACCGTAGCCTATTCGATATGCTTGATAGGTATGAAAGTCTGAGTCTAGGGAAGGACGAGATCGCACCCGAAAGACTACGCTCAGACGAACACGAAACTCGATCGGGATAACCTCCGGCTAATTCTACAGACAGTTGAGGAGCTTTAGGCGCTCGTGCCATACCATTAAAGTTTTTTAAAGTCTGGTTGCACCACCACAGCGCTCCCCCCAATCGCCAAAAAGAGCAGGTAAGCTGACAGCCAGATCAAACCCGTCCACCTACAATGCATGGAAATTCTATCACAAAATAAATCTTGGAGTGCTACATGCCACTTTAACTTTATATGTGTGTATACGAGGTGTATGTTTAGGTAGTGACGTTGAATGTTGATGATATCAGTGCTTGTGACATCATCCCTTATACCTTGTTCCGCCACGGTTCACCACCACTTGGCAATCTTGCCTCCCTTCCACGTGAGGGGCAGAACAATGCTCCTCCTCCTTTATTATTGTGGGAAGCTGTTATATCATTGCTCATAATGATCCGTCCTTTATTATTATTATTATTATTATGGCAAGCCTGTATCCGGGCCTCAATGAGAAACCGAGATGGAGGATATGCCCGAGTCTTCTCCCTATGACAATCAGACTACCGGCGTAGATCCTAACAGCCTTGGGTCTGGACCTGCTCATGGGACTTCTTCTGACTGGCTATGGAGACCGGAGGCGTTTGAGGGTAGTAGCCTCCCACCATGGAACCCCAATCCTTATCCTGGTCCTCAACCTTTTCAGAATACCCAAACACTACAGTCACCAGTGACATCGGTACAACAAACAGGCATTAAAGCGACACCAAAGATACCTATTCCGAGAGCCACTGGGTCAAGCAGTTTATCCCAACGGCGCCGATCACCTCGTGCTTGCGAGCCCTGCAGGAAGAGGAAGGTCAAGTGTGATGGTGGGAAGCCAACCTGCCAAAAATGCCGCGAAAATGGCCTACACTGCGTTTATATCGATATTAAACGGGTTCGAGAGCAGAAGGAACTAGGATCTCTATCTCAAAAAGTGGAACTGTATGAAAATCTGTTGCAAGAGATTGAGCCAGAAGTCGACGCGCCTTTGGCAAGGCGAATCAGTAAAAGCTTAAAAGTAGGTTAAGACATCGGCCATTGGCTGTTATTGAATCGGAGCATTATCTCTTTTTTTTTTTTTATTTATTAGTGGTTTCTTGAAGCTAATTATACCCCCCTTCTTCTTCTTTTCTCTCTTTTTGCTACAAAAAGGCGTTTAGAACCCCTCAAGTACGCAGCCGCAGCAGCAGCTCAGAGTCCTCTTCCTCCGCGGGGTCACTCGATGCGATAGATCTCGTCAAGGAGGACCTGAACCGCAACGAAAAGACAATTGCCGCTGGATTTTATGGGAAAAATTCAGAAATTGCTTGGATGCAGAGGCTAGAGGACGAAGCAGGACATCGAAGTCAGAGTCCTAAACTTGAAATGAGCCACGGAACCAGTGAGGAGTCACAGAAAAGGGATGCCTCAATAATGGCTATGAGTTACCATCTCGACGATATTAACCTTCCTTTCCCGGAATCAGTCAACCCATATGCTCTGCCGCGGAGGGAGATAGCAGACCAGTACTTCAAAATGTACATGGAATCTGTCCACCCATCATTCAGTGTAATCCGAAAGACCACCTTTACGGCACAGTATGAGCAATTTTTTAATCACCCTTCAAGTCCACCGCCGAGATGGCTAGCTGTTTTGAATATGGTCTTCGCGATCGGCTGTCGGTACTGCAAGCTTAGTGGTATAGAGGTTGACGACGAAAATAGCGACATGGAATACTTGAACCGCGCAAGGAAGCTCAGTTTAAGCGGAAATGTGCTCTTTGAGCATGCCGATCTTCAACAGATCCAGGTAGAGTTTCTTGTGGCATTATATCTCGTTGCGCTGGGCCAGATTAACAGGTATATTCCGCGTTTGACTAGTTGACGAACAGTCTTAGATCAAAAGTTGACTTGATACAACCACCTCTTTATAGAGCCTTTAAATTCTCTAGTATAGCGGTTCGGTCGGCTGTCTCTCTCGGCATTAACCTGCGATTGGTGGATGACCGAACCCATTTTGCCTCAAAAGAGGCGCGAGCACGTCTCTGGTGGTCGCTTTATCTCCTTGAAAACCTCCTCACATCAATTACTGGCCGGTTTTCCGGGGTTAGTGAAGGGCTCAGTGCCGCGCCACTTCCCATACCCTTGGACGAGGAAGAGTTTCAGGGCCAAGGAGTCCTTGATCATTTTCGTGGTCCATCGCAGCATGCAAACCATCTCCAGTTGACACTTTTCCAAAGGGACGAGGATGTCCGAGCCACAGCAGAATGGCTTTCTACCTGTGAACCTAGCGCATCACTGTTTTTCCACTGCGTCGTGGACCTCTCAGTTATCTCACAGGCTGTTATCAATAATGTCTACAGCATACAGAGCCTACGTGAGCACTCACATCAAGTAGAACAAAAGATTCACAATTACAGTCGGAGCATGGAAAGCTGGTTGCGTAAAGTCCCTTGGTGCTACTCCTTCACGCTTTCCCAATATAGCGACCAGTTCCACGTTCTTCCTAATGCAACTTTTAAACGGGAGCGTGTTATTCTTGCGATTTACTATTATAGTGCTCGTATCAGTCTCTACCGGCCATGTCTCTCACATACATTGTTCTTGGATTTGGCAAGCTCCCAGCATCGCAGCAGACGGTACAGGATGCGCACGAGGATGGCATTTACTGGTCTCCTCGCTGCGTGTTCCCTTCTCTCTATTCTACCCGAAGAACCAGATGTGGTCTGGCTGACCAAATTTACACCCTGGTGGGCCATCATTCACTATATTATGCAGGCCACGACTGCGCTCCTGATTGGCCTCTCCAGCTGGCCAGCCATCTCTGAAATGTCTCCGGATACATCGATGCCGACACTCAACTTGTGGACCATTGTAACCCAAACCAAGAAGTCTCTTCGGTGGCTTCATCGCATGGGCTGCACGGACAGGGCTTCGCGACGAGCCTTTACTCTGTGTGAGAGTCTACTCCATCGGATTGCTTCCATCATCGGACTCGATCTTCGCGATGTTCCACAATCAGAGACTTTCCCCCCCTTGGGTGACGAAGAGTAAATGGACATTGTGTTAGCTGGCGGAATTGGAGACCAACTGATATATAAAAAAAAATCTTACAATTAACTCTCTCTTTTTCTCTTTGTTTTGGGGGGGAAAAGGTTTTTTCTTGAATGTTCAAGCCTTAATCCTGAATTTTTGTACTTTCTTTTCTATCTGGTCTTGCATTAGAACAAGGGATGTATGACTTTTCCCCCCTCCTTTGATGTGGATCCTTCGCTTTCCTATAGTTATTATGGGCATGTATAGCCTGGGATATATTAAGAATGGAACTAAATTATTTTACTTCTCTCTTTCTCTTTCTCCTTCCGTGTTCTCATGTGTTGTTCATATTCATGGACAATCAAAACTAAATCAAAGCACCATATACTACCTATACAGGTAGGTTAGGTAGACAAATAAATAACCCCAGAGTAATCAAATCCTAAGGGTAAACACAATGGAAACTCCCCGCAAAAAAGGGTTTCGAGAAGTATGTGGTCCCCGTTTTGGCTGTATATCGGTGACCTGTGCAATCTCGTTTTCTATAATATAATTAGTCTCCTTGTCAGTTCCCTCTTTCCCTTCGCTTGTGTTATATATATATTGTCAGGTTATTATCTAGAGCAATAAATTCAACCGGTTTCACGTGCGTATGTATGTATTGTATGCATAGAAGACTCTTCTACTCCATCCATCCCTCCCCCCTCCCCACCTCCAAAAAAAAAAAAAAGAAAAAAAGAAAAAAAAAAAACCTACTTAAAAAAGGTACACCGAATATCCGGGGAAACCATCGGTGAAACCGAAATCATCGTTATCGGGTCATCTTTGTATCTTTGCCAGATACATTCATTAGGTAAAGGACGGTAACTTTGCATTCGCCAATCGTTTGTTTCGATTGATACCTGGATAGATACGTAAGTAGGCCGGTAAAGCAGGTGCCAGGTTAGTTAGTTAGTCAGTCAGTCCGTCAGTCAGTCAGTCCAGTGAAAGGTTGGGTTGGTGATATATCAGAAAAAGCAAAAAAAGAAAGGTGGATAAGGAGGGGAGGAAACAAACATCTGCTGCTGTTGTAGTTGCTAGAATCGGGAGAGGGAGAAAGGCGGTGGTAGTAAAGAAGAGGGTGAATAGGAGCGTGAGAAGTGACATTGTTGGTGGATTGATTTAAATTTTAGTCTTATGATATTCTTCTTTCTTTCTTATTGTTTTTTTGGCTGGGTTTTTTTTTCTTCTTCTTATTTTACTCTTTTTCTTGCCTTTTCTATTGAGTACTAAGTGTATAATTAGTAGATGGGTTCTGTTAGTTTATATATACACGTTATATGTATAGGTTAGATGAAATTTGTGTGAGAAGTGAAGAGGGCTGGTGGTGTGATAGGTATTTTTCATGTTTATTCTTGGTGTGATATGTACAGCTGTGGTATGTGGTGATAGGAATGTTGGGAGAGAAATTGGACAATAATACTCCGGATAGAGCATTAGATGGGAGTTTTAAAAACTTCAGAGATAAAATAGCAGAGAGAGAGAGAGAGAGAGAGAGAGAGCTTTGAGCAAGTTGTAAGTAAAGGGATACCTATGGGTGGTTATTCTCAAGGCATTTATTGTTGTCATCTGATATATTATTCCAACACTTATCACTATAGAATGGTAGTTGTCCAGCCTGATTTTATTTTATTTATTATCTTTTTTTTCTGGTATTACACACTCGCCCGTCCCCGGGTCTCGTACGGAATCAACATTACTAGCCCCGCAGCAAATAGAAACATCACACTACTCACATAAACTGGTACCGCAGTGTTTAAATCCGCTACCAGAGCGATCAGGGGAGCCAGAATCCCTCCCAAACGATTAGCACCTGCAACTAACGCATTGCCTGTTCCCCGGTTCTTGGTCTCAAAAATCTCTGGAGTATATGCATAGAGCACCGCATAGAGAAGGCTACTGGAGAACCCATACGCGCAATTCCAGCCTAGAAGCGCCTGTGATGTTCTTGCTGTTGTTGACCCAAGGAGGAATGCTCCTGTGATTGCCGTTGCAAGTGCGAGAGTGCCCTTGCGGCCAAACTGGGGCATCTCGACCATCACCCCACCAACCAGACTCCCCGGAACTCCCGCTACGGCTATGATCAGCGAGTTTCGGTATGTTAAGGAGGTCGAGCCGTCGCCAAACTCCACGCCACGGCTTTGCTGGAGATATGGGAGGAAGGCGTTGTATAGAGGGAATGCGAGGCCTATCAAGGCCCAGATGGCAATCATTAAGCTGGTCGCCCATGCCCGTCGGCGCGTAGAGAAAAGGGCAAATAGGTGTGGGAGGGATAGGGGTTCGAGTCGAAGCTTAAGCTGGTCGATGGTACTCAGTCCTCGCCGTCGGGATCGTGTATGGCACTGGTCTCCTTCGGAGTAATCATGCAACTCATCAGTGGAGAGGCTAGATCGCTTGCCATTACGTCGAGCTACCTCATGGATAACAGCAACAGCCTGACAATGTTTGCCCTTGCCCATAAGGTATTTGGGTGATTCAAAAAGAGTGAAGAGAAAATATCGCACAATAGACATGACGAGAGCAGATCCTCCCATGATGAATAGAAAGTACCGCCACCCTAGATTATTGGCTCTCGTGCACTCTTCCGGGGAGGCGCAAGTAAGGTTACCGACCACTGGCCATGCCACCAGGGTTGCCACTAACTGTGCGATCGCCCAGTTGATGGAAAGAACAGTCAGGAGATATTGGTGCGACCCAGGGAGGAACTCGAGAAAAATGGCCGAGTCCACTGGCAGATTTCCTCCTACGCCAACGGACCATAGAGCTGCAAAGGTACAAACAGCAGCGAAGGTGGATGACCAGACGGCAGCAAGGCTAAAGACTGCGGTAATTCCAATCGTGAAGTTAAAGGCTAATCTCCGGCCGAAAATATCACAACCAAACCCCCAGAATAGAGCACCAACCAGGAGCCCAATATTTTGTGCAAGTGTGAGGAGAGGGGGTTGGGAGACACGAAATTCATATGTAACCGGAACAAGAATGAGAGACGTGACGATAGGCCATAAATTATCACATGCCCAGCCAAACCCAATGACTCCGAAAAGCTGCCATTGGTACCGCCCCATTCCTATCTCCTGGATGGAACGGTTCAGAACTTCAGCATTAAGTCTGTAGGTCGAGGCGGCGTCCACCCCGGCTGATGGCTGATGATGTGTGATTATGGGCAGGGTTGACTCCTCATCCCTGAAGGGAGAGGTAGACATTTTTTGTTCCTTCGTTGCGCAATGGAAATATCAACATCCGGTAAAAAAAAAAAAAAATGAAAATGAAACTTGGGAAGGAGACAATCGTTCAAACTTTAAGAGGTATAATGGTGGTAGTTAAAAAAAGAGAGAGAATGCTTATGGGAAGACAGTCAGGCCAGCTCTCAAAGCGAGTCAGGCCCCTTGCAGCTCTCTCCTTGACCAAACGCACAACCGTCAATCAACGAGCTGTCAACCTTTGCATAATTGTGATTTATGAATATTTTTAATAACTTTACTCGAAGATTACAGGAAGGTCGATCGTCGGATGATGTATTCCCCCAACAGTTCCGAGTCAACAGCAGCGGTCAGGAATAATCAACCCTTAATTGAGATGGCGGGTGCAGTGATGATTATGATGATGGCAGATAGAGTTATACCTGGAGCCAGATCCCACAAAGGCTTGGCTATGTGTAGGGAGGGAGGTTGGAGCTGAGATTGCTGTAGGCGTGCGGGGGTTGCGGGATATTCGGAAAGCGGAGTATCGCTTGCTGCTGCTGATCACAACAACATCAACATCAACATCAATAACATCAACTATGAGCTATTATCCGTCAATATCAGATGAAAAAATATCCTAATTCGGGATCACTTTCTATAGCATGGGGATACCCACAAAGTTAGGATCCACACATGGCTCATCCACTTCTCTTGACTAAGAAAGATGCATGGCTTCCTCCATACACCTCTCAAGCCATGAAGAGACCAAGTGCAAAATTCCAACTCTCAAAAGGCAATACCAAATATAATACCGATGTGAAAAAATTTCCAGTTCTAGCTAGATTGAAAGCTTAATTAATCTTCCAAGCAAATGCATCTGGGAGTGGAACCCTAGGATACACATGCTCTCTCTCCTTCTCTCACTCACTCTCACTCACTATTACTCACTATTACTCACTTTCACTCATCCTTCCTTTTGACCCAACAATTAAGTCATAAGTGTTTGGAGCATGAATTTAGTCTACAGGAGTCTTTACAGGACATGAAAACAGCATCATAGAAATAAAGTCACGCTTTTGGCTTGTAACAAAAACTTCTCTTTCCTGAATCCGCCACTCCTCTTATCAACTCCATAATTACGGTCAGCGAGAATGAATATGGCAAAAAGAAAGAGGGAAGTGAAGGGAGACAGTAATCCTTTTTATTATGTGCAATCAATTATTATTCTTGAATGGCGTCATCTTACTCATCGATGAGCGTGCGTTACTCGGCCGAGTTGGAGTTTTCCTGACACATGGTTACTACTTCGTGGGTTTACTTGACAATGGCTGACTCACAACTTGGGGATATACAAGAAAAAGCAATAACATATAAGAAATTCAAGCTTCAGATAGACTGTCGTTAAAGATTGATCACGGAAACTTAGGATTAAGAATAGATCCCAGGTAGGAAGACACAGACTCGCCTCTTTTCCCTTTTGGATCACCCCGGATATCCCGGACTAGAAATACTTACTTGAAAAAAAAAAAAAAAAAAAAAAAAAAAAGGAAGAAGGAGAATTAAGATGTCAGAAAATAACCAAGATGAAATTTTACAGAAATCGGAGCTCTCAAAGCACGAGGTAGGATGGAGAAGAGTTGTGCGGAATTTTACCCCTTCGTATGCATCCTAATCATCTTAATCAAAGCAATTGCATGGCGACTAACTTGGAATCTAGATGGTTCTCTGTCACCATGGGGACGGGCATTGTATCTATCCTCCTTAATACGCTTCCTTACAATAGCGAGTGGCTGTACTGGATTTCTGTCGTCATATTTGCTCTGGATGTTCTGCTCTTCACTATCGGCTGTATCATCTCAATTCTTCGATATACGCTCTATCCGGAAGTTTTCAGAGCTATGATTCACCATCCGATACAGTCCATGTTCATTGGCACATTCCCCATGGGATTTGCAACGATAATCACTATGTTCTGTAATGTCTGTGTTCCTGCCTGGGGAGAATGGACCCGGAATTTCGTTTGGGGATTATGGATTGCCGATGCAGTCGTAGCAGTGGTGACAGCTTTATCCCTACCGTTCCTACTGTATTTCCGTGCTAGCCTATCGAATATATGTTCTCCTGGCTAACGAAAATGCCCCAGGATGACCAACGAAGCTAAAACAGAGCTGTCGTCGATGACAGCGATTTGGCTACTCCCAATCGTCACATGCATCGTTGCATCCTCATCGGGGGCGATAGTCGCTGATGTTCTGCCGAACCCACAACATGCTTTGTGGACCGTAATTGTCAGCTATATTCTCTGGGGGATTGGATTACCTCTCGCACTGATGGTTATAGTCATTTATCTTCAAAGACTGACATTACACAAACTCCCTCCCAAGGCTCTTATTGTCAGCGTCTTCCTCCCTCTTGGTCCGTTGGGTCAGGGAGGCTTCGGGTACGATCCTCTCTAGGTCTCAAACCACGTTTAGAACCATCTCAAAACTCACAGATTATATGTAGGATCTTGAAACTCGCAAAAGCGGCCCAGATTA
The DNA here is from genome assembly GCA_027569155.1 of Aspergillus haitiensis. NCBI lineage: Eukaryota > Fungi > Ascomycota > Eurotiomycetes > Eurotiales > Aspergillaceae > Aspergillus > Aspergillus haitiensis. The sequence goes on along the minus strand of JAPDEO010000001.1, from coordinate 73,639 downwards.
TCTTTCCGCAGACGCATACCCTTGAGGCATCTTCAGGGCCCACATTTTATACAGTCGGTTTCTTGGTTGCCCTTTTGCTCTGGTCCTGTGGCCTGGTTTGGCTCTTTTTCGCCTCTGCATCTATTGCGAGATGCAAAACTTTTCCATTCAATATCGGATGGTGGGGCTTCACTTTCCCCCTTGGAGTCTTTGCCACGAGCACTTGCCAGATTGGTGCCGAGCTACCATCAAAGTTCTTCAAGATCCTCGGCACTGTATGTTACATCCCAGATGAGACTGCCTTGATTCTGACCATCATCTTCTAACATAATTTCTGTGCCTAGATACTTTCACTTTGCGTGGTCGTTTTATGGGTGGTAGTGGGTACAGGAACTCTAAAAGGAGTTATATCTGGGAAGATATTTTGTGCGCCATGCTTGAATGAACTAAATATGCAGGAAGAAGATGATAAAGGAGCCAAAACAGCATAAATGACAGAATCTTTCATTCTCCCCCCTTTTTTTGTATATATATTCCTAGTCAAGTGATATTCTTTATAAAAGCTAACGTTGCGTAAATCCTACCTCAAGATAATATAGAGCCCTAAGATATAACTAATAGTAGACCAGGAAGATGCTTAAAACAATCTATTTACTTTTCTATTCTAAACGAGTTTTTCAATCAAAAGACAGACAGTTAGGAAACTTGGGAGGTGGGGTTGCAGTGAGAATAGAAGTACTAGCTTTCAAGCAGCCTAGATACTTAAACATAGTGAATAAAGGATATGACGTTCTGTTTAGTTTATTATATACACATGTACATGTACGCATACTGAGTTTCCACCAAAGCCAATACTACTTAATTAGTTATAGTTGGTCTTATGACAGAGTCACAGCTAAGTAGTGTGGTCCGATGGTGGAGCATCACGTGTGTAAAAAACTGTTGATGTGGGACACACTGGAGATAGCATCAAGTATGTGTATTATACTGCTATCCAACCGCCCTTATATATTCAGAAAAGGGCTGGAGAATATAGATTAGGAAATATCGGTGTACGGCTAGATTTTCCAAGTATTCTAAAGGGGGTGTGTGTATATATATTTGTGGATTACTCAACCTGCAATGATTTGGACCAACCTAGAATATTGACATCTTCTTCAGTAAAAACAGGGATAACTAATAATAATGAAAGAAAAAAAAAGATTTCACGTATATCAAGATCATGTCAGTTTTTACTAATGTAACCTTAAAAAGAAAGATTGAATATTATAGGTGGAATGAATAAAAGATTTATATATTATGGGGATTATTTTATTCTCATTTATTTTAATACATAATAACAATAATAATAATAATAATAAACAAACCAAAAAAAAAAAAAAAAAACTTTGGTTGCGCGGAGTAAATAAAATCAAAAATCAAAAAATCAAAAAATCAAAAAAACCAAAATTCAAATAAATAAAATAAAACATTATTTTATTATTATTATTTAATTATTATTTATTATTATTATTTTTATATTATTTATTTTTCCCCTCATAAAATTAGTTATTTATTTTATCCGACCAGGCTCTTTAGCGCATCGCCGTTTAGATCTCGTTATAACTACTTTTTCTGCTCAATGATGGCTTCTTCATATCAGGAGAATCCAACAGCTTACCTCAGGCGTTCCAGGACTGGTGAGCGACCTCATCCCCAACAACTTGAAGGTGACTCGTATTTTTTCCTGCCCGATTGCCTCCCAGCGGGTGGCTGAGCTCTGAGTGGCCAGCATGGCAACACATCACGTGATGCGGAGGGTACCAGAAAAAAAAATCCAAAATTCGAAATTCAGAAAAATCAAAAATCAAAAAAGAAAATAATAAAATAATAAAAAAAAAAAGGAACGGCATCCATCAAAAAAGATCCCAAACCATCATCTATTTTGACCGATTCTAGCATAACGGGCTTCAGAATACATCTCAGAATACTTTTTTCGAGTTGAAAGAGCCCTTTCGACCTGGTTTGGCTCTTTTCTTGGGCTGTTGTCTTCAAACGCCTTGCATTGACGGTCGGGGGGAGCTGAGAATTTTCTCTCGCTGCCTGCCTCTCTGTTTTTTTTTTTTTTTTTTTTTTTTTTCCCTCACTCTTTTCTTAATAAACCGCGCTACTTGGCCCACTTGGACAACCGTAGTGATCTAGGCCTGAGGCCTCCAGGAATCCAAACCCGTCCCTGCCAACGTGATTCGATCGTTCTCATTCGTTCATCTTGAGCTTTGCCTCTCAATTGTTGCCGACTCCCACGGCAGCTGCCCCAAAACGCGCTTTTTTGCGCGTGTTCGTGGCGTCATCCTCGTTGGGAAACCATTATAATAATTATTGATCTTATCGCTGCCGGTATTCTTGCCTGTGGAGCTGCAAGTATTATCTAATTGTCTGTCCATTGCCCGACCTGGACACACTCTGACATCTCCGCCTCCACGTACATAAGGTACCTACCTGCCTGCACTTAATCACGTTGTCGCCCTCTATCCTTTCAATCCTTATCGTGAGGGCTAACTTTATCTCTTTAGGCTTGTTGTGGTGGTAGCTTGTTTTGTTACTGCACAAAACTTAACTGTGTCTGTTTTGTTCTGGTTAACAGGTTGTACGGTCGGGCCAAATAGTAGGAGTCTCTAAGTGGCGAACCTCTTTGCCCAAGATGATGGGATTTCCCTACCACCAGCCCCAACAACCACAACAGAATGCGCACCCGCAACACCAACAGCACCCTATGCAGTCACCCTCGATGACTACTGCTGGTGCCCACCAGCACCCGGGTGCTGGACTCACTGCCAATAGTACTCTCCTGCGGGCACAGCCACAAGCAGCTGATATCGCGGCTAATTCACCTAATCTCCGCAAAATGACCACCTCGACCTCTGCTCCCCTAATGGGTGTTCCTGCTGGCGCAAACTTTGGCCCTTTCCCCAATCAATTCCAACAGCAAGGATCGGCCGAAATGCTACCCCGTGGGACCGACTCAGTGGGCCAATTGAAGAGCCCGTATCTGTCGTCCCTACAGAGCCTGCAGAGGGGTATGAACCCTATGGCCAATTTCCGGCACCCTTCAATGAACCAACAGACATCTTTATCCCCACATGCTCAAGCAATGGGTATTCCATCGCCCCAGCAATCCATGGATCGAATGCAACAGCAACAACTCCAACATCGCCAAAGTGCCCATGGACATTCTGTCGCGACTACTTCAACTGCTGCATCGCCAATGCTTGCTGCTAACCAACCCCAGCAGCCCCAACAGCAACAGCAATTCCAGCAACAGTCTCCGTACCAGCAGGCTCAATACCAGCCACAGCCGCAACAACAGGGCCAATATCAACAACCGCAGCAGGCTCAGTATCCCCAGCATCAAACCCAGCAGGGACAGTATCAAAATCAAGCGCAACAGCCTCAATATCAGAATCAAGCGCAACAGTCTCCTTATCAGCAACAGACTCATCAAACTTATCAACAGCAGCAACAAGCGCGACAGCAGGCCCAACAGCAGGCCCAGGCTCAGCAACAAGCTCAACAACAGGCGCAGGCGCAGCAGCAAGCCCAACAACAGGCGCAACAGGCGCAGCAAGTGCAACAGAAGGTCCAGCAGCAAGCTCAACAGTCCTATCAGCAATCGCAGCAACCACGTTATCCGCAGCAACAAGCCCAGCGTTCACCATACCAGGCCCAGGCGCAGCAACCCCAATTTCAGCACAGTGCGTATCAAGCCCAGTTTACCCAACAACAACAGCCGCAACAACAGCAGCAATACCACTCACAATCACAACAACAATCACAAAAGCCGCAAGCGCCGCAAGCGCCACAGGCAGCACAAGCACAGCACCCAATTCTGATACAGCAGCAGCAACACCAACAACAGCAGCAGCAGCAGCAGCAGCAGTCCCACGCACAACAGCAACATCCTCCGCAGTCATCTACCCCTTCTACGTTGGGCGTGGCTGATATTTCGGCTCAGGAGCATAAAAAAGACGACACAGCGCACAAGCGACAAGCTAAACAGCCTAAAGCTTCTGTATCCCCTGCGATAACAAATAACCAGGTTAACGGGAATATACAGCCCGTATTTGCGCCAGAATCTTCTGTCCAGGGACCAACTGCCCCAGGGGATAACCCGGCACCTACCCCTCGTAAACGTGGTCGTCCGCGTAAATCGGTATTACCGGGGGAAGAGAAGAAGCCACCAAAACCAAGGAAACCAGCAAACAAACCCCCGGCTCCTACCGCAGCTGCACCGGGAGCTCCTGCTGCTACTGCCCCCGGGCCTGCTATGGTTACACCTTCAGCCCCTGCAGGCACCGTTCCCGCTGCGCCCCCTGCACCAATCATCGGACCGGATGGGACCATCATCCAAAAGCGTCGTCGCGGGCGTCCCCGCAAGTCAGAGGTTGGCAATGCACCGCCTAAACCAAGACGCCCCCGGGATCCAAATGCTCCCAAAAAGCCAGGCACTGGGCGCCCCCGTGGTCGACCCCGTAAGGCGGATGTTCTTGCCCGCAAGAAGGCAGAAGAAGAGAAACAGCTTGCGCAAGGGCAAGGACAGGTTCAGGGACAGGCGCAGACCCAGACTCAGGCACAACCACAAACTAATACACCCACCCAGCCTCAGTTACAGGCCCAAACCCAAGCTCAGAGCCAGAACCAGAACCAGAGCCAAAGCCAGAACCAGGCGCAGGCTCAGGCTCAAGTCCAGGCCCAAGCGCACGCTCATCAACACCAGCACCAGCACCCTCACGCTCACTCTCTTCCTCATCCGCATTCCCATCCGCAAGCATATCAAACTCATATGCAAGCGCAAATGCAGCCTCAAATGCCGCATCAAATGCCACCCCAGATGCAGGCTCAACCGCAACTTCACCATCCCCTCCCACATCAACATGCCCTCAACCACCACCATCCTCACCCACATTCCCAGCCTCAAACTCAGCCTGGGTCTCCTATGACCATGAATCCGTCCCAGAAGCGCGGACCACCTATCCTCGAAGACGACCCACGCAAACGGGCCTATATAATGCCGCATCAACTATAGTACTTGGTAAACGTCTTGTTATTATCAATTAATGCGTTTAGTTAAACTATCTTGATCCTTGACCGGCATCGTTACTGCTACTCGATTAATCTCTGGAAGTAATTTTGGCGTGTTGAAATTCTATTTCGTTTGAAACTACTACTTGTTATCTCTAGTTCCTGAGTGTACTTTTTTTTTTTTCTGTTGCAATTGACATGAGTGTTTCCTAAGCTGCAAGTTTAACCCCAAATATCTTTTTAGCTGTGTTTTACTCTTCGTTCAGTTTTAAGTAGCCCCATCCCCCGGTTTTGATTCCTCTTTTTGTTATCTATTTATAAGCCAGCCTTTTTTCATTTATTTACTTTTATGTTCCTGACTTTCTATTTCCATAATTTCGAACCTCTCAACTTTCTTCTCTTCATTCCATTCAGAATTTTTTTTTTTTCTGTTTGGCATGGCTTGTTTCGCGTTGACTTATGGGGGTTTTCTTAGCATCTTATTGTTCTTATATTTGTTGCGCGTACAGCTGATCAGTGTTTTGTTGATCTATGCCAGTGAAAATATGACTTACAGAACGAAAGGGGGGAATGGGAGCACATTGAAGACTTAAAGACAAATACAGTGATATATCTTATAATGCAATTTTATTACATTTAACCCCTAGGCAAACTTCAAAATTACAATGCATCAATAAGATGGCCTTCTCTATAAACAATCCTCTAGTCATCTCTTGAAAAAAGTAAGAAGCTAGAAAATAGGCTAGTCCTGCCATTGAAACGGAAAAGGAAAGCCTTTGCTCGAATGAAGTGCACAACCAACACGGGAATGTAGTTTAGGGAGATTTCTGGGGGTAATGCCCGGCTTTGATAGAACGCGGGAGATCCAAGCACTTGTTTCTACAAGATCTTGGAGATCCACCCCGGTTTCAACATTGGCCTCGTGGAACAAGCTCACGAGATCCTCAGTAGCCACATTCCCTTGAGCACCCGGAGCAAAAGGACAGCCTCCTAGCCCACTGATACTGCTGTCAAATACCCTCACGCCACATGTATACGCCTCCCAAACATTGGCGACTCCTTGACCATAAGTATCATGGAAATGGCCGGCCAGCTGATCGGGCGAGATACCGTGACTGGTTAAATAATTCAAGAGGTTGCGCACCTTTTTCGGACAGCCAACACCTAACGTATCGCCTAAGCTAACTTCGTAACACCCCATGTCTAGCAGTTCTCTGACACAACGAAAGACCGCAGATGGCTCGGAGGGACCGTCGAAAGGATCGGAAAAAATGCAGGATACGTATCTAGATACATTGAAAGTTTGTTATTTTCATTGTATAACAAATTGTATAACAATGAAGAATGGAGGGGAGGGGGGTTGTTGTAGAGTCAAGAAACACTTACCCTCTTACTGCAAGGCCGGAGCGAACGGCCTTCGTCGCTACGTTCCTCGCGCGCTCAATCCCATCTTGAACGGAACAATTTATATTTGCCTTGCTGAATCCCTCTGTGGCGCTCACGAACACTGCAACCTCCTTCACACCATGTTGAATAGCGATCTCTAGCCCCTTGGTGTTAGGCACTAAGACCGGAAGTCGTACTCCGGGTTGATCGTGGAGGTTTCGAACCACGGTATGGTCCAGGACCTCGCGACAGTCTGCAAGTTGGGGAACAGCGCGCGGCGATACGATGGATGTTATTTCGATCGTTCGTAGTCCAGCTTGAGCGAGTCGGCCGATCAACTCGAGTTTCGTCGATGTTGCAACGGGTTCCTTGATATTTTGTAGGCCGTCCCGCGGTCCTACTTCGACGATGCGAACAGCGCTCTTAGGCCCCTTCATTGTGAGTGATATATATTATTCTCCCTCCTCTCCTTTACTATTATCCTATTTTCAGAGTAAGATTTTAAGTCACAATTGTCGAGTATTAATTTGATGCGGGCAGTAACTTTGCTATGGTGGTAAAGGTGCGCGTTCAGAGGAAAGGCCCCCGTGCAACAATCTCATCCTGCATGTAAATTCTGAGGTTATTCAATAACCTGTCGGAACATCTTTTCTCGAGTAATGGTAGATACCTACTCGATCTTATATCCTAGTCAGGGTCGCATTGAGGTTTTGAGTCATCCGGTGAACCGAGGATCTTTTTGCCCCCGCAAACCGAGCTTCATGACCAAGATGACATCACCTGCCGGCTATCCGGGGCAAGAGTTGAAGGCTGAAAACGGCAACGAATGACTATTATTGGCTGTCCGGGGAGTGATACTCTGGTTATTGTAAGTATGTAGTAATAGGTAGCATTTTCCTTTAAATACGAAAAAAATAATGATAATGAGAGCGATAGGTGAGTTGCTATTTTAAGCATAGAGGAGAAGGGAGATTGGGATAGCCAGAGCGAAAGCCTCTCATATCTTGCAGTTTTAATGTAAATTTGTCGGTTGGTCAGTTAGTTATCCAGCCAGCTTTCCTTTTGTTGCTCTGTTGGCATTGGCCACTGTTTTTGACAGACATGAGATATCTCTTGATCACACTGTTCATCAATCTAGGTTTCGTTGATTGCTAGCTTGTCAGGGTGTATGAAAGGTGAAATTGTGTGCACAAGTTAGTTAGCTATTATGAACTTGTATGACTAATCGCAATTGAATGCTAATGCTAGTAGGGCTTAGGGCTAAGGGGCAAGAGCCCAAAGCCCGCTAGTACCAAATAGGAGAACCTTGAGAGGTTCGCTGATGCCTGAGGTGTTCAGGGGAAAGCCGGCTTCTATTCGGGGTCTTTTTGGGTTATTCTAGTTATTCGAGGCGACCTCGTTTCTTCCCCAGTGCAACCCCAGAGTTTTCATGACAATTAGATTGTTGCCAAGCGAGGTGCCTAGTGTATGCCCCTGACCCTATTGCTTGAGCCCAGTATGCCATTTGCCAAAATGGCTTCTCATTTCCACAATGTTATGGGCTTGTCATGTCGAACACCTCGGCTTGAATACTCTAGAATATCTCCACTATAAACTGTCCCCTCTGGTTCCACGGCGCACTCTACTCAATCAGGAATAACATCCTTGTTCGAACTGATTTCCCCATATCGTTTAATTTCTCCTAGGCCTCCGAATGGCTGATTTGATGGCCACCCCAGGAAAAAATGGAAAAAAAAAACAATACCGATGTCGACCAGAATGCTTCCGAGCGATTCCTACCCTTGGCGAGCTCGGACAAGCTTATAAGCAACCCATGTCTCGTTAATCCTTGATTCTTTACCCTGCGGATTGGGACCCTTACGCTCGTTTCCCCCCTCCCTATCTCACTCACCCAAAATGCAGCTCCGTTCGTTAGCAGGTGCTCTGCTTTTTTGCGGACCAGCCCTCGCAGGTAGTCCTCAGGATTCTTGCGCGCCTTCCGATGACTTCCCCATGAGTCCTCTTCAGGTCTTAAACTACAACAATCTAGGAGCTGAGAACAATGGAACCGCAGCCGTGCTTGCCTATGGTGAAATGACCAACAAAAAGGCGCAGTCGCAGTGTGCCCGTATTGGAGAAGAGCTCTACCCATGGAGCTCTGCACCACAGTCGTACCTCACGGAATTGACATATCAGCTAGATTACCTTGTCTTTGCGAAGGATCTCAAACATAAAGATTCCTTGTGGGTTGCCGGTTCCTCTCCTCGTGGCTGTCAAGCATATTCCATCAGCCAAAAGCGCGTTGTCACAGTGTCCTGCGATCAGGAACTGCCTGCCCTCTGCTCGTCCAGCGTCCCACCAACTACCGACCTGAATAGAACTCCTGTGGATTCATCTAAGATTGCCATCGCTTATGATGACTACACCGTGACTGGATATCGTGATAAGCGCTCGTTCCGCTTCCTTGGTATTCCTTTCGCAGATGCTCCTGTGGGAGAACTGCGATTTGCACCCCCGAAAGCTTACTCCGGTCCTAAGCAGCTTGATGCTACCAAGCTGGCTGATTCTTGCATTCAGTCCGTCTCTGGATTTGGTACTCTTGGAAATGGCGATATCTCGGAGGATTGCTTGTATCTGAATGTCTATACCCCCATCTTGCCTGGTTCTTCCACCATTAACCGTCCTGTTGCTGTTTATTTCTACGGTGGTGCGTTCACCAAGGGCACTTCGGCTATGGTTGATTACGATGGAGGCAACTTTGCCAGCCGAAATGATGTCGTGGTAGTGACCGTCAACTACCGTGTCGGTGCCTTGGGTTGGTTGGTGACTGGAAACCTTACTGAAGGTAGCTACGGTATCAGGGACCAGATCCTCGCCTTGCAATGGATCCAGAAAAATATTGCCTCGTTTGGTGGAGATCCGGATCAGGTCACCATCTTTGGTCAGTCGGCCGGCGGTCAGAGCGTCATCGCTATGCTCTCCTCTAGCGCTGCTAGTGGCCTCTTCTCTGGCGCTATTGTTCAGTCAGCACCAGTTGACTTGCCGTGGTTCACTCGCGATGTCTATTCCGAGCTCATTGCCCCTACACTGGCCACAGCCATTGGATGTGAGAATTCTACTTCGGATGAAAGTACAATGCTCGCCTGTCTGCGCACTATCCCAGCCACCAATTTCCTAGACAACTCAACAGAGTTCAAGACCGCCACGGCTGCAATTGGTAAGGATGTAGCTGAAAATTACCTGCATACCGCGCAATTATTAGCTTCCATCGAGCCTTTGATGCCCATGGTCGATGACTCCGGAACGGGTGTTATTGATGATCAATTCGACGTCCTGTTGGCCGAGGATCGCCTTCCTAACCGCGTCCCCACCATGTTCACAACCGTGACTGACGAAGCTTCTCTCTATATCGGTCGCTACGTGTCTAACCTTGGATCTGCTCAGCCTGGCCTGAACGCCCTCTTTAGTATCGCGTTCCCTCCTGGGCTTGCAGCAGAACTTGTCGAATCTAACGCTTTTGTTGTCGATCCTTCCCAGGATGACAGCGTTCGTATCACTGGAGGTGAGGCTATGACTTACAGCGAATGGACCTGCCCCCAAGCCTACCTTCTGCGCAGTGCGGCCAAGAAGTCCTTCCCACACCTCTGGGAAGTTGAAATTACTGATGGCCACGTCCAAACCGTTGGAGAGAGTGTGCCTGAAATTTGCTCACCCAACAGCGTTTACAATGCAACCTGCCACTCTGCCGACGTCCTTCCCATTTGGGGTAATTTGAATAGCAAGACGCAGAATGTCCAGCCATACTTTAATAATGAGGACATCCTGCACTCGCAACTTATGAATGATGTCTTTGGCTCTTTTTTCCGCACCCGCAACCCCAACCCGGATCCCAAGTACCTTGCCGTGCGTGGGCCGGCCTATGCATCTACGTACGAAATCTTCGGAAAGCAGCACTACTCGCTGAAGGAATACAAGTCCAATGAGAAGACCCTTAACCTGCTAGGCATGCCTCCATCTACCACTGTGAATCCTGATCTTACCGAGAAGTGCCTTGTCTTTGAAGACTACGGATTTACCTTTCAGCATGCCAACTTCACTGCGTAGGTAACTCTACGTCCTCGACGAGTTGGCCTTGACCTATGCTCTTTTTTATAAGAACAATTGCGGGTGGCAGAGCAACCTTTATCTCTTTTGTACTATATACACTTCCTAAATAGGTTATTAAAGGAAAGATATCTATGTTTAATAGTCAATTTCAGATATATAAATTTTACCATTTAGGTTCCAACCCAGGATGTCCGGGTGCTCTGGCTGTTCCAAGTCCTGACTTCGATTCCTTCTCCCCTTTTTTCTTCTTTCCCTAGATGCCTCTATCATATGTGTTATCTACTTACTTATTTCTTGTTATCCTTGTGGAGTACATATTGTGTTAATTATTTTGTGAGCATGATTCAAGAGCTTTATGGGGGTCCACAATCGCGGTTCCTCCCGATGTCACTGATGTTCGTACCTCGGTAGACCCGCCTGTCAAAAGCCAATCGATAGCTAGTGGTGGGTCAGAGCCAAGCTTGCCCAACGCCAATCAATACTATCCACTACTCAACCTCGCCTTGGGAGCCCACAGTATTTCGATATTAGGTAGTTTGTAAATCCCACAGTACCTAACTCCATCGAGAGACGTTTGCTGCCTAGACCTTCTGAGGTCTTGAATACAAAGCCGTGGATCTATCTAAAACTGTTTCAGGAGATTGGACGGGAGGAATGACATATCAAAACTTCTTCAACTGCTAAGGATTCGAGATAGGATAACGTGAGAAATGGCGATTACTAGGGAAATTATACAATCTTCTCCCTCAATAAGCAAAAAATTTTCGGGTTCCTTAGTTGGCCTTAATGCTATGTTTTTTCTGTCATCTCTTTTGCAGGAGAAAGAGTCAAGATACTGCATGAGCGTGGATACCCTTCCCCCCACTCACTAATACCAGAGTTCATACCTATCGATCTAGTATTTCAAATGACCGAAAGCCCTCAGTAGGTCTTCTAATTTTGGCTCCACTAGTGCATCCCGCTCAAAACGTTATCAGTAGGTAGTATAGGTAGCCCCGAATTAACTCGCTCGGTGAACAGCCTCCGTCTCACAGCTTTCTGAGCAAATTCAACAACCACGCCTCCCCCCAGGAAATTCACTTGCAATTGCACCTACGTCTCCTGCTTACTCATCCAATTAAGCCAAACAGTCTATTTGAATCATAAAAAGGGGCTCTCATATCACCAGGAGGCAGTGATAGTACAGATGGTAACTCCCGCCCCAAAGAGACTGGAGATAAGCGTGGACACAGTGGGTTACCATCATCACAGCCTCCACTTTTTCTTCCATCTGTCTTTGGGTTCGAATCCTCGTCGTTCTGTCCATTTCTTCTTCTTCTTTTTTTTTCTTTCTTTTCCTGTTTCGTCTGTTCTATCCTAGAAGAGCCCGTTGTTGGGTGGGAATTCTTTAGTATTTGTACTTAAAATGTATACTTAAGTCAGATAGTATGGGTATCTCCGGGTAGGTGCTTGGCAAAGCTTATTAATACAAAGTGTATTGTAGTTATGGCTAATTAGAGAAGCTAGATAGGTACCTGTAGGCTTTGTATATGGGTGGTGGTGGTGTAGTTGAAGCTGAGTTGGATTAGTGTGTGAATACACTCATAGTTATCATCGATGAGCCTCTTTCTTCCCCTCTTCTCTTTCTACCTCTTTTATTTTTTCTCTCCCCCCTCTATGCTCTAGCTCTACATTGCCTACTGCCCTACAATTATTTATCCAAGCTCTATCTGATATTGAAACACAACCATATTTCTCGCCTCAGGTTTTTTTCATTCTCGAGTATGAAATTATCTTTCTCAGACACATAGCCTTCTACCTATCTATATTATTCTTTCTTCTAGAGATGGTTTGTTATTATAAATCCAACTCACCTTTTTTTTTATTTTTTAATAATTATGGATATGTTTCCGCGTGGGAAGTCTTTTGTTTTACTAACAGGCGGGTATTCTCGGGTCAATACTACTGGTTCTCAATGGCTTCATATCAATCACTCAGTAGGTAATTTATATATGTATGACACTGATATCATGTCTTAACTATTGCTGTACATCATTCACCGCAGTATATTTAGCATTGGACAAGGACCTACCTCCAAGCTACTATCCTGAGGTAGAAGAAGTAAACAAGGTATTTTTTATGCCGAGAAAATTGTACTGACAGGTGGCTGCCTCAGGTCTCTACCTATTGTATGATAAATTTCTCTAAGATCGCATGTGATTATCTGCATAGGTAAGGTAGGATTCACCCAAAATCTCCTGCAGGCTACCTACTTTAGGTAGGTTAGATGCTCGAAAGGAAAAGTAAAGAAAGCTCGGAAGGTTTTCCACAAAACCTCTCTTCCGTTTTTTTTTTTTGGCTCCCCGCTTCCTTTCCTTTATTATTCTAAGATAGTATTGGTAGCCTCATTTCCCGACTAGAACCGGAGAAATATTGCTAGTTTTAGTTATTTTAGGCGTGTAAACCTGAAAAGCAGAATCCTCCCTCTTAGAAATGTGCCCAAGTGCCTTAAACAATAAGCCTAGTTTGGTCGAAAACGGTTAGCTGATTATCTCGACGAGCCGATGCTAGACTTGTTGAGTTGGGATCCCACATGAAGTTAGAGAGATTAATTTGATGGAACATGAGCTATCTATTCCTAATTAATCTTTTTACTAAAAAATTATTTAGTTACTTAGTTTCTTCGTAACCGTGGTAGCAAATGTTGTCTAGGAGGCGGCTAGTTGCGGCAGAATCCGTCGTCGTTTGGGCAAAGTACAACATCAGAACCATGGGCGTTCCCCTCAAAGAGAATGGAGAAAAAAAGCATTGCAGATCCTGGACCTTTGAATTTGAATGTGTGTCCTCAAAGATCAAGGATGGAATCCCTCCAATGGTAGCCCATAGAATGGTCAACTGACAATCTAGCTGCAGTCCTCCTGCGGTCTAGTTATGTTCAGTTCTCTCGTTCGGCCCCCTCGTCAAGACGCGTAAGGAGCCACCAAAGGGGCCACCTGCACGGCATTGATGCATGATGCCATCTCTGCTCTTCCCAATCGCTAAAATTGCAAAAGGCTCTGTTGAAGTCCGTTCTTGTTGCAGATGGGGTGGATTGTGTTGGCCAACTGCCAGCGAACCGTATCCTGTTGGGCTCCCCCGCAGTGGAGCAACAGCAGCCCATGATGGGTGCCTGACCGCCAGATGATGCCTGTCAATTTGACTGGACGACACCACGACATCAACAACCACCATTCTCGGGCTTTGGTAAGACAAGCCGTCCTAGCAAGTCTATCAAGCTGACAGTATCTAGGAGGAAATTTGGGCTCTGTACTTTTTGTCTCTTCAATCCGTTGCTTAGGCCCTTCTTTGTTTATTCTTAACCCTTTTTTCCACTTTCGTCGTGGCTATCGATGCAAAGGCCGTGGTCGCTGTTATCAAATGCCTGCGCTGTGGCCTGATTCCCATCCGGCCATGTCCTTCGCACAAAATCACAGCGCAAGCTTCTGGGGTGTGTTGATCAACCCCGACAAAAGTGCCTCCCCGTTGCTAGAGCAGCTGTGCTTGGGGATCGCACAGGTTCTTGTAAGTCGGCAGAGAGCTCGGTAGGAAAGCTGGAAACGTGATGGCAGGGGCGCTTACCCTTTAATTCCCCCCCAATTCGATCTGGGTAGACCACATTTGATAATTATGCCGTGACCGACCTCACCCCGGAACGACTAGCAACGTTCTATCGCAAAGTTGGGGGCAATTACGACGTCCTATTCCTCGACACCAAGCCTTCCGCCCTCTCCTTCATTTACCAGCGCTTGGGCTGCTTTCATAGTATTCAACCCTCGACCGACCCCTACAAGCCTCCCTCCATTCCTGCACTACAACCTCACGGCTTTGTGCGATGGCAGACGATCCAGTTGCTGCTAGATCCCGATGAGCATGTTCATTATTTGCAAAGGGCGGTTGAGAAATGGAATATTCGTAGCCCCAATGGGTCTCTCTTTCCCAAGAATCTCCCTCGGGATGCCTTCCCCGCGAAACCCGACCCGGACATGATACAATGGCACGAGACTGTCAGCCAGCAATTCGAAATCGACTACTGGAAGAAGAACCTACTGCGCTCATCTACCCCCGGGTTCAGCGCATACCAAAATCAGTTCGGCCAGAAGGAATCATCATCGTCGACTGGGGAAGATGAGTTTCCTGCAGGTCATCACCAAGGAACTCCTAACCGTCGCCATGTTGTGCCGACTACTAACGCTGCTGCGGCCGAACGACATCGACGACGCCAAAGTGCCGAGATCCCCCCAACCAGTGCCCGGAATTCGCAGTCTGCACTTCCTCGTCGTTCGGCGGAGTTGGTGGGAAATCATGCCTCCCCTCGGGCCCCGTCCCCACCGAACTGGTCGAGAGCTACGCCAAAACCTCGGGGCCGCGAACGGATGAATTATTCACGGCCAGCGAGTCCCGAACCTGTTATGGGGCACAGTTCTTCCGATGCATCATCTGAAGACTCCGGCTCCGCGATACGAGAGGAACCCTCATCGCCTCCGGCAAATCACGGCCATTACCGTCATCTTTCACCTCCCCATTCCCCGAGCGCCCGGCGACACTCACATGAAGCATACTCGCGGAGGCCTCAACGAGAGCTATCTCCTGACTCGCAAAGACGATTCGCATATCGCGATGCATACAACTCACAGCCAAGCCGGCCATACGATTCCGACAGCGGGCGCAAGATGCGACACTCCCGGCTCTATACCGATGACGTTCGTCAATCCAGAACACCGGGTCCTGCCTTTGGAGAGTCAGCTACGGTACCTACAAGCCCCGTGTACGCACACGTCCAGCCACACGTCCAGCCTCGGTTTGTGAATGTCAACAACACCACATTTATGGTTCACCCACACCCTGAAATGGAATCAAGTGGTATAGATGAATCGCGGCGAAATTCCCACTATCGATCTGGCAGTGTAACCCCCAACCCAAATGGAGCCAGCTCTGCAAGCTTTGGGCGTGCCCGGTTTTCCTCAATGAGTGAGTCTCGGCCTCACCGATGGTCTTCTGTTTTTGGAGCCTCGGGTCGACCAATTCCACCTGGCCTCGTTGATGCAGAATACAGCAGAAGGCCTTCAATGTATGACCGATGAGAATGATAATGTTGCACATATTGATATATCTAATGACATGACACAATAGCTAGATATGAGTGATGGATTTCAGAGGATTTTCTTTTTCTTTGGTATGGTTTCTTTGCCTTGGGAAAGGTGTTTTTGGTTTGGATGGTGGGAAAGCACTCAAGGTGCTTGTTTATGACGACAGAAATGTTATACTCAAACGGGAATTAGGATTAATACTCCCCCGATATTGTTACGATTTACGATGTTATGACTAGAGGCTAGATGGATGTTCGATTCTACTCTCTTTGTTTGTTCCCATCTCTCTTCTCTTCTGTTTCTTTCTTTCTTACATGGTTTTTGTTTGTGTTTGTGTTTTCATCTTCTTAAATGTTCTGTTTACGATGCTTTTATTTGGCCTTTGACTTCCCCCTTTTTTTTTTTTTCAATACATATCTTAACGTGTCGTCTGTCTTCTAGTATCCGTGTCTTTTCCTGTTCCCGCCTGGCCCCCCCCCCCCCAATTTTGGAGTTTTATTGATTTTATTATATTTTCTCTCGCTTCATGTAGTATAACTCCTAGAAATGCCAGATGGATTGACAATACATGAAGTACCTGCATAAAAACAGAGTAAAAACAGGCCTAGATACCACACCCCTTTTCCTTGTGTCGGACGTCTTCCCTCCCGAGACCCGAACGCTTAAGCTTCCCCGCTTCCTTTGTTTGTATTACATCCACCGGTTAAGGTCCCTATGAACTCCTCTTTTTATATTTGTTTTATTTTATATTTTCAATTTAGTCGGTCACACGAGTCACAAACTTATTTCTTCCTACCCTTCCCCTCTAACACTTGGCAAATCTTGAAGTCATACGGTGAGGTATGAGTGAGGGGTAATTTAGCCTAGCCGAGGAGGAGGAGGAGGAGGAATTGCGGTTGTAATGTATGATACTCCCTACCTACCTAGTACCTACCTAGGTAGGTAGTAGGTGAGCTGTGTACCCCTTTTCTTATTGAAGCAGAGAAGTCGAAGCTGATGAGTAGGAAGGTGGACACCGTATGTTACACAAATAAGATATAGGAGCGAGATACAGATGTCTCTTCTCTCCATCTTGATTGAAACTGAATTAGCGTTTTTCGATCCAGATGCCTTGTAGTAGTATTACGTTTTTACATTTACAATAACCAGCGTTGACTACATACATACCTACCTAAACCTTTACCTGACCAATGTGCACTGACAATTATGGTACTGGGGGTGGAGAGAGGAGCGAGTTCTCCGCACATTAATTCATATTTCCCGAGGTAGGTGGATCGTACTGATTCAAGGTTAATAAATGTGATACCTTATGTCGAGTCACACTTACTTGCAGGTTAACTGACTAGGTAGCGAGCTATCTATTTACTTGGTTAGTTGGCGGGGAAGTCCTTGCTTAAATGAGGAAAAAAGAAAGGCATGCCCGGGTTGATTATACGTAGTTATTATTATACTTGAGAGTCGGACCGGCCTACCTACTCTACTGGCTCTCCTCTTTTTTGTTTTTTATTTAACTTTTTTTTTATTGACGTTTTATCCCCCGTCTTACTTCTCTCTCTCTCTCTCTCTCTCTCTCTCTCTCTTCTCTTTTTTTTAGAATCACCGAAGTGAGACTCTCCTAGGGATACCGGGTACTTCTACTTTTCTTTCGTCTTTGTTCGCTCTACCTGACTCACGAAATCCGAAATGGGATCCCACCAAGAAGACCAGATCACAGAAAGTGATGTACTCATCGTCGGCGCAGGCTTCAGTGGTATATACGGACTCCATAAACTGCGTCAGCTCGGCTACAAGGTGAAAGTATTCGAAGCCGGGACTGAGATTGGAGGTGTGTGGAATTGGAACCGCTACCCCGGTGCAAGGGTTGATTCCGAATGGCCGTACTACCAACTGAGCATCCCGGAGGTGTGGAAAGATTTCTACTTCACAGAGCGGTTCCCCGACCACTCGGAAATCCGACGATACTTTGCACACGCGGACAAAGTTCTCAATCTCTCCAAGGATATCGTTTTCCGGGCTCGGGTCAACAGCGCCGAGTGGGATGAGAAGACCTCCAAGTGGACGGTCAGAACGGAGGCCGGACATGTGGGTCGGGCACGGTTTCTGCTCCTCTTCACGGGACTATTGCACCGGCCTTATATGCCGGACTTCTCTGGACTAGGCGATTTCCAGGGTGGACTGCACCATTCGGCGATGTGGCCAAAAGGGGGGCTTGATGTGACGGGGAAGAAGGTGGCTGTTATTGGTGGCGGCGCGACAAGTGTACAGATTGTGCAGGAGCTGGCGAAACAGGCGAAGGAGTTGACGGTGTTTCTTCGTCGGCCGAGTCTTTGCCTACCAATGGAGAATCGGAAGGTCTCCCATGTCGAGCAGAATATGTGGAAGCCGTCTTACCAGATGATATTGAAGTCGGGTAAAAAAACGGCCGGCGGCTTTCTATATACTCCCGCGGAGAAGGGGATATTTGACATGACGGATGATGAGAGGAACGAATATTATGAGATCATGTGGAGAGCTGGAGGCTTCAGCTTCGCTGGAGGAAACTTCCCTGAGATATATATCGACCGCAACGCCAATCGGTTGTCGTATGATTTCTGGGCCAAGAAGGTTCGCGCGAGAATCCAGAATGACCGAAAGAGGGATCTCATGGCCCCGCTAGAGCCACTTTATCCCATACTGACGAACCGGTGTCCACTCGAGCAAGATTATTATGAGTGTCTGGACCAGGACAATGTAGAGATTGTCAGTTTGAAGGAAACTCCACTCAAGACCTTTACGAAGACTGGTATCGTCACTGCGGATGGAAAGACTCGCGAATTTGACTATGTTGCTTTAGCAACTGGGTTTGATAGTTTCACTGGATCGTAAGTCACTAGTTTCTTCTTCTCTCCCTTTTTTTTTACTTTTTTTTCCCTCTCTAATATCTTGGTTGATGCCTATCTACTCTTATAACAAAGTAAGCTAATTACGAGGACAATGTGATAGGGTTACAACAATGGGATTGAAGAATAAGCAAGGCATAGATATCAAGGATATCTGGAAGGATGGTGTACGAACTTACCTTGGGATGTTAATGCATGGCTTCCCGAATTGTTTCTTGAGTTACAGTCCACAAGGTAAATATGCCTTTTTTTTTATTTTTAATTTTCTTATATTTATCTTTTTTTATTTTTTTTTCCCCATATCCTACTCGTACCATATCAAGCCTAGTCTAACGAATCAATAGCCCCCACGGCCCTCTCCAACGGTCCTACGATCATCGAATCCCAAGTCGATTTTATTATCGACGCCATTGTGAAAATGGATAAGGAGGGCATGGGGACAATTGAGCCCACTGCAGAGGCAGAGGAAGAATGGAGACAAAAGATTGTCCAGAGTGGAAATATGACCTTGTTTGCGGAGACGGACTCTTGGTGGGTTGGATCCAACATCCCTGGAAAGAAGAGAGAAGTGATGACATATCTCGGGGGAATTGGTCAATATGAGCCCGAGTGTCGAGCCACGCTGCAGGACTGGAGAGGGTTCGAAATGAGGAGCAGCAATAAGACACAGAAGAAGGATGAAGGGAATTGGTGTCGATTGTTGTAAGCAACTATTGTGGCACAACTTTGTTATTTATTTAAATTCGTTCAGCTCATATATAATACATCTTTGGCCTTTTTTTCTTTTTTGTTTTATATATTTCCAAACCAAAAAATGAAGGTGCATGATAGGTACTGATAGATTCATGGTATGGTGCCTATGTTACATCAAATAAGTAATAACCTCTTCTATCGCTTCCCTGTGTATGAATCTTATTCGCTATAACTACTTACTAGGTACATCTTACCTTGCCCAATTGCCACTTAAATCCAGATTAAAGTAAATTGAGAAATGAAATAATAACCCATGGTTGACTGGACCCGCATCTACCCGGGGTCCTCTCAATTCGGTAACGACGACAGGCACGTTCAGCTGGCACTTACCTAATGACTTTGAGGTAACTACCAGAAATCATAAGTATAGAGGTGTAGTTGAGTTTGGAAGATCTATTGGCATATTATGACCATTGTCATTGTACCAATATTTCTTATTTTTGAAAAGTATGAAATTAAAAAAAAAAAAAATTACTTTTTTTATAATTTTTTAAGAAAGTAAAATCACCAAAGGGGATATAAAAAAGAGTATATATACATACATACCTAAATACATACATATGGACATACATACACACATACACAGTGTACCTAATAAGGCATCCAAGGAGAGGAATATTACTTCCTACAATAGAAGTACTGTACATATTACGTAGTAGGCACCTACCCACAGCCTAGCACAGAATTAAAATCTCCTCTCATTTTTAGGTGACCCTGCCTACCTCAGCTAGGTAGGTAAGGAGCTTATTTCACAGTGGTGCAGTGACCAGTTAACTAACTAACTAACTTGGAACCTCGGAACTTCATCTCCTAATTAGGTCAAGGGCTTATTATTTTAGGTACCTATTAGGTAGTTGTATTAACTGCCCTTACCTTACCTAGGTAGGTAGGTACCCTAGTTAGGTTTATTTATTCAGACCTTGACAAGAGAGACCCACCTTTCTGCAATAATTGTAAGCCCATCATCATGCAATCATGCATCATTAATCTACTCTGACTAGTATATTACTGGTAGTACCTTAACAGGGATAATAATGTAGATCAAAATGGACTGGATCTCAATTCTCAACAATTTTTTTTTTTTTTCTTTCTTTCTTTCTTACCCGGTTGTTGGTACAGGTTTTAAGATCGAGGTGTATGTATGTACCTATGTATGTATACTTTTAAACTTGGTGAGGCGTTGCGGGGAATTTCTACAGTTACAATTCTCTATTGGTTTGTTTGTGATTGGGTGATTTTTTTTTTTTTAGTTTTTTAGAAAAAAAGATTCTATTTTGTATTTAGAGTCGAAGAAAAAGGAAATAGACTATTGAAGTTGACTTGGAAAGCAGAGGGAAAAAAAAACAACAAAAAAAGCTGAGAAGCTTCAATAGTGATGGATTTGGCTTCCGAAGTCTACGACTAAGGTACTGAGAAGGAGAGTCCTGGATCCTGGAAATCTGTACAAGATCGTGGTTGGATGGGGTACACACGGAATGAAGTTCTTGATGTAGGTAGGATGCAGGTTCCAAGTTCAAACCTAATAACTACCCAGTTTTTGCATATCCCTCTATTACTCATTATTCCTGGTTATTCTTTTAAACAAATAATCATGACCTAATATCTACTTACTCAGTCACTAACTCCCTCCTGCCGTCCCACACTCTTCACCGCGGGTGGAGAACCCAGAAATAAAGCTTGACACAAGGCAAATATTCTTAAAGAAGGGAAGGTCTCCTTCCTTTCCTGTCAATGCTTGGATCTGCAATTCCCTGCACCCACCCGGGGTACTTATATATGCATATGCACCTTGGCCGGGCACCCCATCAACTAAGTCAACATTTGATCTCCTCCGATTCGATCGGAACTTCTTCTACAATTAGCTGAACTTCTCACCTGTCAGCTAAGTGGAGGCCTTGCTGATCTCACGGCTAATTCTGAGTATGCTTGTCTCTATTCCCTAAAGGCTCCAAGCTTTATTATTAAGTTATTCCTACGCATTGATTAGGTGAGACAAGTTCTTCAAACCTAGCTGTGACTACTGCCTAGGTAGAGGGTCAAAAATTTTCCTCTCAAAAGTACCTACTTGGAATAGTACCAGCTTAGACTCCCCATGGCTCTAGTTCGAGACCCCGCATTCTGGAGGCGGTTTTCTCTAGCGGTGCACTTGGATGAAGCACTAAAAGCTAGTTCCGCTCAAGGCATAGCAGCAGCAGCAGCAGCAACACCATCGAAAACAATCTGGTCGTATGCAGATGTGTCCTTCCGATACAATATTCAAAATTCTTTTTCTCTGCAGTGGTATGTTTTATTGACAAACCTATGGATAATTAGGGATACTTGGATTCGGGCTCAGCGTCAAAAACGTCGAAAAAGCTTTCTATACGGTGGTGGTGTTCTTCTTGCGGTCGTCATCGTTGTAGTAGTTGTGATTACGGTTATTTGGTGGCTTAGCTCCCAAAATTGGCTGAAGAATAATACTCAAGATGGAGAAGACGCCTGAAAGTGATTAGAGAAGCCTGAAGAACGGGGCGAGGGGATTAAAGAAGAAGTTAGTCGGCTGGTGTGTAACATTATGGAATTATGGATGTGAATATGGTCTAGTAATGGGGCCAAGAGCACCAAAGAACAGACGTAACATATTTAATGGTTCACAAGTATCTCATCTTCCCATTGCAAGAAAAGGCAAAATGAAAGTCGCAGAGAGCATATGCTCTCTTCCTGAATACACATTAAGAGACGGGAGGATGATCAGGATGTGTAAAGATGTGGTGTAAAGGTGCCCTGAAACTTGGCGGCGAAGTCAAAACAGTACGATTGAGAAAGAGATAATAATTAATATTAATGGCGAGTAGTAATAATAATGATGGAGAAGATATGGTTTTGACAAGAAGTTGACTCCAACTCCGGTCTTCTGCCCGTTGGAGAAGTTCTGCTTATCGGCTATCCATCGCGCGTGGACCTACCTGATTGGGTGACGCTTGCCCCTCCTTCTCTGGCTGTCGGCTCCTTTACCATCACGTGGCGCAGCAATTTTGGCTGCTACAAGACGAATAGACGACCCTGGCGTTTCAGTGACTTTATCAAGGCAATGGACGCGCTTGAAATAGCTACATAAGAGGCGTTAGACCTGTTTGATATTTTAGTTTGTTATTATTATCCACCTCTCTCGGTCTCCAACTGCTCTCTGCCGAGACCGTCGTCGCTTATCTACGGGCCTTATCGCAGTCTCCGCACGTGTCCCCGCAATAAATAGGCGACGCCTCCAACATTGTTGCGTCCCTTCTTCTTGTCTGTTTCTCCAGTTTGTCCTGGCGAAAGGCTAAAATATACAAAATGCTGCCCCCGTTCGATTATTTCGCCTATCGTCGCACCTGGTATGTTAACCAAGCTCGAGATTAAGATACTCCTGAAGGACTCTCATTGACTGGTAGGTTGTGTTGTACACAGCAATCTCAAGAGGCAGGAAAGGGCGGCCCGGTTTGCAGCTCTACCTGCAGAGTATCATACAACGTTTTCCACTTTCGATAAAGAGATCATCAACAAGCCCATTGAAGAGCTAGTTCACGGCGTCCAGGATGGATCGCTTTCTTCAGTTGAAGTTCTTCGGACCTACGGGAAAGTGGCCGTGAAGGCTCAAGAGAAGACCAACTGTATCACAGAGCTTCTTCTTCCCGAGGCAGAGACTTGGGCTCAATCCGAGGTCAATCTCAAAGGACCATTAGCGGGTATACCCATCTCGTTGAAAGACTCAATCCAGGTGAAGGGATTTGATACAACACTCGGATACGCTCGTCTGGCTGGAAAGCCATATGCAGATGACGGCCCTCTAGTCAAACTATTAAAAGATGCTGGTAAACTTAGATTTCCCCCGAAAGAAAAAAAGAAGAAGAGAGAAAAAAGAAGAGAGAGAGAGAGAGAGAGAGATCATTATAACGCAGATTACCTAATATTTCCGTAGGAGCTGTACCATATGCAAAGACAGCTTTGCCTGTCACACTGCTGTCATTCGAGTCTGCGAGCGGACTGTGGGGTCATTGTCGCAACCCCCACGTCCCCGAGTATTCGCCGGGAGGCTCAACCGGTGGAGAAGGTGCTTTGCTTGCTTTAGGCGGTCGTATCGGCATTGGCTCTGATGTTGCAGGTTCTGTCCGTGTCCCAGCCGCTTGGAGCGGCATTTACTCCCTGCGATGCAGTACTGGTCGTTGGCCAAAAAATGGTGTCAACACTAGCATGGCGGGGCAAGAGGGAGTACCTAGCGTCTTCAGCCCCATGGCCCGTACTTTGAATGATCTCACATATTTTACGAAAGCGATTATTGGCATGCAGCCGTGGAAATACGATTATACGGTGCATCCCATCTCTTGGAGAAATGAGGAGGAGGCGGAGGCCAAAAGTAAAAAGCTACGTGTTGGACTAATGGCTAGTGATGGTAAGAGAAGATCCCCTCGAAAAAAGAAGAGAACAAAAGAACGAAAAAAAGAAAAAGGAAAATACCATTCTCCCTATATTTCACCTTTTCCTTTCCTTCTTTCTTTTTTTTTTTTTTCTAATGTTAATATATTTCTAGGTGTTATTCCACCAACCCCCGCAATCCAGCGAGCGCTCGCCACAAGTGTGGCGGCTCTCACCGCAGCTGGACATGAGGTTACGGAGATCACCCCTCCAGAAAATGCCGATCCCTTTACAGGTCTTCATCTTGCCTCTCAACTTCTGAATTCAGATGGCTGTGAAACCTTCAACTCGCATTTCTTCAGCTTTGAACCTTCCGATCCCGGTGCTGCTCAGCTCTCCTTTATCTGCAATCTTCCCCGGCCGATCCGCTACCTCTACTATCTGTACGTGAAATATATTCGATGGGATACGAAATGGGCGACATTGATTGGCAGCTTTGGACCAAAGTCTTCTGCCGATCAATGGAAATTGGTTGCCAAACGTGAAGCTTTCCGCTCGGCCTGGCACGCATGGTGGGACGCCGAATCCCAGCAGTACGACTTCATTCTGTGCCCCGCCAATGCGACGCCCGCGCTTCCGCATAAGGCTATGCGTGATGCAGTCTCTTCCTGTGGTTACACCTTCCTTTGGAACCTTCTCGATTACAGTGCCGGTGTGCTTCCCGTTTCACACGTCGATCCCAAGCAGGACTCTCTGGGAGCGCCATACAGAACGGTTCTGAAGCAGCTTGGAGCTAATCATGCGCTTGCCCGCGGTGCTTGGATGCACTACGATGCCAGCAGGATGGCCGGTCTCCCCACGGCGGTACAAGTAGTGGGGAGGAGATGGCAGGAGGAAAAGGTTTTGGGGTACATGGCAGCTGTTGAGGGAGCTCTGGAGCAGTTTGGTGGGAAGTACCCTCTGATTGAGCTTGATTAATAATGATATATATATACCTAGTCCATTACCAGTAGTGTTTTATATAGCATTCACCGCGAGCAATAATTCTCAATATCACCAAATCTCTTTTATGGGCCTTTTTTTTTTTTTTTTCAAGGGTTTGTTTTTTTGGGGGTGGGGAGGGGGGGAAACAGGCTCTTTTCTCTCTTTTCCACTCCACTCTTTGGTAGCTCGCCGATTCTAAAAAGCAAAGAAACATGCAAGAGAACACTAAGTCTGGGAATGATGCAATGTGAGGTGCTGATCTAAAGTCTGAATCTACACTAAGGGAGTGATATAAATACCTTCTTTCTTCCATATTTCTTTGCCACCAAAAAAAAACGAGTATAGTTTATTAATAAGAAGAATCATGGAAAATAAATCATCTCGAGCAACACTTGGGTCCCCAACTACAAAGTTATTAATAACCAGTGGGTATTATCACGGAGCAAGCAAACAAGCAAGTAAGTAAGGTGAGTGAGTTAGTTGCAAGTAAGAGCAGTCAGAGTCAGAAAAGGTACTAGTGCGATGGAGTACTTATGTAGGACTAACTAGATGACTGACTAGTCAGTAATAGTTGATTAATATCTTGATTATGAAGATGATCCTTGATCATCACCACCACCATCATCACCATCACCATCACATAACCCCTAGATCAAGGAAGGTCTATCTACTTACTTACCTCACTTATGTATCGAGCTTGGTGTAAACATTACGATTATTACTCCATAAGTAATAATAATAATAAAAATAATAATAACATCTTGGTAGGTATGATGAGGAGGGGGAAGGAGCCTTGTCTACTCCAAGGACAAGGGCAAAAGCGGGGCGGCCTGGGTGGCTGTCTGACTGACTAACAAGGTCAAGTTTGATCGATTAGGTTAGTGAGTGGTATTTTATTATGCATAATGTATACCTGCTCACCTCTTCACAAATTGATATCCTCTATCCCAGGTGGATATAATTGTTGGATTATTATTGGAGAGGAAGAGGAAGGGTGATGATATTTGATACCTTTTTTTTTTTTTCTCCTTTCCCCTTTTTTCCCCTTTTACCCTTCGATAGGGGAGGGAAAGCAGAACAAAGAGAAGATCTTAAGAAACTTGATTGCTTTACAAGAGAGTTGATTCTACTACTTTATTGACTCTTTAACTAAACCGACAGGTTAGAATGTGGGGGAAAAGAAAAGGAAAAGAAAAAAAAAAAAAAAAAAAGAAAGAAAGACAGAAAAGGGAAATGGTATGAGATTTCTTGTAGGTAGTTGGGGAAATGCCGCCAAAGGTACCCTAAGTGTTAGGTACATTTTGGTACAGTACTAGGTCTCTCTACCTTACCCTCCTTAGTTGGGATATTGGAAAAAGCAAACTACAGAGGTTGGATGATCTGCTTTTTATCAAGGAAAAGAAAAAAAAAAAAAAAAAGGAAAGTTTGATATGAAAGTAATAAGAAGAAGAAGACACCTTTATATTCTATATAATAATGTGGAGGTTATGTATGGAGGGACACCCCAGATCCATCATTGTAGTGGGTAAGTGTCTTTGTGGAGGCACCTAAAAGAGTCTAAAGCGGAGACTACGATCGACTACTTTGATTTGAATTCCAGGAAGCAGAAACTCTAAATCTATCGATGGTAGAGGGGGAGAGAGAGGAACTGGAAATTGAGCGCGACAAGACACATCGAGTTGACATAGTAGTCATTGCCTGAAGTTCGAGATATGACCACCTTCTCATGGTAAAGAAAGTTTGGATCAGGCCGGAGTCTCAACACGAGCTCTGGCGTCATTGAGGGATTGATATGATTCCTGCAGCGCCTCGTTCATCTGTGCACTGATTGATTCCTCTCCCATTCCCCACCCTTCCCGAATATTGTCAGTTCTCTACTAGTTCTCCGTTAGTCTCCTCACTGGCTTACTAGTAGATTAGCTTCTATCTCTTTCCCTCTCTCTCTCCCTCTCTTTGGTGTTGAACAGGTGCCACGGCGCTGGGTTTCGGGCTTTCAGCTTGATCTACGGAGAGTCGAATCAAATTGACTTGACCTGTCATTTTTTTTTTCTTTTCTTATACCTACCCGGGGTCAACATTTAATAGACATAAGAAGAAAAAGAAAAAAAAAGGCTGACCGATCTGAGGATTGAATGAAGGTCCCTCTTTTTCTTTTCTTTTTCTCACTTTTCTCCTTCTCTTGTCAACTACGAATCAATTCTCAATAATTCTTTCCTCTCGCCTCATCTTTCATCCTCAACTATTCCGGGAAGATCTCCAGCTCTTTCATCAGGATTTCGATCCATCTCGGGGGAAGGAGGGGAGGGGATCGAAAAATAAAACAAGATAATACTGAAGTAATTTATCAAGCGAGAAGAGACAACGACACAAAATTGCGTCGTGCGAGCCCACCAAAGAGCAGATCGGCGTTGGTCACGGGGAAGACATCCTGGGTGTTTTCTTCAGGCCCTTTTTTTATTTTTTGTTTTCAAGACAAAATAATAATAATAACAGTAGTAATAATTAAATTATTACATTGAGACTCCGACTAGTGAGATGGGCAAGCCTGGGAGACTTTGGTCCAACCTTTCTGGACCCATGTATAAATCACCAAGTCGTACAGGATGGGGCGAATCGCTCTTGGTTTGACTTTCTTTCTTCCCTTTTTCTTTCCCAGTTCAATCCAGTCCACAAGTACCTACTTTGTATACCCAAAAACCGAGGCCTGTGGTTAGTTCCAGTCCCCCAGTCCCAGTACCTTAATCGGCAGAATTAACTTTATTCTCGCTTTCTGACTTTACTTTTTTTAATCCCTTCTTCAATCTCATATTATTAAGAACAAGTCCCAGCTAATCGGTCATAAGAAGCATCCTCATCTTCCCTGTGCACCCCTCTCGCCCCCCCCCCCCTCTTCCCCTGTTGGTGTCCCACTCACTCCACTGGTCGTGTCTCGAAAACTATTACATGATTATTTCTACGACTTTGATTCATCGGTGTTGTCGAATACCCTGCATAATCCCTTGACCTCTCTCACTTGCGCCTCCGAGCTACTAGTGTGTAAAGTGAGGTACCTGCGTTTACCTCACCTACCTTTCTCTCTCTCTCTCTCTGTCTCTCTCTCTCTTTCTTTCTCTCTCTTTTTTTTTTTTTCTCTCCTTCCTTCCTCTATCTAGTCCCCAAGCTGAACGTTTGCGGGTATTTTCTCTGATACGCCTTCTTTCTTATACTCTCACGATTGATCGATCACTCCCTCACTCCTAGTCTATTCGGTATCGTTGTCGACTATCTAACTGAGCAACTGTGGAGAGCAGTCGTATCCCCAGAAGAGCCTGGAGCAGCAGGATGCTGGTCTTGGCATCCGCGCCGGATCATCACAATTGCTTTGTCTGCTCTTGACGGGCGATCAATCATAAAATGGTAAGGCGTGTGGAAATGTCAACGATTAAAAGTCCCCCCGGGCGCAAGCAGGACGCGATCCATTTCGTGAACGCGCGCCCCTCGTCCGAAACAGAACGAAGAAAGATTCAGAAGCTGGTGCGCGCCCATGTTGGGAAATGGATTTCCGATCAAACCAAGGAACGTGCTGCAGCACTTGAGGTTGCAGAGTCTTCTCCATTCACTACCGCTACCACTGTCCCGAGTGAGACCCCGTCGCTCGCTCCGGATCTCGAAAGTGACGAGCCCTTTTATCATTCCTCCCCATCTGCCACCTCGACACAGTTAGCCACCTCGGCAGAATCTCCCGAGAGATTGTCATGTATCTCCTTTGCTATCCAAGCCTCCCCTCAGAGAACTCCGTCCCAGCAGCAAGATGAACCGCAGCCTATGGCCCTTGTTACCGTGACTCCCCTTCCCGAGGCACATATCCACCATTGTGAAAACGATGACTGCGAGTGTTCGTGGTCCTCCTACTCAAGCTCCGCCAGCTCGCCCCGCTCATCTAAGGGGGAGATCGAGAGCTTTGGAGCCAGTTTCCTGGATCCATTTCGAACTTACCCCTCTAAATTTAGTCAAGATGATATTCAGATCTCAGAGGCGTATTGTTCGTACCCGTTACACCGTAAACGCCACCCCAGTCTTGGAAGACATCACTAATACTTTCACAGGTCTCTCGACCCTGTGGCCCGGGCTCACACCTAGTCCAACTGGTGAGAACACATCGCCCAGCAGTCAATGGTTTCCCATATCTCTTCAAGACCCGACTTTGTTCACTGCTTTTTTATTTGGCTCTCTTTCGCATCGACGGGTCCAATGGCTGAGGGGTTGGACATCGTCTGACTCCTTTCAACTTCGCGACCAGCGCCTTCTTGAACGATGTGAGATGGATACCATCGAGATGGTTAGTCGGGAAATGAACAATCCCTCTCGTGCCGTCTGCGACGCTATCATCTTGAGTGTTGTATGCATGGCCCATAATAAGGCCGATGGTACGGTGTGGAAAAACCAAGATATTCCTTTCGACTCACCAATGCAACGTTTACAATGGCTCGATATTTATGGTAGCCTTCCCCCGAACCTTGTTCATCTCAAAGGATTGGTGCAAATGGTCACCTTAAGAGGAGGAATCTTTAACATCAAACTGCCCGGTCTGGGACAGATAATATCCCTGTAAGTCCCCACACAAAACCCGAACTGAAGATGATATGCGGCAGTTTTTTTAAAATCTAATATTTTCTACTTTATTCTGTCCCCATAGCTCCGATATCATCACCGCAAGCACATTCTTTACCAACCCTGTCTTTCCCTTTGTCGCGCTCGTCGAATCCCGTCACGACATGACGCTTCAAGAACTGCTAGGCTTCACAGATGCAGACGTTGACCGTCTATTCAACCATCTCAGACCTCTTGGTCTTCCCCAGAGCATGCTAGACGTCTTCTGCGCCGCAAGAGCATACTCCTATTTCATCGACCAACCGTTTCAAACCCGTAATCTGCTCGATTACTGTCTACTCGCTGATCAACGCAATAAGATCCAACACGTGAATCTCAATTTCCCTTCCGCAAGCCAGCTTGATGGGTTCTCCTCTTACGGTCCCTATGAAATTATCTACGAAGCTTGTCGGCTCGCCATGCTTATTTTCGGGGCAGGCGTCATCTTGCCACTTCCCGGCCAGAATTCGCCTCTTCCTCGTCTTGGAAGCTTTCTTCGGACCACGTTGGAGTTACCTCACCCCTCGGACATGTGGGATAGTCCAGCGGCCAGGATTGTTTACATTTGGGTCCTGATGTTGGGCGGTATCGTTAGCGAAAAATTTGAGGATCGTGCGTGGTATGCTGGTATGCTCTATCAAGCAGTCGTTGATAATGAGATCAAAACTTGGGATGAACTTCACACGATCATTAGGATGATGCCTTGGTCTCAAGTTGCATGTGAAAGGGCAGGCATTAAGCTCTGGTGTGAAATGAAACAGCAATTTATGGAAACTAATGAAGATGACCCTACCATTTAGTGTGATTGCGGATATATAGTTTAAGCTTGCCTTGATTTTTTAGGAGGCAGCGGGGATATGTATGAATCATGAAAGTCATGAAGCGTTTCTCTTCTCTTTTCTTCCCCCTTCTCTCTCTCTCTCCCCCCCCCCCCCCCCCTTTCTTTTCTCGCTTTCTCGCCGCTATGCCTTCTAAATTTTCCTTTCTTTCCCCTCTACCTGTTTAATTTTTCCATGAAAGGAGGATAAGGGGGTCTTTTCTCCTCACTATGTATCCCTTTTATATTTTCTATGCATATACATTGTATATTGAGCCGAATACACATAGTCCAATACGAAATTCAACTTAGAAAGATGGTTCATTGACCAAAAGAACGCCCAAAGAAAGGAAATATGTATATAAAAATGATCATCAGAAAAATCAGCAAAAACCAGAAATCCATATCATCAACCCTTACTAAGGCGAGCCTGTAATCCCGTACGAGGCTACATTACCCTGCCTTCCCACATGTATTGGTCTACTCTGGAGCAATGGCTCCCGCTCCCAATCTCTGGTTGCAATACCACTCTGCTGTATATCCAGAGTTGCAACCTCTGGGTCGCTCTGGGCTGAAAGCCCTAGAGTCGTAGTGTGTGTATCAGCCATGGCAACAGCTTTACGCCAAACAAACCAAACCAGTGTCGACCCCGTGATGAGGGTGAGAGTGGTAAGAAAAAGATTTACTGGGATCGGATTCCGATGGAAAACCTTGAAGGTGACCGCATCTAGACCGGCCTGAGCAAAGTTTCCTAGGCCCGCGACACATATAATTAGCCCGTAGACCTTACCGAAAGTCTGGAAGCCAAAGACTTTGGCGGCGTAGTCGGACACGGATGTGTAGTAGAAAGGACGGTAGACGACGAAGAGGATAATATTTGCGTATCCAGCATTGTAACTATGAGGGATGCATCCCAGAATACCGATCACGGTCGCAACGACAGCAAGAATTAGAAGAACAAAGGGTGTGCTTGTGTTGTCAAGTATGGTTCCGATAAAGGGTACGGCAATGAGTCCGCCTAGGGGGAGAAGGAAGTCAAATATTTCGTTAATTTGACGGGCGTCTGAGGGAGAGCCGAAGAGGTATTCATATTGTTGACGCATGGATGCGACAAAATAATTAATCCGCAGCATTTGGAGCACTGTAAAAATGGCAATGAAGATGAACCAGGGAGAACAAATTTGCTGAACTGCTGAGAAACCATGCATTGCACCCCATACGCCGCCAGACGTGTGTGCTCTTGTAGCTTTGGTATCGGCCTTAAGGTTCTGGATGGGGCTGTCGCCATCGCCTGTAGACGCCTGAATGTTGTTGGTAGAAAGTCCTAGATCGCCAATGGTGGATTTGTTTTCATCGCCATCTACAAGGAGATCTTGGATTTTGCTGACAATATCGTGGCGGTGCATACGCCGATCATTCCGTTGTCGTTCACCTTCAACACGGTCGTGGATACCCTCATCGACGTGGTCATTAGCTTCAGCCTCAATCTGGGCTTCTGCGTGCTGAACGAGCTCCCCTGCCGTCTTATAAGACGTAGCAGGCATGATGCTAAATTGGGCAATGATTATAAGCAACGGAACAACAAGATAAGTTGTGAAGAACTTCTCCGATGTGAAGGAGCCATCTGTGTTCTCGTTGATGATACGAAAGAATAAGAACAACGCACTGGAGGCATCGAAAGCACCGGTCAAGGACGACAGGATCAGCCCAGACCTAGTAGGGAAAGTGTTAGAGAGTTGGAACGATGAGATGAAAACAAACGGCCCCCCAAGGGCGAGCAAAAGATAGCCCGGGATGTATGCATCAAAAGGAAGGCGACGAGCTATTCCCCAAAGAAGGGCTCCAAGTAGAAGACAGGTACTGCCAATGATTCCGCATACGCGCGGACCGTATGTATCTAAGATCGTCCCTACTGGGAGCGCACACACGTTCGTTGCCACAGCAGCTATTGTGAACATTAGATTGAGCCTAAAAAAGTCATCAATTTTGTTTCCTCATAGATTATAAAAGGCTTAGCACGTACCGAAGCTCCTGCTCGTAACATACTTCTTGATTAGCATGGAGTTCGTCTTCTGAGCATAACTCGCGGTAAATTCCTTCCTTTATAAGTACGGGCTTGATTGCTGCAAACCCAAAGACTATTCCTGCGGCTAGGAAACAGTATACCACGGCAATACAAACCTGTACTTTAGCAAAGGTTAGTATTATTCTTATTTGCCTTTTTTTTCTCTTCTTTTTTCCGCCTTTCTTCGTTGGAAGTTGAACGACCCCCTAAAACTAAATAAAGAGGTCTAGTAGATTCGGGAAATCCAATTTAATAAATTCTTACAAATTCGTTTGGTACGGCCAACTTCAAAAGCCCCGGTTGTCTCCAATGCAGGTTGGTCGTCAGGATTCACAAGGCCACTGTGAGATGTTGGTTGTTCCTCTGCTTGGTTCTGCTGGCTATGTTTGGAAACAAAGGAGGAAACCCTCAAGAGTGACCTTCGATCATCGTTTGCACCCTCAACTGACGGCTGGGTCCAGCTCGGTCCAGCATATGGATTGAAATTTAGGCGGTGTCGAAGGGAAGGGATACTAGCTGTTGACGGGAATGAGGACGACAACGACGTGTCAGGGAGATCGTGATAACCTCCAGATTCTTCATCTGAATCCACTCCCGTTCTCAAATCGCGTTGTGAGCGACGGCGAAACGACGCTGGGTTCTGTACCCAGGATTCTAGATAGGAGACGCGATTCAGGGACATCCTAATTGAATGTAACTTAGATGAGAGCCGATTAGGAAGAAAGCACAACCAGGCGATGTTAAAGTGCCGCACCTTGTTTTGATGGGGAAATTTCAGGTCCCTTTACCTAGCCAAGGTCCTTATTTTCAGGCTCACTTAAGAGACGAGGTCTAGGGAGACCCTAAAGGCCAGATGGTCGGAGAAGATAGTGCCGAAAAATAGTGCGGGGAAAGCTCAAGGACTAAGTATAGGATACATAAACAATTGCTTGGAGGGGTCCTCTAGATAAGAGATAATTATTCATAAGTTGTAGAAAAGGATGTCTAAAGTACAACATAGGCATACAGGATTCGAGACAGGAAGAAACGGGGGAGGGACGGAAGGAAGAGGATCACGATGTTCATGGGATGGTGATGGAAGTTGTTCCAGGTTTGAGAGTTAGATAACGTCACCTGACCTGAGCTCTCCCCGCACCTCCTTTTCACGTATCCCATCATCGCTCTTTATCTTAAACTAGTCTTTTCTGTCAAAACCGCCCTCCTCTCGGACTTTTGTGGTTGATAATCAGCTTATCCACCAATTGGATTGAGAAATGCTTTTGCGTGAATTTCCTAGAATTGCCCCTCCCCAAAAACCAGCTTTCTGTCATCTTTAATGAACTCCCGGCCATTAATCAACGTAGACTTTTCGCCACTCAAACGTGGAACCCTTATATTCATTACCAAATATCAAATTTCACTCTGTATACTAAAATGTCTGCTGGAACTAGGAATCATGAGGACCAAGGACCCTCCTAGGCAATACATCCACCTGTCTCCCTAGTGGTGTGTACTCGATTTGCGATCAACGTGGATCTCAGTCACGCACTTAGTGAGCCCGGTGAGTGTTCCCAGCACTGAGAACACTCATCTGGTGGTGGCGGTAGTGATCACCGTACAGTCGGTCATCGCGGAGATGAACTCATCTGCGAGCCATGTAATTATCATCACATGGGCACTTCGTGAATATGCATAAGTGAAATAATATGTACTCCGAGGGAGCCCCAAGCTGTCCGAATGGTCCCAACCGCCCTGCCTTAGTGCTCAAAGACAAATACCCATTCCACGGAATGGATATTGATGAAATGTGCGAGTCCCATGCACCCAGGGTCAAAGATTCCCACTAACTACTGCACCTAATGAGGACAATCAATCTTGCTAGGATCTAGATGACTCAACGAATTAGGAGTGGTCTAAATACTCCGCAGAGACCACCTATGCATACAAATGACAACCGAGTGTGCAAGAAATATCCCTTCCGTTAGAGAGAAAAGGTTGGGTGAAACTCCTTGCTCTCCTACTTAAAAGTGCCGAAACTCTTTCCATTAGCTCCAACAAAAGAAAAGCTCCGGTGCGTGTGGGCTTCCAGTCTAACCTATGAGTGTTGCCTACTTTGGGCAGTGATCAGAGGCTGGTGTACCAATCGCACTGCGCTCCTCGGGAAAAACTTTAAGAGACAATCGGGGACCCCAATTTTTTCCTTGAGGCTTAAGCCATTTCGAGCAAAGATGACAGTGGGGTTATTTCCACCATGTTTATCATCATTCCTGGAGTCTCCTCGTGTACTAGTGAAATGAGTTCAGAGAATAGCATCTCTGGAGGCTTTAAAGGGCTCTTGGAATTGCGAGTAAAACACCTAATAGTAAGGATAAAGATATTCCTGATCTATTCTCTTAAACACGAGATGAGTTTGGTCGTTTAGTATTTTTTTTCTTTCTTTTCTTTTTTTTTTTTACGCCCATCTTCTTCCTTAATCTATGCTATTTTCTTTTCTTTTTGCACTTTTGTCTTTTTATTTTAATTGATTAATTTACCCTATTTCTGTGACCAGCTGAGTGGCTCCACGCTGCATGAACGGTTCATCCACGTTGGGCGAGAAACCGTTGTACATTATTTCGCCCATCACAATCATTGTCACTGAGCCGGTCACCTCTTAGCTGCATCTTCGTTATTAGTGTCTACTACCTCTTCCTTGAATCTCTTCCTCTCTATTATTTCTTTTTTCCACTTTCTCTTGTCTTTTCTTTTTTTTTTATATATATGAGTTTTTTTTATTTTTTTTTTTTTCCGTTTGCTTTGTTTTGTTTTTCTCCATCTTAAATTATTATTAAACCTCACCAATTGCATTTCTCAGTGTTGATGTTTTTTCTCCTCCCTCTTATCCATGGCTGTTTGGACTATCAGCCGAGGAGGACTGACTTGCCAATTACGTGATGAGGGGATGGTAAGTTAGAAATATCTATTTCATTTTTCCTAGGCTTGTTCTTGATTTAACTTTACATCCTTAATAGTCTCACTTGCCGCCAGCGCCATCTGAAATGTAGCTATCTCCTTAAAATATGTATAATCTAATGGAACCCAGAGTCCTAACTCTGAAAATCTAGGTGACAAGACTGGGACCGAATGTCTACGTTGCCAACGATCGGGACGGCAATGTATACCTGCGCCTATGAAACCGGAGGAGGTCACTTTTCGACATGGTCAGAACCCATCATTGCGACCAAGGGGCCCTCCTCGCTACGGAGAGAGTGACCTTGCTTTTCCTGATGACCAAGTGTGGGTTGTCCTGCCTTCTGAAGGTCCGTACTTTGCAGACAACCTTTGACGGCCAAAGTGCCTACTTGTAGCTGAGGCACTGTGCTGTAAAAACTGACAGCGTTCTAGTGACTTTCGAAGATGAAACGGAGCGAACAGCTGCTGACTACCGTGTTGTGCCGGTGGAGGTATCTTCAAAATCCTTAAGGGAACAGTCCGACTATCAATCCTCAGCCTCCATAGCAGCTTTTCCCTCTCTAGCCCAGACATTTACCCCGGGAAACCCTGAACCATCAAAGTCCGGTCACAGGCCACAAAGAAGCTCTCTCAGTTCTTCCTTAGCCCCGCATACCCTTAGCGATCGCCCAAAATTAACCAGTTTTAATGAAGCGTTTCTTCTTAGACATTTTCGAAAAACTTTAGGTCCCTGGGTGCGTGATAGCTTGTCCTTTGTTCCCTTCTCTTTCGCTGAAGTGAAAAGCTAACTCTTGGTGGATAGTTGGATGTATGCGATCACGAGAGACAGTTCTCAGAGGATGTAGTAGAACGAGCGCCTTCATACCCCCTTCTTCTTTACGCATGTCTAGCTATAGCCGCCCGCCATCTTTCTCACACTGCCAACTTTATTCCACCAAACACCGCGGATGAGTACCATGAAAAATGCATCGCCATTCTTCTTCCGGGGCTGGAAAATTGGAATCAAATAGGCATTGACATTCTACTCGCCTCTACTGTGATACTTCGGTTCTTTGAACAAATATCCTGTACGTGCCACTGAATATAAGGAGGAGGAAATGGCATTGAATACTGACAGATAGTGTAGCTCAGGCACCTTCTAGTGACCAACAGCGACACCTTCTGGCTGGTTCCGTTTATATAAGCTCCCAAGTCGATTGCGCAGTCTCTGGTGGACTCGCAGAAGCCTCTTTCTGGGTTTTTGTGATGCAGGATATCCAGGTTGCCCTGGCGTGTCGAACTCCATTGCGCTTAACACTGAGTCCGTTTGACCAAAAGTTGCAGCATATGTGGGCGCATAAAGTACCTCAAACCGATCGTGACTGGACCCATCGAGCAATCTGGCTACTAGCCGAAACAATCAATTATTGTTATGGTGAAAACCAGCCTATTCACACGGGTCCGACTAATAGAAATCTGTTGAAGCAGAAGATTGACCTTTGGGAAACAGGAAAACCAGATAGGTTTCGGCCGCTACACTTTTCTCTCCCGGATCCAAGATCGGGGAGACCGTATCCAATTGTTTGGTTTACAAAATCATCTTACGGTACGACATATTTTGACGATTGAAAATATCTAAATCGACTGTTAACATCTAAGGCCAGCGACCGCAGTACAACATATCTGCATAGCTAAGGCGCTCATACAAGAATACGAGCTCCGAATCACACTCCAGACGGCCGGGCTAAGCCAGGATGCCGAAAGAACAGAGGTTTGCCCCTTCCCGTTCCTTAGCTTTTGAATCCATCTTCTCCATAGTGACGGGAAAAGGGGGAGCAGAAAAGAAAAAGAATCCAGTGGGTGAAGACGGAGTGTGAATATTTTTTTTTTGCTAATTGTCAATCTATTAGGGTGAATTAATGAAAAACCTGGATTTTCTGTTTGGCATTGCCCTATCTAGTGATGATGATCCATCCGCACGTATCATGGCCTGCCACGCACTTTGTGCCTGTAAGTTGCTTTACCCGGTTATCTGGGCTGAAGTTACCCCTTAGCCTGGTAACAGACAGCTAACAAGATTTAATGACAGGTGGCTCGTGGGTAAGGGACCCTCTCGCACGGAGATGTCTCCTAGATTTACTCCGAAGAACAGAAACAGAGAATGGGTGGCCATGGGGATTTGTGGTGCAGAGACTCAACCAAGAGTGGCGCCTGACCACAACATGACCCTTTCCATGGTTTCTCTCCTGCACCTTCAGCAAGCTACCAGCTCAAAGGTCCCTCTCCCCTAAAATGGACCCCTCGGCCCATTAGGAGACCTATCAGTTAGTATTTTCTTCTACCCCCCTCCCCCTAGTCGAGAAGGGTTGCTGCTAAATGTAGATCCTTCCCTCTTCTGGGGGGGCACTAAACCCGCCAATTACTAAAGAGTCGGAGGGACCGCATACTTAGTGGAATTGTGGACTAGTGCTCAAGCTAACATTGTTGAAGGGGCAGGGAAGTTGGAACCAGAGTTGCGGGCGATCATCCTAACGGTCGAATTGACTTCAACCATGCCTCCCTCCATCTCGACAGACGGTCACAAACCTCCCTAGTTTTACCAACCTCCAAGACCCAATCGCAAGGTCAATCGTGTCGGAAGAACCACCTCTGGCTACGAACCTCCCTGTTGTGGGGCAGACCGGCTTCCATCCAAATTTCCCAACACTTCTCCTTGCAATATCAAGAACAATAATAATAAGTTATATTTCGCAATCAACATCCCCCCTGTTTTTTTATTACTTACCGGGCCGGCCTTGAACATGTTCGTACACGTCCATCATGAACCACCCTCACCACCACCATATTTATTTTTATTTTCTTCATTTTCATTATATTCATTTTATTCTATTTTATTTTTTTAAGTTCTAATTTCTCTTTCACTTACTACGTCGATTTTACCTTTTTTTTTCTTATAATACGGGTGTCTCTTGTCTTATTTACAGTCATGAGTGTCAACTATAATTTATAACTTGAACTTGCTCATGTCCCCCCTATACCACCACTTCGCAAAATGAAAATTCTCAACTATTCTTCCACTCTTGCCTACTACCACATGACTACCGAGCATTGTCGGATAATAAATGATCCGCGCCGGTCTTCCATGTATTCCTAGCAGCCAGAACACAGAGAATAGGACAACGGTTGAGCTGGGGCAATTACATAGCAATCTAACCATTGAAAGAAACCTACTTGCTATATATCATTATTATTATTATTATACTTATGCGCTTTACTTGAAAGCCATTCAACCACCTGGTTTAGCGTTGGTTCGGAAACACTATGGACTATGAACGACGAGTCGTTAACGGTATCTCTGCAGATATTTATAGAGCGGAGACTACCCTGGCGATGTACGCAAACCTGACTGCTGTCTACACCCTCCCCAAAGTGATCAAACCGCTACCGAATAGACACCAATTTCCACTTCAAAAATATTTTTGAAGATACACGGTCGAGCCAGCTAGCTGCCTTGCCAATTCAACTCAGGCTGTATCTTTCACGAAACACGATCAACACCGAGTTTCCCAAGATCAAGCCATTTACCGTGGTTCATGTCGACGTCTTCCATGACAGCAGAACTAAAAGAGAAGAATGCAACAGAATGAAGACACGTCATGATGGTATATCTATATGAAAATGGTACAACTTCCTCGTTGTTAAAAGGGATGAAAGATTAAAAAATATATATATATATAAATATATAAAAACCAAATCTGGTGTAAAGACTGGTGTTGTTGAGATTGAAGCACTGGAAAGAGATCAAGAATCAAGGCCGAGTTCAAACCCCCCCTTTTTATACTTGGTCTAAGACATATATGTATGAACAACCTCAAACGGCATAAGCCACCAGCCGTCCTCCGGGGCTTTTTTTCAGGAAATGCCATGCTCATCAGATACACATAAGCCTAATACGGATGCTAATATTTTGACGTCTGCTTGGTATGCGAAGATCCTCCTCTTCTATATTGGACTCTGCAGCTCGCTATCCAATGATAGCTCCGCTTCTGCTGGTGCCAAATAAATGAAATACAAAGCTAAAACAACCTATCACAAAGCTGCAAGGTTAGAATGTAGGCGCAGCAGTTGGGTTTATCTGTAGCCGGAATTAATTTGGTTGGTGGTAGGTGCAGAAGAAAAAGTCCAATTGCTATGAGAATGCAAATTGCCTATCTATATAAAGTACAAACAACTGATGATGAGCAGCCCTGAGCTGTTAATAACGGACGCCAAGTGATTATCCGCCCCCTATGGCTGGCTGAGCCAGGTGAGGCTAATGAACTGTCATCTCGTAAAGGTGGATCAAGTTAGATGGAATTTGAGTGAGTTCAGGCCCAAGTCGTTGCTATTGGCGCTGCCAAGACAGACAACATGAAGCGACTCAGCTAAAGACCAGAAAAGAGGAATGCTATTTTCCAGGCACGCAGCTTTACTTGTAAGCTCCCTTCAATCACAAGCGATAAAATCATTAATTCAGAGGTCAACCTCTCTTAACGAAAGCCTTGAAACTGGAGCTGTGAGATTGTCACTCGTGCCCAGACCCCTACTTGACCACTGGTCAGGATAACAACTGAACAACAAGGTTCACAACATAGATGAAAGGAATCGAATCCTGGACGGTAACATCAAACAGGATTAAGCCACCCTTCAGCGTACCTGAGAGCCACCATGCATGAGTCTTAGGAAGGGATGGTTCATGCTTGAATCAGTTAGGCTACGCGAACACACCAATCATGTCTACCTAATCTGGGATTCAACTGCTGCGGCCTGAAAGTCAGTTCCTGAAGTAGTCTCCCGTTGCTCTTCAGCATCTCTACCTAGCCTTGAATTTGGGGGAGGGGCATGTGAAAGAAAAACTAGATATAAGAAGGGCCCTTTCTGCCCTCTTCCAGCTTCTAGCTCAAGACAAGACAGTCAGAGAAACACCAACACTCTTGGAGACAAAGAGAAAGAAAACTCATATCCACCTACCTCTGCCCTACAAGCTTCGAATAAAGTTGAAAAGATGCGCGTCTCTGTTCTCGTCCTTTCCGTCCTTGCAGCAGCCATTGGCGTGGATGCTGCCTGTGTTGTAAGTATTGTTTTTGTTTTTTTTTTTTTTTATTATTATTCTTTAATCAGTCTGGCGCAAACTTTCCTGTGCTTATACTTGGTTTAGGAACGTCCGGACAATATCCTTTGTTTGGAGTACAGGCTTTGGCCTTACGAGTGCGGCCACGTCGACGGCATGTACAGCTGCTGCAGCGTAGCTGAATGCTGGTGTAAGTAGACGATAGGAACAACAATTCCCAGTCCATATTGCTAACCCGATTATAGAAACATCGGTAGTAGACTCATGCTTCGAATTGGTGGGTAGAGAGAGAAAAGGAGGGCGGGGAGGAGGCATGGAAGCTGCTGCTTTTATGTGTATACATACTATCTATTCTAGAACATACAACAAACAAATGGCTTTCTCCACGGTTTGGTACGATAACTTGATACTCCAGAAGAACTAGAGCTCGCTCCAACTCCTCGGTCAATTTAGTCTTTCATCCACAGATAATCCTGCCCTTCCACTACCAAGGATATTGAAATATCTGAGACAGCCGCTCCGTTGTACAGTTCTGCATCTTCTTCGATCCATCGGAAATCCTGCGCGCGGATAACAAAAGTTCTTATATCATCTAAATCAGGACAAACGACTCTGGGTGAGATCGATGTTAAGGATGGATGAAGTGAAACCTATGATGATCTTAGAAGTTATCATTGTTGTAATTCAGAGAAAGATTGGGCTGTTTAATTATCATCCAATCCCCCATCTGAAAATACAGGGAGCCTCTCCATCCAGTCCACCTGGCTCGTCATCCCGACTATTCATTCTGGGGCAACATAGCGAATAGGATATAGAGCAACGGAAGTATAACCTTAAGTAGTTGGAATTGGCCCACTAGAACAAAAGAGGACTAAACTGGCCACTTATTTTGCGAGATACGTTACCCTAAAGTAGTCTACCACTATCAGTACTCGGTTATCGTTAACAATTCTGATCATATAATTTCTCAGTATGACTTATGTAGATTTTATGGGTCAATATTCAACTATTTCTTCCTCTTCCTCTCTCTCTCTCTCTCTTAATAATACTTGTATTATTAAGAAACTAAAACCACCATGTACACTCAAAGATAGAAAATCCGCAGTAGGAGGGGGGAATATCATGATTGCAGGAAGAGAAAAAAAAAAAAATTGAAAAATCAATGAAAAAAGCATCGTCTCACCAAATTCCTCAAGTTTTCATATATCCAGACTACAGGCCAACCAAATATAAATCCAGATATTCTAACCATCTATATACTTCCTGCCAAACCAACATTTTTCATTGGAAGGAGAAGTGGGAGAGAACGAAGCAGAAAAATCGTAAGAAGTAAAAAATGAGTGTAATAATGGTATCAATAAAAGCCCAAATCCGCCGACAATGGTAAATTAAAGAGACCATCACCAAGCAGATTACCCAATGCGAAAAGACTGTCCGAGTCATACCCAACCTGAATACCCAGTTCAGGGACAAATATACCTTGAGTCGCCATTGCCGTGGAAGGCATCACCAAGCCACTTCCGCTGGGATCGGGGTTGGCATAACCCGTAAGATCTCCTTGGTCATTCGAGCTAGGATTAAATGAGGAATGGTAAAATTGACGCTGGGTATTTAGTGATGGCGCAGAGCTGTATTGGGCCCAGGCAGTATCGGAATCGGTAGCTGTAGTGCTACTGCCGGGGGTGATGAGGTCTGAGGGAGAAGGCTCGGTAGAAGAAAAGCCTCCTGGGCGATTTTGAAGGGAGTGATATGGTGTTTGTTGGTTGTGTTGGTTTGGGTTAATCGCAACTTCACTCAGTAGGTGAAGAGGAGTTTGGCCAGTTTTATTATTATTATCATCATTATCATTATTATTAGGGTCCTGTCATTAAACACGTCCGTGAGCTTATTGTGCAGACAGTTAAAAAAAAAGAGGAACAAGATGAATAAGGAAAGGCATACCCGACTCTTATCTTGATCCAGGCCGGTACCTGGTCCGGGGCATGCCAAGCTGTGAGGCCCCCGGAACGCTTCCTTGAGAACAGCATTCTGGTCCTTTCGTTTGAGGAACCAGTCGCGCAGCATGGCGAGGACTGTGGAGAACTTACCCGGGGTAAAGCCCCCTGGAAGTTCTCCTGCAGCCGCGTAAAGGGAAATAACTTTGTCCAGGTAGTACTCTACCTTCAAGTTGCTAGTATTGATTACTTGACCAATGAAGGATTCTGGGGTGTTGACTATGGAGTATAGTTTGATCAAGGTAACTATAGCGAAGGATGTTCGAGCTAGGGTAATCGTGGGTAGATTAATGAGTTCGTTTTTAGGGATGGAGCAGATTGTATCCAGAGATTCGTGAATCGATGTGAGAGCCGCACTGAGGGCGCTCACACGAGCTGCGGTGGCCGGATTGGAAATATCCTCGTTGGATTTCTTGTTATCTTCACTATCGCTAGACTCTATGTGCAATGAATTCTCATGGAGATAAATGCCAACAATGGCCTGGGCTTGCTTCATTGACGCTATGAGAAAGACAGTTAGCCTAGCCCGCAGGGAAGCACTTTTTTGGATTGAAAAAAAAAAATTGTCACCACTCACTGGAATAATACTCAGGAGGAATTTCTTTCTTCCATTGCTCTAGTTGCTTCTCAAAGGCTTTTAAAGTAAATTGAAATTTTGGTTCGAGAAATGAAGGGGAGTCATCGGAAAAAAACTGCAAACTGATTTCTTCAATGATGCGCACTAACTTCGCCCATTGTATCATGGCTTTATCTGAAGGTAAAGCATCAGGAGAC
Organism: Aspergillus haitiensis; assembly: GCA_027569155.1. NCBI lineage: Eukaryota > Fungi > Ascomycota > Eurotiomycetes > Eurotiales > Aspergillaceae > Aspergillus > Aspergillus haitiensis. Next base: position 30,736 of record JAPDEO010000001.1, on the reverse strand, counting down.
TTCTCCAGGATTTCAACGCATTCATCCATGTATGAAAGCCAACGAACAAGAATAGGACGTCTTAAAGCAGTTGATACTCTAGTAAAGGCATCAGGTGATATATTCTTTAGGTTAGGCTCGGGTGGTTAGTGAGAAGCTTACTGTATAGTGAGGAAGTAACATCCTAGCCATGCCCGTCTCATTTCTGGCGAGTCCAAGTCTAGGATAGGCGGTTTCTTTGTAACTTCCCGAAGAAAGCTAAACGATTTAGGGCCCTTGCCTTGCGATTGTCTTCGGTACATCCCTACATCCATCGCAACAGAGACAGCTAGCTGGGCTAGCTGGTAAAACTTCATTTCCTCGAAATTATCAGGCGGTGAGTAGAAGGCACATGACACCAACAGGGCTTGAACGAGGTCAAGGGATTTCTCCCCCTTCACAATCACCCGTTCTGATATCACCTTGTACAAATCCGTCAGGATAGGAATCTGTGCATCTGGTTGAAAGGGGCCAATGGCAACGGCAACAATTGCCTGGAATAAGACTGGTTTATTCTTGCGAATGTCATCCATCTGGGTCCCTGGGGGAAAGACCACCATGGGTATGTGGTGAGACATACTATCGACGAACCGCGTAAACGCCTCCAAGGCAATAGTTTGGCTTACTAGACCCCTTTCAATTACATCGGCCGGCTTATTGGAAGATTCTTCTCTTGAGCTCGGCGCTGTAGCGGACCAGGGACTACGCCACCTTTTTCCAACCGAGTCAGCTGGCTGCCCTGGGGCCGTAGGTGGACTGGTGTGGCTAGCACAAATCTGTGTCAAAAAACCAGTCTCCCGAGAATCTTTGATATCCCCGCGGTGATCTCTTTTGTTCCCTATCGGTGGGTTTACCGATGGAGTAGAGGATCCAGGGCGGCTTGAGGAGCTACTTTGCGCTGGGCCAAGCCACCGTCTCCCCGAAGATTCTTTTACACCATCGCTAGCCTGCACGATAGGTTCCTGGCCTTGCGAGGCCTGTAAGCTCGCCGTCAGCGCATCGATTTTCCGCTCTAATTCCGCCACCCGACTATCAGTCTTCTTTTGGCGTTTTCGAGTGGGAGCAGTGACGACGCAAGACCTTCCAGCTTTCGCACATCGTTTACAAGGCCCATTAGGATTGACCTGGTCGGGGTCGCAGCGAACTTTGAGATGGCGGCAAGCTTCACAGGCACGCTGCCGTTTTAGGTCGGAGTAAGGGTCATTGGGGTCGATAGAGGGATCGCCTTGCGGTGAGGTGCGGATAGTGGACGAAGAGCTGGACTGCTGCAGCTCTTCATGGTAAAGACTTTGTGTTGCTTCGATCTGGGCTTGGGTGCCCCGGTAGAATGTATTTAAACCACGCGTGGTAGAGGATGATGGTGGATGCTGGCGATCGGAGAATTGTAGTGTAGGGTCAGGATATTCAGTCGCTGTATTTTCCGATGCACCTTCATTCACAGAGCCACTATCACTCCCGGCGCGCAATCGTGGGTCAATCTCCATCGATTGCGGGGGACTTTTGTGACAAGTGGATAAGACCTCAAGTCAGTTTCGAGGCTACATTCTTAAAATGCAAGGGAAATGAAATCCCAAAAAAAAAAAAGAGAGAGAAGAAAAACGGGAAAGGAAATCTAGATGGCCATAGCAGTTACAGCGCCCAGATATAACAAATTACTCACCAGTAGATTCAAATGATGATAATTAAAGTCGAAAGGGTCGATCGGGGATATGGTTGTCCGTCCTCCGATTCACCGACGAGGCGGGAAAAAGAATAATGCTTATTAATAGCAGGTCCGACACATGGAATAAGCAAAAAGAACGGAGTGGAGAGAAGAAAAGGAATAGGAACAAGACCTCAGGGGCCTGCAAGTCTATGTTTTAAGCGGTTTATGGAATAGCTCCGAGTCTTTTAAAGGAAAAGAACTTTCAGAAAGATGACAGAAGAGCCAGAACCCAACTGTCGCTGAAACGAAGGGTGAAGTGGGAACCTGAAGGGAATGGATGGCGCCGTATCTGTCAGCCAATCAGGTATCGACACTCCCGAGCTCTCACGTTGCGCTGACCAAGGAACTCTTTAGAGGGCTGGACTCTTGGGCGAAATACGAAATCGCGCATAAATTGGTCTTCATTGGATCATAATGTTAAGAGACTTGATGGGAAACGCCGAAAATAGCTAAGAAATAATATGCCACGGTATCAAGAAAACGCCAGACCTTTAATCTCTGGGGAAAAAAAAAAAAAAATCGAAACCAGCCGACAATTGAAAAACAAATCACGTACAGGCCCCAGCTAAACTATTAGAGAGAGAAAAGGAGAAAAGAACAAAAAAGTTATATCTTGTGTAACATATCCAAGAGACAAAGGTGGAGATTCAAGGGAGAAAGATCAAGGAAATGTTTGAAAGTGTAAAGTAAAACCCCCAAGGCCATACTCAGGATGTTTTATGTACGGGACACTCTTTCTTTCGTTCAAACCATTCAACAATGCATCTCTTGTGGAACTTGCACAGGCACTCAAGGCGTATCAATGACTGGCCGACCTCATACTCTTCCATACAAATAGTACATTCTTGCTCTGTTCCATCTTGCCCGATGCAATCCTTCTCTGTTGCCGTATATGCAAGCATTCTAACAGGAAGAGGAGGCTGCGCAACTGGACTGCCACTGGAGGCTGAACGGCCATGGTTGTCAATACAATTTCGAATGTGGGCTTCTCGGGCATCCTCATTCCCATTTGTTCCAATGGGTGGTAGCTCATTGTCACATATTGGACAAAGATCGCATTCATCAACCTCCAACCGAGGATGCGAGGGGACCCTTCGGGCAACGCCGCGACCTATACTGCCCACCGAAGACCCTGGTGGAGAGGAATGAGATGCTCCACCATGTGGGTAGTAGGATGATTGTCTGGAAGAGCTTGCAGAGGGATGTATAAACCGTGAACTTGAAAGGGATCCATAACCCGTAGATCGTTCCTGAAATGTCGAACCAAATGAGCCCCCAAGATTATTAAAAGCCGGATAGTCACTCGACCCTACTGTCCTACGGCCAGGTCGAGTTGTGAAAGCCTCATTCTACAGTTATTTAATTAAATCCAAGGTCAGCTATCCGTGCATTGCCTTACGCAGGTAACAGGAGCGCAACTCACAGCTATGCCATACTGGTTGTGTCGAGCTGGGGTTGACAAAGAATGATACGACCGGTGTCGAGATTGCGATGGCTGGCTTACATAAGGCCCTCGTACCCAACCCGTGTTAGATCCTATCTCACTTGGGGCCGAGTATGGCAGGAGTGGCTCTGGGTTTGGGTCAGGGACGCAAGGATTGCATAAACGCACTTCCTCCCCACCCCCCAAAGCCGGGTTGAGTGCTACTGGCTGACTCAAATCATTCGCGTTTAAATTGACTATCTGTCCTGCCTGGGTATATCCAAGCGCTGACGGAGGAGAGCGGGAGGTATCGGGGGGGTGAACAATATATTGTCTCGGGATTGTAATCCGGTGCGGTGAGCATGATGAGCATACCACACGTCCACATTTTCGACAATGATGTTTCCTATACCAGAAGCTGAATGTTGTCCTACAGATAGGACATTCAGTCACTTCCGAGTCTGGCTGCCACCGGGGCCGTATATACTCGACATAATGATTCTCCCCTCGAGACCATGAGCTTCGGCGATGGTCGGGAGACCTGTGAGAGTGGGATTCTGGTGGGGAGGAAGACAAATTAATTGCGGTATCGTAGGTAGCTCCAGGCTGAGCCCCATTAGGCTGAATGTGTGAGGATGGCCTTGGGATAGTCCGGCTATCCATCTCTGCTCTGCTACTCGACCCAGCCTCCGTCGCGGGTCCTGCATATCTTGTTCCCCCGACGACCTCCGGATTGACCAGCCTCCTCTTACGATCGGGCCCAGGGAGAGTGGATCGCCTTCTCTCCATGCGTTGATCTAAAGCAGGACCAGCCTCACTTATCCTTAAATTTTCCGAGCTCGCATGAGGCCTGGATCGAGGCGCCGGTGTCATGGGCGGGTCGGAGGTAGATGATGTAGAACTCGACGACATGAACTTAGGAAAACTAGCCTGGCAGGCGGAGAAGGAATAAGAGGACGAGGGCGCGGATAGGGACTGTCTTCCTACTGAAGGAGAGGAGACCAATCTCCGTCGCTTGAACAACGGACCGTCATTGACTGGGTGGCGCGATGATTCCAGAGTGGAATGGATGTGTCAGAAACGAAGAATGAGTACAAAGACAACACAAGTGGCTCGGTGCAAAGAGGGAATAAATGACAATAAAACCCCGAACACTACGGTCCCAAGGGATCGAAGTAGAGTTAGTGTGAGGAAGGGGATAGAAATAAGCCTTGGAAAAAGAACCTAGAAATGTTGATTTCCAACCTGCGGCGGAATAGTCTCGTGACAGTCACCCAGCGACCGTTGGACTTTAAATATCGAGAGCTCGAGGCTGAATTGGGGGAAATCAGATCAAACTTCCACAAACACAGATTGGTACTATGTGTGAGAGGGGGGAAGGAGAACCAAGGGGGGGAATCTTGGGGAAGAGGAGGATGAATAAATGATTGAATGAGTCTTGAGAGTTATTACGGTGTACTTCCTTATCGCCGCCACTTCTTTACCCGAGCGAGATTTTTGTCGCTGGGCGCCAGACCAAGGAGTCACTGCAGCGCGTGATAAGAACTCTGACAAGATACAATTCACCGACGAGAGATAGCCCTATTGGAGGAAACATAATATCAATATCTAGGTAAGTTGGCCACAAGGCAGTCCTGTAGTATTGTTACATAATTGCTAGGGGGTGGGTGATCTCTTCAGGTGTTGGGTCGACATCAGAAGACCCAGACTCCTCTGACTACCTACTACCTAATTATTATTCTTATGATATTTATGATTAATCCCTTCCCACTTCAAAAACGCAAACTGTGAGATATATTTAAAGTTCCTCCCTTTCTTCCTCTTTCGTTTTTGACTTTTGGTCCATTCCCCTCGTTTTTCCCACTTTGTCACTTTCACTCCCTCGCTGAAGCCCCTTATCTACTTATTCAAACAACGTTAGTATACTCTTTGAAAAACCTTAAAGCGACTAAAACCTCAACAAATTGTGAAATTGTCTACGAAGGGCAGAAAAGGTCCTAATTTAATTTGCCACCCCTTATCGGTCAATTAATTTCATGAAAGAGCGGCTTTACGTTATGCTTTTTAGTTTACGCAGGCAAGAATGGTGATGAGGAAAGATTATTAATAGAAGGTCCAGAATTCTCTGCTCGATTTGATTAAATATGTTTACTATGCCATATTATCCAGATAGTATGCACTTTTTCCCCTCAAGATTAGAAGACATAATTTCCCTGTAAGTCCAAATATGAAAAGAAAACCATAAAGATATACAACAGACAAACCTCTGGATGTCTGACTCACCCAATAATGCTTGAGTAATTTGATAACAACATTAAGTTGTGCTTTGTATTAGTAAAAGGACAATCAAAAAAGTGAAAGTAAAGGGATACGAAAAATAAGGATAGGAGGAAGTTAGGGAGATCGCATAGAAGTTGGTTTTGAATGCACAGTGCACAGCAGGCAGAGAGAGAGGGAGGGAGAAAAGCATACAATATGAACGCCAGGTAACGCTTATGAATGGCAAAATTGAAAATAATAGGAGATTCGTCACATAAATATCGAATACACAGGTATATGAAAACCCAATACGCTGCCAAATCAACAGGCATATCGCAAGAAATATGATTTCCGTGCATATTTCGCAGAACTTGAGGAAGCCCCAAGATATCATTTTCATTGATTTCTTCCAGCGTGGGATATCTCATCCACAAGCTCTGCAGTGCTTTCTGTAAATGATGGTTCACCAAGCTGGGCCTCATGAATATTATCTCGGGTGCGATGTTGTGCAACATACCCAACACTAGAGGGTCGGTCAACCCGTGTTGGCCCAGTCCCATCGGCCGAGGGCTGATGACTTGAAGAGGTTGAAGCCGTGGTGGACGCTAAAGAACAATTTCGATCCCTCGATGCGGAACTATTAGCACTAAACGGCAACCGACCGGGGCTAGAAGAAGAAGGTTGAAGGTATGCCGAAGGATAAATAGAAGATTCGGTGTCTTCACCGAAATTTCCAGAATCATCGCGCGGAATTTCAGTGTCCATTGGGGGAGAATCTTGCGGTATTATTACGTCAGGAAGCATAACGCTACTTGAACCATACCGGTGTGAATCCTGGGTGAGGTCGGAGGATATCCTCGGTACCTCAGATACTTCTTGAGAAGCACGACGAGACCCAACACGGCTGGGCAGCTCGATAGCACCACCCCGGTCAACATTGGGCAGGCTTATCTGCGCTGGGGTTGCCTTGCTAGTTTTAATGTCAGACTCATTAGACAGGATCTCAGTCTCTGAAGCTTGACGGCTGTGGCCAGGTGTGGCTTGCTCCAACGGCTCGTCCGTGTATGGTTCATGAAAGTCTTCTCCCTCTGGAATCATCCCAGGCGGTGGGGCTCTTGTGCTGCGAACTACTTCAAACCCTTTTCCCTTTTCTTTGGTTTTGCCTCTGAATAAATTTCGAAAGAAGACAGTAGCAGATGAGACAGGGCCTGTAGGATCTGCAGGTCCGGTCTTTAACTTCCGGGTGCCAGTATGAGAAAGTGGGGGTCCCCGCACTCGATAATAAAAGTCTACTTCTCGCACGGCATAATCTTTTCGTGATTTTCGAGGGTCGTCATACTCAAGGTCATCTTTGGGCGCAGGAATATATGCGGGGATGGGTGTTCCTCTCCCTGATATTGAGGGCCCTTGGATGATGTCATCATCTGCTTCAGCGTACTGTGCTTCCCTGTGAGTATTGCTTAACGCACCTCTCCCCGATTCCTCAGATAGACCCATTTCAATTACCCTCTTGCGAGCCCTTGGGGGCCGGAAGTATGGATCGTGGGGTTGCATAGCAAAGACGGGACCAATTTTTGGGGAGTTGCTTCCGGTGGTTTGATAGCCCGCTGCTTGAAACCCTCCAAGGGTTGTAGGGGTGTAAAGGCCGCTGCTATTAGCGCGGCTATGAGTTCCTCCATGGGCACTCCCTGATTCAAAATATCCACTAACTTTTCCTTCACTTGCTGCTGCGCGGTTGAGCAGCAGAGCAGAGCTGCCCGAAAGACTCCTGGGGCGCGATCCCTCAAATTGTGACGAGAGCCGATCGTCTGGATGGGCTAAAATTGCGGCTTCGGAGCCCATGCTTTGCCGGGCACCGGCATCGTGTCGAGGAAGGCGACGCGATAGCTGGCGCATGCCGAGGACCTGATATTTTGTGTTAGCTCCCAGTAAAGACTGCGTACGATCTCACCAATGGAGATGGAAAAAAGGAATTAGATGTTAATATTCACAAACCTTGACAAGGCCACCACGGGTAATACCTCCTTCATTGCCACCGGCACCAGCCAGCCGTGCGATAACCTCGACTAAGGTCTGCAATGCGTTTAGGAAGAAGCCGAAGACGAGAACAAGCCCATGGAGTAGAAGTATTATGTAACCTATCCAACCTCGCGCAGACTGCGAAACATTAAGAGAGGGTACAAACACAATACTGAGGAGTATTGCGAGGAATCTGACGATAGAGAAGCAGATATGATAGAGGTTCATAGAAGATGGGGAGGGGAATGGTCGGAAGGCCAATATTGTTAAAATGGAAACGACCTCACAGATTGCCAAAAGGACAATCTGGGCAATTCCTGAAGGCTGGAGTGCACCAATTGCAACCCCACGAACAAATGATAAAAAAATTGGTACTGCAGCAAAAGCAGCCGCATCGTCACAAACTGTGTTGTATAAAGGGCCGTACAAAAGTACGGTAGATAGGTCATCGAACAAGTAAGACTTGGGGCGTGTGGTCATGATGAGCCGTGTCACCCAAATAAAAAACCCTGCTAATATGAGGATAACCAGCGCAGCTAGAGCCACGCTATATGCTGGGGATTCGCCGGCAATCACAAGTTGGAAAAATGACAACGAGACGAGCGGCAGGAAAAGAAAATTACAAACAATTCGAATAATATTGCCAATAGTGAATGGCATATTCTTGGCACGAAGGTCTTCCTCGGGAACATTTGAAAGTTGACGATGAAGCCAGCGAAATGCAAAAGCAACCTGGATTATAAGCGTGACTATGACGAGAATAACGAGCAGCCAAACCATCATTCCGGGCCATATGTCGCGTGCTGCATTCATGCCCACAAGCTGTTCCAACGTGTCCAATCCATAGGTTCCATTAACAGCATAAACACCATCTACGATAGGATTGCGCTCATGTCCCGGATTCAGGAAACTCTGGTTGAACATAAGTACAGACCATGCAGCTTGACTGACGACCGGCTGGTAATATCCAGGGTAGTTCAACGATAAGGCGCCTGTGAGGACGACGAACTGTATGTACTGAAGGCAATCCCCAAAGCCAGGTGTGACTAGTCGTAAAACATCCTCATCGCGGCCGTAATTGCTGGTGAAATGAAAGGGGTCTGTGGTGCCCCATGGGCTGTAGATTGCAGCGGTGATGGTAGCTACTCCTACCAAGATGAGAATTGCTAAGGGCACAAAGGCTAATGAACTTTTTACTGGCGCCCCCAAATCCGGCGTAATATCGACAATTATACATCCAAGTTCGTCGGCAGACTCATCGCCGGAGATTATTTTAAGTTTTGTCGACAAGGTAGCGAAATGATACGATGATTGCATAGAATGCTGAATCGAAAAGGCACGTAGAGAGGAAAGATTCGTCCTAGTGCACCGTCAAATGTATACGTTAATTTTGGTCATCCAAGAACAAGCGTCACTACGAGTGGACGCATAAAGGCCAACCAAGGTAACTCACGAATCGGTGTAGAACACAGGGGCGAGCGGACATTCCCCTTGAACGAGAGATTCGCAAAATCGAGAGGGATGGTTGTAAGGTTGAAAGCTGGCGACATTGACATAAGCCAGAAGAGTTGTGAGCTTCTGATTTTCCTCATCCAGGTCAATAATCTTTCCGACAGTTTCATTTGGGTTCAACCATTGAGGGTCATCAGGAGGTGGATAGTATGATTGCTGATTTGCAGTACCAGACACGTTGCCATAAACCGTAACATTAAGAGGATAGAGGGGCTCTACCAAGTCGAATGTAACTGACACGTCCAGCGGAACAAACTGTAGCTTTTGTGGATCCGAAACGATGATTGTCTTATCCAGGCAATTCTCAAAATTTAACATAGCCGCATAGCCCGGTGACACCCAAGTCATCAGCAACAGTGCTAACAACCAGCTTGTCCCATCACCAAAATGACAGAGATATCGCCGTCGCCGTCGCGCCGTATGTTTCACTTTTTGACGTCGGTGAAAGAAACTCTCATCCACAAGCACCTCCGGGGTGCGTGGTTGGAAAACTGCCATCAAGCTGGAACCATTATGCCATCTTGCCTCGCGACCTGAACCCATCTCGGCTGTCCTATGTCAATGGGATGACCTCCTCGGGGAGGTCAGCCCCCTCGTCGACGATTCAATCCACGTTGTCCAAGCGATGTCCGTAGGTGGTCAAGGTCAGTGGTTGCCTGATAAGTTCGGATCGTACGCGACTCTTCCAAAGAACCCAGCGGGCTAAAAGGAAACGGGAAAAAGAAAACCAGATCGACCTCAGAAAAACCAGATGCGTCAAATAGCTCGTCAAATAGCGAAATTATTTCTAGGGGTCATCCGAAAAAAAAAGGAGTTAATTACTCCTCTCTCTCCCCAAGGTTAGTAATGTAGGGGATGCGGACCATAACCCCGGGAAGGCGGGGAGGAAAGGGCTGGTGCTTAATTGCAGAGGTAAACACAGAAAGAGCCGGTAGTGGCGGAAATAGAATTGGAGCTGGAAGTGTTAGGTTTGAGGATCCAACGAATGCATTCGTAATGGGGAAGTGATTAAAAAAAAGAAAAAAAAAAAGAAAGGGTAGAAAATAGGTAGGAATAGCAGTTGCAGGAATGCGAAAACTAGACGGAGGCGTGGTCGGCTGCTGACTGCGCCATGTTTGCTCACTTTGTCGCTGGTGGTGGAAGCGGAGATTTCTAAACTTGGAAACGCTAACTTCCTTCGTCAAACAACCAGCTAATCCGTATGAGCCTCTTCGCTCAACCCATTTCTACTGGAGAAAATCCACTCGTGTCTGAGACTTTTAGAGTTGTCAATCACTATTATTATCCCTCCAGAGACCGAACTAAACCTCATCAACTGATTCTTCTTCTTCTTTCTTTTTCCGTTTGCATTCCCCCCCCCCCACTTTGTCTCTGTTGATGATATTTTTTTTTTCTTTCCTGTGTTGTTCTTTTAGGTAATGAATAGAGACTAGTTATTCTACTACCACTCTACGCCCAGCATAATTCATTGATAAATCACCCATATTCTCTAGTTTATATGCTCTACAGGAAATCCTCTATTAATCTCTCGGGATAGGATTCAAGGGAATCAAAACGGCTTTGTAACGAAAGAACCCATAAACAGATAAATGATGAGATATTCAAGGACTGCTTAATATTTCCCTTTCGAAATACTAAACCTCCGCCACGGAGTCCCTAGGTTGGTAAGGTAGATACACACCACTAAAATGCTTAAGGATCTCACCCGAGTCCCTCTCGGATTCGCCATATTAATTATTATAACTTGGCGTAAGCTCAAAAGTTCTCTATACTAGGAGTACCCCAGATATTAGGTTAGGAATAGAAACAGGTTATGTATATATTTCCAATTTAGTGAAATATTGGACGCGTTCGCCACAGATTTCCCCCAAGTGCTTCTGATTAAATTATCATACTAGGTTAAACTACTCGAGATGTGTTATAGGCCTTCACTGCTAAAAGAAGAAAGAAAGAAAGAAACATATTTTTGTAGGTACTAATTCTATGGTATCTAGGTAAGTGGCATAGCCTCGTGCAATAACTTGAATGCGTTCCTTAGGCTACCTATTTAGCCAGGTTTAGGGAGTAAGCAATCTGTTTATTAGCCCGAATCTTCTACATCTTTCCATATATTCAATTACCTTATATCTGGTCATGATGTGTCAGGTGTCAACCGATCTCAAGGCCCAAGGAGGCATGAGCTGTAACCACCTACAGTAGGTACCATTGCCATTGGAGATGGCCTTAGTGATAGGTTGTTGTTTTCAATTATGCCCAAACTTTCTCACCACCACTTACTTGGTTTAAACAGCTTTGGTTTGCTTCGGTACCTTCCTCTCTCCACGTCCGTTCTCTTACATAGATAGCAGATCATTATGACCATTGACACTGAAGACAAGATTTTAAAAATGGTTGGTAGAATGAGGCTATGCTACTCCAGAAAGAGGACAAAGCGATTTTAATCTAATTTGAGCTGGAAGTAGCTATCTAGAAAAGGTTAGGTATGACTTGAGTTTTGCAACTACCTACCTTAGTTTCTACTACGTCTCTTTTGAAGCTTACTCTTTCCCCCATTAAACATGAACTTATAAACCTCTGTAGAGAATTATAAAATAATTCACAGCCTCATTACTTGTTGACCTATATTTAACTTCAAAACAATAAGCTGCCATTCAAGGGGAACAGTCTATTCAAACAGATACCCAGTTACATTTAGCAGGTGCAAATAAGTTGAGCTACGGCTTGACACTCAAGGCTTCCAAGCTAGGACGGAAATTTCTCGCCCTCTCTTCTTAAACAAATAAACAACACAAATAAGCGATGTAAGTTGGAATAAGCAGCACAGATGAAAGTATTATCCAACCTGCCTCATACTAATCTAGTGGGGGGTGTCAACAATCACACCATGATGAAAATGATTATTGGGTTTACCAGGGATTAGTCAATACAATTCTAGATGGAACGAGGTTTTCAAGAGTAATGTTGATATTAGCCCGGTATACAATTGTACATTAAATCTAGATATGATATTCCAGGTCAATTGCTTCCCCCCACCGATTGGGGAGCGAGTCCATGATAAATGGTGCATACCAGGTTGTCAGGGGAATACACCGGGACGGATGAAAGAGGCAACCCGAGACTCTTCATTAAGGCTCTTGGCATCATTCATACAGACTAACTCCTCATTATTTTAGCGTATCTCTGTTATCAAGTTTTATTAGTTTGAGAAATTAGGCACTGTACAAATACTAATTGTGGCTGAAGATTACAGAGTGACCTTAGATTATTCAGAGTTGGGTGTTTATTAATTCGGGCTCTGGTAGAGATGCACCAAAACCTTCTATATCTAGTAGACATAGAAGAGCGGAAGGACGATAGCCGCTCGAATAACTAGCTCATGGTAGCGAGGATAAACAAAGAGAGAGAAGACAATAAATAATAGAGATACTGGGATGAAACCAAATTGGAAAGGTGACGATGCGCCAGGTTGCAGCGGCTACCCAATATTAATATAGTGATAGAAGAGAGGTCCCCTAAGTAGCAACAAGATTTTTGGTATTTTTAGTCTGAAAGCGCGCAGTTTTATATTAACAATAGAACTCTGTCACTTGTACCTGTTTGCGCACCCTATTATATTCTCTTCATTCCCTGGGGGCTACCTTACCTTTGCTGTGAGCATCAACCCGGCGCCTATAAATGGTTTGTCAGTTCCAGAGCTTCGGGATCCTACGTACCTACAAGTCCAGTTTCCCTGTAAAAGGATTGATTAAAGGGTTCGTTAGCTACCCCTTTCCTAGAAGACCCCTTAACAGGAGTTAATAAGACAAAGAGCAAAGAGCCGGGTAATAATAAAGTCGTTCTCAAAAGGGAAAGAAAACACTCAAACTTTGCAAAAAGAATGAGAGCTCAAAGGTTATGGTGGGCGAAGTAGAGACCATTGAGCAATCAGCATGGTCTCAAAGGGGCATAGGCACCCGGTGAGGGGCGGATCCGGGACAGACATAGGCCAGTTTCATGATGACGGGAGGGGCTTAATCTCTGGGTTGCTACCAATGGACCGCGCTGCTAAAAACTAGGGAATAAGTGGGGCTCCTTATTCGTCATTGGCCCAGGAACGGTTTGATCTGTTCCTAAGGTAAGATAAATGTTGTTGCGTTAATGCACAGGGGGGTTTTATTAGCCTTGGGCTTGGATCGGGTCCCATGAGTCCACGTCAGTTTCAACTTTCTTTTACTTTGAGAGTACGAGTTACGCTGGGCAACGGGAAACCATCATGTTGAGATAACGTGAATACCTTACCTAAGGGGGGTGTTGCTATCCCGTCCCATATAACCACTTAAAAAAATAAAATTAAAAAGCACATTTGATGCGACGCAGGGATATATAATTAATTTGATTTAGTTGAACCCCTTAGAAAAGGGACGGTTGGAGGTTCAAAAGATGAAACTTAGCGTGGCCGGACCGACTCCGGGCTTTCGTTTTCTATTTGAAGTTACAATGGAAGGAGTGGATAAAAGGGTCGTCGTCCCAAGTGAAAAATAGTAAATAAAAAACAATAAAATCTCAAAAATAGTAACAATAATTACAACAGCACTATGAAGAGTAACTCTGTATATGATTATTCATGCCATTTGAATCATTACAATAAAAGTCCCTGCATAGTAATAGGTTGGAATTATTCTCTCAAACAAACCTACCACCATTAGATACATATATTCGGATAAGGTATTTATTATTGACGTGGGTGGAGAGCGCATGGCACGTGATTGACAAACAACGGGCAATTCTTGAAGGATTTTGAGAATGTGGAGGCGATACTCCTTAGCTGTACAAAATTGAATTGGGAGATGGGATTGTCTAAGAAAGAAAGGGCGATTAAACATGAGGAACAGGAATAACTACGTGTTGATGCTTTGTAGTAGTAAAAATAATAATAAAATGGAGTAGGGGGGCCGGGCGCCTATGAACGAATTGGCTCCCTAAGGTTGACTAAAGTGTAACCAGTACCCGTCCTCGGTCGGGGAGAGAGGTGTTTAATGGGTAGCGTCGCACAGGTTGTCGTATGCCCACATGTTTCCGGGGGTTCTTCTTTTCTTGACTTTGACCTAACTACCTTAACTAGTGACCTGCTTTTTCTTTCATAATCATCCCTCCTTAACTTGTCTGGGGTTGCTGTCGGCCTCAAAAACACACTAATAGCTGCTGGCACGGCTTAAGATAACAACCTCTCCCCTCTCTCTGCTGTTCGGCTTCAGGTCACTCGAATCCCCACCAGAATCCTCTGTCTCCTTGAACCTGGGTTGCCTTATCCACCTGGCCACTCCCTCTTAGCCTTCTTTTTCAGGTACCTCCCCTCCCCCCTGAAGTGAAGTGTGTGTATACCCCTGCACACCTACCTAGTGACTCGGTACTGCCGTTCCTAGTTGCCAAAAGGTCATTAAATAATTGGTTGTGGTAGATTATTGCTCGTCCCTGACTCCACACCAGACAACGAAAGCGATCACACCTGGTAGTGGCACGGATTGCGAGTACTTGAAAGCATTATTCAATCCTGGATGTTTATTACCAGAATCTATACCCTCCTCCTTTCGCTCCCCTTTGTCTTGAAGCCAACCTCTCCTTAAGAGATCGACCGCTATCGAAGTCAACCTCCCACCAACACCTCTTCGCCTTTCTCTGCTTCGAACGGTTTAGCCAGCATACGTCCTTTCTCCAGCTTCACTCGCATTTTCTTTAGTTCCCTAGTGTTTGGAATATTTTCTTGCGGAGTTCAAGTTTGATCATCGGTTATACTCGTCATCCAGAAACTGTCGGCTTGAACGAGCGGGCAATAAACTTGATTTAGATAACAAAGGACCCGGACTCCCAGATATATTCACAATCCGATACCATCGGATTTGCAATGCGTTATCGCAATCTATAAAGACATTCAGAAGCTTGCTCATCTTAATAACGATCACTATGTCTACCGACGACCCTTTTTCGTATAATGACAACGAGCGGAAGCCACAGTCTAAAAAGTCTATTTGGAAAGAGAAGCTCTTCTCGAAGGAGAAAAACAGATCAACGCCTGATCAACAAATTGAAGCGTTCTTGGGCCCTACTCGCGCCAAATCTGTGTCTCGCAGCCCTCATACCCTGCCCCCAAGCCAGAGAGAGATTCCGACAGCCCCTCGGCTTGAGGTTCCGAACAAATGGCCTTCTATGCAAGAGCTCTACGCCCTTCAAAATGGTTCTCCTGTTTCAAACCCATCCTCAGCCACAGACCCATATCCCCCCGTGAGCGTTTCGATGTCACCTCCTAAGCCTCGTACACGAAAGGGTTTAACGGTTAAATTTGATAATCAACTGCCCGAGGTCATCGGGGAGGGCGGTGACGAATCGGAGGAGCCTACAGTGGAAATTTCTCGTAATCGTGGCCGTAATAACAGCTCGAGTCAATTCAACAATCAGCCTCCACTTCGAGTAGATACCTCTATTAGAGACGATGGATCGCCACACCGTCAGAAGGTACTTGAGCGGAAGAACACACGTGCGGTCAAACACCGTGACGCTGATTGGAAACCCCTACTCATACAAAACACGCAAGATGCTGATTTTCTTCTAACACTCAATCTGGGCGAAAGTGGCTCCCGTTTGTCCTTCAGAGCTTCGCCCGAGTCTAATTCATTCGCCCAGCGTGTACGAGCGAAGATGCAACTTGAGGAGGGCCGTGCTCTGCAACATGGATATGAAGAGCCTAGCTCACCGGGGGATGATAGGGCTTCTGACAGTCCTAGTTCATTATATGAAACTCCCCCAGTGTCTGAAACGGAATCAATGCCCCCGAATAATCCAGTTCTTGGCCCGCCAAGCCCTCAGGCAAGACGCGATGCGTATCCTGACGATCGTGGGTTACCCTCTGACCTTGCGCCTGGAGGCAGCGTAAGAACAATATCGCCTCCAAAGACTCAACTCACACCAAGAGATATGTATGATGAAGCTTCTAGCCCACGCGGGAAATCTACAAGTCCTCAGCCACCCAAAATCTCTCTGCGGGCCGTCGCAAACCAACTTGGGGATAGCGCTTTCACTGAATTTAAGGCGTATGCAGCGCAACATAGCAACGCCATTCGGCGTTCCGCTGAGCACGTAAAGCCCCTTATGGAAACTAGTCTCGGTGAATGGATGCGAGCCGCAGTTTGGTGGTTTATGCGTGGAAAGAAAAGGCTTGAGGCGT
Organism: Aspergillus haitiensis; assembly: GCA_027569155.1. Lineage (NCBI taxonomy): Eukaryota > Fungi > Ascomycota > Eurotiomycetes > Eurotiales > Aspergillaceae > Aspergillus > Aspergillus haitiensis. The sequence goes on along the minus strand of JAPDEO010000001.1, from coordinate 14,602 downwards.
ATGCGCGCTCGCGTCCTTCAAGTGCAGGCTCAAGGCCATCGCAACGGTCCTCTCCGGAAAGTGCTAAGCAAGCCGTCGTTGACCTTAGCAAGGCATTATGGATTATCGAGACTATCCTTCCTCAACACGAAGAGCTAACTCGATATGGTGCTATGAGTCTAGAGTCATTATTTACGTTGGCAAACACTACTGGCGATCTACAATTAGCTGATTACTTAGGGCTGCATCAAACAATTACAAACCACCTGCGATCATTAGCTATCTCTATCAAGAGAAACAATATTATTGCCATCGTGAATAGTGAGGGCGAATCCATTCCCGCCGATACCACGGTGTGGGTCAGATACCCTTTCTTTGCACCCGATGTGTCTGCTGTTCTCTCCGGCGCAACTGGCCGATCGATGCTAGTTGATAAACCTGGAAAAGGCCCAACTTTCGTGCAAATGATGACTCTCGGTGATAGTAGTCGTTACTTTAGCTATGGAAGTATGTTTGTTGACGTTTATGTGAGCTCAAGTGAGGACGACACCCAGCAGTATTCTATGCCGTGCGTTTTGTCCATAATCCGCGATCGGTCTGATTGGTACGTCTTTGCCGCCATATCTAGCCAAAGTGAACTAGTTAATGTACTAGTTCAGTCGGATAGAAAGAAAGGGCCGACTTGGGACGATGTCGATTGGCAGGTTAGATCATTCTCCATGAAGGTCAAACTACCACGTGGGTTCGAATTGGATGTCATGTTCCGGGAAGAGGACTTTAAGAACCTTTGGAATATTGTCCAGTACACACGCAAAACAGAGAATAGCCTTCAGCCGGAGGCCGGTGAATCCATGATCTACGAGAGCACCCTTAAACTATTTCAGTACATGGACCCCGGCACGCCAAAGGCATTCCCCCCAGAGTCTGTCGAGCGGTGTCGCGTCCGGCTGTTTGAGCGCTCCGTGACGGTGACTGAAGGGACCGGCACAAGGAAAGCTCATAGGGGCTTCCGGATCACAGTACTCACAAGTCCCAAGGTTAAAACACTAAGCAGTGTTCGCCACATTCTCGGATACGGAAATCCAATAACATTCGGTCTTCTCCGCGGGGACGATGGAGCCCCGGCTTTACTACTTAAGATCAGTGAAGACGGCCGAACCCGATCTATGTTGATGTCCTTCCAGGATGTTCATGAGCGCACGACCCTGCATTCTCTCCTTTTGGCCATGATGCCTAAAGAGAATGAGTCCAAGATTCCCGATATTCCCCTCCGGGCATACACCATCGAACAACCATCCGATGCATCAATTGGCCAGCCAACTAAGCAACATCTCCAATTTCCTGCTGGCACAGTTTCCGTTATTGACCAAGAACATGACTTTATTAAACATGGCTATGGACCTACCATACTCTCAGAACACCTCCGAATTTTTATAGCTACGGACTGGGGATCCGTGACAGATCGTATCAACCTTGGTATGTTCCCTTTTTAGGGCATTGTATGCCGTTGCTAACAATTCTAAAGGCCCTGGGGAACTCAAACTTGGCCTTGATGTCACTAATCGAACGGGTCTTAGCCTGTACCGGCCTGCACAGCACGATCTTACCGTTTCCGTGGCGGAAAATTTAGTTCCCGCTGATGTTCCAGAGAAATTATCTGATTTCCTTCAGACTGCGATGGCTAAACCAATGGTCCGAAGGTTTGATTTCACATCATTGAAAGGTATTGCATAAAGACCTTGCAAATTCCTCTCTCACAGCAGAAGCTAATTCTCTATAGGACTCCATGCATTCCAAGCAGCCGTCACAGGATTTACAGTCTTGTTCGATAGGTATGTAATTTCTCATATGCTTTATCACTGTTCAGCCTTAAATACTAATAAGAGCGCTCTTTCAGTATTGCCTCTTCATTTATGATATCAAGACGCCGCATGGTGGTCCCAATTACTAAAAAATGGGAGTCCAGCATGGCCCGAATCCAGATTGTCCGCCAAGCCAAAGTCATTCAGCTTTTAGCATTCCTCAATGATTTCAGCCATGGGAAGTGCATGAACTTTGTTCTTAAAGGCACAGATATCATAGAGAGCTTTAACCGATCAGGGAAATTTGGCGTCCGAATTGTCGATGCTAAATTTGCTTTGCCAAAAACAGACGACGATCCCGCCTCTGGATTTGTTTGTTTGGATATGCCAGAATACCCTATCGAGCACGACGATATTTCGATCGTATTTGATTCCGAATCCGGTGAGTGTTCCCTATTGTTAGAATAGACAAACCATGCTAATGAAAAATTAGACCGTTCAAGTTTTTCGGCAGCAGTTCCAGGATCTGTTCGTGAGCCTTCTAGAATGGCTTCCCTACGACGATAAATTCTGTAACTGAGAGTACTTGCTATCCACTGGCTGGTGCTGAGTTCTGCGCCTTGTCATGCTTATTCTTCCGGCCCGCCTCCACCTTGTCACGTGTTCTAATCATCGGAGATCATTGCGATCCAATTGATCCACTATTACTATTCCACACGCAACCTACCCCTCTCTTCTTATCCATCACTTTTGTCACTTGTGCCAGAGAGTCCTCGTCAGAATCCATACAATGTCACCTCACAATCGGGAAATCGGCGCCTCCACCCTGTCTCTCCACGCAGATGATGACCTCAATGTGGTTACTGATGTAGCACCCCCGCTGCACGTCTCCACAACTTTCCGATACTCTAACGACCCGGACAAATTAGTACCTTTAGCAGATCTAAGTAGTGTACGCTTTGTTTATATCTAATCTCTGCATTGCTACTCGAGCTAACTTTGTTACTGCATGGTTTTCTAGTATGATAATGATAAAACGTCACACGTATATTCCCGTCTCTCCGCTCCAAATCCGACTCGATTTGAGACCGTCCTTTCATCCCTTCTCAAAGGGCAAGCTATCAGTTACTCATCCGGACTTTCCGCATTCCATGCGGCACTTGTTCTTTTAAATCCCCGGCGGATTGCAATTGGAAATGGTTACCATGGATGTCATGGCGTTATTGAGTTGTTTAGCCGTTTGACTGGGCTCCAGAAGCTGGACTTGGATTGCCCGGCCGAACAATTAGAAGCTGGAGATGTGATCCACTTAGAGACTCCCGTCAACCCCGACGGGACGTCTTTCAACATCGAAGCGTACGCAACAAAGGCTCACTCTCGGGGTGCTTTTCTTATAGTTGATGGCACATTTGCCCCTCCTTTCCTCCAGGACCCTTTTCAATGGGGCGCGGATCTCGTGATGCATTCGGGATCCAAGTACTTTGGTGGACACAGCGACGTGCTCTGTGGAGTTCTCGCTACGCAACGTGAAGATTGGGCAAAGCGTCTGTTCCAGGACCGGTTATTCTTGGGCAGTGTGATGGGGAATATGGAGAGCTGGTTGGGTGTTCGGAGCCTGCGAACCCTGGAGGTTCGGGTACAGCGCCAAAGTCAAAACGCGACAAATCTTGTAGCATGGCTTAGTAATGCCCTGCAGGTGCAGGGTGCAGCTCCAGGTAGTGACGAGGCCGTTACGCAGGTCGTACTTGATAAAGTAACGCACTCGAGTCTCCAGAAGGCAGATGAGTCCTGGTTGTTGAAGCAGATGCCCAATGGCTTTGGCCCAGTCTTCTCGATTATGATGAAGAAAGAGGATTTTGCACGTAAGCTGCCGAGCAAGCTATCCTTCTTCCAGCATGCTACGAGTCTTGGAGGTGTTGAGACATTGATTGAGTGGCGGATAATGACAGATACGACCGTGGATCGTCGATTGCTGCGGGTCAGTGTTGGGTTAGAGAATTGGGAGGACCTTCGACAGGATCTTGTAAATGCATTCAGAGAACTTGCTGAGGGTAAATAGAGGAGTATTTTTTTTTTTTTTTCACCCTTTACCACGTCAATGAAGATGAGAACAACGACATGATCTTTTTTTTTTTTTGTTTCTTCTTTCTTGTGCAATCGTTTCTAACTTTTTTCTCTGTTTATCTGTTGTTGAATCTGTATATATTTACTTTCGTATGCCAATTATTATAGCTGAATTTTATCTTTTGCGGGTGCCAAAGTTTCTTTCCCTTAATTGCTCCCCGCCACTTATCTCAGCCTGATCTTATCTTTTATCCCCACTATCCTCCCCGTTATTTCCGTGCACTTAAACATGGTTAATTCTCCTCTCCATACCCCTCCATCATCTCACACCACAGAAAATCCAAGGCACCGTTATCCATACCTAGGTACCTATATAGACCCGCATAGTTCAATCTACCTTCAGTCCCTCCACCAATCAAAGAGAAAATCAGAAACACTTTCAACCAGTCAACCAGTGTACTAAACAACAACCTCTTTAACCACCAACCTACATCTACACCTACAATCTTTCCCACCTCTATATATATTCTCACTCACACACAACAAATTAAAAGACCTATTTTCATTTCTCATTCCCGGCCAGCAAAACCAAAAGGAGAAAAAAACACACAAAAAGAACAGAGGAAGATGACAACCTACTTCCAAATCCACTACTTCTCCTCCGCCTCCTCATACACGGGGAAATCAACCGAACAGCTCCCAGCACCATTACCCCTCTCACAACTATTCTCGACACTCGAATCAAAGTACCCAGGGATCCGCGATAAGGTGTTGAATAGTTGTAGTGTGAGTTTGGGGGATGAATATGTTGACGTTCATGAAGAGGGGGAGGGGGAGAAGGAGGAGGAGGTGAAGGGCGGCAGCGGCGACGGGGAGCAAAAAAGGATAACTATTATTGTGGCAGGGGATGAGGTGGCAATTATTCCGCCTGTTAGTTCGGGATGATTATTGTTTATTTATTTTATTTATTTACTTTGCAAAATATTCTCTCTTTTTTTTTTTTCTTTGTATTGGGGAGTGTATGTGTATGTATATGCGTGCGCTGATTGGTTTTCTTTTGGTTTAATTTTTTTTTATTAAACATAGTCCATTAATATGCATATAGATCACTATGAACTTCGGATGTGTGATAAATCAGAGAGTTAAGGTCGCAGGAAACAAGAAACGGAAACAATAAAAGAGCAAAAAAACAAAAACAAAAGGAATCAATGCAGCATGTTTGTAACAGAGGGAGAGGGGTGAAAAGCCAAATAGCAACAACAACCAAGCTAGAATTATACCAATGCCCCCCTGGGGTCTTGGTCAACGCATAAAAAGAAGGGGAAAAAAAGAAAAAGAAAATCAATATGATCAAATACTCCTCCAGTTCAGGTCTTCTTCTATTTCATGCAACCAACTTAATTCATTCAATCATTTCACATTTCAATCATTCACCTCCCTTCTCCTCAGAAGGAGCCGCCATGGCAGCCTTCTGACGCCACAGCACCAGGCCACAGATAGTCGTGATGAAGAACATGATGCTATATTTCACCAAGTTAGTAAACTATATATTTCCAACCCTTTTCACTTATCCATATATATATATATATATATACGTGGGGTGGGTGGGTGTGTGTCTCCAATTTGGGGATGTTAAAAAAAAGGATAAACCAACCACATAGCAATGCTCAACCCCCAAATTGACTTTGCCTCCAAACAAACAGACTCTGACGTCCCAACAAAGCTTTTATAGTCCACAACACCCTGGAGATTTCCCAGATAGTTTGCGAGATGCGTGGCAAAGGTATACGCGGACGTATCGTCGTCGGTGAGATTGCCGATATCGTTGCATTCGAGATACGACAGCGGCTTTCCGATCACGACAGCGACTACAATTACGGCGATAAGCACGAGCAAGTCCATGATGCTGCAGGCGAGAAACGGTAGGATGTCATCGACGAAGAGGATCGAGGAGATGAGGCAGTAGATGGTGGCGATGCAGGTCTTTGGGTTTCTGATTAGTTTCTTTCTCTCGCTCTCTCTCTTTTTCTCGCTTCTCTATTGTAATGGGGGAAAACATACCACAGTAATAGTTCCAATGAATACACCAGGCGGAGTAGCATCAGAGGCAACAATCTCAGCGATAAAGTTGGCTGTTAGACCGATGATAGCAATGAGCGAGCATGCCTGAACAACTCGGGCGAGGATGAAAGTAGCACCAATAGCACCGTATTTAGGCATTTTTTTCGTTTTCAGCTGGAGAAAATCCGAGTTGGATGGATTATAGAAGGCGATTCTTTTTTTTTGGTGTTGATTATTCGTCTCGTCTTGTGATGATCGCAAGATATCCCAACTGCCGGCAGAAGGAATGTAGATGTAGGTAGGTTAGAGATTCCTGTCTATGGGAATCTAAATATATATATATATATATATATAACCGGTATATATGTAGGAAGAGAAAGGTTGGTAGATAGATAGGAAAGTAAAACAATAGACAAAAGGACTGTCGTCACTCCCTAGGAGGTCTCGTTAAATAATAACAATAAAAAGATGAAATATATAGAGAGAGAGAAATGCTGTATGCTCAGAAAACACCTAGAAAAGGAAATGAGACAAAGGAAAGAAAATCTATGAAGATGATGGAAAAGGCTGAAGATGGGATTTTGTTTAAAGAAAAAGAGAGGGATCCATCACGACTCTTAAATAGTATGATGAATGCCAGGCTATAGTATAGTATACCATGATTCACACCACCCACAACAAAGACTCAAGAAATCCAAAAAAGACGAAAAGTATAAAATTAGCAAGGTCTAGAACCCATCCCAAAGATCTATCCCATTGCATGACGGTGATGCATGGCGATCTTTCCAAGCGCCCAGGATGTCAGGGCAGAGGGCGGCTAGTCCCTACCTTACCTACATACCTACCTACTACCTACCTACTACCTAGTATCATTGCTCTTTGCCCGAGATAGCTATGATCATCATCTTCTTCGTCGTCTAGAGAAGCCAGTCAATAGCTATTATAGCAGCCCAGAGTAATAAAGATAATAATAAATAATAAAAAACGTGTAGTTCTCCACTCGGGCGCTTGGAAACAGCTCTCCTCGTTTCCGGCGGTTCATTGTCAGCCAACAGCCTCTTGAGCTTAATCCGACCCTGACACACGAGCCGGGCGCCTTATAGGAGGATTTATTAATTCTTGCTCTCTTTCTTTCTTCTAGGTGGTTAAAAAAAAAAGTACCCTTCCCTACGTAGTTAGCAGCTACTGACTGAAGGTGAAAGGCTCGTTTCAAAGTATTCCTTCCTTGGTTCTGACATGGTGAAACCGCCATTCAGCCGCATCGCAACCAATGAAATTTCGCCGATTCTGAGAGCTCTGGCGAAGATCAGATCTAGACTTAGGGGTCTTGTATAATAAAAGCACGAGGAGGCGCTTGGATGAGGCCTATGCTTTTCTTGTTTATATTTATCGATACATGTTCGTAGATTTTTTGAGAGAGGTGGAGGGGTTAAGAAAAAAAAAAAAAAAGACATAATAATAATAATAATAATGATCAAAAAAAGGGCCTGTGTCACTCAGTTTCAGCCAGGACGTCTGAGCGTGCTCGTGGTGTACCTCATAACTACTACCAAATCTCCTGTTATATTCTTAGATCCAGGTAATAACTTTATTTCGAAACAGTGATGATATGTACCGGTAGCAATGAATCCTCTATTCAAAGTCGCCTCGCATATCCTGGTATAGCTAATAATAATAATATAGATAGATAGATAGAAAGATATAAATAACACACCCTCTATCCCAACCGCCATCCTCCACTCGTGCGCGCCTGGAAGAATTTCTCGGGGTCATACTTCTTCCTCGCCTGGAGCGCCAGATCCCGAGACGCCGGATTGATTCGGCCCCAATAGTCCTGGGGGTAATACGCGTCATTCATGAACAAGGGACGGTAGACATCAGGCAGTACGCCCTCATCGATATACTCGGAGATCATATTATCGAATCCCCGGTATAGGTTTTTGTTGGCCGCATCGACCCGGTTGTCGCTGGCGGAGAATGCGTACGAGAAATCCAATTCAATTATAATGTAGTCCTGGTCCTCAGGGAAATCCAGCAGATCCTATTGATATACCTTCTGTTAGCCGAGCACTCTTACCGCAGAGAAAGGAATTTTGAGATTGTTGACCTACCCCACCCATAGCTTTGGCTTTGGCCGTTATCCTCCGAGGCATTGGCTGCAGAGCCAATGATCCAATAACGTTGGGGACATCCAGAACCGTCTTTGTGATGTTAAACCAATGATCATAGTAGCTTTGCATCACCTCTGCCCCGACTTCCTGCGAAGGAAGAGGCGTTGTCTCCGTAGCGATCGTGTATCGTTGTCCCCTCGGATCATTATTAGCTTTGTACTGAAACAAGAGATCAACATAGGGCAGGGTGGTACTCACTTTAAGATAAAAAAATCGTTGTTTTTGAGCTATAATCATTGTTAGTCACAAGACCGAATGTGCGCTAAGGGGAAACACAGACCAGATCATAGTAGCTATCCCATGTCTTCGTTGTGTCAGTAGGGTTTAACGCTGTAAAGTTATCGAAAACGCCCTGAGGAGGCTCTGGGCCATCGTAGAACACAAACATAATCCAGGTGTTGATTAATAGGGCATGCTCAGCGGTCACAATAACAGCGGCCTTGTCATCAGGATAGTACTCCGTGAAATCCCGAACGGCCTGAAGGACCTCCGAAGTCTTATCGCTCGTGAAGATGAAGTTTCCTCCCCACACCTGTACTCATCAATTCAACTATCCAAGTCATAGAAGGGGGAGTGAAGGGACAAGCAAACCTTTCCAATAGGATGTGTTTGAAGAGTGTATGAAGTGACAATACCAAGGTTATTGCCACTTCCCTTGAGGGCAGCAAAGAGGTCTTGATGTATTCGGGTTAGGCACCAAGCCGTGTAAGACTATTAACAAAGGGTGTAACCTACCAGAGTGCTCCTTTGCGTTTGCGTTGACGATACTACCGTCTGCAAGAACCACCTCGAAGTTGACAACGTTGTTAGCTGCCCAGCCATATTGAGAGCTTAGAAAGCTCAGTCCACCTGTAAATATAAATAAGTCTCTCCATATTTAGTGGTTTCGCTAATATTCAAGTGATTGAAACCTACCACCTAGCATATATCCTCCGATACCAACCCCTCCCAGACGGCCACCCACAACGGCTCGACCAGCCCCCAGATCGTCCAGGCCCTTTTGAGCTTCCTCCCACGCCAACCCAGGACCAATGATGGCGGTTTGATCGTTAGCGTTGTAGTAAACCTGGTCAAGCCGCTTGGTCGAGATTAGGAGCCCATCTTGAATGCTAGCAAAGCCATTGTTGGGCATATGGCCCCCCGACTTGACAGCAAATAGATCATCAGTACCCTGTAGACTCTTGACAATCTGTGACATCTCCAAGGCGCTTGCAGGATATGCAATACATGTGGGCTTGAGGTCACCACATGCTACAGACCAGTAATCCTGCTGCTCAAGGGTATAGTCGAGAGACAGGGGCATTTGAATCTCAATTCCCTGAGATTCAAGAGTTGAGCAGATATCTGCTGCTGCCAGAGGCGCAGCGGCCACTAGAGCTAGGGCTACAGCTGCAGCGCGCCACCCTGAATTATAATTCATGATGGATGGGAAAAGTATTAACTAGATGGAAAGCGGAGCAAACCTTGCCTGAACTACATCCTAAAAACCCCGGGCTGGGTGTCATGGACATTAATATATCAAGTCCCATGCACTCAGATCCCTTGAAGGCCTAGAAAAAGGGGGTCGGTTCAGCTCTACGTAGCGTTTTTGAATAGACTGGGTCTTTTGGAGACTCGTTGATAGGCTCTTCTCTAAGTAGTGGAGGCATCTTCGCTGTAGGTCAGCTACCAGGATGGAGAAAGCGACTCATCGAGCGGGCCCTGAGCAATCTCAAGCTCCACTTCTGACAGGTCTTTCCCGTCAAAGCCTCGGGATCACAGGGCTAATATAGGAAGTAGTTGGCAGGTCTGGGGCAAAGCATGTTCTCGCTAATTAACAATATTTCATGGCTTCGTGGGTTCTTCGTGCTAAGTAGGCACTAGAGCTAGCTTCGTGATCAGCATTGCAGACTTACCCCACTCAAGCAAAATCAGGGATTATGAATTGAGACCATTATGATGACGGTTATGAAGCAGGGAAATAGATCTGTTGGCGGAACGAAGTGGTAGGTAAGCTTCGGGTATTCGAGGAGTGCGAACTACTCCGGAATCCCAGTTGACGATCCGTCTCCGAAAGTTCGATATCACACACGCCACAAAACAATATATTATATTGTCGGTGAATAAATAGGCAAAACAGCAATTTCCTAACATAGAGGATACTACGTGGGAGCTCATGTATTTAAAGCAAGTAACCTAGGATAGAAGAGACGAAAACAAGACCTTCAAGGTTACCATTTGAAGCGGGTTCGAACTCTATAACCTTCCCTTCGTCGAAAGCGTCAATCCGTCAGACAAGTTCTAACGGGCCCAGTCAAGCTGGATGTAAAGTCTTATCAAATAAAATAGAAATATATCCCCGGGAAAATAATCCAATATCCTACCGAGTCCGTATTGGTCTAGAGGCCGGAACCATTGAGTTGACTTGAATACAAAACAAACAATAAGAGACCTTTGCCAGTCGGGTGGTTTGGGGGAAGGAGCTTGCTGGCTCTGCTGTGCTTTTTCTGAAAAGATCAGCAACGTCTCTGCAGAACCAAGTTCTTCGCGTGGGTACGAACTGTGAACTCATCTAAGCGAGGTTGAAAGGATCAAATGTATTATTATTAGACAAGAATCTTCCCCTTTTTAATGCGGGGAATAGGGACAAGAACTCCTTTAACCCGAAAGAAACCGGAAGTGGAGATAGTCCAGGAGTCAGAGACTATTCTGACGTGCTGGGTTCTGACTCGATTGCCTGATTCAGGAAAGGATGTTCACCATCACTCACGGATCATTTGTATTTCGGCCCCGCATTTCTTACGGCACAAACGTGTACACAGGTCGGCATTGAGAGGAGGGAGATGGTGGAGGGGAGGGAAGCTTTCCCTCTATAGTGCGGGTTTCCTACAGGGTATATTAATTGCCGATGGCGGGCATGGATGGCTCTTCATGATCGGCACATGTCACATGGGCAGTACAAGCATGTCGATGATGAAAGATCCGAGGATCTTTATAAACTTCTCGGGATTGAACCTTGAGCCGGGGTCAGGCCTGAAGAAAGAGAGAGAACCTGAAAAATTGCACTGAGGGAGTGGCTAATTTGAGCTGAGCTCTATTTCTTGGGAGATTTATTGTCTCAGTGATATCGTGATTTAAGAGGTATCAACGCCAAGGATTCATCAAGTTTGGGCATGAATCTTTCGGAACACTGGTGCTATAATATCCGAATCCCATAGGACGCAAAAGGAAAAAAAGAAAAAACAAGAAGATAAACAATGGTAAAGAGTCGTAAAAGGTGTTACTGATTCTAGTCGTGTCCAGCTATTGTGGAGTGACTAACCCAACAACTAAGAGCGAGTCGCGTTGAACCGCCAAGTTGCCCGTCATAAAAGGTGATTGGACTCATTCTGTTTCTTATCGACGGTTCGCCATGGTTACAGGACCTCGCTTGGAAATACAGCCTAAGTATATTCCCACTTTTCGTTATGACCCACCTAAACTAGTTCTTTCTTTGTGATAAGAATGGATGATTCGGGGATTGTCTTCAGAATCGTGGGGGTTAAGGTGTGGGAGGGACTGAGTCAACGACTCTAGGTCTTGCTATTGTCTTGAATTTGATCCTTCTCTTCTCTAGTAAATACAGTTCGAATTCTAATCGTACACGCTGCCTAAAATTATAAGCCAGAGACAAAACAGAGTTGTCTCATACAAGAATTGGGGAGTAATACTCAAGAAACCCCCTAAATACATGATATGTACTATTTACTTCCAAAGACCTGTTGGACAAGGGTCTTTTTATTCACTGCAAGATTGCAATATTAGCCCTGGCCCTCAGTAATGAATGCATAAAATTAAGGACTTACCCTTTCCCATGGCATTTCTTGGAATTGGTCCGTCAAGGATTTTCATTTCCTGGGGCAATTTATAACTGGCGAGACGGTCCTTGAGGGCTCGTCGCATGTCGAGCGCACCCCAGGGTTTCCCATTGCGGCCTGAAGTTGCTGCTTCCTCCGCATTGAGAACAACTATGGCAGCAACTTTCTGGCCCCATTGTTCGGATGGAAGGCCGACAACAGCAGCCTCGGCGATTTGGGGGCTGTGTGTAAATAGCATAGGATTAGCCCGGATTGCACTGGGGGTCAGGTACTAGAATTCCAGGGGAGGAGAAAAAAAAAAAAAAAAAAAAAAAACTTACAGCGAAAGCAGCTCCCGCTCCACTTCTAACGCGCTGACCTTTTCACCCCCGGTTTTGATGATGTCGACGCTGCGTCTGCCTTGGATAAAATACATCGGTCCTTGCGCCCATTCACCACTAGTTCCTTTTCCTGCCCCATCGACAGTTCTGCGAGTAGCGACATCTCCCGTCTTGAACCATTTGCCTTTACCATCGTCACTATCGACAAAAGTTTCTTGTGTGGCTTTCTCATTGGCCCAGTACTCCATAAAGATGGTAGGCCCACGAAGCTGAATTTCGCCTTCACGTTCCCGTCCGTTCTGGTCAGACTCCTCACCTTCTCGGATGACTTCGTTTGTGTCCATATCGACCAGTCTAGCTTCAACAGACGGTAGCGGCCAACCAACACTGCCATCTACGCGGTCGTTGAAGTCGAGCCCACAACTGATCGCCATTCCAACTTCCGTCATCCCATACCGTTCTAGAAGGACATTGCCATTGCTGATATCTTGCCAGGCTTTTTTAATTGGGGTGGGCAAAGCTGCAGAGCCGGAGATATTCAAGCGCAGGTTCTCTGGGGAAATTCCTTTACGCGCTGCCTCCTGCGTTTTCGGGGATAGACTTGAGAACGACGATAAAAGACGGTTATAGATAGTAGGAACTGCGGTGAGAAAGGTGATCTTGCTTGTTGCTGCGGCATCCGGTAGATACGGCGCGGCTAGTCTCTTCCATACGCTAGTCGGATTGAAAGGAAACATGAACTCAATCGATGAGCCCGATAGTATGGGAGTCACGATAGCGTTCACTGTTCCGTGAATATGGTGTAGTGGGAGAAGATGGAGCAGTCGGTCCGCTGGGGTATAATGCCATGCTTGCAAGAGAGACGATGCTTGCGCTGCGAGCGCGGATTGTGGGATTAGAACGCCTTTCTGCTTGACAGTTAGACCGTGCCTTTGCTGCACCGGAAAGCTAGAAGGTGTGAAGGTGTCCTTACCGGACGATTCGTAGTACCAGACGTATAAAGCATCATTCCCCCACTAGGCCCCGGAATTGGGTCCTCCAATTCAATAGAGCCAACACTAATCGAGCCAACTTTGATTTTCCCTCGTATATCCAGGATAGGTTCTCGAATCAAGCCTTCTTTCAAGATATCTTGCGCCTTGTCGGCGTATTTTTCCGTCGAAACCAGCATCTTCGCCTGGGAGTTGTCCATAATATATTTCAGTTCGCCAATAGGGAATGCAGGCGAGAGCGGGAGGGCAATCGCATTACTAGCGAGGATGGAGAGGAGCATCACTTGGCAAAAGTTAAGTAAGTTAGTTTAGAGGGTTCTTTTGAAAGGGGGGAGGAAGGTGGGAAGGAATTGAAAAGAACACAAAGCAAGAGAAAACAGTACCTACGTAGTCGTAGCTATTTTCTGCCAGGAACGCAATTCTCTCTCCATATAGTCCATCTTGTCGACTTCCTGCTGACTGCAGGAGCTTCTCCTTCGCATGGAGTACGTCTCCGACCAGATTGCCATATGTAAACGAGCGGGAGGAAGGATTGTGGACGACGACGAGGCTGGAAGGGTCGTGGTCATTGAGGGCGCGGAAGAGAGGCAGATTAGGCAGAGTTGAGATTGACCGATGAAGACGACCGGGTGTTATGAATCGTTGGTTGTGGTTCCTGCATGATCTGCAGGTGAAAAGCGTCTGGAATGAGCGACGAGCGAGGGCTGTGGTCGAGGGAGGCATGAATGCGCGTTGATGCATGATGGGTGGCTGCGATTTTACCAATCACACTAAGTTGCCTCAGTATAGAGGCATAAGTGTATTTTTGTGTTTCCGAGAGGAGGTTGTCAGAATCAGTTGATGTCATTCCTCGGAGCTTTAGGTTCTTTTTGCGGTCTCGGCGGTGGACTTTTTTCTCTTCCAAGTCCACCACATTGATGTACCAATAGCGCTTGAGCTATTGTAAAATCTATTGCCCGACTCAATTACAAAACTTCCTAACTATGTAGCTTTTAATAACACGAATCCTAATTTCAAATTGGTCAACTACATGTAACTATACACTATACTTCAAATTGCTATGGAAAAGTCCTAGATTAATCAAAGTGGATACACTAACACACTCCCACACCTTTCCCGAACGAGTAATTTGACTCTTCCAACCACCTCCTCTCTAGATAAACCCCGGATCTAGGTACCTACTCCTCTTACTTCTACTCTTACAACTACTAGGTATACTTGCATCCGCTACATCTATTATCTTTACTTCTCCTGCGGGGGGGGGGGGGGGGGGGGGGGGGGGGGGGGGGGGGGGGGGGGGGGGGGGGGGGGGGGGGGGGGGGGGGGGGGGGGGGGGGGGGGGGGGGGGGGGGGGGGGGGGGGGGGGGGGGGGGGGGG